>JAGIQG010000034.1:8549699-9149699 GCA_024679065.1 Sphyrna mokarran
GAGGGAGGGACGGAGAGCAGGAGGAAAGGGTAGGGAGAAAATAAAGAGAGCGAGGGGAGGGGAAAGGGGAGGGGAAGGGGTAAGAGGGAGAGAGGGAAAAAAAATCACCAGTTACAGGAGGCCTAGGCTTGTGTCTCAGTTTCCAGTTCTAGGGCCCAGAGAGAAAAATCAGAACAACTCATTTTTCACCTCAGAAAAAAAGAATAAAAAAGAAAAGTCAGAAAGCGACATTCGATTGAGAGAAGACATTGAGGGCAGGAGGAGGAGGGAAGATATTAAAAACTAAATTGGACATCTTCCCTGAAAAAAAATTACTGGGAATCCAAGCATTTCCAATCAGTAATGAATTAAGAGCAGAGGACATGAGGTGAGGGGGTGTGAGGAAAAGGCCGATTCTAACTGTAAGCAATGATAAAATCCAGCTCATTTCTTATTCAAATCAGTCAAGGCCTTATTTTTTTAAAAAAAGAAAGTTTTCCAGAAAAGAGAGAGGGCCTGGCTCCTGATCCAGTTTTAAATAGATGATGTTTTGATTAAACGAAACCTAGAAGCAAAAGCGACAAGATTCCTGTGGTGGGTAAACCTCCAGCCTGGATCAGGAAAGAGGATTTAACATAAATTACAGATTTGAGTGGCATGAGAAGAGGTGATGAGAGAGAAAATACTAAAATAAACATTAAAAGGATAACACTGAACTCAGGTACAATGGTTTAAAAATTTCAATTAAATATAAGCAAATATACACCATAATATTAAAGATATCCTTATGTATATCCAACATATACACATATTAAAGATAACCCTCCATATCAAACATATACACTCTCTATTAAAGATACCACTACGTATATCCAACATATACATGTGTCTAATTTAGACATACCCCACTTATATCCAACATATATATATGTATATTAAAGATATCTCTATATATGAGAGCATACACACACCATCTATATTAAAAGATGCCTATACATCTCAAACATATACACATATATTAAAAGATGCCCCTATATAAATATATATTAAACAAATACATATGCATGCTAGACACCCCTATATATGAAACATATATACATCTATATTACAGATCACCTTATATATACAGACAAATACAGATGTGTATTAAAAATACACACAATATATTAAACAAATACACCAAGTGCATGTTAAATATATCCCCATATTTAACAATTACACATGCACATAAAATAGCCCATATATTAAATACAGATGACTATATTGAATATAATCATATATAGATTAAACAAATACAGATGTCTATATTAAAGACATGCCCACATATACATTACACAAACACATATATGAAAAATCTCCCTATATTAAACAAATACTCCATGTTAGATATAACTCCATATATATTTATATATAAAGCAAATACGCATGTATATACATATATATTAAATGTGCCTATATTAAAGATACCCCCATATATAAAAAAAACACATGTCTACACTAAAGATGTGCCTACACATTAATAAAATATTACACGTCAACATTAAAGATAACCTATTTCTCTTACCTTTGCATGGCTGTGTGTAAAAGCCTGGGTGAAAATCTGCACTCCACTGATAGACTGAGGAGAGAGGGGGGGGGGGGGGGGGAGAGAGAAAGACAGAGAGGGGAGTAGTTTTAAAGGTTAAAAGAGGAGTGTGAAAGGAGAGGGGATGAGGGGGGTTGAATGAGGGGGGAAGGGAGTGGGGGGGGGGGGGGGGGGGGGGGTGTCGCTGCATTCACCAGGGTAGTAGTGAGTGTGGGTACTGCCACTCTCTCTCTCTCTCTCTGTGTCTCAGTCTCTCTGCAGCAGCGCAGCGATCCCAAGATTAAAGAGCTACAGCCCCACGCCTGCGCACTCACACCCACCCCAGCCCTGCTCTCACACACTGATGTCATCCTTTTAGCCTCTTAAAGGGACCGCGCACCCCTCCACATAACCCCAACCAGTGTGGAGAACCAGAGTGGGTGGGGGCAGAGTTGGTGAACGAAAATGCACCCCCACCCAAGTAACATCCATTTTTTTAAAAAATGGAAACATGCTTTTTTAAAAGAAACATTCATGGGATATTAAGAATTCTCCTGCTCCATGCACAATGTTGCCAATTATAATTAAATGTAGGTCTCAACATCGCTGGAAATGCACTTCCCTTGAACAATGTCTTTTTCGTAAGAAGGGTGGCACAGTGGTTAGCACTGCTGCTTCATAGCACCAGGGTCCCAGACTTGCATCACTGTCTGGGCAGAGTTTGCACATTCCCTCTGTGTCTGCATGGGTTTCCTCCCACACTCCAAAGATGTGCAGCTTAGATGGATTGGCCGTGCTAAATTGCCCTTTAGTGCCAGGGAAGTGAAGGGTAAGTAAGTGGGGTTACAGGGATGGGGCCTGGGTAGGATGGGTGCAGACTCGATGGGCCAAATGGCGTCTTTCTGCAATGTAGGGATTCTATTGAATCATTTATTATTTCATGGGATACTAAGCATTCCACCTCCTCCGAGTACCCTTCGGGTGCTCCAGTTTCCTCCCACGGTCCGAAATACACGCTGATTAAAAGTTTAAAGTTTATTGATTTGTGTCACAAGTTGGCTTACATTAACACCGCAATGAAGTTATTGTGAAAATTGCCACATTCCGGCACCTGTTTGGGTACACTGAGGGTGAATTTAGCATGGCCAATGCACCTAATCAGCACGTCTTTCGGACTGTGGGAGGAAACTGGAGCACCCGGAGGAAACCCACGCAGACATGGGGAGAATGTGCAGGCTCCACGCAGACAGTGACCCGAGCCAGGAATCAAACCTAGGTCCCTGGCGCTGCGAGGGAGCAGTGCTGACCCACTGTCCAACACTCTGGCTCACTGGAAATCCATTTCCACTGAATAATAGCTATCTTTTTTTTCAAAAAATGATTGGCCATGCCACATACGCAGGGTCACAGGTGTCTGACTGGGATTGGGCCTGCATAACGGGCTCTTTCAGTGAGTCAGTGAAGACTTCATAGGCCGAATGGCGTCCTTTTGCACTGTAGAGATTGGAATCATAGAATCCCTACAGTACAGAAGGAGGCCATTCTGCCCATTCAGTCTGTATCGACTACAATCCCACCCAGGCCCTATTCCCAATGTATTTACCCTGGTAATCCCCCTGACACTATTTATCCTGGCCAATCCACCTAACCCGGACAGCTTTGGACTGTGAGGAGGAAACTGGAGCGCCCGGAGGAAACCCACGCAGACATGGGGAGAATGTGCAGGCTCCACGCAGACAGTGACCCGAGCCAGGAATCAAACCTGGGTCCCTGGTGCTGTGAGGCAGCAGCGCTGACCACTGTGCCACCGTGATACTGTATCATAGTCTAAGCTACATCCTATGTTTGTTTGTGTGTCATACATTCTGTGGAATTCTGTGCTAAATTGATCTCTAATGAGGTCCCGTTCCTCATATGTGAGATTATGCAGAGTTCTACACCCATGGGTGTAGGGCACGCAGTCTCAAACCTGCAGCATCTAATGTGTACTCCCTGGCTGCATTTTTTGTTTTCATTCATTTGGAGGGTATGGGCATCCCTAACCAGCAGTTAATTGCCCATCCCTAACTGCCCCTTGAGAATCATAGAAACCCTCCAAAGCAGAGGGAGGCCATTCGGCCCATCGAGCCTGTACCGACAGCGATCCACCCAGACTCTGTCCCTGCAGCCCCACCTACTTACCCTAATAATCCCTCTAACTTATGCATCCCGGGACACTAAAGGGGCAATTTAGCATGACCAAAGCATCTAACCAGCACATCTTTGGACTGTGGGAGGAAACCGGAGCATTTTGGAGGAAACCCACGCAGAGACGGAGAGAATATGCAAATTCCATACAGACAGCAACTCAAGGCCGGGAATCAAACCCAAGTCCCCAACACTGTGAGGCAGTAGTGCTAACTGCTATGCGCTGTGCTGAATAGAAGCTGCCTGCTCGACCTGCTGAAGTACACCCACTGTGGCGTGAGGGTGAGAGTTCCAGGATTTTGACCCAGTGACCACTATATTTCCAAATCAGGATGGTATGTTACTTGATGAGAACTTCCAGATGGTGGTGTTCCCAAATACCTGCTCCTCTTGTCTGTGGATGGGGTGCCCCACCCATAAGGAGATGTGGGAGGCAATTTTTTTTTTACACAGAGGGTGGTAAGTGCCTGGAATGTGCTGCCAGAAGTGGGGCAATAGAAACACATACAATAGCAACATTTAAAAGGCATCTTGACAATTCAGGAATAGGCAGAGAATAGAGAGAGATACGGACCACGCAGAGGCAAAAGATCTTTAGTTTAGAAAGGTATCATGGCTTGGTGGGCCAAAGGGCTTGTTCTGCGTTGTACTTGCTCTTTGTGCAAACAGGTTGCTTTGTCCTGGATGGTGTTGAGCTTCCAGCATTGTTGGAACTGCATTAATTCAGGCAACTAGGGAGTATTTCATCACACTCCTGACTTGTGCCTTGTAGATGTTGGACAGACTATCTATGGAGAGGAGTCCGGATGGAAAACAAGCTGATTGTTCTATTCTTTGCTCAGAAAGGCATTGCAAGTTGATGATGCATTTTGGTAGATTGAACCAGGGCAGGGTTTACTCAGTCAATGGTAGGTCGTTGGGGAGAGTTACAGAACAAAGAGATTTAGGTGTACGTGTTCATAGCTCATTGAAAATGGGGTCACCGGAGTTTCGACTAAGGCATTCGGCATGCTTGGTTTCATTGACCAAAACACTGAACGCAGAAGTTGGGACGTCTTGAAGTTGTACAAGACATTGGTAAGGCCACACTTGAATAATGTGTACAATTCTGGTCACCCTATTATAGAAAGGATTAGAAAGTGCAGGAAAGATTTACTAGGAAGCTACCAGGACTTGATAGTTTGAGTTATAAGGAGAGGCTGGATAGACTGGAACTTTTTTCTCTGGAGTGTAGGAGGCTGAAGGCTGATCTTACAGAGATCTGTAAAGTAATGAGGGGCACAGATCAGCTAGATAGTTAATACCTTTTCCCAAAGGTAGGGAAGTCTAAAACTAGAGGGCATAGGTTTAAGGTGAGATGGGAGAGATACAGAAGTATCCAGAATTTTTCCACACAGAGGATGGGTGTGTGTCTGGAATGAGCTGCTAGAGGCAGTAATAGAGGCGGGTATAATTTTGTCTTTTAAAAAAAATTTAGACAGTTACACGGATAAGATGGGTGTAGAGGGATATGGGCCAAAAGTGGGCAACTGGGACTAGGTAATGGTTAAAAAAAAGGACAACACGGACAAGATGGGCCAAAGG
The DNA here is from genome assembly GCA_024679065.1 of Sphyrna mokarran. Taxonomy (NCBI): domain Eukaryota; kingdom Metazoa; phylum Chordata; class Chondrichthyes; order Carcharhiniformes; family Carcharhinidae; genus Sphyrna; species Sphyrna mokarran. Next base: position 8,555,014 of record JAGIQG010000034.1, read on the forward strand.
GCCTGTTTCCATGTCATAAATGTCTATGACTCTAAGTGCAGGTCTGAGCAGGAAATTGAATGCTAAACCTTCTGGTCTCCATCTGGCAGTGTCCTGGCCAGCGTTATGGCACAAATAGAATCTTATTTTTTATTTAATATTTCTTCCATTATTTCATTAGTCAACTTCTACAATCTTGCTTTCTATTCTTTGTCACCCCCGCACCCCGGGCCATCTGCACATCTGCTCAGGTTACCCTCATTCTGACATTTACACATTGTGATTGCTTAACAGATACCAGCAGCACTATTCCTGGCCTTTATCACCACTATTTTACACTCCCTTGGCCTTTCTACCCATGACATCTTTATCAATTATCCTATAGTATGAATCTCAGCCTATTTTCTTTGCCTTCAGCTTATGAACAGTCATCCAGACTCGAAAAGTTGGCTCTATTCTCTCTCCACAGATGTTGTCAGACCCGCTGAAATTTCCCAGTATTTTCTGTTTTTGCTTCAGATTCCAGCATCTGCAGTATTTTGCTTTTATCTTGATTTGATTTATTATTGTCACATGTATCGGGATGCAGTGAAAAGTATTGTTTCTTGCGGGCTAAACAGACAATGCATACCATTCATAGAGGAGAAGGAAAGGAGAGGGTGCAGAATGTAGTGCTCCAGTCGTTGCTCGGGTGCAGAGAAAAACCAGCTTAATGCAAGGTAGGTCAATTCAAAAGTCTGATGGCAGCTGGGAAGAAGCTGTTCTTGAGTCTGTTGGTACGTGACCTCAGACTTTTGTATCTTCTTCCCAATGGAAGAAGATGGAAGAGAGAATGTCCAGGGTGCAGATGTATTGTACTTGATTATGCTGGCTGCTTTTCTGAGGCAATGAGAAGTGTAGACAGAGTCAATGGATGGGAGGACGGTTTGCGTGATGGACTGGGCTACATTCACAACCCTTTGTAGTTTCTGGTGATCTTGGTCAGAGCAGGAGCCCATACCAAGCTGTGATATATCCGGAAAGGATATATCTGAAAATTGGTGAGAATTGTAGTGGACATGCCAAATTTCCTTAGCATTCTGAGAGAGAAGAGGCGTTGGTAGCCTTTCTTATCTATAGTGTCAGCATGGAGGGACCAAGGACACAGAAATGATCAGGACACCTAAAAAAAACAGGAAACTCTTGACCATTTTCATTTCATCCCTGTTGATGTAGACATGTCCTCCACTACACTTGCTGAAATTGATGACAATCTCTTTCATCCTATGAAAGATTTGGATTTAACTAATTTTTGAAAAGCATTTAACAAGCTTAATAACAAACCTCCTTTGGGAGAGAGGCTTTTAAAGTTTCTTTTAAAGAAGCTTATTTATTAGTGTCACAAGTAGGCCAGAGTGTGACGACCCGGGGATTTTCACAATAACTCCATTGAAGTGATAACGTAAATCTACTCATGACACTATTAAATAAACTTTAAACTATAAAACATCAAAAGCAACATATATTTGCTTTGTCTATCAACTGCCCTCTTTCTGGGACAACAGACGTTTACTGATCCTGCTTAGGGAGCTCTTTGTATGATGGTTTGATGGAAGGGCAAACGTGTTTAACCAATTTATGAGAGTTGTTTTATGGAGTAGTATGTGCTGTGGATAAAGGTGAATCTGCAAATGTACTGTATGTGGATTTTCAGAAAGCATTTGACAAGATACCCACATCAAGGGTTAATACAGAAAAGATAGGCTCGTGGTGAAGGGAGGGAAGATATTAGCATCGATTGAAGATTGGCTGGCAGAAGACAGAGAGTATGTATAAATGTGTCTTCTTCTAATTGGCTGGACCTAACGAGTGATCCTCAACTTTTATAATTTATATTAATAACTTGGATGAGAGCAGCGAAGGCTAAATTTGCAGACGACACAAAAATGGGTAGAAAGTATGTCATGAAGAAGACATAGGGATACAAAAATAGACAAGAAAGTAAGTTGCAATGAGGAAATAAGTACCTTACAAATGGATGTAGATAGGTCAGGAGAGGGGGTCAAAATATGGCAGACGGAATTTAATGTGCGACGTCATGCATTTTGATCAGAAAAATGGGAAGGGGACTTATTATCTAAATGAGGAGAAACTTTGGGATGTTCTGGTGCTGGTTTGCATGATGGATTGGGCTTTTATAGTTCCTTGCAGTCTGAGGCAGAACAGGAGCCATACCGAGCTGTGATACAACCAGCAAGTGGAGAATGTACCCTTGTCTGCATCAATGAAGACAAAGTGGAAATGATCGCGAGCTCCACGGCTTTAGGTGCCCAGATCCCCAACAACCTGTCCTGGTTCCCCCATGCCTACACTATAATTAAGAAAGCCCTCTACCTTCTCAGAAGACTAAGGAAATTTGGCATGTCTTCTACAACTCTCACCAACTTTTACAGATGCACCATACAAAACAATCCTTTCAGATGTATGACATATGGTTCCTGCTCTGCCAGTTTAATTTGATCTTTCTCTACACCCTAGCTATGACTGTAACACTACATTCTGCACTTTTTCCTTTCCTTCTCTATGAATGGTTTGCTTTGTCTGTATAGCAAGCAAGAAAGAAACAATATTTTTCATTGAACACTAATACACGCGATAATAGTAAATCAAATGGAAACACTCTCTGCATTTTTCCCCCAATAAAATAATACCTTTAATTGCTAGCAATAAAAAAACCAGGCTTGCAGTCAGGCAGGGCAAAAGACACTCATTTTACCTCAAAGACACTGTCCAGAAACATAACAATTGCATAACTGACAAAACACATGCAGTGCAATTTTAAGGGGGTTTGCACAGATTGTCTCCAGTCAACGTAGAACGAAGTTAGTTTACCCATGGAATGTCTGGTGCTACTGCACAAGACTGAGTCATATCAACTTAGTCATGAAGCTATTGTGGTTCCATTCAGGCCATCAATTCTACTGCAAGGAACCAGTGCCAAAAAAAATCAGGAGTGTCACCATAGGGGTGGCGCGACGGTTAGCAGTACAGTCTCAGGTGCGACTCCTGGCTTTGGACCACTGTTTGTATGTCCTCTCCATGTCTGCGTGGGTTTCCTCTGGGTGCTCCGGTTTCCTCCCACAGTCCAGAGATGTGTGGGTTACGTGGCTTGGCTATGCTAAATTGCCCCTTAGTGTTAAAGGGGACTAGCAGGGTAAAAATGTGAGGTTATGGCAATGGGGTAGGACTGATGGGGCGAATGGCGTCCTTCTGCACTGTACAGATGCAATGATTCTTCTGTCTCACTGAACCTGGGCTTTGGGTGGGATTTGCATTAGATCAGGTAGCATCCCATCCGGGTGGCAATTCCCTCCTTGGTGAAGCACAGTCTGTGGCTACAGAAATCAGTCATCAGGATCTCAAATGACATCCAATCTCCCTGCGCACTACGTGCAGGAGACAGCAGAGAGGTTGTTGCAGTCTCCAGCCCTGGTGCTCGTAGTACACCTACTCCCCCTGCAGGTGATCCCAAGATAAACGGATACAATGGAACACCCATTGAGTCAAGCCTTTCCAGAAGGTTCAAGAGGGTCACCTCCTACCATTCTACATCACATTTCTGTGCAAAGTCTTCAATCTTGCCAGCATGTCGAGATACGTGACCACACTGTCCTCGAGACACTCAAGCGTACTCTAGCAATTAAAAGAACTGCGGAGGTTTAGGAGGAAGGAAAAAAAAACTAAGGAAAGGCTATGGATGGCCTCCCGGCATTATTGGTAGATTATTAATCCAGAAACTCAGCTCATGTTCTGGGGACTTGGATTCAAATCCCACTACAGCAGGTGGTGGAATCTGAAATATCATTAAGAATCCATTTATGACTATCAAACCATTGTCAAATTATCAAAAAAAAACCCCACGTTTCACTAATGCCCTTCAGGGAAGGAAATCTGCCATCCTTACCTGGACTGGTCTATCTACATGTGACTCCAGATCTGCAATGATGTGGTTGACTCTCAATTGCCCTCTGAACAAGGGCAACCAGAGATGGGCAATAAATGCTGGCCCAGCCAGCGACACCCATGTCCCACAAATAAATAATAACACATTCAGGCAGCTAGGATGGCACAGCAGTTGGCACTGTTGTCTCGCAGCTCCAGCAAATTTGTTTCCTGGCTTGGGTTATGTTTGTGTGGAGTTTGCATTTTCTTCCCACGTCTGCATGGGTTTCCTTGGGTGCTCCAGTTTCCTCTCATTCCAGAAGGTATGCTGCTTAGGTGCTAAATTCTCCCTCAGTATACCTGAGCAGCGCCAAAGTGTGGCAACTCGGGGATTTTCACTAACTTCATTGCAGTGTTAATGTAAGTCTTACTTGTGACACTAATAAACTTTAACAGCTGGGATGCAGTGCAACAGCTTTCACAGTCCTTTTGTTGACCTTCCTGTTGAAATCAATTGTTGGCCATAATCAAGTTGTTACTCAGTCGTCCATGGCTACTAATTGGCAAATTGGCATCAGTGCAACTTGCAGTGTAACACTCTTCAGCTTCACTGGCAAGTCAACAATGATCCTACTGTTACCTCATGAGCAAGGAAGGCATACGCAGCAAACTGAGCTCAGTGCCTTTCAGGGAATGTCCGAGTTGGATCTCCCTATGAAGTGACCAGTCAGACCGTCACAATAGACTTGTTCCACCAGCTGGATCTTCGCAAATTGCAGATCCTTACATCAGTATCAGCACTGATCTAACTTAATGTTAACTGTTTCTCCCTCCACAGCCTCTGCAGTACTTTAGAATCCCTACAATGCAGGAGTTGGTCATTCAGTCCACCAACCCTGTACTGACTTTCGGACAGAGTACCTTACCTAGGTCTGATCCTGTAACCCCACATTATTTCTCACTAATCCCTCTAACTTATGCATGTTGAACGCTAAGGGACAATTTAGCACAGCCAATACACCTAATTACACATCTTTGGACACTAAGGGGCAATTTAGCATGGCCAATCCATGCTAATCTTTGAACTTTGGGAGGAAACTGGGGCACCCGGAGGAAACTAATGCAGACCCAGGGACAATGTACAAACTCCACAGTGACCCAAGGTCAGAATCGAACCTGGGTCCCTGGCACTGTGAGATAGCGGTGCTGACCACTGTGCCACCTTCCGTTGTTTGTTTTTTTACCAACCTGACAAGTTTTTCACTTGTGCTAACTTTCCAGTAAAGGTCTACTCACACTGCAAGGCACAAACAGACCCCACTTTTGTAAAGAGATCACATCACACTTCTCCAATAATCAGAAGCATTCTTTTGAAGAATGCTCATTTTGCCAAAACGTTTTGCTGGATTTAAAAAAAAAATTGGGAAATTCCATCACAGAAGCCCGGGGAGTCAGTTGATGCTGAGAGGTGATATGACAGAGATAATACAGAGCAAAGTTAACACAGAGGAGAGTACATTTCAAACAAGGCTGAAGACTGGGCTGACTCAAGGGGCCAAATAGCCCAGTTCTGATCCTGTAACCTTAAAATATCTCTAGGAGTGAAATGGTCTCCAGCCTTGGATGGAATCCCAAAATATGGGAGACGTATTGCAGCTTGATAATGGTTCCTGCTCTGACCAAGACAGCAAGAAACTACAAAAGGATTGTGAACGTAGTTCAATCCATCACACAAACCAGCCTGCCATCTATTGACTTGACACTTCCCACTGCCCCAGCTAAGCAGCCAGCATAATTAAGGACACCATACACCCCAGGCTCTCTTCCACCAGGAAGAAGATACCGAAGTCTGAGTTCATGTACCAACCGACTCAAAAACAGCTTCTTCCCTACTGCCAGAGTTTTGAATGGACCTACGTTAATCTGATGTCTCTCTGCACCCTAGCCAAGACTGTAACACTGCACTCTTTCCTTCTCCCTTGAATAGCATGTTGTCTGTATACCATGCAAGGAGCGATATTTTTCCACTGTATTCCAGAAAATCATCCAATATAATTAAGGATCCCACGTACCCCGGACATTCTCTCTTCCACCTTCTTCCATCAGGAAAAGATACGAAAGTCTGAGATCAGATACCAATCAAGAACAGTTTCTTCCCTGGTGTGGTAACTTTTGAATAGGCCTACCTTACATCAAGTTGATCTTTCTCTACACCCTAGCTACGACTAATGCTACATTCTGCACCCTCTCATTTCCTTCTCTAAGTATGGTACTCTTTGCATAGTGCACAAGTAACAATTCACTATGGTAATGTGACAATAAATCAAATGAAACCAAACCAAAAACATCTTCCCTGCTGCCATCAGACTTTTGCATGGACATACCTTATATTAAGTTGATCTTTGTCTACATCCTATCTGTGACTGTAACACTACACTCTGCGTCCTCTTCGTACATACTCTATGAATGGTTATGTTTTGTCTGTATAATGTACAAGAAACAATACTTTTCGCTGAACGGTATGGTGGCACAGTGGTTAGCACTGCTGCCTCAGAGCTCCAGGAACCCAGGTTTGATTCCTAGCTTGGATCAGTGTGTGGAGTCTACACATTCTCCCTGTGTGGGTCTCCTCCCACAGTCCAAATTTGTGCGTGTTAGGTGGATTGGCCATGCTAAATTCTCCCTCAGTGTACCCGAACAGGGGCTGGACTATGGCGACTGGGGCATTTTCACAGTAACGTCATTGCAGTGTTAATGTAAGCCTACTTGTGGCTAATAAATGAAGTTTAACAATACATGTAACAACAATAAATTTAAAAAAAAAACAGGAACAAGATAGCAGTGGTATTTTTCCTCTCCCTTTTATTTATAAGTTTTAAAATGTACACAAATAACAACCATATTAAATTGCATCGTAAATAACGTTAAATAGTGTCAGGAATTGAGAACTGTACATTAGACATCGAGACGGAATAGTCAAGAGAGCACATTTTTTTTTTAAAAAAAAAGGGTGGCGGGGAGGGCAGATCAGAGCACTGAACATTTCAGCCAAGTTCACTTTTAAATGGGTTTCCTCGCGAGAGGAAAGAACCATGATCCCCCACTCAACACAGACAGAAAAGCCTTGACATTATCGCTAGCAACACTTAATGGTCAAGTCTTAGACGTTCCCATTTGGTATTTTCTTGCGAACATTAATCCTGCTCTCTTCCTCCTCCCCACTCTCCACCCACTCTTTCCACATTAATCTTGTCTCTCCAAGAGCAGTTGGTATCACGTAAACATGTCAAACACTCCTCCGTGGAAATAAAATCAGGAGTTTCTGGATTAGTGCGACCACGTGGAGAGTCACACCTCATCACCAGCTCGGACAGAACACTGAAAACAGGGGCAACATGTTTTGTATGGGCTAAAACCGGAGGGGGTGGGCTGGGGCGGTGGTGAATGCAATTGAACTGAGCTGAAAGTCTAAGGCCACTCGCTAATTGTTAAAATAGTCTCTCTTTCCCTGAATCTTATCCACAGCCAAAAAACACACACGCGCACGCACATACATTCATAAGTGTGCAATAAATACAATGTAGAACGGAGGGGTGGAGGCATGTTGGGCCACTACCTTCACCCAAATGAAGGCTGATACAACACATGATGGCAAACAATCCTCAGCGTTACAAATGGTCAAACTTGGAAGGGCCGAAGGGTCTGTTCCTGTGCTGTAATTTTGCCACCACCTTGGTGAAGGACAATCTGCCTTTCAATGCGACTTGTTTGACGATTCTGACAAGCACAAAAACATTAGGATTTCCCCCCTCCCCAGCCTCTCCAATTAGGATCACAATAGCAGTGACAGCTCCAATTTCAGACCTCCCTCCCCCTTTTTGTCGCGTTAAAGAGTGAAGCACAGTTTAAAAATGAAGAAAACACATAGCAAAACACTGCCACTACCCAGTCGCCCAGCAGGGAAGAGGGCAAAACCTCATCCCCTTTTGAGTTCTGGTCAGATTACTACACTGGTCCTTCTTAAGGGACACCGTTCAGAGCAATAATGTACGAGAGGCGGACATTCTAGTTAGTTTACAGTCTGTCCTCAGCCACCCCTTCCCCACCTTGGCCAAAGCACTTGTTTGTCGCTGCCCTCCCCGCTCGCCCACCCCCCCCCTACTTTTTTTGTTGTTGTTGTTGCACAAATTAAAACTATGTTACACTGTTTGACACCAGTACTAAAAGAAGCAACAGGTTTTCACTTTACAATCAAAAAAAACCTCCGCTATTTACACAAATACAAAAAAATCTCAAAAAAGTTATTTATGAAATACCAATGTTAAAAAAATCCATGGGAAAATAACTTAGGAATCGCGTGTATTAAATATAAAATTGAAGGGGGGGGGGATGTTAGCATCGGTGCACAGTTAATATATCTCAAAAAAAAAGGTGACATTCAAGTTTACAGTACAGAAAAAGGAAATGCATTGCGATTATATATTCCCTCTCTTTTGGGGCATATGGGATGGGGGACGGGGCAACAGGGCCAAAGCAGCGGGTAAGAATCTTAAAGCAAGGAACTCAAGAGACAGGAAATCATTTTTCACATTCAGCAAGTTGGTATCTCTTCTCCCCGCGCCCCCCCGCCCCCAAACAATGTTTCGGTCTCCTGATACACACCTTTTCAGGTTTTCCAATGGCCCAGTGTCCTTGATGCCAGAGGCCGCAGAGCGTAAAGGAAATTACAGACACAAGCTTCCCTGCTGTGCTTCCCACCCACCCTTCCCGCTTCTGAGTTGGTCAGTTTCAAATGGAACTTGTGTTCCTAGTGGTAAGGAGGATTCGCTGCTACATCTTCCGGGATAACGGAGAGGTGGTGGTCCACGGAAACACAGATGGTCACTGACTGCAATCACCGCTCCAGGGCAAAAAGGGGTTTGGTGCCAAAACTAGCCAAGCACACATTTAGTTGGCAAAACTCAGGAAGGGCTGACTTCTCCTCTTGCCACACCAAGCATCTGATACCCATTGTTCCTTGTAGGGATCCATCCTTCAACCAACTCCGGAAATACCAACCCTCAGAATAAGAGTTCTGGTAACTCTTCGCAATTCCTTGTTACCGCAGGAATGTAACACCAACCCATCCCCATGGGTACGGCAAGATAGTGACGTTATATCCCCCTTCCCCTTCTTGGTCCCCCAAAATCATGGGAGGTGCTTGTAAAATTAGGGAATCCGGAGCTTTGCTCACTGGTGCGAAATATCGCAGCACATGACCTTGGCCACTAGCACAGCATCCCTTCAAGGTTTCTGATGGCTGAATTGGCAAGAATTTCAGTGAACGTCTTTAGGTGAAAGAACACGCGTACAAAACACATACACAGTAGTTATTCACACATTTACACCTGGATTGGAGACCCCCCCCCCCACCCACTCCTGGGTCTAATTAATTGTTTGTTTTTTCTTTAAATGTAAACACTTTGGCATGCCAAAGCTGACCAAATAACTCAACGTTTTGGAGCACATTTTCAGTTTTTGACGCTTTGGGGTCTCGTTCAAAGCCATCTTCACCGCTGCACTGACAAATGTTTTTTTTAGAGAGCTTATTTTTTTGCTAAGTGTTTTGGCAAGCGTTTCCTCTCCATCTGGCCCCCACCATCCCAAATCCCTCCCTTCCTGCACCCACTCCTTTAGTGCTCTTTCAGGGCAATAACTCAAGGTGTAATCTCATCACAGAATGGCCAGCCACCTAATTGAAATGGTGATGCCTTCCAAGCACTGTTGAGGAAAACAGAAACTTTGGAAACAGAGGCAACACTACTCATTGTACTAAAAAAAGGCAACATCTGGGAGCAGACTGTCAATAAGACTGTTTGCCTGTGTGTAATGATTTGGCACCAGTGGGAGCACTGAGTGTAATCCCAAGTGATTAGCACCCCAGCTCCTCCACCAATGCAGCCCCACCAAAACTTTATTCAGAACTTTAATTGGGGCAAATGTGCGATATGCTTTCCACTGTCAGATTGGATTGAGGGGAGCCAGAACCCATGCACCCGATTTGCACAGATAAACAGGATTCCCTCTGGATCCAGCTCAGACACAGCGGCAGGTGGAGACAGGGACTGCAGAAGAGGAACAGCGTTTGCCCATTTTGCAGCCCAAAAGGTTTTTTTAAAATTTATTTTTAATCTAAACTGGCTCACTAACAGAAATCCTTCTGGATCTTCATCTCACCGGTTGCCTGGGGACATTATGCATTTCAGAAGCACTAGGTCACAAAGCGTGTGCTCAGATCATTCTCTAGGTAGATAAAGCAGAGGAGCCAGCAGGTGGCATTTAAGCCCCAGATCCTCATGAGAGGAGAGCGATTGGTGTGGAAATTGCTCTGGATGCTCGCAAACTGACAGCCAAAAAAAAAATCAAAAGGTCGGAGTGGCTCTCTTAAATAAAGACAGAGAAAAATGTAACATTGGTTTGGCTAAAGATCCGTAACCTGTAGATCACTGGTTGGGATACAGCAAATAGGGATGTGGCACAGAAATGTTACACCTGAATTAAAAATTTTGTCGGCACAGACTTGATGGGCTGAATGGCCTTCTCCTGCACTGAGAGTCTCTGATTCTCCCGGCACCCCACTGAAATGTCTTTAAAAAAAAAAAGGAAACATGACAACTGAACACAATAAAGCTTTTAAAACAAAACCCTACAAAATAAATATATACATTCTTCAGAAATTAGCAGCCAAGGCAGCTCCAATGCCACTGGTTTTGTCAACACATATATATACCGTAATACATATATAAAATATATATATATAGTTGACACAAAAAAAAAGGACAAGCAGTTGTGATTGACACACTCCTGAAAGTGAGCGTTTGCTGCGAGATCTCCCCCCCCATTTTCCCCTTTGACACGAATAGTGCTTCCATTAAAAATTCTGTGGCTCCTTTTTTTTTTAAATGCAAGAGTTACTGGTTTAAAAATGTCATCCCGGATACAGCGAAAAAGGTTTGGAAGTTATTTCAATACCTACAAGGGGGTGGAATATAGAGAGCTAAAATGCCTTTTTTCTTGGGGAAGTGCATGGCCCTCCGCGTAGGGATCCCAGCGGCTGCTGCCGTAAGCTACAAGGATGACTCCGGTTACCGCACCGGGATGCTGAAGGCTACGTACGGCTGCCCTCAATCGCAGTCCGTGGTATTCTAGGTCCTGCCAGCCTGCCCGCCCCCCTCCCCACCAGTAGGGTCACTTAGCTTAACATTATATGTGCACAGGGACCTCTCCCCGTTTTATGTTTTTGCTTTAGTAGTTGTAAGTTATCACCAGGACAAGAGAGACTACAACATGTCCTAAAAAAAAAGGAACTAATCCAAAAACCATTTTTAATTATTTGCTTCCTCCCTCTCCCCTTCACCTCCTGGCATTAATCACATTCTGGGAGGTGCGCACACATCTCAGAAGGGAAGGGGGAGACAGGGTAATGAAAGTAAGGGAGGGTTGGGAAGAAGAGGAGAAAAAAAACAAACAGAAAACTTATTGATAATTGGCTACGTGGCAAGTTCAAAGTCCATGATGATCCGAGGGTGGGTCGGGGGGAAGAAGGCGCTAAATCCAGGTTCTCTTCCAGGAAAAGAAAACTTCCAAACAAATGGGCGGGGGGGGGAAGAAAGTATATAATAAATCTGAGGTGATTGACACAAGATCACTTAAGCGTGCTCAGTGAAACGGAGGCCTTGCATCCTCTATTCTCGCACAAATAAAGATAGAGGGTGAATACGAGCCCTGTTCTGATATCCTCCCTGAAGGCTCCATCGCAGTGGTCAACGTTGGAGAAGTCTCATCATGCCCCATCATTGGCAAAAAAAAAAAAATCAGCAAAGGAATCTAGAGGTGGGAAGGGGAGGGAAAAAATGCAATATTATTAAAGCAGCATCCAAGAGCGGTTACATTAATACACAGCGATTGGGAATATGAGACAAACAGGCTATGGAGCAAGCTTGAAGTTGTGTACGCGTGTGTCGATCTTGGAGACTGTGCGATGTTGCAATCTGATCGTGCAGAGTGGGTTAGCACTGCTGCCTCACCGCGCCAGCGATCAACGTTCCATTCCTGGCTTGAGTCACTGCCTGTTTCACGTTTTCCTGGTGTCTTCATGGGTTTTCTCCGAGTGCTCCAGTTTCCTCCCACAGTTTGAAACATGTGCAGGTTAGCTGCATTGACCATGCTAAATTGCCCCTTAGTGTGCCCGAACAGACGCCGGAGCGTGGCGACTGGGTGATTTTCACAGCACTGTTAATGTAAGGCTACTTAATAAACCTTAATTTTAACAGAGGTAGTAACAGAGGCGGGTACAATTTTGTCTTTTAAAAACCATTTGGATAGTTACACGGGTTAAGATGGGTGTGAAGGATATGGGCCAAACGCAGGCAATTGGGACTAGCTTAGGGGTTAACATGGACAACTTGGGCCGAAGGGTCTGTAAACCTCCGACTCTAACTTATGACATTACACAAAAGATAGCTTTTTCCTCAATAATTTAACGCATTTGCACAGAGAAGGGCTAGGCAAACACCTGTCAGCTAAAAAAAACTTTTTATTGGTGCCCTATTTTGCTTTCATGTGTCTTTTTTTTTAATCAGGGCTAGCAGCCTCAAAAGTTGGCAGTAGTCTGGGTCTCCCTGAGCTCCAGAGGGGCTGCACAGTAGCTTTCTGGCATTGCACAATCACAAAAGAACGTTGTGGAAGATTTAGTGGAGTTTGTCCCTTCTACCCCCAATCAGTCGGTATCTGCAGCATTTAGAGACTCAATAACAGACACAGCACAGCACTACTAAAGGAATCCACACCAAAGAGACAAGATCGAACAGACACAAGCTCACATGCCGTATTATTTCACAGCCTCATTAATGGAGTGATTGACTCACCTCAGAGCACTGGGAGCCTCTCAAACTAGCCGATTTTATAACAGGCCACAGGAGTGAATTCCGCACGGTGACACAAACCAACATATAATTTATCCCATGTTTAACACAGCCATGGGATTGAAAACACTACCACAAACCAGAGCCAGGCTATGGAAAATTAAAGTTTATTTATTAAAGTCCACTTATTAGTCATAAGTAAGGCTGACATTAACACAGCAGTGAAGTTACTGTGAAATTCCCCTAGTTGCCACAGTCCAGAAGCTGTTCAGGTACACTGAGGGAGAATTTAGCGCCTAACTAGCACAAGTTTCAGACTGTGGGAGGAAACTGAAGGTTCTGGATTACTAACACAGTGCATCACCATCTCCCCCCAGTACAGACAAAGGAAACTGAGCAGCTACTTACCAAACTACCTGCTGATCCAGGGACACTAGTCACTTTGCCAGATGTTCAAAGGGCATGCTGGTCTGTAACAGAAACAACAGTGAGATTAGGGCTGTAATGAAGCAGCCTCTCAAAGTTCAAACAATACCCATCAATTCCATTCCATTTCCAGTCAAATCATCAGCTAAAACAAAACACTGTTACCCCAGCCAACTGACCCAGCAATCTGAGCACACTTTTCAGCAAGCTTGACATCCTACTCTCCTGCAGCCCGCTATTCCTCAGACTGTTGTTTTGTCAATCTGTTGAAATAATCTGGGGTTCTGGATGGGGGCAGAGTCATGCTCAGCTATAACGATTTGCCTGGTTAGAGAGAGGCCAGGCAGCTGGTTGAAGACACAAAGGAATATCTATCAGCATCCAGTATTCAGGCCAACATAAACAAAAAAAAAAATCACACACATTTTCCACTTGCAGGGAGGGGAGGGGTGGTTTGGATGTATATATGCGAGAGCCAGAGAGAGAATGAGAACAAATTAAACCACTCTCACACCTGGCAACAGTTAAAGCAATCTGAGGAAGCAATCTGTCCTCACAAAAGAGAGTGCAGCAAAGGTTTACCAGGCTGATTCCTGGGATGGCAGGTCTGTCATATATGAGAAGAGACTAAATCGGTTACGATTCATTAGAGTTTACAAGAGTGACACAGAATCTAAGTGAAAGTTAAAAATTTTAAGAGGGTAGATTCAGAAAGTACATCAGAGTGAGAATCCCTACAGTGCTGAAGGAGGCCATTCAGCCCACTGAGTCTGTACCAACTACAATCCCACACAGGCCTTATTCCTGTAATTCCACATATTTACCCAAATAACCCCTTTTTACATTATGGTCAATTTAGCAAGGCCAATCAACCTAACCTTCAAAACTTTGGACTGTGGGAGGAAACCGGAGCACCTGAAGGAAAAGCACACAGACACAGGGAGAACGTGCAGATTCCACACATCAGTGACCCGAGGCCAGAATCGAACCTGGGTCCCTGGCGCTGTGAGGCAGCAGTGCTAATCACTGTGCCACCCCCTCATTTTCCACTTGAAGGGAACTTGGGTTTGAAAAGAAAAGGGGTGGGCTGAGGACGGGGGGGTGGAAAACTATCACTATACGAGAGAGCCAGAGAGAGAGAGCAATCCCACACCTGACAACAGTTAAAGCAATGAGGAAAGATGCCCGTGCTACAGAGGGAGCGCAGCTAAGCTTTAACAGGCTGATTCCTGGGATGGTTGGTCTGCCATATGAGGAGAGACTAGGAGTTCAGAAGTGTGAGGGGTGAATCTCACTCAAACTTAGAATTCTAACAGGTCTTTTTCCCCCATCATTATTTATTACAATCCAGTTAATTATGTATCTTCAGCTTTGTTGAAGCAATATGTCAGACAACAACTTCCACAGTCTGTTGAAGTAACTAACATGAACGCACCAGCACCGCACTCCTCAGGAGAACATTTATAAATTTTTCCGTATTCATCGACCTTGTAATATTTAAAGACAATAAGCTTGACCTTCTTCCTCTTATGCTGATTTTTCTTTGGTGTGCTTCTTCTTGGCACCACCACGAAGTCTCAAGGTGCAAAGGTGGCTCCTTTTGGATGTTGTAATCAGAGAGTGTATGTCCATCCTCCAACTGTTTTCCAGCAAAGATCAGTCGCTGCTGATCAGGGGGAAATGCCTTCTTTGTCTAGACAGGGTGGATTCAGGAAAAAAACGTTCCCAATGGTGGGGGAATGCAGAGCTAGGGAGTCATAGTTTGAGGACAAAGGGGTAATAAACCTTTCGGGACTGAGGGGAGGAGAAGTTTCTTCAACCAGTGAGTGGTGAATCTGAGGAATTCATTACCATAGAAAATAGCTGAGGCCAAAATGTTGTCCGATTTGAAGGAGGAATTATTAGATACAGGTCTTGGGGCTCAAGGGAGAAAGTGGTGAAGGCAGAATCAGGACATTGAATTTGACAAACAGCTATGGTCAACACGAATGGTGGAGCAGGCTCGAAGGCTGAATGGTCCACTCCTGCTTCTACGTTTCATCATTGGTGATGCAGCAACTCTGGGATGCACCACCAGAGGGCCTCAAAGAGCTATGTGACCACCAGCAGCAGCACTTCAATGTACTTCACTTCACCTCTCAGGTAAGCAGAGCTCACAGTACAGACACAGTTACAAAACAGAGCTGTACACCATCAGGCCCCTTCATAATCAACTGTGAGCAAAAGACAACAAACCTGCAAATTTCTTCTTTTTTAAAAAAAGAGCAATTTGTGACAACAAAATAATGCTTGGAAATCTCAGCCGGCACAGAGATAATCAGCAGGTCAGGTTGCATCTGTTAGGAGAGAAACGTGTTTCAAGTTAATCACCTTTTCTGCCGAAAGGTCATTAATCTGAAATATTAACTCGGTTTTGCTCTCCACAGATGTTGCCTGACCTGTTGAAATCATTGTTTTTAATTTCCAACTCCCGATCCCCTCTCTCTCTCCGAATCCCACTATTTTTTTTCAACCAATTTAAAGCACTCTCTTCCTGCTAGAAGGAGATGGAAAAATCAGCAGGAGACCATTCTTTGCCTGAGGACAGTGATGGGAGTCTACAGATCGCTGGGCTGCTAGCAATTGCCCACACTTAACACTGTCATTGGAGGGCAGCAGGCAGTGATGGCCAAGATAACAGGCATAACTAACATCTTAAAGAACAAGAGTGACGGGAATTTACTCCACGGCCGCAATGTTTCAGATCCTCCAGACGCCCACCTCCCCACTCTCCTCAGACCCAGACATTCCCCGCAAACCCACCCTCCCCTGCAGCCCCAGATACCCCCCACAGCTGCCTGCTCAACACCACCCCCCCTACAAATACCCTACACTCACTACAAATCTCCACCTCCCTGCCACTCCCCACAACCTCTCACTCCCTGCAATCCCAGCTCCACCACCCCCCCCCCCAGACTCTTTCCGCAACCCCCCCATACCTCTCCACAATAGTCCTGCACTGCAGTCCCACAATCTCGGAAACCCCCCTGCACCCCCACAGTCTCTATGACCCTCGCCCCCGCCTGACTAATCCCTGCCCCTTCACAGCCTCACACTCCTGCAAACCCCCTCACCCCTGCCACCACCGCCTCGTCAGACAATCCCCCCTACACCCCTATCCAAGAACCTCCTAGATAGTCAAATAGGCACAGTTCCTTCAAGGTGAGAAAGACAAAAAGCATTGACTTTTCAAACTATCACTAAAGGCCGTGGTGATTATAAACCTTAATTTGCATTTATCAATTTCAGAAGAAAGTTATGAACTGCATTATCCCAACACTGGAGGTATGTATGGGATAAACCCGACAGTTTTCTTCTTTTAAAGGGGAAATCAGGGTACAGGTTGCATTTTTAATCAACCTGTTAGTTTCATTCTGACTGTGGTGGAATTCTGGCTCAATCTCTACGTTAATCAGGGTCTTCCTGTCCCAGTAACACAATCACAAACAACAACACTGGACCAGTGCCTGTATCCAGGCTCTCGTTCAACTCCCAATTCAACATTACATTAAAATAGAAACCAACAAGAAGGCTGGGCCAACATCAGGGTGACAGAATGGTGACAAACCGGCACCTGTGATGCTGAAATGCGCGATGCGTCTTGCCGCGCCGTGAGATCAGAGGAAGAAACGTTGGCGGGAGCCCCTCGATGTAATCTCATGCTCACTTTGCGCTCTCTCTCGGCTCGAGAGATGGGTCGCGGTGAGGTATTTGCTGCAAAGACAGGAGAAGGGGTAAAAATAAATAAACTGTTGAATTGCATTTATCACACAGGAAAGAGTTTGGATTTCCATTTGCAATGTTTAAGACAAATACTCTGCTTGGCTGGATCTACTGGACTATTGCAATAGGTTAATACATCTGGGTGACTTTTCAGGTTACAAATGAGTTCCAGAGACAGTCTTTCAAAATCAAACAGTCTACATTCAATTCCTTAGTAAGTTTAACAACTTCAAGGGGGAGAAAAAGGAGAGAGAGAGGGAGGGAGGGTGGGAGAAAAAGGAGAGAGAGAGAGAGAGGGTGGGGGGAAAAAGGAGAGAGAGAGAGAGAGAGGGGGGAGAAAAAGGAGAGAGAGAGAGAGGGGGTGGGAGAAAAAGGAGAGAGAGGAGAGAGAGAGAGAGAAGAGAGAGAAGAAAAAGGAGAGAGAGAGAGAGGGGGGGGCGGGAGAGAAGGAGAGAGAGAGGGGGGGGGGGAGAGAGAGGAGAGAGAGAAGAGAGGGGGGGAGAGAGAGGAGAGAGGGGGGGGACAAAAGGAGAGAGAGAAGAGAGGACGGGAGAAAAAGGAGAGAGAGAGAGAGGGGTGAGAAAAGGAGAGAGAGAGAGGGGAGGAGAGAGAGGGGGGGGAGAGAGGAGAAGAGGAGAAGAGAGAGAGAGAGAGAGAGAGAGAGAGGAGTGGAGAGAGGGAGAAGGAAAAAGAGAGAGGAGAGAGTGAGAGAGGGGAGAAGAAGAGAGAGAGAGGAGAGAGGAGAGAAGGGAGAGATGGAGGAGAAGGAGAGAGAGAGAAGAGAGAGACAGGAGAGAAAAAGGAGAGAAGAAGACGAGAGAGAGAGAGAGAGAGAGAGAGGAGAGAGAGAGAGAGAGAGAAAAGGAGAGAGAGAGAGAGAGAGAGAGAGAGGAGAAAAGGAGAGAGAGAAGGAGGGAGAGAGAGAGAGAGGGGGGAGAGAGAGAGAGAGGAGAGAGAGAGAGAGGGGTGGGAGAAAAAGGAGAGAGAGAGAGATAGAGAGAGAGGGTGGGAGAAAAAGGAGGAGAGAGAGAGGGGGGGGAGAAAAAGGAGAGAGAGAGACGGGAGAAAAGAGAGAGAGGGGGAGAAAAAGAGAGAGAGAGAGAGGGGCTGGGAGAAAAGAGATGAGAGACGAGAGAGAGAGAGGGAGGAGAGAGAGAGAGAGAGCGGGAGAGAGAGCGGGAGAAAAAGGAGAGAGAGAGAGAAGAGGCGGGAGAAAAAGGAGAGAGAGAGAGAGAGAGAGAGAGGGCGGGAGAAAAAGGACGAGAGAGAGAGAGGGAGGGTGGGAGAAAAAAGAGAGAGAGAGAGAGGGAGGGCCGAGAGAGAGAGAGAGAAAAAGGAGGAAGGAGAGAGAGAGAGAGAGAGAGGCGGGAGAAAAAGGAGAGAGAGAGAGAGAGAGAGGGTGGGAGAAAAGGAGAGAGAGAGAGAGGGTGGGAGAAAAAAGGAGAGAGAGAGGAGAGAGGTA
Source organism: Sphyrna mokarran (assembly GCA_024679065.1). NCBI lineage: Eukaryota > Metazoa > Chordata > Chondrichthyes > Carcharhiniformes > Carcharhinidae > Sphyrna > Sphyrna mokarran. Next base: position 8,573,467 of record JAGIQG010000034.1, read on the forward strand.
GAGGAGAGAGAGAGAGGGCGGGAGAAAAAGGAGGGAGAGAAGAGAGAGGAGAAAAAGAGAGAGAGAGAGAGAGGGGAGGGAGGGTGGGAGAGCAGAGAGAGAGAGAGAGAGGAGGGTGGGAGAAAAAGGAGAGGAGAGAGAAGAGAGAGAGAGAGGGCGGGAGAGGAGAGAGAGAGGAGAGAGGGAGGGTGAGAAAAAGGAGAGAGAGAGAGGAGAGAGAGAGAGAGGGCGGGAGAAAAAGGAGAGAGAGAGAGGGCGGGAGAGGAGAGAGAGAGAGAGGAGGGATGAGAGGAGAGAGAGAGAGACAGAGAGGGAGGGTGGGAGAAAAGGAGAGAGAGAGAGAGAGAGGGTGGGAGAAAAAGGAGAGAGAGAGAGAGGAGAGGGGAGAAAAAGGAGAGAGAGGAGAGAGAGAGAGAGAGGGTGGAGAAAAAGGAGAGAGAGAGAGAGAGAGGCGGGAGAAAAAGGAGAGGAGAGAGGAGAGAGCGGGAGAAAAAGGAGAGAGAGAGAGAGAGGAGAGGGTGGGCAGAAAAAGGAGAGAGAGAGAGAGAGAGGGTGGGGAGAAAGGAAGAGGAGAGAGAGAGCGGAGAGAGAGAGAGAGCGGGAGAAAAAGAGAGAGAGATGAGAGAGGGCGGGAGAAAATGAGGAGAGAGAGAGAGGGCGGGAGAAGAGAGAGAGAGAGAGAGGCGGGAGGAGGAGAGAGAGAGAGGGGGGAGAAAAAGGAGAGAGAGAGAGAGAGACGAGAGAGAGGGCGGAGAGAGAAAGAGAGGAGAGAGAGAGAGACGAGAGAGGAGGGAGAGAAAGAAGGAGAGAGAGAGAGAGAGAGAGGGTGGAGGAGAGAGAGAGAGGAGGGTGGGAGAAAAAAGGAGAGAGAGAGAGAGAAGAGGAGGGCAGGGAGAGAAGAGAGAAGAGGAGAGAGAGAGAGGTGGAGAGGAGAGAAAAAGGAGAGAGAGAGAGAGGGTGGGAGAAAAAGGAGAGAGAGAGAAGGAGAGGAGAGAGAGAGGAGAGAGAGAGGGTGGGAGAAAAAGGAGGGGGGGGGGGGGGGGGAGAGAGAGAGAGGGTGGGAGAAAAAGGAGAGAGAGAGAGAGGGTGGGAGAGGAGAGAGAGAGAGAGGGGGAGAAAAAGGAGAGAGAGAGAGGGGCGGTGGAGAAAAAGGAGAGAAGAGAGAGAGAGAGAGAGAGAGAGGAGAGGGGGCGAGAGAAAAAGGAGAGAGAGAGAGAGGGGGTGTGGGAGAAAGGAGAGAGAGAGAGAGAGAGAGAGGGTGGGAGAAAGAGGAGAGAGAGAGAGAGAGAGAGAGGGTGGGAGAAAAGGAGAGAGAGAGAGGGGAGAGGGTGGGAGGAAAAAGGAGAGAGAGAGAGGGAGAGAGAGAGGGAGAGAGAGGGCGGGAGGGGGGGGGGGTGGGGGGGGGGGGTGGGGGTGGGGAAAAAGGAGAGGGGGGGGGGGGGGGGGGGGGGGGGGGGGGGGGAGAGAGAGAGGGCGGAGAAAAAGGGAGAGAGAGAGAGAAGGGAGGGTGGAGGAAAAAGGAGAGAGAGAGAGAGGGCGGGAGAAAAAGGAGAGAGAGAGAGGGAGGGCGGGAGAAAAGGAGGAGGAGGGAGAGAGAGGGCGGAGAAAAAAAGGAGAGAGAGAGAGAGAGAGAGGGGGGAGAAAAAGGAGAGAGAGAGAGAGAGAGGGGGGAGAAAAGGAGAGAGAGAGAGAGAGAGAGAGGGAGGGAGAGGGAGAAAAAGGAGAGGGGGGGGGGGAGAGAGAGAGAGGGTGGGGAAAAAGGAGAGAGAGAGAAAAAGAGAGAGAGAGAGGGTGGGAGAAAAAAGGAGAAGAGAGAGAAGAGAGAGAGAGAGGTGGGAGAGAGAGAAGAGAGAGAGGGTGGGAGAAAAAGGAGAGAGAGAGAGGAGGGGGGAAAAAGGAGAGAGAGAGAGAGGGGGGTGGGAAAAGAAGAGAGAGAGAGAGAGAGGGGGTGGTGAGAAAAGGAAGAGAGAGAGAGAGAGAGAGAGGGGGGTGGGAGGAAAAGGAGAGAGAGAGAGGAGGAGGAGAGAGAGAGAGGGTGGGAGAGAAGAGAGAGAGAGAGGGTGGGAGAAAAAGGAGAGAGAGAGAGAGAGGGGTGGGAGAAAAAGGAGAGAGAGAGAGAGAGAGAGAGGGGGGAGAAAAAGGATGAGAGAGAGAGGGCGGGAGAAAAAGGAGAGAGAGAGAGAGGGGTGGGAGAAAAAAAGGAGAGAGAGAGAGAGGGGGGGAGAAAAAGGAGAGAGAGAGAGAGGGTGGGAGAGAGAGAGAGAGAGAGAGAGAGGAGAGAGAGCGGGAGAGAGAGGGCGGGGAGAAAAAGGAGAGAGAGAGAGAGGGCGGGAGAAAAAGGAGAGAGAGAGAGAGAGAGAGAGGAGGGTGGGGAAGAAAAAGGAGAGAGAGAGAGAGGGCGGGAGAAAAAGGAGAGAGAGAGAGGAGAGAGAGAGAGGGAGAGAGAGGGGGGAGAGAAAAAGGAGAGAGAGAGAGAGAGAGGGGGGGGAGAAAAGGAGAGAGAGAGAGAGGAGAGAGAGAGGGGAGGAGAAGAGGAGGAGAGGGGGGGGGGGGGTGGGGGGGGGGGGGGGGGGGGGGGGGGGGGGGGGGGGGGGGGGGAGAGAGAGAGAGGGAGAGAGGAGGAGAGAGGGCGGGAGAAAAAGGAGAGAGAGAGAGAGAGGAGAGAGAGAGAGAGAGGGCGGGAGAAAAAGGAGAGAGAGAGAGAGAGGCGAGAGGAAAAAGGACGAGAGAGAGAGAGAGAGAGAGGGAGGAGAGAAAAAGGAGAGAGAGAGAGAGAGAGAGATAGGGAGAGAGAAGGAGAGAGAGAGAGAGATGAGAGAGGGGGGGGAGAAAAAGGAGAGAGAGAGAGAGAGAGGGTGGGAGAAAAAGGAGAGGAGAGAGAGAGAGTGGGAGGGCGGGGAGAGAGAGAGAGAGGGCGGGAGAGAGAGAGAGAGAGAGGGTGGGAGAAAAGGAGAGAGAGAGAGAGGGGGAGGGAGTGGGAGAAAAAAGAGAGAGAGAGGGAGGGGAGGGAGAAAAAAGAGAGAGAGAGAGAGAGGAGAGGGACGGGAGAAAAATGGAGAGAGAGAGGGCGGAGAAAAAATGAGAGAGAGAGAGAGGAGAGAAAAGGAGAGAGAGAGAGAGAGAGAGAGAGGGTGGAGAGAAAAAGGAGAGAGAGAGAGGAGGGCGGGAGAAAAAGGAGAGAGAGAGAGAGGGCGGGAGAGAGAGAGAGAGAAGAGAGGCGGGGAGAGATGAGAGAGAGAGCGGGAGAAGGAGAAAAAAGAGAGAGAGAGAGAGAGAGAGAGAGAGAGAGAGGAGAGGAGAGGCGGAGAAAAAGGAGAGAGGAGAGAGGGGCGGGAGAAAAAGAGAAGAGAGAGAGAGAGAGCGGGAGAGCAGAGAAAAAGGAGAGAGAGAGAGTGGGAGGGTGGGAGAAAAAGGAGAGAGAGAGAGAGGGAGGGCGGGAGAGGAGAGAGAGAGGAAGAAAAAGGAGAGAGAGAGAGGAGAGGGCGGGAGAAAAAGGAGAGAGAGAGAGAGAGGGTGGAGAAAAAGGAGAGGAGAGAGAGAGAGAGGGAGGGAGAAAAAGGAGAGAGAGAGAGAGGGTGGAGGGCTGGAGAAAAAAGGAGAGAGAGAGAGAGAGAGGGGGAGAAAAAGGAGAGAGAGAGAGAGAGGAGCGGGAGAAAAAGGAGAGAGAGGAGAGAGAGAGTGGGAGGGGGGGAGAAAAAGGAGAGAGAGAGAGAGAGGGCGGGAGAAAAAGGAGAGAGAGAGAGAGAGCGGGAGAGAGAGGGCGGGAGAAAAAGGAGAGAGAGAGAGAGAGAGAGGGTGGGAGAAGGAGAGGAGAGAGTGGGAGGGTGGAGAAAAGGAGAGAGAGAGAGAGGGAGGGTGGGAGAAAAAGGAGAGAGAGAGAGAGAGGGCGGGAGAAAAAAGGAGGAGAGAGAGAGAGCGGGAGAGAGAGGGCGGGAGAAAAAGGAGAGAGAGAGAGAGGGTGGGAGAAAAAGGAGAGAGAAAGAGATGAGAGAGAGAGAGAGGCGAGACGTGGGAGAAAAAGGAGAGAGAGAGAGAGGGCGGGAGAGAAAAAGGAGAGAGAGAGAGTGGGAGGGGGGAGAAAAGGAGAGAGAGAGAGAGGGCTGGGAGAAAAAGAGAGAGAGAGAGAGAGGAGGGAGAAAAAGGAGAGAGAGAGAGAGAGAGGGGGGAGAAAAAGGAGAGAGAGAGAGGAGAGAGAGAGGGGGAGGAGAGAAAAGGAGAGAGAGAGAGAGAGAGGGAGATAAAGGAGAGAGAGAGAGGAGAGAGGAGAGAGAGAGGGTGGGAGAAAAAGATGAGAGAGAGAGAGAGAGGGTGGAGAAAAAGGAGAGAGAGAGAGAGAGGGTGGGAATTAGAAAAAGGAGAGAGAGAGGAGAGAGAGGGTGGGAGAAAAAGGAGAGAGAGAGTGGAGAGAAAAAAAGGAGAGAGAGAGAGAGAGAGAGAGGGGGGAGAAAAAGGAGAGGAGACGAGAGAGAGGGTGGGGGACAAGGAGAGAGGGGAAGGGTGAGAGAAAAGGAAGAGAGAGAGAGGGTGGGAGAAAAAGGAGAGAGAGAGAGGGGGGAGAAAGGAGAGAGAGAGAGAGAGAGGGTGGGAGAAAAAGGAGAGAGAGAGAGAGAGAGAGGGTGGGAGAAAAAGGGAGAAGGTATTTTTAATTCATTTATAGGATGTGGGCTTCGCTGGCTGACCAGAGTCTATTATGGAGAGTGACTGAACACCTTAAACATTCTCAGCTGCTCAGGGAAAGCCAGCATGCTTTTGTAAGGGATCAGTCATGTGTGACTAACGTGGCAATTTTTATTTGAAGGGATGACTAACAGTGGATCAGGGACATCTATCTATGGATGCTACTGATATGGACTCATCATAGAATGTTTATAGCACTGGAAGAGGCATTAGTCCCATCATATCAATGCAGGCATGAGCAATTCATCTGGTGCTGCTCCCCCATCTTCTCCTCATAGCCCTGCAAAAACTTGCCTCTGCAGGTAAAATAGGCATTTCTTGTTTAAAAGCTACATTTGAATCTGTCTCCACCACTTACTCAGCAGTGCACTCCTGATCCTAACTACTCGCTGCATAAAGACTTGTCGCTTTTGCCAACTACCTTTCCACCTTGAAACACTGGCTCGATTCTCTTTCCACAGATGCTGTTAGATCTATCGAGATTTTCCAGCATTTTCTGTTTTTGTTTCAGATTCCAGCATCTGCAGGATTCTGCTTTTAGCTTGCTCCTTCCTCCCATAACCTCTCTACCTTTCTTTTTGAAGGGTCTTTGCCAAACTTCCTCTCAACTGTCTCTTCCCCAAGGAGAGCAATTCCCAGCCTTGCCAATCCTTACCTTTTTTAAATTCATTTGCGGGACATGGGCATCACTGGCTGGGGTGGCATTTATTGCCCATCCCTAATTGCCCTTCGATTGAACGGCTTGTTAGTCCATTTCAGAGGGCAGCTGAGAGTCAACCACATTGCTGTGGCTCTGGAGTCACATGTAAGCTCGGCCAGGTAAAGGACTTCCTTCCCCCAAAGAACATAAGCTCCCGATTCCCAGAAAAAAACTACGCAAAGGCACTTGATGAAATCCCTCACAGTTCACTAACAATCTCATAGAGGGGGTAGAAATGAAGGGCAGGTACTCTAATTTGTAGGCGACAAGTTGCATCCCACAAAAAAATTCAATCTTATGACCTCAACTATTTGTTAACAATATTTCTTGACCAGTGATTAGCCTGATTTCAATCATTGCCAGAAAATCACACAGTTATTTCCTGCTCCCCCATGGCTCCCTCTACTTTCCATCCACCTGCATCTTCCAGCCTCCCTCATTACCCAGCAAGTATTCTGGACCTCTTTCTCACTTCCACGCTGCCGCTCAGTAACATGTGAAAATACAACTTCAGATTCCGTGTCAACACTGGCGATACCCAACCTGACCTCGCTAGCATCTCTCTCCAATTCTGCATTCAGACTGCTTGGCTGGTGTGTAGAACTTTCCATCAATTAACTATTGGGAAGATTGTCTTCACGGGCAGCACACACTGTTCCCTGGCCACCAGCTCCAGCCCTTTCCCCTTTGAGGCTGAACCAAACTGTCCACAGATTTAGCCTCATAGTTGAACCAGAGAGGAGCTTCGAACTGCATTGGCCAAGCTCACCCATTTCCACCTCCAATCCCCTAGTCACCTTGCTCAATTCTGTGTGAATGCGAGGTCAACCGAGACCCTACTGCCGCCCACTCCTAATTCCATGACATCCTGTTCACCACCCCTGTGCTCATTTACCAATATTGGGACCTGGTTTAAAGCGACTCAAAATTCAAATCCCTCTGCATCTCTAACTCCCCGCCAGACTTACAACCCTTATCTCTCATACTCTAACTCTGGTCTACTGAGCAGAGTTTTTAGGCAAAAGCAAATGACTGTGGATGCTGGAATTTGAAACCAAAAGAGAAAATGCCAGCAGGTCTGGCAGCATCTGTAAGAAGAGAAAAGAAATTTTTTAATATTTTCACTTCAAGTTTTTAGGTGCCCAGATCACCAATAAACTGTCCTGGTCACTCCATACTGACACTATAAGAAAGCCCATCAACATCTCTACTTCCTCAGAAGACTAAAGAAATTTTGCATGTCCTATGATTCTATGAAATGAACTAACTTGCGATCTGATTTGACTATTTTCTGCCTTAACCATCTCGGCAACTGGGGAGGGCAGCTCAGGTTCAACTAACCTGTTGGGAATCTTTGTGCTCACAACTGATGTTCACAGATTAGATTTGCAGAAAACAATTCTTCAAGATTTTACATTGGCAACTAATGTCTGGGTTAGCTAAAGGGGAACTGGAGTACTCTGATGCTATTAAGAAAGCCCACCAATGCCTCTACTTTCTCAGGGGGCTAAGGAAATTCAGCATGTCTGCTACAACTCTCACCAATCTTTACAGATGCACCATAGGAGGTATTCTTTCTGGATGTATTACATTTTGGTGTGGCTCCTGATCTATACGAGACCGCAAGAAACTACAAAGGATCATGAACAAAGCCCAGTCCATCATTCAAATCAGCCTCCAATCCACTGATTCAATCTTTACTTCCTACTGCCTCAGAAAAGTAGTCAGCATAATCAAGGATCCCATATGCCCTGGACATACAGTTCTCTGTCGGAAAAAAGATGCAAAAGTCCGAGGCCACATACCAACCGACTCAAGAACAGCTTCTTCCCTCCAGCCTTCTGAATGAACCTACCTCGCATTAAGTTGACCTTTCTCTACACCCTAGTTATGACTAACACTACATTCTACACCCTCTTGTTTCCTTCTCTATGTACAGTAACCTTAGTCTGTATAGAAAGCAAGAAATACTTTTCATTATATACTAACCTTAACCTTAATAAATCAAGATTGTAAATCATTCTCTCAACAGTGGTTGTGCCTTCACCTGCCAAGATCCTAAGCTCTGACATTTCCTCTATAAGCCTTCTGGAGTGAGAGTGTAAGAGAGTGGATGGGAAAGCCCAGACTTGGAGAGGAGGACAGAAAAAGAGGGAGAGAAAAAGAGAGAATACTGACCGGATTGCTGTGCTCGAGTTGCCGGAGTCGGCAGCACTGCGTCTTGTCCGTTCCGTAACCGGTTACCCACTGCCCCAGCCCCTGTTCCAGGTGGGAGGACTCGTGTTGCCGAACTGCGTGTCTGCACCACACGCTCTTCCCGTTCGTGCTCCCTGCGCTCGCGCTCACTCTCTTCTGGAGTCCTCCCTGCACCCTGCAAATGTCAGGAACAAAGGTCACTGACCCCACACTAGCTGTGTACGTGTGTGTGTGTGTGTGTACGTGTGTGTGTGGAAGGGGGTGGTGGTGGTCAACGTCGAATGAAGGAAATCAGAATCTACAACGCAGACGGAGGCCCTATTCCTCACACATTCACGCTACCAAACCCTCTGATACTAAGGTGCAATTTATCATGGCCAATCAATCTAACCTGCACATCTTCGGACCGTGGAAAGAAACTGGAGCACCCAGAGGAAACCCACACAGACACAGGGAAAATGTACAAACTCCACACAGACAGACAGTGACCCAAGTCGGAACTGAACCTGGGCCTCTGGCGCTGTGAGGCAACAGTGCTAACCACTGTGCTGCCCAAAGTGTCAGAAACGGTGTAGACTTTTAAAAAAATACGTCAACTGTTGCAGACAGCAATAGCTACGTACTAGGAGAATTGGTGAATGGGTTGCAAAAATCAGTTAGAACTCTTCAATCAAGAAGCTAAGCAAACTGACTTGCCCAAACCCACTAACTGCTCCTCTCTCTCTCTACACTGATGTCCAGGTTTGCCATTTAGAACTCTTTCTTTTCAGGCATCCATCTTTGGACTGCCCTCTGTTTTCAATAATTAACCCCCTTGCTATTTTGCTCATCTATTCCAAAAGCAAAACATGATATTGCGGCAGCCCCTTTTCCATTCTGCAAGGCACCCCTCCAGCACCTCACACAAGAGGTGGAGTTGGAGAAGAATGGGGACTCAGCTCTGCAATGCTTCAAGTTTATTTATTCGTGTTACAAATAAGCACTTAGTACATTAACACTGCAACGAAGTTATTGTGGAAATCCCCTAGCGGCCACACTCCGTCGTCTCTTTGGGTACACAGGGGGAGAAGTTAGGCCAATGCACCTAACAGCACATCTTTTGGACTGTGGGAGGAAACCCACACAGCCATGGGGAGAATGTGCAGACTCCGCATAGTCACCCAAGCCAGGGACCGAACCCGAGTGCCTGGCATTGTGAGGCAGCAGTGCTAACCACTATGCTACCCTATTTCTCAGGTAGTCTTCAATTGGATGTGAATTGCTCCCTGGTACCAAGCATATAACACTAGCCACATGTATGGCTTTAAATAGCTGGGGGATAACACAGGCACTGTCGAAGAATAGGGGAAAGCTAAATGCTCATGGCTATGCTGTAGGGGGTGCTGCTGACGTGAAATGCACAGTTTCTCACCACTTGAAAGAAAAGCCATGTGACAATAAGGCACCACGAGGCAAATCAGCAAAGCCTGTGTATCGGGAAAAGCAAAGCTGAAGAATTTCATGCTGCAATTACTCAGAGGCATGTGACTTCCCAGCGTACCTAAAAATAAACAAGGCAAGTTGGTGGCCGCTGACTAACAGACAAGCTCCACTGCGCTGGAGGCTTGTTAGATCTCAATGACTGGGCTCCCAGGTAGAAAGATGGACCATCATGTATTAAACCACAGGGATATCACCACACCTATTTAAATATTTTGTTCTGCTTTTCAAGTAAAAATGGCACATTTTTCAATTGTTTATCTGCATGACAGCATCTCAAAATATAGAGTTCAGGTGAAGAAATACTTGGAACATAGAATAGAATCCCTCCAGTATAGGAAGCCATTTGGTCCATCGAGCCTGCACCAACAACAATCCCACCCAGGTCCTAGCCTGATGACCCCATGCATTTGCCCTATGATAGTCCCCCTGATACTAAGGGGCAATTTTACATTTGCCAATCAACCTAACCTGCATATCTTTGGACTGTGGGAGAAATGTAAAGCATCTGGAGAAAATCCATGCAGACACGAGGAGAACTGTGCAAACTTTACACAGTGAGCGAGGCTGAAATCGAGTCCAGGTCAAGTTTTCAAGTTTAAGTTTCTTTACTATTGCAACAAGTCAGTTTATATTTACACTCATGAAATTACTGTAAAAATTCCTAAGTCGCCCATACTCCAACGCCTGAGGGAGAATTTAGCACAGACAATGCACTTAACCAGCACATCTTTTGGATTCTGGAAGGAAACCGGACACCCGGTGGAAGCTCATGCAGACACAGGAAGAATGTGAAAACTCTGCACAGCAACCCTTGAAGAGAATCGAACCCAGGTCCCTAGCGCTGTAACGCTCACTAATTTGAAAAGATGGCACCTCAGACAATCCAGCACACACACTGCCATGCTGCAGTGGGAACCTATATTTTGCACTTCAGTTCCCAAAATAGGATTTTAACCCATAACCTGGCTCAGAGGCAACAGTGCAGCCCAATCCACACGAGTAAGCTCAGGGGCTCTTGAAGGTTGCAAGTACAGTATACATTCTTGCTTGGTATTCCCTACAGGAGCTCCTATGGCTCATAAAGTAACTGTTTGTACATGAAATGCTTCATGTCCTGGAAAAGGTGATGCAAAGGGCAGCACTTTCGCAGTGGTTAGCAGCGCTCTCAGCGCCAGAGACTTGGATTCGATTCCTGGATTGGGTCACTGTGCGCACATTCTCCCCATGTCTGTGCGGGTTTCCGCCACGTACTCCAGTTTCCTCCCACAGTCCCAAAGACATGCTGGTGAGGATGCATTGGCCATGCTAAATTCTCCCTCAGTGTATCCAAACAGGCGCCAGAGCATGGGGCGACTGGGGAATTTTCACCGTAACTTCACTGCAGTGTTAATGTAAGCCTACCTGAGACTAATTAAGAAATAAACTTGAAGACATACTTTTCTTGTGGTTAAAATCCAAGGAAAACATTTCAGAAGCGGGGAGGGAAAGAAGTTTTTTTTTGTAAGTTTAACACTTACAAACTTTAGCATGTTCCAATCAAAGACGTAGTCATATGAGAAGCCCTGTCGGTGGAATAAGTTCCTGAAAAGCTGGCGTAGGTACGAGTAATCAGGCTTGTCATCAAAACGTAAGGAGCGACAGAAGTTCAGGTAGGTAGAAAACTCAGCTAAAAAAAGGGAGGGAAATAAAAAACATTAGGATCACAGAGACATTGAAACAGACCGATTATCCAAGCGATACCGCTAATACCAGAATGATAAACGATAAGAGGATCTGAAGTGATAAGCAATAGTGGCTTCGGCAGGATAGGTTGGGGGGAGAAAGGAGGGAGGGAAAAAAAACGCATACCTTGTCTACAATCAGCAAATTCTCACCCACAACTGTACGTCAGCAGAAATACTGAATGTTGAACAGAAAAGGGAGGGAATCTGTGCAAGGCTTCAGTGGTTGTAAACCGAAGGGACTCAAAAAGGACAGGCAAGCAGAGTTCAGTAAAAGCAATCTGGAATTGCACGGCAGAGATGCTGACTTCCGAGGTGGGAGGATGGGGGATAGACTATGGGACAGCAAGGAAAGCTTCAAATTTCTTAGCAATAAACCACAATTAATTCACCATAGATTCTTGATAAGCACATGAAATCTTTTGCAAGACTTTCAACCCATTTCAGTCTATGTTAAACAGATTATACAATTGGGCAAACTCACAAATGATCTATAAACTTTACGACAGCTATAACAGCACATTAAAACCTCAAGAGGTTAAATTTATCTGTATGCATTACAAACAGTACTTGCCAAGAAACTGCCCCCTAAACTGCAATGTGAAGTTGACATGTAATTTTAAATTGAGTAATTTAGAAATTTGCCCTACAGAATTGCAGCCTGCAATCATATCAAAATAGTCGACTTTGCCAGACATGAGGGGAAAAAAAAAAATCGCAATAGCAGGAAATGCATATTTACAACATAGTTTTGACCTACAGCAGCCCAACGTATTTAGATAGGTCATGGAATCCCTACAGTGAAGTCCCTATGTAGCATTAGGCAAACAAGAAAAAATGCCACTGACCAGAAAGATGCAGTACATCACAGAATTCTACAGTGCAGGAGGCAGTCATTTGGCCCATCGAGTCTGCACTGACCACAATCCCACCGAGGCCCTATCCCTGTAAGTCTACATATTTACCCTATTAATCTCGATCCTAAGATCAATTTAGCATGGCTAATCACCCTAACCAACATTTCTTTGGATTGTGGGAGGAAACCAGAGCTCCCGGAGGAAACCCATGGGCAGAAAGTGCAAACTCCACACAGACAGTGACCCAAGGCCGGAATTGAACCCTGGCACTATGAGGTAGTGGTGCTAACCATTGTGCATTCCGGTCAAGGGCTGCAGCCAGTTCAGCAACAGTTTTTAGCAGGTTAGTGATTGGGAAATATATGTAGCTAACCTGTACAATCTCATGACAGAACAAGTTCCATTTGGTGTTGACACTACATCACGTCATCACGTGCTCAGCAGCACGACGTCAGGTTAAAAATGACCGACTTCCTCGCAACATGTTTTTGCATCAATTCGATCAACAGGCAGCTATAGGCCTGGCAACACTAGAAACTGTGCCAGTGTGGGGTCAGCTTTTGAGCAGCTCTGCTTGCTACCAAAAACCCAAATGATTTACTTCTGGTTCAGTCGTAAGACAACAATAGAACAACTTGACAGGGGGAACGATTTGGAGGGGCTGTGGTAACATGATTTTAGAAGGATTGGTGGTGACTGGGCGACTGGGGGTGGGTAGTGGTTTGATCTCAATGAAACTTACAGAATACTGAAAGGTCTGGATAGAATGCACGTGGGGATGATGTTTCCCTAAAGAGGGGGGACTAGGATTCGACTGTACAGCTTCAGAGACAACTTTTTAAGAATGGATGAGGAGAATTTCTTCAGCCAGGAAATGGTAAATCTATGAAATTCATCGCCATAGAAGGCTATGGAGGCCAGGTCATTGAGTGTATTCAGGACAGATAGATAGGTTCTTCATCAATAAGGGGATCAAGGATTATGGGGAGAAGGCAGGAAAATAGGGATGAGAATCATAACAGCCGTGATTGAACGGCGGAGCAGACTCGATGGACTGAACAGCCCAATTCAGTTTCTATATTTTATGTTCTAGGACATGGCTGGGCTTGACTGTGATGCTTCTCATGATTGACAAGTCTAGCCTGCCCAATGAAGCATAACTACTTGGACATGTCGCATTGGAAGAACAAAAACACCCATAGTCTTGTGCCAGGAGCATTGGGGTGGGGGAGACAGAAACTAACCCACGTAGATCTGAAACCCTGGCTGCCGCTCCAACTTTAACAAACAGTAGCAATCTCTTTTAGAAGAGCAACCAGAGGCACTCACATGGATAGCTCTTGCACAATACTTCGATTGGTGTTGACATCTTTTTCTCACTGATGCGCTCGTACTTCTGCCGTTTTGTGGCTGCTTTGAGTCCCTGCCATGGCAACGAGCCCAAGTTAAAATACATCAGGACGTAACCCAGTGACTCCAGGTCATCACGGCGACTTTGTTCTGTGGAGATTTTTTTTATTTAAAAAGTCAGGAGCTAAGATTCACTTGGAATAACTAGCAGTGGTATTACGGGATTGATTTACCTCTTAAAATCCACTACCCCGAAATGAGAATATGAGAGAGAGAGAGAGAGAGAGAGAAAAAAAGAGAAAGAGAAAAAGAGAGAAAAAAGCAGTCCTCATTTCCCTCATCATACATTTCTACAGAACTTTACACCCTTGCGTTTAAGGCATAAAACTTTGAACAAGGCCAGTCAGTCAATCTGGCTTGCTGCTTCCTCAGTCCATGTGAGCCAACATCAGTGGTCAACTCCTCCTCTTTCCCACCCAAGAAAGCAATTTTCTCCTGCTAAATTTCCCAAATTATTAATATCCTTGGAACACTCAAACACCTCCCCCCCCGCCTTGCACGCCAGGACGGACATTGGTCACATGCTCACCGATGCCCAGATGAGTGTTGATGGAGGCGTACCGAGCCGTGCCAGTTAGGTTCTTGTTTTCCCGGTACGGGATATGTTGGTGAGTCCGTGCGTCACGGTACTTCTTGGCCAGGCCAAAGTCAATGATATAAACCAGGTTCCCCTTCTTGCCCAGGCCCATGAGAAAGTTGTCTGGCTTAACGTCACGGTGGATGAAGTTTTTGGAATGAATGTACTCAATTCGACTGATCTGGGGAAATATAATTGAGCCAAGAGTGAAAGGAATTACAAATCAGGGATTCAGTAATCTGCTCCTGAAGATTCATACATTTGCCCTTAAGGATTCATCAATCTGACCCTCACACTGATTTGCTTCTTGTAACAGGATTCCTTGTAAAAGTTATCACAACAGTCCTGACCCATCTTAGAAACCCAGGTTTATGCAGAAGAAAAACGTTCAGCCCATCAAGTCTGTACTGATGACAAGAGCATCCTACCTAGGCCCTATACTCGCTGCTCCATGTATTTACCCCACAAATCCCCCTATCCTACAAATCTTGGGAATCTAAGGGCAGTTTAGCATGAAATAACCACTCAACCTGCACGCTTTTGGACACTGAGGGGCAACGTACCATGGCCAGTCCACCTAACCTATACATCTTTGGGTATCACTTTTACTAATGTTCCAAGTACTAAAAATCTCTAAAGCTTGCTGCAAGTGGACACGCTTCCTCATTACTGACTCTGCTTGGGCACTTGGAAACCAAGGCGCAATTGTCATTCAAGTTTTGGAATGCTTCTTATTTAGCTCTAATGAGAAGGTTTTAAGTTATTAGCACAATAAAGGAGACAGCAAGAATAGTCTTAGTACCTTGCACACCTAGTGTCAACAACTTTGCAGTTAGGAGTGTGTGAGCAACAGGAAACTAGATTCTTTAGCAATAGCAACTAAGATTGACAAGGTATAATTGGTTTCACTTTCCTCACTTGCCATCTGCTATTACTTGGTCCAGTTTTGTTCACATTATTTCTAGAGCAGAAATGACCAGGTTTGATGTGCAAGAATAGTCTGCCAGTCTTTCCTGAGCATCAGGGGAGCAAGCATAATGACTGGCATTTATACAGCACCTTTAAAAAGAGAAAGTACATTGCAAAGTACTTCTTTAGGAATGTAAGCAGACATTTTACACTGAACAAAAATCCAACACAAGAATAGATATTAAAGAATTTAATGGCCCTCAGCAAATGGAAGCAAGTATAGTTGCTAAAGGTGTACTGATTAAAATCAGGGATGCACAACACACCAGAACTAGAGGAACACAGAACTTAGATGGCTGCTTAGAAAGTTGCAGACATAGGGATGGGTGAATACAAAGGAACACAGAAATTAGGAACATAAGTAATTCAGCCCTTTGACCATGCTCTGCCATTCAACCACATCATAGCTAATCTCTCTGTAGTCTCAAATCCACCTCCACATCTGTTCCCCATATCCCTTTAACCATTTATCAGAAATATATCTATCTCCTTCTTACAGCCAGTCAATCATTTAAACTCCACCGCATAACAGGACAGCAAGTTCCACAAATTCACCCCCCTCAGAGAAGTAGTTCCTCCTCATCTCAGTTTTAAATCTATTGCCTCTCAACCTATACCTGTGACCTCTTCGAAATTGCCCCATAAAAGGAAACATTTGGTCTACATTTATTTTAACAATCCCTTTTAGAATTTTATATAACTCGATCAGATCCCTTCTCATTTCTCTAAACTCCAGTGAGTATAAGCCCAACTGTTTAGTCTCTCCTCATATGTCAACCCGCTTAACCCCAGAATCAACCTAGTGAACCTCCTCTGAAGTGTCTCCAATGCCATCTCATTCTCCCTCAACTAAGGAGATCAAAACTGGACACAATATTCCAGATGTGGTCTCACCAACACCCTTTCCAATTGTAACAACACTTCTCTGCTTTTATACTCCATTCCTTTTGCAATAAATGCTAACATCCTACGTGCCTTTTTTATTACATGCTGTAACTTTCTGCAATTCATAGACAAAGACACTCAGGTTCTTTGCATGGACACATGTGAAATCTGCTTTCCATTTCAATAATAAGGAACAGCACAGGAATAGACCCTTCGGCTCTCCAAGCCTGCAACGATGACACTATCCTACCTCCCTATTCCCTGTTTGTTCACATGCCTGTCAAGATAAGTCTTAAATGTGGCTAATGTATCTGCCTCAACCACCTCACTTGGCAGCATGTTCCAGGCCTCCACCACCTTCCATGTAAAAGAACACCCCCCACACATCTCTATTGAACCTTTCCCCCTTAAAATTGTCGTTTCTGCCCTGGAAGAAAGCTTCCAACATGTATGTATTTATACCTCTCAATTTTATAAAAATTTGTCAGGTCGTTCCTCAGTCTTTGATTTTCCAGTGAGAACAATCCCAGTTTATTCAATCTCTCCTCATCGCTAATACCTTCCATAAGAGGCAACATTCTGGTAAACCTTTTCTGTACTTACTCCAAAATCTCCACATCCTTCTTAATTTTAATGTTGTCTTTTTTTGGCCAAAGTGGATAACCTCATCCTTATCCACTTTAAACCTCATTTGCCAAATTCTGGCCCATTCTTCTAGCCTATCTATATCTGTCTGTAAAACCTTGGTCTTCTCTTAACTGCTTGCTTTCCCACCTATTTTGGTACCATCCGCAAATTTTGCTATGTTACACTATAGGGATTAAACAAAGGATGGGAATTGTAAGAGAAGAAATGCTGGACCAGAAGTGGAAGTGGGTCAGTGAGGACAAGAGTGACAGGCAAATGGGACACAGAATTAGGATACCACTGTCGTGATTGTGCAGAGTACATTTTCGACTACAGCACATTAAACCCCTCCCCATTTTCAATTTACAATGCTCAAATTAGCAGCGTATTAGAATTCCGAAAACCCGTACCATTTGGTCTGCAAGGAGCAGCACGGTCTTCAGGCTGAACTTGCGTGAACAGAAGTTGAAAAGGTCTTCAAGACTGGGACCCAGCAGTTCCATCACCATCACGTTGTAATCTCCCTCAGCACCACACCATTTAATCGAGGGAATCCCAACTGCAGATAAAAGAATCCAAAATCATACCATCAGGCACGCATATGGACAAGGCAAATGGCAAGTTAAATACAAGTTTAAAAACAGTTACATTCCTTAGAGCTGCCAGCTATTATAGCAAAACTTGGCCAGCATTTCAATCACTACTAACAAGCTGACGGTATAGAGCGCACCAAGATCCAGTTCTGAACTGCCCAACTATAACTGTCCAACAGCAGAGTGGCAAGCACTGCTGCCTTGGTATGATTTCAAGAAGAAATTAGATATAGCTCTTGAGGCTAAAGGAAGTTAAGGGATATGGGAGGAATACAGAACATAGAACATTACAGCACAATACAGGCCCTTTGGCCCTCGATGTTGCGTTGACCAGTGGAACCAATGACCCTCTAACCTAAACTATTCCAAATGTTATCCATATGCCTATCCAATGACCACGTGAACACCCTTAAAGTTGGCAAGTCCACAACTGCTGCAGAAAGAGCATTCCACACCCTTACTACCCTCTGAGTAAAGAATCTTCCTCTAACATCCGTCCTATAATTATCACCTCTCAATTTAAAGCTATGTCCTAAAATTACAGAATTAACCTTCTGTAATTTTTGTGCAAGTACACCTAGGACCTGTATATTGATTCTCCTTAATTTTGATACATTTGTCCAGTATTTGTCAGGTGACTGATCAGTCTCCTCTTATTTCCTGTCTGAGTTTGACTATTGTGGCTGTTAGCCACCAGGAGGAATTTCAGTGATTTGAACAATGCTCAAGTCCTTGGTTGGGATTCTCTTTGAAAAATTCGAAGTGTGGAATTCATGTAAAACATGGAGTAACTCCCACTAGGAAGGGAGACGGGAAAAAAAAAATCAGAATATTGAATTTGATGATCAGCCATGGTCAAAATGAATGGTGGTGCAGGCTTTAAGGGCCAAATAGCCAAGTCCTGCTTCTAATTTCTATGTTTCACACAGCGCCAGGGACCTGGGTTCGACTCTGGCCTTAGGTAACAGTGCGGAGTTTGCATGTTCTCCATGTCTTCATGGGTTTCCTCTGTGTGCTCCTCCCACTGTCCCAAGATGTGTAGGTTGGGGGGATTGGCCATCTTGGTGTTCTAAGATGTGTAGGGTAGCAGGGGATTGGCCATGGTAAATGCGTGGAGTTATGGGGACTAGGGCAAATGCAGGGGCCTGAGAAAGCAATTCTGTCAGAATCAGTATAGACTCGATGGGCCGGATGGCTTCCTTCTGCAATATAGGGATTCTATGAACAAACATGGATTAGGAGGACAGAGAGAGAAAAAAATAAGATGCCAAAGATGTTATAAACGTGTGTGGAAAATCCAGGTTAGTCAGACACATTTAGCAACCTTTCTGCAAATGAAATTCAGGGCTGCACACATGAATGCGTGCAAATTCCAGTTCAGAATGATGTAATTGTGCCAGCTGGAGTATTGCTGCAGTACAGTTTAGCAACATCTTAAAAACAAAACACAGATCACAGGCCATGTGCCTGGGCATGCGAGACTTGGAGCAGGAAATGACATGCTGAAATATTTTAATCTGAAAACATCCAGTTACTGAGATACCAGCTTACAGGAAAGCTCTCTCGTTTGCTGATGTTTTCCCCCTTAGATTGTTTAAAATTAGTTTCTAGCCATCCTACACCCTGATAATTGAAAATAGTCGATGTTGTCACAACACGGCTGTTCCAAATGGGTAGCTTTTCTCTATCATTAAACAATGATCCTACCGACCTAGGTAAAGGTTCTAAACTTGGATCAAAAACTCCACACGTGCATATACCCCATCCCCCTTTTTGGACAGTGGGGAGGAAGACATGAGTAGGAAAAGAGAGGAGCAGAATAATCTTCATTCTAAAAATACCTATTGCCTTCATTATGATGGATAAACATCAAAATTGTACACAGTTAATATTGCTCCATAACAACATTATTGGCCAAAATAGTTTCCCTACTAACACTCAGGCCGCATGACCTACTCCTATTCCTTATGCTCATGCTCAACAGACACTGAACTCACACAAAGAGGCAACATAATAGCAGAGTCAGTGGAAGCACATGCCAGTAAAAGTTACTACTTTTGGGACAGAATGAGAAGTGGGGTGGAAAAGGCCACTCACACATAGAGCTTTGCTTGCCTGTCAGTCAAGTCCCATCACACGGTCAATCCCAATTCTGCACTTCAATAATTAGATTCCAACATTCCAGTCCCATCATACAAACTATAGAAACATAGAAACTAGAAGCAAAGAGGCCATTCAGCCCTTCGAGCCTGCTGTGCCACTCATTTTGATCATGGCTGATGATCGAACTCAATATCCTGATCCGCCTTCCTCCCATTAATCCCTTTAGCCCTAAGAGCTATAGAAACAAAGCACAGGTAGACCATTCAGCCCCTCATGTCTGCTGTGTCATTCAATCCGATTTTAATCTCAACTTCACAATCCTGACTATCCCGATAGATTTTGATCGGTAAAAGGTTGTGTACCTCTGCCTCAAAAGATATTTAGCAACTCTGCCTCAGCCACCTTTTGAGGAAGGGAATTCCAAAGTCCTCAAGACAATTTCTTCTCCCCTCATCACAATTTGAAATGGGCAACCTCTTATTTTGAAGTTGTTGATTTATTGTCACGTGTAGGTTTACATTAACATTGCAATGAAGTTTCTGTGAATATCCTCTAGCCGCCACATCTGGTGCCTGCTTGGGTACATGGAGGGAGAATTTAGCATGGCCAATGCATCTAACCAGCACGTCTTTCAGACTATGGAAGGAAACCGGAGTACCCAGAGGAAACCCACACAGTCACGGGCAGAAAAGACAGTGACCTGAGCCAGGAATCGAACCTAGGTTCCTGGTGCTGTGAAGCAGCAGTGCTGACTATTGCTACCATGCTGCCGAGTTAGCAGTGGCCCCAAGTTCTCCCACACAATAAAGCATTCTTTCCAAATCCACCTTGTCCCAAAACCCTTCAGGATCTTGTGCATTTTAAACAAGTCACTTCCTGTCCTTCAGAATTTCAGGACATATCTGTTTGCACTCTGCTCCTAGTCAATTAATCAGCAACCATCTTTAAAACAAAATCATATTCGGTTAAACACACTGGGACTCATTCACAAAAAGCCTTCGACAAAGGGAATGTCGTATCCCAGAGACCTGGGGCAAAGCCAAAAGAGAATCTACTTGCTGCTAGATATTGTTCCCAGGATATATCAATCTTCAATGTGCCCTATACAAATATTCAAAGAAAACCTGAAAACACCCAAGTATCATGAGTTACGTGCCGTTTGAAGCAGGGTTCAGCTGCAACACTTTAAAAATACAATTTCAATTAAACGTTAAAAGGGGGATAAAAACAAATGTTAGAATTTAGAAATAAACAGAGGGCTGAAAATACACAGGGCAAACAACTGAAAAACTGAAGATCTCAGGTGTGCACCTTGCATCAAATTCTGTAATCACAATGTATTTTTCCCTGTGGTTGACTGGTTTGCTCTGCAGTTCTAACATGTTATGTAGGTTGGTGAGGAATTAACGTACTCTGGTAAAGGGCTGGTGTAATAAGTTCTTGGAACTCATTCTGATGCTGTTAGGCCTAGCTTGATGGAAGAGAAAATTAAAACATTTATGACCCCAACGCATCCATTTTAAAACATCAAAGTATTAACAATGCAGAACAATGCAATGGCAGAGAGCTTGAAAGATTACAAATTGATGGGGTAAATTATCTAGTGTTTAAGAACAGAGAAAAATAATTCAGCCCAAAAGATCTAGGCGCTCAAGCTCCACACAAGCCTCCCCCTCACTCCATCAGTATATCCTGTTGTTATTTTATTTTCTGATCTCATAGTCTATACCCATATTCAGCAAGACTTTGACAATATTCAGCCTTGAACTGATAAGTAGCAAGCAACGCTCACACCACACAAGTGCCAATGACTGGGACCCAGATACCATTTCCTCCCAGCCATACCTCTAATTCAGTGTTGGTTGGAACCATGGAATTGTAATCCTGTACTGTAGACAGTAAAAACTATTTCCTCTGGTGAGAAAAATCCACAATAAGAGGGCACCATCTTGAAATTAGAATCAAGCCAAGAAGGAATGATGGCAAAGAGCCTCTCTTCACTCAACTACCAGGCAATGACCATTTTCTAACAAGATAGTATAACCAAATCTCCTTGACATTCAATGGCATGATCACTGAATAGCCCACTATTAAAATCCTAGGGTTTAGCATCAACCAGAAACTGAATTGGACCAATCGTAAAATACTGTGGCTACAACAGCAGGTCAGAGGCTGGGAATTCTATGGGAGCTAACTCACCGCCCGACTCCCCAAAGCCAAGGCACAAGTCAGGAATGTGACAGACAGGCTTGGATGAGTGTAACTCCAACAGCACTCGAGCTCAACACAATCCAGGACACAACAGCCTTCTTCATCTGATAGTCCAACCACCACTTTCAACATCCACTCCTTCAAATACCATTGTACAATGTCAGCAATATGCATCATTTAAAAGTTCAGCAGCAGCAACTCACCAAGGCTTCTTCAATAGCACCTTCTAACCATCTGGTAATGAGTTGCTCCCAAATTCCCTACTGGATTTATTAGTGACTCTCATGTACTGACAGTTTTGGTCTCATCTTCTCTTTGTACATCTATCCTATCAAAGCCCTTCAAAACTTGAAAAGCACGTCTTCAGTCGCATCTCAACTTCTCTTTTCTCAAGGACAGAGCCTCTGGCCGTTCAGCTTTTTCCACCTCTGCAGTCAAGGATCTCCTCCTTAGCTAGCTGTGTCAGTGATACTTCGTGGAGTACCCAGACAGGGATATTCCAAAATCAACTGCAGTGAAATGCAGAATCGAGGGGGCTTTCTGAGCAACATGTCCGGCAACAAAAAGATGGATTCACATATTTAATAGCATGGATAAGGAACTTTGAGGAAAGGCTAGAAAAGAGGTGGTTCTGGATTGTAAATTAGAACAGGTGGAATTTGAAAGAAAAATGTTTTCCACAGGATTGAGTGTGGCAAGGTCTGAATTTGTCGCCAATTGGGGCAGCATGGTAGCACAGTGGTTAGCACTGCTGCCTCACACATCAAGTTCAAATCTGGCCTTGCATCATTATCAATTCTCCCCACCTTGGTGGGTTTCCTCCTCCAGTCCAAGATGTGCGGGTTAGGTTGACTGGCCATTGTAAACTGCCCCTTACTGTCAGGGGGACTAGGAGGGCAAATATATGGGGTTATGGGGATATATCCTAGGTGGGGTTGTTGTTGGTGAAGGTTCAATGGGCCAAATGGCCTTCTTCTGCACTGTAGATTCAATCACCTTTGAGAAGGTGGTGGCAATGGTGAACTGCCTCCTTCTGGAATAGGACCGAGGGACAAATTAGAATATTTCAGGAGGCAGTTACGAGTAAATTACATTGCAGTGGGTCTGGAGTCATGTATAGGACAGACTGGGCAAAGATTTACAGATTTCCTTTCTTGCTTCAAATTAGCGAACTAGATAGATTTTTAGCTAAAAAAATTCACAGTCACTTACTGATGCTCGATTTTAGATTCCAGGTGTTATATATTTTAATTAAATTTAAATTCCCCAACTGCTATGGTGGGACTTTGAAATTATGCTCCAGAATCAAGAGTCCAGACACATAAGCACCATACTGCTGTGTTCCAGGAAAAAAGAACATGCTTTTGAGAGCTTTGATTTAAGAAAACTATTTTCACTGATTGGGAAAGCTTGATAACTAGAGGGACTTATCAAAAATGTATTTATTGAACAGAAGGTTGGTTGAATGTTCCACTAAAAATCAAGGTGGAATGAAGAGGATAAATCAAATTCAAAAAGTACCTGGGGAAAATCCAAGTGAATGGGTCTATGTGGAGAAGCATACCGGGCTAAAGTGTTTCCACAGAAACCAGAGCTTTGCAACTCTGACGAAGGGTCATCCAGACTTGAAATGTCAGCTCTAGTCTATCCCTACAGATGCTGTCAGATCCGCTGAGATTTAAGCATTTTCTGTTTTTGTTTCAGATTCCAACATTCACAGTATTTTGCTTTTATCTTTGCTGTTTATTTCCAAAGACATCAACAAGAACAACATTTAAAAAATTCAGTTTCTTGATACATATATTGCTGTGAATCTAAACATCACACTCGTAAAATACTAAATCCCAATTAACTGCAGGAAAAATAACTGGACCCTACCTTTCAATAGCTGCACACAAGCTCTCAACATTTGTACATGTCTGCATACTTTAAGAACATAGAATTCCTGAGCTTCTCTTGCAAGGAGACCTCTCACTCGCTCTCTGCTGAAATACGAGGCAGTCACAAGTCCATCCTACAGAATACTTTTCGTGAGTGTTAGCCTGGCAGCACCTCGGAGGTAAGAGTTCAGGCCCCTCTCCAGAGGCTTAGGGAGTGTACAAATCAACTGGGACAGCACAATGGCACAGTGATTAGCACTATTGCCTCACAGCGCCCATGAATCTGGGTTCGATTCCCGGTTCGGATCACTGTCTGTGTGGAGTTTGCACATTCTCTCCATGTCTGCATGGGTTTCCTCCAATAAAACAAAGATGTGCAGGTTAGATGGATTGGCTGTGCTAAATTACCCGTTAGTGTCAGGGGCACTTGCCAGGATAAATGCACAGGGTTGTGGAGATAAAGCCTGGGTGGGATTGTGGTCAGCGCATACTCAATGGGCCAATTACCTCCTTTTGCATGCTTGGGGTTCTATGATAAACACTTGGACCAAAAAGGAAACGCTACTTTGTCAGAGATGTGTTTCATTTTTATTCTTTCATAGGATGTGGGCATCACCAATTGAGCTAATGCTTATTGTCCATCCCTAATGGCTTTCAAGGGGGCAGGTTAAGAGCCAATTGCTATGGATCTGGAGTCACATGTAGGTTAGACATTAGCAAACCAGATTTTTTTTTAAAAAAGTGGCAATGGTTTCATGGTCATCAACATAATTTTAATTCCCAATTTTCTCTGCAGTGAATTCAAAATTTCACCATTTGCCTTGGTGGGACTAGAACCCAAGCTCCCAGAGTCTCCTGATTACTAACCCACTGACAATACCACGGCACCATCGCCTTCTGCTTAGATCCAAGTGAGATGTTTTCACTGGTGAGTTAAGTACTCTGCTTTGGCCACTTTTTCAGGAAGCAAGTCCTAAAGACACACAAAACTTGGGAAAATGTTCTCAGTTTCAAATAGGTGACACCTTATTTTTAAAATTGTGACCCCTAGTTTTAAATTCTCCCACACAAAAAAAAATCTTGCCACATCCACCCTGTCAAAGCCCTCAAAATCTTGTTTGTTTCAATCAAGTCACTCTTAATCTTCTAAATTCCAACAGATACAAGTCTAGCTTATCTGACCTTTTTTTTCCAAATAAGTTAATACACCCATTCTAGATATTAGCCTGGCAATGGTTTCCAATACATTTACATTCTTCCTCAAATAAGGTGACCAATACTGTACGCAGTATTCCAAATGCATTGCACTAACACCTTATACAATTGAAGTATAACCTCCAACTTCTTGCACTCAATTCCCCTCATAAGACTGTAAGACATAGGAGCAGAATTAGGCCACTTGGCCCATTGAGTTTGTTCTGCTGTTCAATCACGGCTAATTTTTTTTCTCATCCCCATTCTCCTGCTTTTTCCCCGTAACCCCTGAATGCCCTTCTTCATCAGGAACCTATCTATCTCTGTCTTACAGACACTCATGACCTGGCCTTCACAGTCTTCTGCAGCAAAGAGTTCCACAGATTCACCGCTGTCTGGCTGAAGTTTCTTTTCATCTCTGTTTAAAAATCATCCCTTTAGCCTGAGATTGTGCTCTTTGGTTCGAGCTTTTCCCACAAGGAGAAACATCCTCTCCATGTCCATTCTATCCAAGCCTCGCAATAACCTGTAAGTTTCAACAAGATCCTCTCTCATCCTTCTAAACTCCAGCATGATAACATTCTACTATTTTTCCTGATTATTGTACTTGCACGTAGCTGGTGATTCATACAATAAAACATTTCATCCTTCTCTACATCAGCTCGGCAATCTCTGCATTTAAACATGCTTTATTTTTCCTGACAAAATGGACAATCTTACATTTGCCCACATTATATTCCATTTGCCACATCTTTT
The DNA here is from genome assembly GCA_024679065.1 of Sphyrna mokarran. Lineage (NCBI taxonomy): Eukaryota > Metazoa > Chordata > Chondrichthyes > Carcharhiniformes > Carcharhinidae > Sphyrna > Sphyrna mokarran. The sequence continues at coordinate 8,598,305 of JAGIQG010000034.1, forward strand.
CCCACTTACTTTCCTATCCATATGTTTTTTTCGCCTCATGTCCTCTTCACAATCTATTTCTCTACCTTTGTAGCAAATTTGGCACCCATTCCTGCATCCAAAGTAATTTATATATGTTGACAGTGCGGATCCTAGCAGCACACCACTCGTTACGTCTTGCCATGGATATAGACGATTAACTCTGTTAGCCACCTATCCATATTACCCTGTACTATGAACTTTTATTTTTTGCAATAAACTTTGCTATGGCACTTTATCAAAGGCCATCTGAAAATCGAAGGACTGGTTGCCCTTAATTTTTGTCAAGGTGCATCAGCTCTGGTTGAAGATCACCTCCATTCCAAGAGAAAGAGCCAGAATTTGCCCTGATGTTGGATGGGTGGTGGCTGTACAAAGCCACTCAAGTTCAAAACGTGGATCTGGTGCATTCCATTTGTCCACTTCCATTTCCGAGACAGAGCTTTCCCAGGAGCATCAGAGAAAGGGGCAAACACAATCACTGCATTGTCAAGACCACAAGCCTTCTTTGGGGTTTGTCCAGTTAATCAGATGCTGCAACATTCAGCTTTGGCCTTTGACATTTGACAATGGCGTATTAACATTTTAGTTGAGTCCAGAACGAAGAGGTAGAGAGAGACGGACAGAGAGCACGCACACCTTCCAATCTACCATCACAGCTTCAGCATTTTATCTTCTGGATGCACGGTCACAACAGCATCTCTAGAATAACATTACTGCAAGTGTCTTCCTTGTAAATATGCGAGGGGCATCTTAGATTGCATGAATTGTGCATAAACATTAGTGAATCAGGATTCTCATTCAGTATCTTTGACAAGGAGCTCTTTGTAAGGCATGCTGCATATGATGAGTGGTGTGTGCTACTAATGCAGGCCTGTTTAAGACATTTCTCTGCTAACTTAATATAAAATATAACTTAATATAGAATCATACAATTAGTTGCATTCCATTTCCAAGGAGACAAATGTCTAGATGATGTTGGCTAGCTCCTCACTTGAGATGGTGTTGCTGTAATAATGCCTCTTGCCAGTGAAGTCTTAAGGCACAATACTACAAATGCTAGAATCTGAAACAAAAACAGAAAATGCTGGAAAATCTCAGCCTGTCTGACAGCAACCGTGCAAAGGAAAAAGAGCTAATGTTCAGTCTGGATTGTCCTTTGGAGCTCTGACAAAGGATCATTCAGAATGGAAATGTTCACTCTATCCTTCATACTCATACAGATGCTCATACAGCTCCTCAGATGCAGTCAGACCTAAGATTTTCCAGCATTTTATGTTTCTGGTGCCTTTAAGATGCTTACTTTTCCTTACAGTTAGATAGAAAGAGTGCATCTCCTCAAAATACAAACACAGTTATACTGGCCACAGATCTTTGCAGTTTCTCAAGTCACCTGGACAAGCAAACTTTCCAGCAAATCAGCCACACCCTCTTCACCAACCTCTACAACCAATTTTTATTTTGGGAAGGCGGAGGTGGTGCATATCAGTATTCTATAGAAACTCTCACCCAGCAAAGCTATCCACCTCTGAAATCATGGACAATGTTCAGACATTGCCGCTCTTATAGAGACACAAGTGCCAAACAATTCAACTGTTCTTCCTTCCCACCCACCAAAGTATTGCACAACCACTATTTCATTCTACAGAGTGCGTTAGATATGGGAAGGAGCTATTACTTTAAGCAACATTACGCTTGGCAGAATAAACTCTGATTTAGGGGACCTGAAATCCCTCAACTTTAAAAAGGTCAAAATATCAACAAGCATCGACTCAAAAATGTCTACCATGACTGCTAGACAGAAAGAGATATACATTTGATGGGTCTATTAAAGGGATAGACCCTTTGTTAGATGGTATGAGTTTCGTTGAATCCAAAGGCCTCATTATTCCACATGGAATACATCTGCTCTCTCCATCCAACACGATCTGAGGACTCACCTCCTCCTTGCATCATTTTGTAGAATTTGCTCTCGATGTGGAGTTGGGGGTGTTTTGTTTTGACACATTCCAGCTTTATTGCAACTTCTTCCCCTGTGGCGATGTTTGCACCTGAAAAAAAAGTGAGAGGATCGTTATCAGTGGGAAAGGTAGAAGGAAGAATCATCCCTGTCGTTTTTAAACGTGACATGGCAATGCTGGTGTTGGACTGGGGTAAACATGGTAGTGCCACAACATCAGGGTAAAGTCCAACAGGTTTATTTGGTAGTAAACACCACAACCTTTCAGAATGTTGTTTCTTCACCAGACGAGTGCAAACGATGTGAGTGGAGATAGCATTATGCTTAATGTTATGCAACATCCATATGCACTGTCTTGTCTGCACCTTTAAGACTTGAATAGCAGATTAGTTGTAAAAACTCGCATTCTAATCAGTATTCTGTAAACCATGTGCGCCTTTATATGTCCTGTTTGTGATCAGAACTCACCACTCACCTGACAAAGGAACGGCATTCCAAAAGTGAGGTGGCATTTAGTACCAAATAACAAATGTTGGACTTTAACTTGGTGTGGTGAGACTTATTACTGTTTTAAACACCAATGGTGAATCAGATCAAAGAACAAGAGGATACAAGAGGCTGAAAGACTTGCTGACACCAGCAATGCTTAAACTCAATTTGGCTTGGTGTGGTATAGAAAAATACAAACCAGAGTCTCAAGCTCTACTCATGGTCTACGGGCCACATGGGAGCGCAGTGGTTCAGCACTGCTGCCTCACAGTGCCATCGACCTGGTTTCAATTCTGGCTTTGTGTCATTGTCTGTGATTGGAGTCTACACATTCTCCCCATGTCTGCGTGGATTTCCTTCAGGTGCTCCAGTTTCCTCCCACAGTCCAAAGGTATGCGGGTTAGGGTAGATTAGCTATGCTAAACTGACAGTGTCAGGTGGATCAGCAGCGTAAATATGTGGAAGTTACGGGAACTAGGTGGGATTATGGTCAGTGCAGACTCAATGGGCCAAACAGCCATCTTCTGCACGTTGGGATTCTATTCTATATTAGCTGGGTTGGTGGCAGGAATGCTATATTTCAACTCAGTCTCAGAGAAAATGAAAATTACCTAGTTCCTACACAGGGATGCTGGTGGTTATCAGGATTAAGAACAGCTACAAGGCTAATTACACACTTTCTGTTCAATTGATGTGGTGAATGTCATGGCACTGCAAGAAGGCCACCTCACCCCATCAAGTCTTTGCCAGTGATCCAGTAGCTTGAGTGAACACTGGCACTTAAATCCAGCTCCCTGAAGTGCCCTCAAGAGCAGCTCAAGGGATATGTCAAGGAAAAATGATAAAGCTAGCATCATTCACTTTGGCCTCAAAGGAAAAGTCATCACGAACGCAAGACCTTAAAAATAAAGCTGCCCAGTCGGTAACACTAGCACTAAACAAGACACCCTCTTTTAAAAGGATCCTATTGACCAAACATACAGGGCCAAAATGCAACTAAAACCAAAAAGACAATGTTGCACTTTAGTCCATAAAAGTGACCTACAAAAAAAAAGTTTAAAAATCAATAGCCTTGTAAAAATAGCAAGAGGGATGTTTTCTTCATGGTTTCTAACTGTTCTCTTACACACAATGGCAACATAAGACTATGTGCATTCTGACTCAAATAAAAAATTAATTCATGAGATACGAGTATTGCCAGCAAGGACAACATTTGTTGACCATCTCTAACTGCCCTCGAATGGAGTGGCTTGCTCGGCTATTTCAGACGGCAGTTTTTTTTTATTCATTCATAGCTTGGGCTAGTATTTATTGCCCATCTCTCATTGCCCAAGAGCAGTCGAGAGTCAAATACATTGCTGTGGCTCTGGTGTCACATGTAGGCCAGACCTGGTAAGGACGACAAATTTCCTTCTCTAAAGGATATTAATGAACCTGAAGGATATTAGTGGGTTTTTCCGATAATCGACAATGGTTTCATGGTCATCAGTAGATTCTTAATTCCAGACGTTTTATATGGAATTCAAATTCCACCATCTGCCATGGCAGGATTCAAACCCACGTCCCCAGAGCATTAGCTGAGTTGCTGAATTAATAATCTAGCAATAATAGTACTAGGCCATTGCCTCTCCTAGAGTCACATGTAGGCCAGACCAGTTAAGAATGGTAAATTTCCTTCCCTAAAGGAAATTAGTGAATCAGTTAGGTTTTTAAAAATCAAACTTGCTTATAGTTTCATGGTTGTCATTATCGAGACCGGCTTTCAGTTCTAAATTTACAAGTTGAATTTAAGTTCCATAAGCTGCCATGGTGGGATTTGAACCTGTCTCTGCAGAGTATGTGCTTGGGCCTCTGGATTACTAGTCAATTGACATTATCATTAGGCCAATCTCCTGTTATGGAGTAACTATTGTCAGGGCTGATCCCATCCTCACCACAGCACATAAGCCACAGGAAACTGCCTGGCAACTCCGCTTTACAAGATGTACCTGGTTACTGCGGTGTCATTTTTTTTTTAGGAATAACAGGCTCTAATTTACGTAGATGGCAATTAGGTAGAGGATGAGTGTTATCACCAAAACAAGATGCAGATATGGCAAGTCTCTGCAAGCAAGACAGACTAAGTTAACTTTACACAATTTTCCAACTTAAAAACAAACACATTTGTTTTCAAAGCTCTAAGGTGTGTGTGCACGCACTCATGCATGTATAGAGTTTAGTATTATACCCAATGTAAACACAGGAGAGCGCAACAAGATTGCTGTGGATCTGTCGCAGATGAAGCAAAGGTAGAGGCTTCAGATGTTAAGATCCTATACTGGTGCAAGCATGGCTCTGGTCTTTTAAAAAAAATTGCTGCCAAGTACAACATCTATCAAAAGGGCTCCACAGACAAGTGTTATGATTATTATGTAGGCACATGCCAGTCCACACAAGACAAATCAGAAATGACCAGTTAAAATTCAAAATGTGCAGGTTAAGTGGATTTTTTTTTCTTTTTATTCCGATTCAATCAAGTCCAATTCAGAGTCTCATCAAGTTGAAACATTCCCGATCCAAGGTGACAAGACAGGACTCTCACCTCCTGCCTTGGGCTTGATCTCCATGATCCAAGCTGACTGCAGCAGACATAGCTCCTCCTCCAAGGCTTGATCTCATTTGCATCTTAGCCAGGATGCCGCTTTTAAAAATTGCTTCAAATGAAGCTGAAATGTAGCCTAATGACTTCAGCCAAGCACACTACACTTGATCTTAGCCAAACTGACACATACAATCAAGGGATTAGCAGGATAAATACGTGAAGTTACAGGGATAGGGCTGGGTGAGATAGTTTTTGGAGCATGCTCAATGGGCCAGATGGCACTGTTGGGATTCTATATTTCATAGAATCATAAAAACCCTACAGTGCAGAAAGAGGCCCTTTGGCCTATCGAGTCTACACCAACCACAATCCTACCCAGGCCAAACCCCCATATCCGTACATAATTTACCTGCCAACCCCTCTAACATATGCATCTCAGGACACTAAGGGGCAACTTTAACATGGCCAATCAACCTAACCCGCACTTCTTTGGACTGTGGAAGGAAACCCACGCAGACATGAGAAGAATGTGCAAACTCCATACTGACAGTGACCCAAGCTGGGAATCGAACCCAGGTCCCTGGAGCTGTGAAGCAGCAGTGTCAACCACTGTGCTACCGTGCTGCCCCATTTTGTTGTTGGTAGATAGACAAACTAGTTGGGTCAATTCCAGCTCCTACCCCAAATAGTAACATGTTATCTCCTAGGTCAATCCAATCAAGCAGATCAGAGCTTACCCTATCTGAAAGGCAATGACACTAACATGGTATAACAACAAGGGAGCTCTGCAGAATGTCAGCTTAGATAAAGGGTCGCTCATTCTACACAATGGAACTTGAACAAAAATCATCTGGCTCAGGCAGAGGGAAAATGTCTAAGGGGACAGTTTGGGAAAGTGCTACCAACTGAGTTGGTCTAACAGTAAGGCTTGCGTTGACAATGAACTGAATGCCTCAAGGTTCAAGGAGGAAACTTTTAACATAGGATCCCTACATTGCAGGTGGTGGTCATTCGGCCCACTGAACCTGCACAGTCACCAACCCCATAATCCCTATTACCCTGCTAATCCCCCTGACACAGGCAGCAATTTAGCATGGCCAATCAAACTAACTGACACAGCTTTGGATACATGGAGGAAACCCACACTGACACAGGGAGAAGATTCATGTGCATTTTTAGTATCCTTATCCAAGGAAAGATGTCCTTGCTATAGAGGGAGTGCAGCAAACTTTTATCAGGCTTATTCCTGGGATGGCCGGTCTGTCATATGAGGACAGACTAAGTCAGTTAGGATTGTATTCACTGGAGTTAAGAGTAAGGGGGGAATCTCAGAAACTCAGAAGTCTAACAGGGTAGATTCAAAAACAATGTTTCTGATGGTGGGGGGAGTCCAAAACTAGGGGGTCATAGTTTGAAGATAAGGGATAAACCTTTCAGTACTGAGGGTGAAAGGTGAAAGGGGAAATTTCTTCACTCAGAGGGTGGTGAATGCATGGAATTAACTACCACAGAAAGTAGTTGAGGGTAAAACTGTATTTGATTTTGAGAAATTAAATCTAGTTCTTGGGGCTAAAGGGATCAAGGGATATGTCAGGGGAGGTCAGAATATTGAACTGGATGATCAGCCATGATCAAAATGAATGGCAAAGTAAGCATGAACAGTCAAAAGGCCTACTCCTGCTTCTAGTTTCTATGTTTATTCAGTCACCCTAGCCCAGAATTGAACCCGAGTCCCTAGCACTGTGAAGTAGCAATGCCAGAGTGTCATTTGTCAGCTTAATTATTGTAGTACTTCACCTTAGGAAAAACTGGAATTTAGTTACCATGTTCCCCCCAAAGACACATTACAAATTTGGCTCATCATTGTGAAGGGACACAGTTTACCCCTGATTCCTAAGTGCATTATTTAAGCTTGGAAATAGGGGCCGCTTCGCTGTCCTCTTTTAGTAAAATACTTCAAAAATACGTAATAAATTGTCACAGAACTTGTCAAAATTTCTATCTCCGTGACAACAGAAATAGCAATCTAGACCAGCTGTGTGACTCACTAGCACTCCAAATACATTTTAAAAATCAGTCGTTCTGGAAGGAACTAAAGTAGCAAGCTTGTTCCTGTGACTGGTGGCCAGTGGCAACGGCGCACGTCACATTTATGCTTAGGTAATATTCCAATATTGAGAGTCACAAAGCCAGACATCTAAAAATTTAAAAGAAGTTCTATGACAAAGTCTTACCACCTCTCTCTCATACAAGATGCTGCTTAAAACCCACCTTCTTACTCAAGCTTTTGGTTAAGTGCCCCAGTAATCTCCCTACATGGTTCAGTGTCAAACTACGTTTTATAACACACCCACTGAGCATTTTATCACAGAACTACTAATGGTGCAAGAGGTCATTCAGTCCATTGCATCTGCACTGGCTCTCCAAATGAGCATTGACTTGACCTGCCTTTTCCCTACACCTTGCTTCTGGTCAAATCATTATTTAATCCCGCCACCATCCTTGCAGGCAGTGCATTCAGCATTCCAGATCCCAATCACTTGCTGGGTGAAAAAGCCTTTCCTTGTGTCACATTTGCCTCTTTTGCAAATCACTAAAATTTGTGCCCTCCCATTCTTGATCCTTTTACAAGCAGTTTCTTCCCCATTTTCTCTGCCCATCTCCCTCATGATTGTGAGCATCTCTATCAAATCTCCTCTTAGCCGTCTTCTCTCCAAGGGGAATAGTCCCAACCTCTCCAATCTATCCTCGCATCTGAAGTGTCTTATCCTCAGAACCATTCTTGTAAACCTCTTCTGCACTCTCTCCAATGCATTCACATCCTTTCTATCGTGTGGTGCCCAGAACTGTGCACAATATTCCAGCCAAGGTCTAACTACTGGCTTGTATAAGTTCAGCATAACCTCCTTGCTCTTGTACGCTACACCCCTATTAATAAAGCCTACAATACTATATGCTTTATTAACTGTTCACTCCACCTGTCCTGCTACTTTCAATGATTAACGCACATATATACGCAGCTCCCTTAGTTCCTGCATCCCCTTAAGAATGTCACACATTTTGTTTTGCCTCTCCATGTTTTTCCCACCAATATGTATAACCTCACACTTCCCCGCACTAAACTTCATCTGCCCCCTAACAGCCCATTCCACTAACTTGTCTATGTTCTTTTGTTGTTACATGTCTTTAATATGTACATGAGAACATATGTACAAATGCAAGTTGTTCAAACACATGGGGCACAAAGGGTACATTTGTCAAAGCTTCTTACTGTAATTCCTCAGCTCATTGCTTTTCTTCACCTCCGCCCTTTCTCCACATCATTGAAATTCCCAATTCAGGAGAACTGAGAGTGAAGCTGAAAACGTAACCTCAAGATTAACAGATGAAGTTAACAGGGTCACTGTGTGGAGTCTCTGCACATTCACCCCATGTCTGTGTTGGTTTCCTCCAGATACTCTGGTTTCCTTCCACAGTCCAAATATGTGTGGGTTGATCAGCCATGCAAAATAGTGTCAGGGAATTAGCAATGTGAATGAGAGTTTTCAGGAATAGGGCCTGGGTGGGATTGTGGCATGATGGCACCTGGTTAGCACTAATGCCCCACAGCACCAAGAACCTATATGGATGAGCCAAATGCACTGTAGGGATTCTATGATTTTCAGGAAAATGGGGTAGTGCAGTCATGATTGATCTTCCAGCATGGAAGAGCAAGCTAGAGGGATACACAACCAACTTATGTTCAGGCATTAAGTGTACAAAAGGTTTATACAGGCAGAATCCTGGAGGTCCTCAAACCCCAAATACTGAAATTCCAGGAATTCTTTCTAATGACGGAATCACAAAGCAAATGACCTTGATTGGAGGGATAGTATAGCCATTTTGTACAATGTGTACAATTGTTTCACAATTTGTTCAAGGAAAAATAGAATCAAAAAACTTGACTGTCAAATTTCCACACAAAAACCAAATGACTCAGTTACTATAAAGTTACAAGTTAATTAGAAGTAAGGCTTACACAGTAACTTCATTGCAGTGTTAATGTAATTTCCCCTAGTTATCACAGTCCAGTGCCTGTTCGGGTTAATGCACCTAACCAGCGCATCTTGCAAAACGTGGGAGGAAAACCACACATTTACGGGGAGAATGCAAACACCACAGAGTGACTCAAGCTGGGAATCGAACCCAGGTTCTTGGTGCTGTGGGGCATTAGTGCTAACCAGGTGCCATCATGCCACCCCTGGCTCTTGTGATGGCAGTGACCTCAGATGGATACTGTACAGGCTCACTTGGAAGCTACAGGAGTTTCATCTATCCTCATCAGACCTGTACTATTCTATCAAGAGTTAATGGATAGGGAATAGGAGCAGAAACCACGAGTTGATTTCTCTCTCCACTGGCATAGCAAAGCATCCTCTCAGCACAAGGCTGGTCAATTGAACAATGATGGAGGTCAATCCAGAGGTTTCTGTTTTTAAAAAACACAAAACCCAATAACAGTCTAAAAGATGGATGAATGTCTTCTGAATAAGTGAAAATTGATTTTTGCAATGATCAAAGGCTTTCATGGCTTGTGCAAAGCACGCAATAAAAGTTTTAACTTATCACTAGCTTATAGCAAGGGTAACGTAAGAAATAAATGGTTGAGGCTTTGTATCAATGATTGTTGCCTCTCATGGATCAGTATCCTGAGGTGCCTGTAAAGTGTCCAGTGAAATATGTCTACTCAATAAGCTACACTCTAGCATGCACATATCTTTCACCAATGAAGTAAAGATAACCAAACCAAATTTCTAGTGACTTGCACGATGGTTAATACCATTGCTGCACAGAGCCAAAGACCCAGGTTTAATTCCAGCCTTGGGTGCCTGTACGAGTTTGCGCATTATCCCTGTGTCTGTGTGGATATCCTTCGGGTGCCCCAGTTTCCTCCCACAGCCCAAAGATGTGCAGGTTAGGTGCCTTGGTCATGCTAAATTGCCCCCTAGTGCCCCAGGATGCAAAGTCAAATAAGTGTGGTTGTAGCGATAGGGCTTCCGTTGGAGAATTAGTGCAGACTAAATGGACAGAATGGCCTCCTCCTTCACTATAGGAATTCTGTTGTAAAATGTGATACAACATTAAAACACTAGTACGATGCCCACCAAGCCTTGATTGTCCTGCAAAATGACCCAGAGAGAAGACTTGCTCTAAACATGCATCCAAAGTCCATGGAGTGGGTGGGTGGGCAAGAAAAAGAGAGAAAGGAAGAAAAAGGAAGACAGCACAAAAGCAAGTGCACAAGAGGGCGTGACTCAAATCACAACACAATAACTGGAAGATCCTACCCAAAGTTGCAGGATGAAGGAAATGAATATCTACTCTGGTGGTGTAAATTAAAAATTCAAGGTAAAACATTATACATTCTGTATATGATCCACAATCCAGGTCTTATACTCTCCAAAATCATAGATGCGCCAAGTTTGGTGGCGTTTAAGAGGTTAGTTGATAAGTATATGGAAGAGAAGGGAATGGTTTAGTTTGGAGGGGCATTGCTTTTTATATTGGTCGGCGCAACATCGAAGGCCGAAGGGCCTGTTCTGTTCTGTGCTGTAATGTTCTATGTTCTAAAAGTTTTTCACAATCCAAAATCTTCAAATGTTCCAAAACAAAAGGATCCAATTCAACTGATGAAAATAGCAATATCTTTAAACATTTAAACCTAGTACAGCTTTGTAGGAATCAGAAATTGTTCTAGAAAAGTCTCCTTCCATCACTGCAACAGAGGGCTATGTTAAAGGAAACCATTAAATCAGACGTGACACAGTGAAAAACGGTTTGCCAACTTCCAATGTGATAACCGCAACTCAATTCAATGTTAGTAAAGTCAATGTGATGACAGCGAAATGATGCACAGCAGTACGCAATACAGCTCAAGCGTCACTGCACTTTGAAAACAAAACCAGTGTGCAAAAAAGCAAACAGAGGCAGCACTAGAACAAAAGGTGTGATGTTCAGTACCACAGTGTCATGGCGTGAGGGACTTGAGTTTGATTCCCAGCTTGAGCCACTGTCTACGTGGAGTCTGTATGTTCTCACCATGTCTGCATGGATTTTCTCCCAAAGTCCGAAAGCCGCATTAGCTAAGGTGCATTGGCTGAGCTAAATTCTCCCTCAATGTGGCGGCTACTGGATTTTCACAGTCACTTCATTGTAGTGTTAATGTAAGCCTACTTGTGACTAATAACTAAAAATCTATAATTAAAACTACAGACTTAAGGTTTTTAATCTGGGATGGGGGAGAGTGTAGAAAGAGGAGCTATAAACTGTCCAGAGTGGTGGAGGAGTGGAGGAAAATGTGTATGAAAGCAGAATGGCTCCCTTGACTCAGGTCATTCATACACTTATTTGCAGACAGCAGAATCCTTTACCACTAATATCTCGTTTCCTCACTCGAGAAATGGCACATTATGCTGCAGTGTATAACAAACTCAGCAGCCCCCCTCCCCCAAAAACGATAAGGTGTGCTATAATCAGTGTTGCTCAGTAACAAATAAACAGAAGACCTTATCCCCTTCAGTTAATAATGCATAAAACCCTAACTAATTACAGATGGAAATCAGAAACTGTAGTTTCTAAGTCCTTCTCTTTATTACTGTCGAAAAAGGAACTTACAAGACAAGTTCCAACATGCCTAGTCAACTGTATCACCACAGTAGCTTTAGCAGATCCTCTTTACAGCAGAGCCCTGAAACAGAGAAGCAGCAGCTCAAAAGGACAATCAAAACTCAGGTTTTCATGGCTCCTGTGTAAAGTCTGAGTTGTGAAAATTTAAGCAAGCATCATATTCTGCTGGTTCAATCTTGTTAAAAGAGTAACGTCACAAGTAGGCTTACATTAATGCTGCAATGTACTGTGGAAATCTCCTAGTCACTACACTCTGACACCCATTCATTTACACTGAGGGAGAATTTAGCATGCACCTAACCAGCACATCTTTTGGACTGTGGGAAGAAACCAGAGCACCTGGACGAAACCCATGCAGACACAAGGAGAACGTGCAGACTCCACAGACGGTGCCTTAAGCCGGGAATCTATAGGTCCTTGGCGCTGTGGGGCAGTAGTGCAAACTACTGTGCCATCCCAAGCTGCTAGTGCAAAAGATTCTAAGAGCAAGAAGTTTCTCTGAATTCCGGGACAAACATCCCCAGTAACCACTGCCACCACCTAAAAATCAGCAACAAACAGCAGAAGGCACTGCACTACACTGCAGCATTACCTATCCAAAAGAGTCCCAAAGTTTCTACAAACTTAGGCCACAGGAGATTTGGCTCTTAATTCATTCACCTCAAAATGAAAACAAATTGCAAAATGATCACATCCACCTTGGTATCTAATTTTTCTCTGTAATTATGTTGGCAGCTTGTTCATTGTACAGGTTTAGAACTTTCCCGTGGAATATCATGACAAATGTTCAGTTAGGAAACTTCAGGCTGCCTTTTCAATTTAGTTCGGAGGAACGTCACTCAATAAAACGGGGAAATCTTCAGTATACTGATAAAGCAAGGCCACATAGATTTGCTAATACAGTCAAATGCAGATTAGAAACGAGAACATGAACCAAATAAGGTTCTTAAATGAAGGCCAAATGACTGGTTCACTTCTATCACTGTCATGGTTAGAATCTGATGCAAGTTTAAAGTCAGCTTTGTGGTCTAGGATTAAGTGGTACTGATCCTCACTAGTTTCCTCGAACTTTGCCCAAAGTCAGAAGGTCGATTTCAGGATCTTTCTTTAGCTCAAAATGCAAGTGATAATATCCCAAAACTTCTCAAAGTGTGCATATGCAGCAGGAATTGACCCATTACCAACAAGATTTAGTTTGTGAAACTCCAGTGAATCAAAAAGAAAAACAGCTGCAAATATTTGTGGAAGTGGCTGAGGCAATTGGCAGAGGTGAATGTAGAAACTGGGTGAAACACAAGGCAGAGATGAATAGGGTATTATGTTGATGGGGAGGAGGAGGAATGGGAAATGGCATGTGTGAAGCATAAAGTGTTCAAGGACCTATGTGTGATTAGTCAGCATCATGCATTCTAGTTGAAATAGTCTACTCTGTCACGATTTTTGTCTCGGTCTTCATTACACAACTGAACAGGCTGATCCTTGACTCTCAAATCGCTGGCCATATGGGCAGGATGCCCCATGAAGTACAGGACTCGCTTCCTCCTCTGCCACCATTTTGCCTCATCATTAATGTATGTGCAACTTAATGGCCAGTCAACGTTTGGAAAAATGGGTAGCTTTTTGACCATCAATAGCGTCCAGTCAATTTTGCAGGAGTTTGGCCAAAAGTTTGTGAAGTTGGCTAAAAGGAGGATACCAGCATTTGTTCCATTTGAATCCAGAAAATGCAGTGAAAGAGTTGATGGAATTATTCAGTATTCCTGTACCACTGGTACATAGGCTCCACAAACTTAATAGCGTGGCAAAATTGGTGTTGGCAAAATTGTTAAAAATGTAGTGCTTTTTCTGTACTTAGAGTTGAAAAAAAAGAGATGCAAGTGTATATGTAGTACACAGACTGAAATATTTTAAAGGTCAAACATTAGTGTTTCCAAGTCAACAGGCTGCTATTGAATTTCAGCCAATTTAAATCAGGCACATGGATAACAGCAGCCTGTTAAATTTAAATTTGATGTTTTGGTAACCTACCAACCAACCTTGTTGGTATATCAGGAGTACAAGACACAGCTCTCAGCTCCAGAGAGACAGCAGCAAGTGCTTTCTGACACAGCTAATAGCTCTTAGTTCAAAGCTGAATAACAAAGATACCAAACAAAGACAGCGATTCCAGACAGAAGAAAATTCCAAAAGATGACAAATGTGGTTGAAATTTGAGCGACTAACAATTCTATTTCTTTGTTAAAAAGTGGGAATTGTATTTATTTAAACAGCATTCTATTAGAATAGTTTGTTTAGTTTGTTAATAGCTTAGCTAACCTGTCTACTGTTAGCTAAAGTGCTACTTGATCTTAGAGTCTCAAGTAGTTATCCTGATTTGACCACAGAGTTGCTGAAGAGCAGATTGCACTACTTCTCAGGCACAGTGGCTAGCACTGCTGCTTCACAGCATCAGGGACCTGGGTTCGATTCCCAGCTTGGGCCACTATCTGTGCGGAGTCTATACGTCTCCCCGTCTCCCCGTATTTGTGTGAATTCCTCCAAGTGCTCCGGTTTCCTCTCACATTCTGAAAGATATGATTAGGTACACTGACCTGAACAAGTACCACAATGTGTGGCGACTAGGGGAATTTCATAGTAACTTCATTGAAGTGTTAATGTAAGCCTTACTTGTGACTAATAAATAAACTTTACTTTTAACAAATTATGAGACAAGGTACTTCACTTTGAGAGGTTAAGTATTAGTTCAGGGTGGGGATCAACCTCTGCTTCGTAACAACAGGATGCACCCATGTTAAGTAACTCCATGCTTTCAGAGTCGACTCAGATGTGACAAAGGCAGTTTCTATGATTGGGTTGAATTCCAATTCAGTAATGCCATTTGTGAAACTATTTCACACGGCACTTCTTTCTTGCACTGAACTCCAATTTCTATGATTATTTCCCCTTCCCAACTACATAACCTCAACAGCTTGGTCAGCTAGTCTTTTGTTCGATATAATTTCAGCAGTTTGCAAAACAAAAGAAAAAGCCCAGTTGGGTCTCTTGACTATCTATTACTCCACAACCAAAAATCAGTTCTGGCTGTTTGAAGTATTACATGAAAGAGCAGTTATGATCAGTCAGAGGCTGTCCTGTTGCAATCAAGATCTTTTATGGTTTAAATTAAATTAGCATCTTTACCTTTGACTGAGGCTTACTTAATTATGTTGGTGTGAAGCATTTTGAGACATTATTACATAAAAAGGTTAGATAAGTGCAAGTTGTACAAACTTCGTCTCTTCAGAAAGTGAAGTGGAGCAAGACATTTCTTTGACTGACTGCGAGGATTCTCTTAAGCACTGAACCCCCTTCCTTCACCCAATAGGGAGTTTTACAAAAGCAAGGAGCCATGGACGTGCCTCAAGTTGTATTCTTGATGTAAAAGATGGTGAATGCCAACAATCATACATAAGGGGTGGGCTGCTCAGCTCTTATTCTGCCATTCGACACAATCATGGCCAGATTGCAAATTCAACCCCACATGCCTGCCTGCCCTCAATAACTTACAGCCACCCTTGTTAACCAAACTGCCTTAAAGATTCAAAGACTCTGTTTCCACTGCTTTTTGACAGGGACCACGGATGGATCTGGGAATGTTGAGGTGGCGGCGCAGGCTTGCTGGGCCGAAGGGTCTGTTTCCCGTACTGTGTTGTTCTTTGACAGAGAGACCCAGAGACTGATGATCCTCAAAGAAATTCTACTCATCTGGGCATGGTGGCAGTGGTTAGCGCTGCTGCCTCAACGCCACGTACCTGGGTTCAACTCCAGCTTCGGATCACTGTCTGGGTGTAGTTTGCACGTTCTCCCCATGTCTGCATGTGTTTCCTCTGGGTTTCTCTCACACTCCAACGATTGTGGCAGTTAGGTGCATTGGCCAGGCTAAATTGCCTCTTTGTGTCAAAGGATTGGTACTATGTGGGCTTAAGGGAATAGGACCTGGGTGGGATTGTGGTTGGTGCAGACTCAATAGGCCGAATGGCCTCCTTCTGCACTGTAGGATTCTATGATTTGCCCTAAATGGGTCACCCTTTATTTTCAAACACTGGTTCTAGATTCTCCTACAAGAGGAGGCATGCTCTCCACATCTACCCTGTCAAGACCGGACTCCTCAAGATGAAAAGGTTTTGATCAAGCAATCTCAAGTGGCAGCGATTGCAGCTTAAGTGCTGTTGATTTGGGAAGTGATGACAATTTTTTAAGACTTAAAACCTGAATCATAAGAATTGTCATGATGCAGGTGGCGTCCAATCAAGCCATCACATCTACACCTGCTCTCCAAGCAAACATAAAACTTAGTGCCATACCCCTGCGCATAACAAACGTCTTGTTGAACATTACAGTTGAACTTGTCTCCATCGCACTTCTAGGCCGTGCATTCTAGGCCCAGATCAATGATAGACATTCCTAATTTTTAAAAAAATTCTTTGATGGGACACAGGTGGCACCAGCAAGGCCAGCATTTGTTGCCCACCTCTGATTGCCCTTGAACTGGATGTCCAGCACAGCCATTTCAGAAGGCAGTTAAGAGTCAACTGCTGTGGCTTTGGAGTTACATATAAGCAAGACCAAGTAACCACTGCAGCTTTCCTTCTCTAAAGGCCATTCGTGAAACAGATGGGACTTTACGACAATTAATTGTAGCTTCATGACCACCATTACTGAGACTAGCTTTATACTTTCGAATTTATCCCACTGTCATGGTGGGATTGGACATATGCACTGAGCTTTAGCTTGGGCCTCTAGATTACAAGTCCAGTGACATTACCATGACTCCACCACCTTCCCACATAATGGGTAGAATGATTTAAATCAGTATCACGAAAGAAAACCTAGTTAAAAAGCCTCTGCCTTCAATCAGCATTGTCTGTTTTTGGCCCCCTGAAGTGCACCATCAACATATGCTTCTCGAAAGCTTTAACATATTCTGCTTAAAACCAGTTCCAATAAATCACTACTTGGAACTGTGAAGTTTCTATGTTGCTTAATTCAGACTTGTTTTGTTCTGTTCTTATCCACCCACTCTTTGCCAATCACTGATCTGATCCAATCACAATCCAGGTCTGAAGCCTCGCATCATTTCCATGTCCCCCTTCCTCAGCTCAGCAACTTTGCGATGTTTCATTGGAAAATGAGTGTCATCTCTTTTCACTTACCCACCCCACCCCCACCAAATTCAAATCTGACACTGCATTAAGGAAAACAGTGACACTCAATCAGAAGTTTACAGCATGGAAATAGGTCCTTCGGCCCAACTTGTCAGTGCTACCCTTTTTTTGAAAGCCCCTAAGCTATGCCCAATTGCCCGCGTTTGGCCCATATCCCTCTATACTCATCTTACCTATGTAACTGCCTAAACACTTAAAAAGAGAAAATTGTATCCCCCTCTACCACCACTCCTGGCAGCTCGTTCCAGATAATCATCACCCTCTGTGGAAAAATTGCCCTTCTGGACCATTTTGTATCTTTCCCCTCTCGTTTTAAACCCATGCCCTCTAGTTTGAGTCTCTCCTGCCTTTGGGAAAAGATATTGACTATCTGATCTGTGTCCCTCATTATTTTACAGATCTCTGTAAAGATCATCCAAAGCCTCCTAAGCTCCAGGGAAAAAAGTCCGAGTCTTGCCAGCCTCTACTTATAACTCAAACCATAAAATCCTCGAGCATTCTATTGAATGTTTCCATACTATTTCTAGTTTAATAATATCCTTTCTATAAATGGGTGATCAGAACTCTGTACGCAGTGATGCTGGATATGTAGTGAGCCAAACAGCCCTTACAGAATAATGCATCCTTCTCAGTGAAGTATGATAGCCAAGTTCCATTCTAATCACTGCATACTTGAACACGTGTGGGGCTTCAAATGAACTTCTGAGATAGGTTGTGCCGAGGTGTTAAGCAAAATAAACTTCTGGGACATTGCTGAGCCAATCATCTTCCTTGTGCCAGTTAGGTGTGGAACTCATCAGATGCGTCTGACAGATCTAGTATCAGGTGACCACCTGGACGGCCTCATTTAAGACTAAGCTGGATTAGCTGAATGGTCTTTCAAGTCTTATTGGCACCAGCTACTAGCACTTATTGGCAGCTCCATCCATAACAAAGGTAGTTGTGTCACTAGCATGTCAGGTAAGGATACAAGGTTTCCAACTTGAGAACTTGTGCCGCCAGGGTCAAGCACTGGGCAAAAATGTTGTAATTTCAGTTGCCGTTCTCTGCTCTTTCCCACATTCCCATCCATTTGAAGTCGGCAGTAAAGTAGCAGAGCAAAAATCCCAATCAACTTTTGAGACATTGATAGCAGGCAGAGTTGGGCCGAAAAGTGGCACATGGAGTTTAACCCTGAGAATTGCAAAGTGATTCATTTAAGTTGGAAAAACTTGAATGTGAATTACAGGGTCAACGGCAAGGTTCTGAAGACCGTGGAGAAACAGATCTTGGGGTTCATACCCACATTCAAGCGGTTAGACCCATGAAGAAGGCTTATAGTGTGTTAGCTGCCTGGTTTGGAGGATAGGTCTTATGAGGAAAGGTTGAGGGGACTGGGGCTTTTTCCTTTAGAACGCAGGAAGATGAGAGGCGACTTAGAGGTTTATAAAATGAGGAGGGGGATAGACAGAGTGTACATGCAGAGACTATTTCCTCCAGTGGATGTAGCTGTTACTAGGGGGCATAACTATAAGGTTCATGGTGGGAGATATAGGAGGGATGTTCAAGGTAGATTCTTTACTCAGAATGGGTGGGGTGTGGAATGCATTGCCTGCTGTGATAGTGGAGTCAGACACTTTAGAAACTTTCAAGCAGTTATTGGATAAGCACACGAGAATGATAGGGAGCAGGTAAACTTGATTTTGGGTTTGGATATAGCTCTGTACGACACTGAGGGCCAAAGGGCCTGTACTGTGCTGTGTTCTAACTTACGTGCAAGCCTGTTGAGTCTTGCTAACGTTTATGAAAGCTCTGTACCTTATCTGACCTGCAAACCTACGCTCAATGCGTTGGATACCTCCTGGTTAAAACATGGCCTTCCTTTTCATACAATGCTGCTCCTTAAATCATGGAGATAATTGAGCTTGGAAAATCCTCCCTCCTCCAGAAGTAGTGTGGTGTGCTAATGAAAGTCGCCTGCTTTGGTTTGTATCCATTAAATAATTTATCAACTAATCAGATTTGTTCTTGATCCACATCTTGGCCTTTTGTCCCAGTTGGAAGAAAAAATTTGGATAAAAACTGCTAACAATTTGCTCAGGACAGTTAAAACCAAAGGCAACAGAAACAATTTTTTTTGACAGAGCAAAAGGCTGATGAGTTGCACGTGAAAACATTGTTGAATATTAATTTCATTTATGCACAGCACTGTTGTTTTTAGCAGGGGTGGCACATAGTTAGCACTGCTGCCTCAGTGGCAGGAACCCAGGTTCAATTCCACACTCAGGTGACTGTGGAAATTGCACATTCTCGCCCTGGTGAGATGGGCTTCATCAGGGGCTCCAGTTTCCTTCAGTCCGAAAGACACGTTGGTTAGGTCGATGGGCAATTTAGCACGGCCACTTAACATTGAAACATTGTGTAGGTTTATGTAGATTGGCCATGCTAAATCATCCTAGTGTGAGGTGAATTAGCAGAGAAAGTGAGGAAGAGAGTATAATGGAGATAGAGCCTGGATGGGATTGTTCTTGGCACAGTTTCAATACGGTGAGCAGCCTCCTTCTGCACAGTAGGGATTCTGTGTAAAAATTCCTCCAATTTTAGTAGCGGAATCTGAATTCCACTTCATGTGAAGTTGCTGGCACTAGACTGGGGTAGTAAATAGTCTAACACCAGATTAAAGTCCAAATGGTTTATTTGGTAGTTCGAGCTTTTGCAGCACTGCTCCTTCATCAGGTGAGTGCCACCTAATGAAGGAGTACTTAGTAAATTTTAAGAATTGGACTCATCTGCAATTAAGAGGAACAGGGAAGCATGCAATTACCTCTCAGCCAGTCCAGCTCATTTACTGTCTGTCGGTCATTTGTGTAAACCAGCCTACACAATTGTTCATTTCATATGGCCACATTGCAAAATTGGACCAGTAGTGCTTGGGATGCCCCAAGCAAGTGATCAGATGCCACATAAACACAGGGCGTTTTTTTTTTTAAATTTGCTGTCTCGATTCTGTTCAAAAAAACATTGCAGATGTTTGGAGAGAGAATGGGAAGAGTTCCAAGAACATAATCTCAAAGAAATCTCAAAACAAAAACAGAATGTGGCCTTTTCAGTTACTGTACACCAATTGTTCCCGACAGAATAATCTGTTGTTTCTCCCTTAACTAGAAACTAGACGTTAGGAGGATAAGAGCAGCAGATACCTGGCAACAATACCACCTGTAGGTTCCCCCCCCAGAGTCACTGACTATCTCGACTTGGAAATACATGGCCCTTCCTCAGCTGTCACTGGGTCAAAATCCTGGAATTTCCTCCCTAATGGCACGGCAGAGATGCAAGGCAGCAGCTCACCATCTCCTCCTAAAAGGGCAACTAGGGATGGGGTAATAAATACTGATCCAGCCAGCAACACCCAGATTTGGGCATACAAATGGTGAAAGGATACCAGAACCAACTCAATCTAAAATAAGTGTGTGTGTGAGAATATGGTTATGAAAAACCTCTGGGAAAAATTACGGTATAGTAATTGGAGCAGAGGGCTGGGGGGTTCTGCTGGGTTCAATTTCAGTCTTGGGTGACTGTGTGGATTTTGCTGTTCTCCCTGTTTCTCCATGGATTTCCTCCCGCAGTCCAAACATGTACAGTTTGCCTGTGCTAAATTACCCCTTAGTGTCCAGGGATGCATAGGATAGGTGCTTGGATCATGGTAAATGAGTGGGGTTATGAGGATAGGGCAGAGGGCACGGATGCTCTTTCGGACATTCGGTGCAGACTCGATGGGCCAATTGTCTCTTCCTGCACTGTAGGGGTTCTATTTCCTCTTGGGAAATTTGGTAAAAAAGGAACAAAGACTGAGCAGTAATATTATAAACAGAGGAACAGGCCATGAGAATCTCTCTTTTGAGAAAAATTGTTAATTAGAAAATGGGAGTTGATTGCTTTTGTGAGCACTAGGTACAGGGACAATTGGACAGTATTACTGTTGGACAAGTGGAGAATTTGCAAGAACATGGAATTTGATTGTCCAAATACAAACTATTTCCGAAATGTTTCTGATTCTGCTCTGAAGCCACAATAGTCCCTGCCACACCAGCTGGAATGGCCAAAATATGAATTTAATGATCAAAAGAAGCAGCAGCAATTTAAGCTCCTTCCAATGAAAGCAAGAAACAGATCACCTGACATCACAAAGTTATATCTCTAATACCTCAGTTAAAGAAAATTCAAGGCTTAAAATCATAATTTACTGAATTTCAACAAAGCAGAAAAACTCAAAACTTCACAGGTCCTCAGAGCCAAACAAAACTGGTGGAGCAAGACTGGGTGGCCCACACCAACTCTGCTGGGGAAACTGACAAAAATCTCTCCACGAAACCACAGCACAGAAAAAGTGACCCCTCCCACCAACCCCCAAAAGTCAGCCAGCAGGCAATTGGAAAGCATAGGCTGGGAAGGGAAAAGTTAGGCAGAAGGAGAAATGTGCTTAAAAAAAACGTTTTATACTCAAATGAAACGAGATACTCGTCATCATCAATCATTCAGCCCATTTTTAAAATTTGGTCTCCGGTGATATACTAATTGGTATATCAGGGGATTGTAAAGCACAGGAAAACCACCATTCTGCCCATCAACACAGCACTGGCTCTTCAAGGGCAATCAATAAGATATGGGAGAAGAATTAGGTCATTCGGCCCATCGAGTCTGCTCTGCCATTCAATCATGACAGATTTATTTCTCAACCCCATTCTCCCCACAATCCTTGATCCCCTTGCCAATCAAAACCTGTCTTAAATACACCATGATATGGAGATACCGGCATTGGACTGGGGTGGGCACAGTAAGAAGTCACATAACGTCAGTCTAAAGTCCAACAGGTTTATACTTAGAACGACAAGCTTTTGGAGCGCTGCAAAAGCTCATGATTCCAAATAAAGCTGTTCGACTTTGCCTGACGTTGTTAAATACACACTCAATGACCTTGCCTCCACAGCCCTCTGTAGCAACAAATTCTACAGATTCACCATTCTGGCTGGAGAAATTCCTCATTTCAGTTTTGAAGGATGATCTCTTTATTCTGAGGCCAAGCCCTATTGACAAGCAGCCCCGTTCTGATTTTGCCTCCCTCCTTCAGGTATTTACTAAATTTCTTTCCAATGGCTACTTTGAATCGCTATTCACTACCCTATCAGGTACACATTCCAAATCCCATGTATAATCACAACCACCATGCTGTGCTCAAAAAAAAGAAAATGGTTCAGCATCGCATGGGGGATTCACCACCACACAGGAAGGTTTTCAATAAGTGCACAAGAACTACTGATGGCTAGAGGTACTCACAATGCCAAATTTGTAAAGGAATAGAAAAATCACAGTAAAGTAATACATGGGAAAATTCTCCATTTGAACCTTTCCAAGCAGGTTATAGGATTACCCAAATGTATATGTCACAGAACTAATTCATGTGTCTCGATCTACAGTCACGCAGGCTTAATGTAAATTAAGATCTTGCGATTTGAGTGGGAAAAAGGGATAGAAGCATTAAAACCGCCCACATGTGTAACTTTACCAAAGCAAGTCATTTTCACAGAAAGTCTAGACACTGCCCAGCCAACTAAAAATTTCCAGCATTCGCTCTTGAAAATTTTAATCTACAGAGTACATCTTGATTAAAGTTCTTCAGGCTGGTGCACAACCATATTTTTTTCTAACTCAAACACGACAGCTGCACGTATTCCCCCATCAGCCACAAAATATTTCTGCCACACTTCAAGGTACAAAAGAAATCGGATCTGAATGCAAAGTACCAGAGTTAGAAAGTCTGAAGTCTCAACTTCAACGGCACAGTGGCTTGCACTGCTATATCTCAGCGCTAGGGACACGGGTTCAATTCCTGCCTTATGGAGTCTGCACATTCTCCCTGTGACTGCATGGGTTTCCTTCAGGTGCTCCAGTTTTCTCCCAAAGATGTGCATGTTAGGCTAAACTGCCCCTTAGTTTCAGAGGGACTGGGAGGGTAAATATGCAAGGACATGCAAAAAGGACTTGGGTGGGACTGCCATCAGTAAAAGCTCAATGGGCCCAATGGCCTCCTTTTGCACTGTAGCTTCTAAGCAGTTTTAATGAGGCAAAAAGATCCAAGTAATGGTTAACATTTGAGTAGGGTTCTGAATTTACCCCTTACTAAAGCTTCCCTATTCCTGGCTACACACCCAGCGCCCTGTCCAAATTTCCAAGATGGTGCAAGATTCTCAACATGTTATCCTCCGTATTTCAGTGTTTTTTTTCCCCCAAATGCCTCACCCGGGGCAGACTATCTTTTGGCATTCTCATCACCAGCAAAACCACCATCTCTCAACCTGAAACAAAGAAACAAATAATCTCTTGCCTCCACCACCATTATCACTCCCTCAAATCCACAGGATGCAAACATCATATCTTGGCACATCACTGATTCAGGCATGCATCACCAGATGTGGCTAGATTGCATCAAGCTCTACAATGCCGCAGACTCTTCTGCCAAAACCACCCACTACACAAGGATCATCTCACACGGCATTTGCAATCTAAACTTTATTCCACAAATCAACTATTCCTTCTCACCACAACATTAAACACGGTCAATTGTGTCCCATTGTATCAAACACTTTGCAACTTGCCCTATCCAAACACATCGATTCCTTTCCATTATCTTAAGGTTGAGCGATTGTCTGTTCCCCAGAATCCACCCCAACAACATTGGGTGATGGCAATCTCTCTTCCTGACACTCGTGTGCTAATATTAAGTGGCTGGCTCCCTCATCTCCTCAATGATCTTTCCTTTTTTCCATCAGCTACTCATTACCCCATTAAAATTTTAAAACCCTGACCCTCTTTGCAAAGGCTCAATCTCCAACCTTCCTTGTCCTGCAGTTTACTGAAACTTCATCCTGTCATGTTCATCTCTCCCAAAGAAACAAAAATCTGACAGAAATTTTCACCTTTCTCAAAGACCCCAAAGGATGATTTTAGTCATTGAGATTTATTTTATCCTTGTCCCGTCTGCAAGATGTGTCACTGCTGATGTTTAAATGCCTTCTCTTGCGCTGTCCTTCAATGGGGCCATACTTTCCCCATCTGGACCAACAAGGTGCATGCATTCGGCATGTTGTGCGAGGGCTGCTCCTGGATGTTACTTCAGGAGTGGCCTAGTGCTTCATGTCGTTAGTGTATGCTTAAACTGGACCATCAGATGGGCAACATGACAGCTCAGAGACTATCGCTGTTGCTTTGCAGACACATGGATTTGGACCTGTGTCTGCGGGAGTTTGCACGTTCTCCCACGGTTGCGTGGGTTTTCTTCGGGTGCTCCGGTTTCCTCCCACATCCCAAAAATGTGCTCTTAGGCTGATTAGGGACAATTTGTTACCCATATTGGTCTCTATATGTCATTAAGACGTTAGGACGGCGGCGCGGGCTCATCGGGCCGAAGGGCCTGTTTCCTGTGCTGTGTTGTTCTTTGTTCTTTTTGGTTTACACTCACAGCATCTGTTCAACATGGAGGGAAGCTATAATTTCCTCTTGCAGCGTTGGAAAAACCAGCGTCAATGATCTTTGGTTTCCCACACGCCCACCATTAAAAAAGATTCCCTCCCAGTCACAGTCTTGAGCTGAACCACACTATCTGCAATCTCAGCTCCTTGCTAAACCAGCTGTGTTTGTGACGTTGCTTCCTCCAAATGATGTGGCACAGTAATTAGCACTGCCACCTCAGTGCCAGGGAACCAGGTTTAACTACAGCCTTTGTTAACTGTGTGGAGTTTGCACGTTCTCCCAGTGTTTGCATGGGTTTCCTCCAGGTGCTTGGGTTTCAGTCCAAAAATGTGTGGGTTGAGTGAATTGGTGGTGCTAAATTGACCCTAATATTAGGGGGTTAGCTCGGATTACAGGAATGGACCTGTGTGGGATTACAAGTCCATCTACTGCTGAAGCCAACGCACGCGTTTTCACTTCAAAACCCTTCTAATTGAGCTTCTATCTTCCACACACTATGACTCCCAGCTCAGAGAACTCTGCTGCTACCATATTGCTCTGCACAAAAACCTCATCACCGTTCATCAGTGGCCCTCACTAACCTAGTCGAATGAACAGGGTTTCCAGTTGTCCTGCGTCTCATTCCTCTGCACCCAAAATTCCCTCTTGCTACATTCTCCATGCCTCTAATTTCAGTCTCTGCTTGTGGGAATCCCCTCCCTTTGCCCCATAGTTAGTGGCTGCACCTTAAGTTGGCAAAGCCCTATGTTCTGAAATTGCCCCTTTAAAATCTCTCCAGATTCTCTTTAAAACCACCTGTATTTTACTGGTCACTAGTATGACTATCTCCTTTTGTTTGGCATCCTTAGATCTCAAATTATCCATACATCTGCAGCATTGATGGCTTTTCCCTACATTATGAAAGTCAGTGTGTTTTGCAGTCTGAAATTCCTGCATTAACTAATTTATTCGAATTAGAGGAACACCTTCTGAATGAAACAACACAGAAATCCAAAAACAAAACATGTTCACTAATCATAGTGGCAGTCACTAGTCTAGTGACTAGACTAGTGGCAATCCCATCAGGCATGGCGAGTCTTCAGAAGCCTGAGAGGCCCAATTCTGCAGCCACAAATTCTTCTGCAGTGGGGAAGAGTCATTGCTCAGGGGAGTGGAACTAACACCACAGGTTGCATTCCTTCTCCTTCAGTTTGTCCTGTTGTTCTATCTCACTGTCAAGTTGCTGACCTGAAACCAGCTTGCATCTTGATGGATCAGGTGGAGCTACGCCGAGTGGTCCACAGTCTCCTCTTCCCAGTAATAATGCTGTTTTAGGGCAGCCTTCAGTGAGGCTTTGTATCTTTTCCTTCAACTACCTTGCAGCGTCCAGCACAGAATCAACAAGTGTTCCATAATGCCATCGTGTTGCCCACCCTTCTCTACTGTGGCAAAATCTGGACTGTCTATCAATATCACAGTAAGATCTTGGAGACTGCTTGAATCCTGGGGATAAAATGGGAGGACTGTCCATCAGCATCAAAGCCCTGCTCCTGCAGAATCAAATCCGGTGGACAGGCCATTGACCTAACACCCAGAAATTGTCTCCCTCAGCAGATCCTCTTCTCCCAACTCTACTGGCCAACATTCAAGGGTTCATTCATAGTCAAGCAGTGAAATTTCCCCAAGGGCAATAGTTTTTGCAGGAGCAACTCAATCTCAAGATCCTCCATCGCAGAAACATCAGATCCCTGCTCCCATCACCGTATCAGGTAATACTCAGGTTGTCAAAAAAAAATTCCCAAGTTAGTGAAAATTTAGAATTTTACTTCCCTTAGCTGTTATTGCAACTTTGACCACTATGTTCTAACATTCTAAATCTTCCCCTTCCTTGTTCTAAGGGAACTGAAATTTTGACACAATGATTGCAGCAAAAAGAAAATTAGCAAGAGAACAATTCCATTCAGGACGCACCTGGAAACATCTAAAGCAAAAATATATCTAGGTTCACAGGATATTTAGATTTTTATAAATGCTCATCTTAATCCAACATTAAAGCCCTCAACCAATATCAGATTATTTAGTCATATTCAGTTTCCCACCCCTTCCTCCCCTTACACCATGTCAAACCTGCCATCTTCCCCACCCCCCCAACCCAGTGACAAAGCAAGGTTCTACCTCCGATTAAAATGCTGTCACGATGATTTCAGTAATCTCGGCGAGTGAAAAATTTCCACACTTGATGGATATTAAAGGTGACAACACATCGTGGAGATTTCAGACCTCAGTTCAGGCAGCTGGAGGAGACCAGCAAGTGATGGGCTCACTGCATCATTAAACTAAGATTTCATAGCACTGACACTTAGGGCTTCAGCTTACATAATCATAGAATCCCTACAATACAGGAGGAGGCCATCTGGTCCATTGAGGCTGCACCGACAACAATCCCACCCAGGATCTATTTCCATAATCCCACATATTTACTCTGGTAATCCCCGATACGAGGGTCAATTTAGCATAGCCAAATCAACATAGTCCATATGTCTTTGGACTGCGGAAGGAAACCTGAGCACCCAGAGGAAAGCCATACAGACAGCGACTCAAGTTGGGAATCGAACCTGGGTCCCTGACACCGTGAAGCAGCAGTGCTAACCACTATGCCACCATGCTGCTCATCTAAGTTGTGAGTTGAAGTTCCATTTTAAACTTGAGTAGGCTGACACACCTGTAATGCTCAGACCGAGTACCACACTGTATGAAGTGCTTGGGTGAAACATTAAACAGAGACCTCCAGTGTCCTCACAGGTAGATGTAGAAGACCCTAGTGACAGTGTTTAGAAGAGCATCGTATCCTGGTGAACAGCCATCCCTCAACATGATAAAAGATCTCATTATCACATCACTGTCTGTAAGACCTTGTTGTTGGTAAATTGGCTGTTGCAGATTTGACCAACAGGCATGCTCATTTAATTATTGCCACAAGTCAGCTTACATCAACATTGCAATGAAGTTACTGTAAAAATTCCCTAGTCGCCACACTCCGGTACTCGTTTGGGTATACTGGAGGCAGAATTTAGTACGGCCAATGAAACCTAACCAGCACATCTTTCGGACTGTGGAAGGAAACCACAGCACCCAGAGGAAACACACGCAGACATAGGGAGAACATGCAAAGTCCATACAGACAGTAACCCAAACTGGGAATTGAACCAAGGCCCCTAGTGCTAAGAGGCAGCAGTGCTAACCACTGTGCCACCCTATTGTAAAGCACTTGGGACACCTTAAGACTTGTGAAACGAGATATCGAAATGCAAACTTCCCAAACTTGGCAGAGTCAATTTCGCTTGCTGGCACCAGTCAGTTTTTAAAAATCCAAGCATAACATTGGAATTATTTTTTTCAGTTTCAACTGTACGAGAACTTCCCCAAAGTGGGAAAGAAAGAGGTCACAAGGCATCAAGAGGGGCCACTTGATCAAAAAAAAGCACAAAAAAATTGTCATAACATTTTACTTTGTAATATTTAAGCCTTTCCTGGATGGCACTGAAGGCAGCGTGTCGAATGTCTTTGATAAGTCAAGCATTACACGTTGACAGAAATTGCACTAAGAGCAAGTTTCTGACTTTCAGGTTGACGTGATGTTAATTTAACCTACCTGCTCAGACAGGAACATCCACCTCAAGTTCTGATAGCACAGAACCTGACACAAGCCCCTTAAACATGGTCACAATAGCCAGAGCTGGAAAATCAGGCAGCACCAGAATTGAAGCCCTGAGCTTTACAAAAGGGATGGATGCCATATTAAAAAGAAAACACCATTTCAGCATTTTAATGTATTAAAAATAAAACCTAGCTGTTGGGACACGTCAGATCGGCTGCTAGCACCAGATTGTGTGTCAGCAACCAAATATATCAAACTTGGAGGAAAAAACTCAGGATGTGTGTGTATTCCACACTAAACGTCATGTTAGCCTGACTAACTCAAATTCACACTTCATTGATACAAATAAAGGGAATCGGTGGAGAAACCAGTAGAAAATACGTTTGCTAGAGAGAATTCCTGATAAATTTTCTTCCAACTTTTACCACCACAGGAACCCCCAGCAAAAGGGGCTTAGTGTCTACTAAGTTACTTCAGTGATATCAGTAACTGCGCACACAAGAGAAGGACGGGGAGAGACAGTCAGAGACGCACACACACGGGGAGACAGAGAGAGAGAGAGAGAGACAGACAGACAGAGACACACACACAGAGGGACAGAGAGAGAGACACACACATGGGGAGAGAGAGAGAGACAGACACACACACACACACACACACACACACACACACAGAGGGACACAGAGAGAGAGAGACACAGACACGTAGGGAGACAGAGAGAGGGTCACAGTCAGATGCACACACACATGGGGAGACACAGAGAGAGAGACAGACACACACACATGGGGCGACAGAGAGAGAGAGAGAGGCAGACAGACAGTCAGATACACACACAGAGGGACACAGAGAGACACACAGTCAGACACACACGGGGAGACAGACAGAAACAGAGAGGGGGGAAGGGGAGAGAGACACACACACAGACAGTCAGACACAGACACACACGGGGAGACAGAGAGAGAGAGACAGTCAGACACAGACACACACGGGGAGACAGAGAGAGAGAGACAGTCAGACACAGACACACACGGGGAGACAGAGAGAGAGACACAGTCAGACAGACACACACACGGACAGACAGAGGCAGACGGGGGGGGGCAGACAGACACACGGACAGACAGAGGCAACGGGGGGGGCAGACAACACACGGACAGACAGAGGAGACGGGGGGGGGGCAGACAGGCACACAGGACAGAGGCAGAGGCCAGGACAGGGGGGCAGCCAGGCACACAGACAGGGGGGCAGACAGGCACACACCGGGCAGAGGACACGGGGCAGACAGAGCAGGCACACGCGGCAGACAGGGGGCATCAGACAAACGCCGGGCAGACAACACCACACAGGGATACAGAGCACACACGCAGACGACAGGCAGAGAGACACACACACAGAAGACACAGACACCACGGGGGGACAGCAGACAGAGACAGTCAGACACAGGACACACACGGGCGGAGACAGTCAGCACAGACAAACACGGGGAGACAGACAGACAGTTCGGGGGGGCAGACAGGCACACACAGACAGGGGCAGACAGGCACACAAGACAGGACAGCACCACGGCATACAGGGGGGGGCAGACAGACACAGGCAGCGGGGCGGCAGACAGGCAGACAGGCACGCGGGCAGACAGGGGGGCAGACACAGGCAACACGGGGCAGACAGGGGGGCAGACAGGCCACACGCGGGCAGACGGGGGGGCAGACACACACACAGACAGTCGGGCAGACAGGCACACGCGGGCAGACAGGGGGGCAGGACAGGGGGGCAGACAGGCACAGGACAGGGGCAGACAGGCACACAGGCAGAGGGGGGCAGACAGGCACACCTCGGGCAGACAGGGGGGCGGACAGGCACACACGCGGGCAGAGGGGGCAGACAGCACAAGGCAGACAGGGGGGGGGGGGGCAGACAGGGGGCAGACAGGCACACACGCCAGACAGGGGGGCAGCAGCACCACAGACAGGGGGGCAGACAGGCACACCGCGGGCAGACAGGGGGTGCAGCACACACACGCGGGCAGTGACAGGGGGAGACAGGCACAACGGGGCAGACAGGGGGGGCAGACAGGACAGGCACACGCGGGCAGACAGGGGGGCAGACAGGCACACACGCGGGCAGACAGGGGCAGAACAGGCACACACGCGGGCAGACAGGGGGGCAGACAGGCACACACGCGGGCAGACAGGGGGGCAGACAGGCACACACGCGGGCAGCAGGGCCACACACGACGGCAGACAGGCCACACACGCGGGCAGACAGGGGGGCAGACAGGCACACACCGGCAGCAGGGGGCAGACAGGCACACACGCGGGCAGACAGGGGGCGACAGACAGGCACACCGGGGCAGACAGGGGGGCAGACAGGCACACACGCGGGCAGACAGGGGGCAGACAGGCACCACAGCGCAGGGCAGACAGGCACACACGGGCAGACAGTACAGCACACACACAGACGGGGGCAGGCACACGCGGGGGCACCAGCACACACGCGGGGAGCAGGGGGGCAGACAGGCACACACGCGGGCAGACAGGGGGGCAGACAGGCACACGGCGCGGGCAGACAGGGGGGCAGACAGGCAACACCGCGGGCAACGGGGGGCAGACAGGCCACACGGGCAACAGGGGGGAGACAGGCACACACGCGGGCAGACATGGGGCAGACAGGCACCACTGGGAGGGGCAGACAGGGGGCAGACAGGGCACACACGCAGGACAGGGGGGCGGGATCAGGCAAAGGCACACCGACAGCAGTCGGGGGCAGACAGGGCAGACAGGCACACACGCGGCAGACTGGGGGCAGACAGGCACACACGCGGGCAGAAGGGGGGCAGGGGGGCAGACAGGCACACACGCGCAGGGGGGCAGACAGGGCGGGCAGGCACCAGGGGGGCAGACAGGCACACACGACGGGCAGACAGACACCAACGACAGGCACACAGACAGGGGGGCATCAGGCACAACAGACAGGGGGGAGGCCACACACGCGGGCAGACAGGGGGGCAGCACACACGCGGGCAGACAGGGGGGCAGACACAGGGCAGGCACACAGCGGGCAGACAGGGGGCAGACAGGCACACAGCGGGCAGGACAGGGGGGGACAGGCACACACGCAGACAGGGGGGCAGACAGGCACACACGCGGGCAACAGGGGGCAGACAGGCACACACGCGGGCAGACAGGGGGGCAGACAGGCACACACGCGGCAGACAGGGGGCAGACAGGCACACCACGGGGCAGACAGGGGGGCAGACAGGCACACACGCGGGGCAGGGGCAGGCAGGCACGCGGGCAGACAGACAGGCACACACGCGGCAGACAGGGGGGCAGACAGGACAGACGGGGGGCAGACAGGCACACAAGCGTGCAGGACAGGGGGGCAGACAGGCACACACGCGGCAAGACAGGGTGGCAGACCAGGCACACACGCGGGCAGACAGGGGGGCAGACAGGCACACACGGCGGGCAGACAGGGGGGCAGACAGGCACACACACAGACAGAGGGCAGGACACCGGGCAGACAGGGGGGCAGACAGCACACACGCGGGGCAGACAGCAGACAGGCACACACGCGGGCAGACAGGGGGGCAGACAGGGCACTACAACGCGGGGCAGACACAGGCACACAAGACGCAGGGACAGGGGGGGGACAGACAGGACAGGCACACACGCGGGGCAGACAGGGGGGCGACAGACAGGCACACCGGGGGGGGAGGGGGGCAGACAGGCGGGGGGCAGAAGGCACACGCGGGGCAGTGACATGCCAGGCACACACGGGCAGACAGGGGGGCAGACACGGCGGGCAGACAGGGGGGCAGACAGGCACACACGCGGGCAGACAGACAGGCACACACCGGGCAGACAGGGGGGCAGACAGGCACACACGCGGGGCAGACATGGGGGCAGACAGGCACACACGCGGGCAGACAGGGGGGCAGACAGGCACACGCGGGCAGACAGGGGGGCAGACAGGCACACGCGGGCAGACAGGGGGGCAGACAGGCACACACGCGGGCCAGGAGCGGGGGCAGACAGGCACACCGCGGGCAGACGGGGGGCAGAGGGCAGACAGGCACACACAGACAGGGGGCAGACAGGCACACACGGGTGGGCAGACAGGCACAGGCAGACAGGGGGGCAGACAGCCACACGGGCAGACAGGGGGGCAGACAGGCACACACGCGGGCAGACAGGGGGGCAGACAGGCACACACGCGGGCAGACAGGGGGGCAGACAGGCACACACGCGGGCAGACAGGGGGGCAGACAGGCACACACGCGAGCAGACAGAGAGAGAGACAGTCGCACACAGCGGAGAGAGAGAGATAGACACACAGAGTCTCACACACACAGGAAGACAGAGAGACACAGAGTCACTCACACAGGGAGACAGAGAGAGAGAGAGACACAGTCGCACACAGCGGGGAGAGGGAGTGAGAGAGAGATAGATGCACACACACAGGGAGACAGAAAGAGAGAGACAGACAG
The DNA here is from genome assembly GCA_024679065.1 of Sphyrna mokarran. Lineage (NCBI taxonomy): Eukaryota > Metazoa > Chordata > Chondrichthyes > Carcharhiniformes > Carcharhinidae > Sphyrna > Sphyrna mokarran. Next base: position 8,630,852 of record JAGIQG010000034.1, read on the forward strand.
ACAGAGACACACACACAAAGCTATGTTTCTGTTTAATCAAAAGGCAAGTCCTGGCAACAGCCAGACAGACCCGACAGCAACTTTAACAGCTGCTTCCTTTTAGAGGAAGGGGGGTGGGGGGGGTGAAGGGAATGGGACAAACCCTGAACAAGGCAGATACACAAAAAGAAAAATCCACAAAGCCCAAATGTCAAAAACGTCAAAACAGATTCACCCAAAAATCTGTGCTCCTCAAAGGAAAATTACAAATTGCTTCCAAAGAGAAAAAAACTAAATTAAAAAGAGCAAGATTCACCCCACAAAATATGACATTAGAATTGTGATTATTTGTAGAAATTAAATGTTTAGAAATGCTATCATTTAACATAGTGTCTAAAAATTTAATTTCAATCACAATGTGATTGTAGAAATTAAGTGTTATTTGTTGAAATTACATTTTTAGACATTAGAAATATGATAGGTATTAAATTTTAATACATTAGAACCATGATTTGGTAGAAATTAAATGTTTAGACATTAGAAATGTTAGAATTTCAGACCTCATAAACGTGATTGAAATTAAGTTGACATTAAGAATGTGATTGTAAAAATTAGATTTTTAGACATTAGAAATGTGATTGTAGAAATTAAATGTTTAGACATTAGGAATATGGTTGTTTATTGAAATTACATGTTCAGACATTACAACTGATAAAATTTTAGACAGTGATTGAAATTAAATTTTGACATTATGAACATGATTATAAAGATCAGATTTTTAGACACTAGAAATGTGATTGTTTATTGAAATTAGATGTTTAGACATTAGAAATGATAGAATTTCAGATATTACGTGATTGAAATAAAATTGATATTAAGAATGTGATTTGGTATCAAGAATGATTTGGTAGAAATGTTTAGACATTAGAAATGTTAGAATTTCAGACTTCATAAATGTGATTGAAATTATATTGACATTAAGAATGTGATTGTAGAAAATAGATTTTTAGATATTAGAAATGTGATTGTTTGTAGAAATTAAATGTTTGGAAATGTGTTTCTGTAGAAATTACATTTTTAGAAGTGATATGTTTCAAAATAAAACACACACACAGAACTTACCCAGATAAATGTCACCAAAGGAGCCACTGCCAATCTTTCTGCCCAGCCTGTACTTGTTCCCAACTCTCAGCTCCATTTTTATTTTGCTCTGGGTTGGGAAAGAGAGGGAGAGACAATGTTAGTTTGTGCACCTCCTTCTGATGGTTGGGGGAGGCAGCCCCTTGTGGCTGGAGGCTGGCAGCCATTGCTGTTCATTGGGGAGGGGGGGGAGGGGGGGGGGGAAAGAAGGAGAGGGGGAGGGGACACAGAGAGAGAGAGAGAGAGAGAGGACAAGGGCTTCTTTCCCCGCCGATATAACGGACTAAAAAGCGCCCACCCTCCTCAATACCGGCCCCGGGATGAAGACGGGGAAGCAGCGCCTCTGATCCGCCGGTTGTCGCCCTCCCGCAGGCCCGGGATGAGGGCGGATGGAAGGGGATTGTAGCGCCGCACAGCACAAACCTACCCCTCTCTCAGAGACTCGCCATTATTTACCAGCGGCCGGCCTGCCCCACTGACGTCACCGGGCGAGCCGGGTCCCGGATGGACATCCACCTCCGGGGAGGGGGGAGGGGAGGGGGGGGGCGGGGCGGTGAGGAGGAGAATTAAAGCAACAATTACCGTTGAACAACCATATTTCCCAATTAAAGCTTATTTATCACTGCCACAGGTAAGCCTACTTTAGTACGGCAAATTCCGTGAAAGTCCCCAAGCCTGGCGCCTGTTTGGGTATCTAGCGCGGGCAATACACCTAACCAGCACGATATTTCAGACTGTGGGGTGGAGGGGGTGGTTTGCAGGGACCGGAGCACCCGGAGGAAACCCACACAGACATGGGGAGAACATGCAAACTCCACATAGACAGTAACCCAAGCCATGAATCGAACCCAGCTCCTTGGCGCTGTGAGGCAGCAGTACTAACCACTATGCCACAAGCTTACATTAACACTGCAATTTCACAGTAATTGCACTGCTGCATTAATATAAGCCTACTTATTATACTGATAAACAAATTTTAAAACAGCGAAGTTGTTGGCATCAGGGAAGAGAATCATAAATTAGTTTTTCTGATTAGTGTCACATGTTAAATTAACACTGCAATGAAGTTACAATGAAAAATCCCCTAATTGCCACACTCTGACACCTGTTCGGGTACACTGGCGGAGAATTGTGCATGGCCAATGCACCTAAGAGCTGGCACAGGCACGGATAGGCCAAATGGTCTCTCTCGGTGCTGTTTCATCTCTGACGTTGCTCTTCTGTGGGAATGATTAATGTGGTATTGGACTGAGAAACAGCAATTATGTGGTTGATTGCTTATGGAGCATTTCAAGGTGCTTCATAAATGCAAGTTAGCAGAATCATAAAATCCATACACTGCAGAAGGAGGCAGTTTGGCCCATCAAGGGTGCACTGACAACAATCCCACCCAGGCCCCTTTGTCTGTAAACCAGAATCACAGAATAGAATCCCCACAGTGCAGAAGCAGCCATTCTACTCATTGAGTCTGTACAAACCCACTGACAGAGTATCTTACCCCATGTGTCTCTCGCGCATCTCTGTACCCTCAAACTTCAACACATTTCTGCACCGCTATTCTACCTAACCTGCACGTCTTGGGAGAATTTAGCATGGCCAATCCACCTAACCTACACATCTTTGGACAGTGGGAGGAAACCGGAGCACCCGGAGAAAATTAATTGGAAAGGGATAGACAGGCTTAGGGAAGACATTGGGGCGAGGAGGTATTGGAGGGGGAGGCTTAGATAGAGGATAAGGGGCTGGATAAGTCCATAAGAAATAGGAACATTCAAACCTGTTCCGCCATTTAATGAGATCATGGCATAGCTAAACCTCACTAAGTTTACTTTCCTATCTTCTCTCCATAACCCTTAATTCCCCAACTGATTAAAAGCCTTGAGGATGTTTAAGACCTCCACTGCTTCCTGAGGGAAAGAATTCCAGAGATTAACCGCTCTCTGAGAGGAGAAATTCTTCCTCTATTGAGCTCTAAATGAGCTCCCCTTATTCTGCGATTATGTCTTCGAGTTTCACACTCCCCATGAGTGGAAACATCCTCTCAACATTGGGGGGCTAGGGAGGCTTAGGCGGGGGAATGAATGGGGAACTTGGGGGAGCTGGAAGATGGACGAGGGACTGTGGAGGGGTAGTTGGATGAGGGATTGGGGGAGGTAATGGATGGACTGTATAAATAGCTTCAAGAGCCTAATGGTTCAATTGGCACAGAAAGAGACCGCTCAGCCCCTCCTGACTACGCTAACTCTTTGAGGGAGGCGATGGCCTAGTTGTATTGTCACTAGATTACTAATACAGAAACACAGCTAATATTCTGGGGACCTGGGTTCGAAATCCCAACACGGCAGATGGTGGAAGTTGAATTCAATAAAAAAAATCTGGAATTAAGAATCTACTGATGACCATGAAACCATTGTGGGAAAAACCCATTTGGTTCATTAATGTCCCTTAGGGAAGGAAATCTGCTGTCTTTCACCTGGTCTGGCCTACATGTGACTCCAGAGCCGCAGCAATGTGGTTGATTCTCAACTGCCCTCTGAAATGGCCTAGCAAGCCACTCAAGGGCAATTAGGGGTGGGCAATAAATGTTGGCTGAGCCAGTGATGTCCATGTTCCACAAATGAATTTTTAAAAATCCAATTCAGCTCTACGTTCCCGCTCTTTCCCCACAGTGCTGAAAAATATTCCTGTGAGGAATATACCCAACTGCCTTTTGAAAATCACTGCTTTTGTCACATTTCCTCGCTAGCATTCCAATTTGTGACTACTAGTTCTGCAATAAAATTCCTTCTCTCACCCCCGAGTCATTTGCTATTGATCTTGAATCTGGTTACCAATCCCTCTGCCTGTATATGTGGGCTGCCCTCACTCCCCCAAGACTGGAGGTCAATGTACGCCTGGTTACGATTCCCGCGGTGGGCAGGATGGGAAAATTCTACCCACGACGTCACACAGTGCAGGGGAGGGCCTTCAACCCATCGAAGCTTCCGCGACAATAGAGATAAAACCACGATATCACACCTTCCACGAATCAAAAAACTAGAAGCAAAAAGGGCTTGGAGCATATACCATCAACTGTGGCAATCATATTTTACAACATCAATTGTAGTGCCGCTTGCGAAATATTCCATGGTTCGCCTCAGCAAAAAGGCAAATTATAGCACCAAGTCAGAGAGGTAGATAACTAAAAGCTCAGTTAAAGAGGTAGATTTTAAGGAGCGTCTCCGAGAAGAATAATAGCCAGCTGGCGGTGGGAACTGCAAGAGTGACTTTGCATTTATATAATACCTTTCAAAATCTTCCAGTGTCCCAAAGCGCTTCACCAACAAGCAAATATTTCTCAGATCACCACCAACCTGTCCTGGTCCCTCCACATCAATGCTATAGTTAAGAAAGCCCACCAATGCCTCCATTTTCTCAGCAGGATAAGAAAATTAGGCATATGGCTCTCACCTACTTTTACAGATGGACCATCCTTTCTGGTTATGTCACAGTTTGGTATGGGCTCCTGCTCTGCCCAAGACCACAAGAAACTACAAAGGGTCATGAACGTTAGCCCAATCCATTACGCAAAACAGCCTCCCATCCATTGACTCTGCCTACACTTCCCACTGCCTCAGAAAAGTAGCCAGCATCATCAAGAACTCCATGCACCCTGGATGTTCTCTCTTCCACCTTCTTTCATCTGGAAAAACATACAAAAGTCTGAGGTCACGTACCAACCGACTCAAGAACAGCTTCTTCCTTTGCATAGAGTTGATCTTTCTCTACACCCTAGCTATGACTGTAACGCTACATTCTGCACCCTCTCCTTTTCTTCTCTATGAATGGTATGCTTTGTTTGTATAGCAAGAAAGAAACAATATTTTTCATTGTATCCAAATACATGTGACAATAATAAATCAAATCAAAAAAGTACTTTTAAAGTTATTGTTGGAATCACCGAAGACCTATAGTGCAGAAGGAGGCCATTTGGCCCATCTAATCTGCACCAAGAACAATCCTGCATAGGCCCAGCTAGAGTCCCTGACACTAAGGGACAATTTAGCATGGACAATGCATTTAACCTGCACATCTTTGGAGGGGATTTTCACAGTGGCTTCATGTAAGCCTATTTCTGGCATGATTAGATAAACTTTAAACTGGAGTACTCAGAGGAAACCTATGTAGATATGGAGAAAGCAGGGAGAACGTGCAGTCTCCACATAGTGAACCTGGGTCCCTGATGCCATGAGGCAGCAGTGCTAAGCACTGTGCACTATGCTACCCAGCTTATGCACAACAAGCTCCCACACAAGCAGCAACTTGATACTGACCAGTTCATCCATTTTTACAGATGTTGGCTGGGAGATGAATATTTGGTCAGGACTCTGCTTTCTTGGGTGTACAGGTATACAGTTCACTGAAAGTGGCAATGCAGGTGGAAAAGATAGTCAAGAAGGCATATTGAATGCTTGCCTTCATCAGCCAAAGCATTGAGTTTGAAAATTGGCAAGTCATGTTGCGGCTTTGCAGAACCTTAGTTAGGCTGCACTTGGAATATAGTGTTCAATTCTGGTCACCACACTACCAGAAGGATGTGGAGGCTTTGGAGACGGTACAGAAAAGATTTACCAGGGTATTGCCTGGTATGGAGAGCATCAGTAACAAGGAGAGGTTGGAGAAACTTGGTTGTTTCTCACTGGAACGACGGAGGTTGAGGGGGCGACCTGATAGAAGTTTACAAGATTATGAGCGGCACGGACAGAGTGGATAGTGAGAAGTGTTTTCCCAGGATAGAAGAGTCAATTATCAGGGAGCACAGGTTTAAGGTGCGAGGGGCAAGGTTTAAAAGAGATGGTGGAACTCGCCACCAGGGGAGGTCGTGGAAGCAGATACAATAGTGACTTTTAAGGGGTGCACGGACAAATACATGAATAGGATGGGAATAGAGGGATTGGGTGTTTTAGTTCAGTTGGGTAGCATGGTCGATGCAGGTTTGGAGAGCCAAAAGGCCTGTTCCTGTGCAATAATTTTCTTTGTTCTTTGTCTGTTTCAATTGTGTCATCCTCCTGAGAGGGTAAATATACAATGTTTTGTCTTTATTTATTTATGAGAGGTGTGTACCACTCACCACCCTCTGTGTGAAAAAATTGCCCCTCTGGACCCTTTTTATCTCTCCCATCTCACCTTAAACCTACGCCCTCTAGTTTTAGACTCCCCTACCTTTGGGAAAAGATATTGACTATCTAACTGATCTATTTTCTTCATTATTTTGTAGATCTCTATAAGATCATCCCTCAGCCTTTTATGCTCCAAAGAAAAAAGTCCCTGTCCATCCAGCCTCTCCTTATTATCAAGTCCTGGTAGCATCCTAGTAAATCTTCTCCACACTCTTTCTAGTTTAATAATGTCCTTTCTATAATAGGGTGACCAGAATTGTACACAGCCACAATCTCATATGTGAAATCCAGCCAACGACTTTTGAATTTCTACATGACACTGGTGACATGCCAGTGATCTGATAAAGCCAGTGATCCATCAATCCATGTAGGGGAGGCCCTGGCATAGTGGTAGTATTGTAGACTAGTAATCCAGAAACCTAGGGTAATGTTCTGGGGATGTGGGTTTATTTCCCATCACAGCAGATGGCGAAGTTTGAGTTCAATTTAAAAAACTGAGAATTCAAATTAAGAGTCTAATGATCACCATTGTCGATTGTCAGAAAAATTCATCTGGTTCACTAATGTCTCTTTAGGGGAGGAAATCTGCCGTCCTTACTCGGTCTGGCCTACATGTGACTCCAGAGCCACAGCAATGTGGTTGACTCTCAGCTACCCTTGGGCAACTGGGGATGGGCAATAAATGCTGGTTCAGCCAGCATGTCCTGGGCAGCATGATGGCACAACGGTTGGCACTGCTGTCTCAGAGCGCTAGGGATCTGGGTTCAATTTCCAACTTGAATAACTGTCTGTGTGGAGTTTGCACGTTCTCCCTGTGTCTGTATGGGTTTCCTCCGAGTGCTCCAGTTTCCTCCCACAGTCCAAAGGTTGCGGGTTAGGTGGATTGGCCATGCTAAACTGCCCCTTACTGTCAGGGGGGATGACTGGGGTAAATATGCAGTGTTATAGAACATTAGAACATTATAAAATAAGAACATTACAGCGCAGAGCAGGCCCTTTGGCCTTCGATGTTGCGCCGACCAATTAACAAAAAGCAATGACCCTCTAACCTAAACCATTCCCTTTTCGTCCATAAACTTATCTACTAACCTCTTAAACGCCACCAAACTTGGCGCATCTACAACTGCAGCAGGCAGGGCATTCCATACCCTTACCACCCTCTGGGTAAAGAACCTACCTCTGACATCCGTCCTATAGCTACCACCCCTTAATTTAAAGCCATGTCCCCTCGTGCTAGCTTTCTCCATCCTAGGAAAAAGGCTATCACTGTCCACCCTATCTATAGAACATTAGAACATTACAGCGCATTACAGGGATAGAGCCGGCTGGTATTGAGGTTGGTGCAGATTCAATGGGCCAAATGGTCTTCTTCTGCACTGTCAGAATTCTTCTATAACACGCATGTTCCATGAAAAATGAAAAAAAACAACAGGATGAACAGTCAAAGGTCACAGTGCAGAACAGAGCATGAGAAGACAATGAGGATATAGTGATTAATTGACACTACGGTTGGCTGATGATTAAAGGATTGAGAAAGGAAGGTGAGGTCATGGGAACAAATGCATTAAAATAGGAACCAGTGCAAGGGATTTAGGGATACAATATTGTGAAGACTTCAACTAAGTACCTCAAGGGGTACTGGGACCCTTATTGTTTATTTTATACATAAATAATATAGATGATAATACGGGGGGGGGGGGAGGAATGTTGAGCACGTTTACACACGATGTCAATATTGGTGGGGTGGTTCATAATGAAGATGGTCCTAGATGGGTTGGACAGAAAGGCAGAATAGTGGCAGATGGCATTTAACCCTGATCAGATGATGTACCTTGGAAGAAACAAGAAGATCAGAGAGCATTTAATGAATGGCAGGACACTGGGAAGCTCCGAGAAACTAGTGGATCTTGGGGTAATTATTCACAGATCCCTGAAATCGGCAGAGCAGATGAATAGAATAGTTAAGAAGGCAAATGGGACGCTGGCTTTCATCAGTCGTGGCATTGAGTCTAAGAGCAAGAAGTAATATTGAAATTGTACAGAGTGTTGGTGAGGCCACAGCTGGAGTGCAGTTCTGGTCACTTCACTATAGGAAGGAGGTGATTGAATTAGAGAGGGGGTACAGAGGAGATTCACCAGGATGTTGCCTGGGGCAGAGCATTTGAGCTACAAGGAGAGACTGGATAAGCTGGGATTGTTTTCCCTCGAGCAGATGGGGGGACACGATTGAGATGTATAAGACTGTGAGGGATAGGGACAGGGTGAGTAGGGAGCAGCTGTTCCCCCTTAGTTGAGGGGTTAAATCACAAGGGGGCTGAGTTTTAGGATGAGGGGCAGGAGATTCAGAGGGGATTTGAGAAATAGTTTTCACTCGGAAGGTGGTGGGAATCTAGGAATGTGCTGCCTGGGAAGGTAGTGAAGGCTGGGAACCTTACAAACTTTAACAGATATCTGGATGAGCACTTGAAATATCGTAACATTCAAGGATATAGAACAAATGCAGGAAAATGGGATTAACACGACTTTAGTGTTAGTTATTGTTGGTGCAGGCTTGATGGGCCAAAAGACCTTTCCATGCTGTGTGACTCTATGATTCTGACTCCATAAGGAATTCAAATCCCATCCAGGAAACTGGGAAATTTAATTAATTTAATGCGCCTGGAATTAATGATTGTGGTCACACTCATTTGTCCCTTAGAAAGGAAATCTGTCATGTTTTCTCTGGACTATAAATGTTTTCAATGATGTGGCTGGCTCTTAACTGCCCATTGAAATGGTGTTAACAAGTCACACAATAGCTGGACAGGCTAAATGGCTACCCACGTTGCTATCTCCCTATGTTCCTCTTTGTTCAGATCAAGCCCAAGGTGCCTCATCTATTCAGCTTGGATCTCCTTTGTCTCTTTTGTGGGGATATGGAATGGGATTTAATTTGAATTTGTTCTTTGGAGCCAGCAAGGAGATGGGTTAAGGGTTTTTCTGGTTCATTTGGCATATTGGCTTTGTAAAAATGAAGTAAAATTTTTTTAAAAATCGTACATACGGGCAATAAATATTGACCTTTCCAGCGTTGCTGCTATTCCATGAAAATAAATTAAAATAAAGTTGAATTAGAATGAGGTGTAAGAGGTCTTGATTTCAATTTGTCTGCTAGTTCTGCTTTCAATTTAAATATATAATTTTGGAATTTGAATACTTGAAATTCAACATTTTTCCACATGGTGTTTAATAAAGTAAGTGCCTGCAAGGCTAGAAGGTTTCTCTTGTGCTAATGAAGTATAGCTATGACACAAATCAATTTGTAGTGACTTTATTAACAGTAGAGGCCTATTTAACAGGCCTGAGATTTTCCCCTGACTAAGCAATTGCTTGCCTTTCTGGGCAGCCATATTGTTGTTTATGTTACAAATTTGCAGCTTAAAAAAAAACTGGTGTGCAGATATTGTTGCGTGCGGGTTGGAGATGGGAAAGAAAGGAAGATTAACTCATAGACCTGGGAATTCACACCTCAGCAATGACATAATTTAGGTCAAACTTGTTTTGCCCAGGTGCCGTAACCAAGGAGGGAGAAAGAATACATCCACAAACGGATTTGCACAGCCTCGTGCACAGGTCTAACTATATATGAAGAACACAATTTTCTCCCCCAGCATCCGTTTTCACTTCCCCCCCCCTCCCCACCTCCCACACCCCCGTCTGACACACGCACACACACACGCACACACACACACACACACACACACACACACACACACAGGCGCGCACACATCCCTCCTCCCACCATTACTCCTACGGGACGCATCTCCAAACTCCGTGGCTCCGTGACCTGGGGTTCGGCTCCTCCCTCTGCAACGGGATCCTAGACTTCCTAATCCATAGGCCACAATCAGTCAGGAAAGGCAACAAACACCTCCTCCAAGATCATCCTCAACACCGGTGCCCCACAAGGCTGTGCCACACATTCCCTTATTATATTCCTGATGCACTTATGAATGTGTGGCCAAATTTCCCTCCAACTCGATTTTCAGGCCTGCTGATGATGCTACCGTAGTGGATCGGGCTTCAAACAATGACGAGAAAGGAAACAGGGATGAGATCGAGAATCTGGTGAATTGGTGCAGCAACAATAATCTCTCCCTCAATGTTAACAAAAGGAAGGAGATTGTCATCTCCCCGTTGTTGGCCATTGGTCAGTCGCCTGGACACTGGATTGCCTGGATTCATTGGCTGGGTCAGCATTCGTAGCCGATCCCGAATTGCCCTTTGAATTGAGAGGTTTGCTGGGCATTTAAGTGTCACATTGCTGTGGCTCTGGAGTCACATGTAGGCCAGACCAGGTAAGGGCAGCAGATTTCCTTCCCTAAAGGATATTAGTGACCCAGATGGGTTTTTTCGACAATCAACAATGGTCATCATTTAAACTTTTAATTCCAGGTTTGTTGGACTCTTTCACCATCTACCCTGGTAGATTTGAAACCGGGTCCCCAGAGAATTACCTCTGGTCATCGTAGAATCCTTACAGCGCAGGAGGAGGCCATTCAGCCCATCCAGACTGCACTGATTCTCTGCAAAAGCTTTTAATCCAGGCTCACATCTTTGGACAGTAGGAGGAAACTGGAGCACCCAGAGGAAACCCATGCAGAAAGAACATTCAGACTCCACACAGACAGTCACCCAAGACTGGAATTGAACCCGGGTCCCTGGCTCTGTGAGGCAGCAGTGCTAACCACCGCACTAGTGCGACGCCCCAGTGACCAACCCAGTTGTCTAGTGACACTGCCTACTCCCCCAGGGGCTATTAGATCAGCTGATCAAAAACATGATCAAAGAGGTAGGGTTTAAGGAAAGTTGTAAAGGAGAACAGCTGGAGATGTGGAGAGCTTTATCACATCAGATCAGTCATTGAATGGCAGAGCAGACTCGATGGCTTACTTCTGCTCCTGTATCTTATGGCTAGGGAGGGAATTCCAAATCCTGGCAGCTGAAGCATGGTCAATAGTAGTGAGGCGATTGCAATCAGGGATGCATATAAGGCCAGAATTAGAGGAGAATCGACATCTCGGAGTGTTGCAGTGCTGAAGGCGGTCGCAAAGATAAGGAGCCCGATCCTATCCTTAACTGATTGCCAAGGATAGCAGGAGGCTGGGTCACAGGGCAGCAATAGAATCATAGAATCGCTACAGTGCAGAAGAACGCCATTCGGCCCATCATGTCTGCACTGACCACAATCCCATCCTGTCCCTATGCATTTTATCCTAGCTAGTCCCCCCAACACTAAAGGTCAATTTAGCACGGCCAATTCACCTAACCCGTACACCTTTGTGGGAGGAAACTAAAGAACGCAGAGAAAACCCACGCAGACACAGGGAGAAAGTGCCAACTTTGCACAGACAGTGAGCCACACTGGGAATCGAACTCAGGTCCCTGTTGATGTGAAGCAGCAGTGCTAACCGCTGTGCTAGCGTGCCACCCACAGTGAATGGGTAATCTTTTCAAGCAACTGCTGTCAATTGCTTTATTTACAATTTGTAGACTTGGTGGAGAAAAGCTCAGAAAATAATTAAAATTGTTAGGCTATGGCTTAAAAACTCTAAGGTACATTATGAAGCCAGTCTAGACTCCAATAATGTTTCTATTTCTGTTTCACTCCAGGTATGATTCCATTGACACACTAGGAAGCTTTTATCAAAACAAACTATATTTAACAGTCAAATTAACTATAATAAATGAATCAGCTTAACATTTACCAATCGAAATACTTAAACATGACCAGACACAATTCTTAATGGCTAACCTATCTCTATTATTTCCAATTTGAGCAATATTCCTCCTATAGGCTTTAAACCTGTCTTCAAAATCAGCAAACAACACATCTTACATGCTGGTACCTGTTAACAGTTCTAAAGCATTTTGATCACCTCTGGTGGGAGAGAGAGAGATTTTCCAGAGGCAGTGAGAAAGCCACCGCTTTCAATCGCTTTTAATTTAACAAATGAAGCTAAAACACTGTCTTTCCAACCAGTTTATCACCTCCCATTAATCATATGAGTCTATCTAGCAACCTCACCAAAGCCTGACACTGAATCTCCAGGGGAAACCAATGTAAACAAAAGTGCATTAACCCCATTTTAATGAACACACCCCCTAGCTAAAATCAGCTAAAATCAGCTATTATCCTGTATTCCCAACGTTTGAGCTGCCTGTTGCAAACAAATTGGCACCATATAAAACAGAACTGTCTTTCAAACATACCCCTTATAAAGAAACATGATAAAATACATTCCCTAAAAGCACATTAGTGTCACAAGATACATTTATAAAGTACTCTATCATGACCTCAGGATCTCAAAACCAATTCTGAAGCGCAGGCTCTACAGTCATATTATTAAACATGGCAACCAATCTACACATAGCAAGATCCCACAAGCAGCAATTGACCCATTAATCAGTTTAAAAAGAAAAAAAGAGGAATGTCTCCCTGCACATGAAAAAAATTCAAATACCCAGAATGGTTTGTTAAAGGTTTGGCTATTTATTTGCTCATTTCCCAGGGCCTGTTCCCAAGAAATCTGAGTCCGGAGGCAATACCATAATTCTCTGGAGCATATTGGGTTCCTTGTACGTTCAACTCAGGAATCTCTGCCAAGGATTCAAGAGAGAAGAAGGCCGAATCCCAAAATTTTCTCTCCCTCCCCTACTTCTACCGACAACACATCACTGAGGCCAAAAAAAAAAGCTAATATTGGCCACATACAAAGTGGTTTCTTCGGGATCTTTGTTACAGAAACATAGAAATATAGGAATAAGCCATTCGGCCCCTCAAGCCTGCTCTGCCATTCATTTTGATCATGGTTTATCATCAAATTCAATATCCTGAGCCCACCTTCCCCCCAATCCCTTGAACTCTTTAGCCCCAAGACCTAAAGAAAAAATAATTAAAATTAAATAAATTAAATAAATGGGCAAATATTCACAAGGATTTTGGAGGAATAGGAAGAATTGGATAGTTCATGAGTCACCACCAGCAAGATGGGCTGAATGGCCTCCTTCTACTCTGTATCAATTTTCTTTCAAGGGAAAGAAATAATTTGCATTTGGATAGTCCCATTTATGGATGTCATTTTACAGCCAAACTTCATAGTGGCACAGTGGTTAGCATAGTTGCCTCACAGTGCCAGGGGCCAGATGTTCCATCCTGGCTCGGGTCACTGTTTGTGTATATTCTCCCCATGTCTGTGTGGGTTTCCTTCACGTGCTCTGATTTCCTCCCACAGTCCTAAAGATGTGCTGGTTAGATGCATTGGCCGTGCTAAATTCTCTCAGTGTACCTGAACAGACGCTGTAGTGTGGTGACTAGGGGATTTTCACAGTAACTTCATTGCACTGTTAATATAAACCTAGAATCATAGAAATCCTACAGTGCAGAAAGAGGCCATTTGGCCCATTGAGTCTGCACCAAACACAACCACACCCCCACTAATCCCTTTAACCTACACATCTCAGGACACTAAGGAGCAATTTAATCCACACTAACCTGGACATCTTTGGACTGTGGGAGGAAACCGGAGCACCCGGAGGAAACCTACGCAAACACGAGGAGAATGTGCAAACTCCACAGACAGTGACTCAAGCAGGAATCGAACCCAGATCCCTAGAGCTGTGAGGCAACAGTGCTAATCACTGTGCCAACATGCTACCTACTTGTGATACAAATAAAATAAACTTTAACTACCCGCACCTGCCCAATTGAAGATTGAAACTAAGCAGGAAAAGGACATTAAGCGACAACTAAAGCGCCTGAATAGGTGAATGGGCAAGTTTCCCGTCTAAGTCCTTGTCCACCCAAGTGGGGAATTGCTCCTGAGTTTGGGTTCCTGGAGGGTGGTGGGTGATTCCCTCCATTCAATTTTATGTTCCCTCACTGTCTCACCCTCCCCTTGTGACAGATATCTGAAGCCTGCGTTTATGCCGCGCTCGGCGAGGTGGACGTTGCTTTTACAAACCATGCCATCTTTCTCCTTGACGCTGGTGGCGAACCTGGCGAGGGAGCAGGAGAGGCTGGGCAGCTGACTGAACATGACGGTGTGTGAGGAGGCGAGTGAGCTTCACATTGTGACACCAAAGTCAAACCATGTCACGTGAGTCACAATGGCAGGTTGTTAAGTCATCTTGCCCTCCGCTGTGACAGAGGTTTGCCATGTCACAGAGTTATATTCTGTCTTGTGGGTGTGCTTTAGGTATAGGATAGTTCCAGAATGAGGTTCTGTTTTTCTCTCTCTGATGCGAGCGACAGTAATGGCAGGGATTTTGGGAAGGCAAGGAGGTTATAAATAGACATAGAACATTACAGCACAGAACAGGCCCTTCGATGTTGCACCGACCAATATAAAAAGCAATGCCCCTCCAAACTAAACCATTCCCTTCTCTTCCCTATACTTATCAACTAACCTCTTAAACGCCACCAAACTTGGTGTATCTACAACTGCTGCAGGCAGGGCATTCCACTCCCGAACCACCCTTTGGGTAAAGATTCTATGATTGTAAATGGTTACAATCATAGAACCATAGAATCCCTACAATGCAGAAGGAGGCCATTCGGCCCATTGTGCCTGCACCGACCCTCTTCCCATAATCCTGCTAAATACCTCTGATACATGGGTCAATTTAGAATGGCCAATCAACCTAACTCATACATCTTTGGACTGTAGGCAGAAACTAGAGCACCCGGTGGAAATCCATACAGAAACAAGGAGAATGTACAACTACAGACAATGACTGAAGGCCGGAATTGAATCCGGCTCCCTGGCGTTGAGGCAGCAGTGCCAACCACTGTGCCAACCTCATGATGCTGCCTGTGATATCATGTCGCAACTTTATAAAACTCTCATTAGGTCGCACTTGGAGTATTGTGTTCAATTCCGGTCCCCACATTATGGGAAGAATGTGGATGCTTTGGCGAGGGCACGGAAAAGGTTTAACAGGATGCTGCCTGGACTGGAGAGTATAAGCTAGAAGGAGAGGCTGGACAAAGTGGGGATGTTTTCTCTGGATTGGCAGAGGCTGAGGAGAGACCTGACAGAAGGCTATAAAATAATGAGAGTCATCGATAGGGTTGACAGTCGGAATCCTTTTCCCCAGCGTTGACATGTCTAATACTAGGGGGAAAGTTTAAAGGAGATGTGAGGGACAAGTTCTTTTACACAGAGAGTGGTAGACGCTGGCACAGGTGATGGGAGAGGCAGATATGATGGGGGCATTTAAAGGGCTTTTAGATAAGCACGTGAATATGCTAGGATAAGAGCAGCAAGGGCAAGCAGAACGGATTATTTCAATTTGGCGTCATGTTTGGCACAACATTATGGACTAAAGGGCCTGTTCTGTGTGCTCTACTGTTCTATGTTCTAAATAGAATCATAGAATCTTTACAGTGCAGAAGGAGGCCATTCAGCCCAATGAGTCTTTACCAACCTCAATCCCACCTAGGCCCTATTCCTGTAACTCCACACATTTACCCTAATCCTCTTGACACTAGGGTCAATTTAGCATGGCCAATCACCCTAAGCTACACATCTTTGGACTGTGGGAGGAAACCAGAGTACCTGGAGGAAACCCACACAGACACGGGGAGAATGCGCACGCTCTACACAGACAGTGACCCAAAGCTGGAATTGAACCTTGGTCCCTGGTGCTGTGAGACAACAGTGCTGAGCAATATGCTACTCTGCCACTCCAAATAATGGCGCCCAGCATGGGGCATGAACCCACGACCCTGAGATTAAGTGTTTCATGCTCTACCAACTGAGCTAGCCGGGCAAAGAAGAGGCTTTGCGTTGGCTGGGAAAAGGTGCAGGCCATTCAACCCTTCAAACCTGCTCTGCCACTTAGTAAGATCATGGTTAATCAAACCCTCACCAAGTCCACTTTCCTGCGCTCTTGCCATAACCCTTTCTGATTAAAAACCTATCAGTCTTGACGATGTTCTAGGCCTCAGTCTCCACAGCTTCCAGGGGGAAGGAATTCCAAAAATTCAGAGGTCTCTGAGAGAAGAAATTCTTTTTCAAATCCATGGGACCTGATTCTGGCCTTAAGTGACTGTATGGAGTTGGCATGTTCTCCCCGTGTCTGCATGGGTTTCCTCTGGGTGCTCTGGTTTTCCCTCACAGTCCAAAGGTGTGCAGTTTAGGGTAATTGGCCATGCTAAATAGCCCCTTAGTGTCCAAAGATGTGCAAGTTAGATGGATTGGCCATACTAAATATCCTCTTAGTGTCCAAAGATGTGCAGGTTAGATGGATTGGCCATGCTAAATTGTCCCTTAGTGTCCAAAGATGTGCAGGTTAGGTGGATTGGCCATGCTAAATAGCCCCTTAGTGTCCAAAGATGTGCAGGTTAGATGGATTGGCTATGCTAAATTGTCCCTTAGTGTCCAAAGATGTGCAGGTTAGGTGGATTGGCTTTGCTAAATTTCGCCTTAGTGTTCAAAGATGTGTAGGTTAAGGGATTGACCATGCTAAATTGCCCCTTAGTGTCCAAAGATGTGCAGGTTAGATGGATTGGCCATGCTAAATTATCCATTAGTGTTCAAAGATGTGCAGGTTAGGTGGATTGGCTTTGCTAAATTTCGCCTTAGTGTCCAAAGATGTGTAGGTTAGGGGATTCACCATGCTAAATTGCCTCTTAGTGTCCAAAGATGTGTAGGTTAAGTGGATTAGCCATGGTAAATGTGGGGGGTCACAGGGATAGAGTAGGGAGGTGTGCTAAGGTAAAATTTTAGCTGGAGTTTTATAGCCCCTTCCATCTCACAAATTGGAGCTGGCCAGGGGCAGACAATGGGAAGGCCTGTTGACATCAGGTGAGATTTTACAATTTTGGTACAAGCGAGGCAGTAAAATTTCACCCCACCTGTCAAAGAGTTGGTGCAGAGTCGATGGACCGAATGGCCTCCTTCTGCACTGCTGGGATTCTGTGATTCTTACATGGAACACACACAAAGTTACAGGACACAATCAGGCCATTTGACCCAACTAGTATATGTTCTGCACGAGCCTCCTCTCACCTTCCCTCCCATGCGTCAGATGCTTTCTGCCCATTCTTCTGTGACTGTCCCTCTTCCATAGCTTTGCTAACTTGCAGTTCATTGCAGAGTATGACTTGTATTGGCAAAAATTGCAAAAAATTCTGACACATTTTTAACTGAAACCATTCTATTTGCCTTTTAAATTTCCTCCATTCTTTAAGTCGCAAAACAACGGATAGGGTGAACTCTTAATCCATCTCCTTGCTTGCCCCCAAAATCCAATTCAAATTGAATCTAATTCATGGTTCCCACAAGAGAGTGATTGGCCTAGTGGTATTATCGCTAGACTATTAATCCAGGAACTCAGCTAATGTCCTGGGTTTGATTTACGCCACGGCAGATAGTGGAATCTGAATTCAATTTAAAAAAATTAGAATTAAGAATCTAACCATGAAACCATTGTCGATTGTTGGAAAAACCCACCTGATTCACAGATGTCCTTTAGGGGAGGAAATCTGCCGTCCTTACCCCGGTCTGACCTACATTTGACTCCAGAGCCACAGCGATGTGGTTGACTCTCAACTGCCCTCCAAGGGGCAATTTGGGATGTGCAATAAAGGCTGACCAACCAATGACATCCATGTCCCATGAATGAATAAAAAAAGCTGAAAAAAAAAGCATTGTATCCCATCTTGGACATGACACGATCCTTAACTCAGCCAAATTGCTGAGAAGTGTGCCCCTGCCAGGGTCATTCTATCTGGCTGGTCTATCCCTATTTGCCCTCGAACTGAGTGGCTTGCTCAGCCATTCCAGCAGGGCAGTTAAAAGTCAACAACCTTACTGTGGATCTGGAGTCACATGTTGGCCAGACCGGGTAAAGGTGGCTGATTTCCTTCCTTAAAGGAGATTATTTTTATTTATTAATGTCACAAATAGGCTTACATTAACACCAAAATGAAGTTACTATGAAAATCCCCGAGTGGCCACTCTCTGGTCCCTATTTGGGTACACTGCAGGAAAATTTAGCACGGCCAATGCACCTAACCAGCATGTCTTTCGGATTGTGGGAGGAAACCGGAGCACCCGGAGGAAACCCATGCAGACATGGGGAGAATGTGTAGACTCCTCATAGGCTATGATCCAAGCTGGGAATCGAACCCAGGTCCCTGGCGCTGTGAGGCACCTGTGCTAACCACCATGCCACCATGCTGCCTGGTGAACCAGACATATTCTTTACTACGATCGATACTTGTCACAGTCACAATTAGTGAGACTATCTTTCAATTCCAGCGTGATTAATCAAATTTAAATTCCACCAGTGCGATGGTACCATTATTGTGTTTGAGGCCACGTCCCCAGAGTATTAGTCTGGGCATTGGGATTATCAAACCCTGTCACCATCTTCCCTAACATCCTAGATTTATTACCTATGATGCCAACTAAACCAATCAGGTTGTTTGTGTTTCTCTTTTTTATTTTGATCTCTTCATTGGGAAGTTGGGGGCGACACAGTGGGTTAGCACTGATGCCTCACAGCACCAAGGACCCGGGTTCGATTCTCAACCTTGGGTCACTGTCTGTGTGGAGTCTGCGCGTTCCCCCCATGTCTGCGTGGGTTTCCTCCAGTTTCCTCCCACAGTCGGAAAGACAATGCTGGTTAGGTAGATTGCCATGCTAATTTGCTCCTTAGTATCAGGGGGATTAACGGGATAAATACAAGGGTTACAGTGATAGGGACTGGGTGGGATTGTTGTCAGTGCAAGCTTGATGGATCGAATGGCTTCCTTCTATATTGACATGATTCTGTGATTCTAAGTTAATATCCTGAGGCACAGCCCAATGGCAAAACTATTTGGACCACTGTTACTTCCATTCTGAGAGGTTAAGTGTCTGTCCATTCTCATGTTGCCACCTCATATAGAATTGATTGAAAGCTGCCCTTGTCTCTGAGTCAGCATTCCCACCCACACGTTAACTTCTATTTCCTGATTATGCTTCCAGTGGATAAAATACTTCAACTATTTTAAATGATTTAAATCCTTAGTCATCTCTTTCTCTCCTTCTGTCTCTCTCTCCTCCTTATCTCTCTCTCCCCTTCTCTCTCTTTATCTGTCCTTCTCTCTCTCCCCCCTCCTCCTCTCTCTCTGTTTCCTTCACTCTTTCTCCCTTCTTCTCTCTCTCTCATCTTCTTTATTTCTCTCTTTCTTTCTCTTTTTCTCTCTCTCTCCTCCCTCTCTCTCTCTCTCTCTCTCTCTCTCTCTCTCTCTCTCTCTCTCTCTCTCTCTCTCCTCGGATATAGATAGGCTAGGAGAATGGGTCAAAATTTGGCAGATGGAGTTTAATGTGGATAAGTGTGAGGTTACCCACTTTGGCCGAAAAAAATAGAAAGGCAAATTATTACCTAAATGGGAAGCAGATTCAAAATGTGCCTGGGCAGAGGGATCTGAGTGCCTTTGTTCATGAATCGCAGAAAGTTGGTATGCAGATGCAGCATTTAATAAAAATAGCAAATGGGATGTTGGCATTTATTACAAACAGACTGGAGTATAAAAGCAGAGAAGTATTGTTGCAATTGTACAGGGTGTTGGTGAGACCACATCTGGGGTATCGTGTCCACTTTTGATCTCCTTATTTGAGAAAGGATGCGGTGGCATTGGAAGCAGTTCAGAGGAGATTCACGAGACTGATTCCGGGGATGAAAGGGTTGATATACAAGAAGAGATTAAACAGTTTGGGCTTGTACTCACTGGAGTTTAGAAGGACAAGGGGGGATCAGATTGAGGGATATAAAATTTTAAAAGGGATTGATAAAGTAAATGTAGACCAAATGTTTCCCCTTGTGGGGCAATCTCGAACTAGATGGTATAGATTGAGAGGCAGTAGATTTAAAACTGAGGTGAGAAAGTAATACTTCTCGGAGAGGGTGGTGAATTTGTGGAACTCACTGCCCCACAGCATGGTGAAGTCTGAATCATTGAATTGTTTCAAGGAGATAGATATATTTCTGATTTTTAAAAATGGGTTAATGGGATAGGAAGAACAGATGGGGAGGTGAGACCAGGAACAGATCAGCCATGATCTGATTGAATGGTGAAGCAGGGCTGAAGTAACTACTTTTGCTCCCAGTTCCCATGTTGACCTCCTTCTGCACTGCAGGGATTCCATGATTCTAGGAATAAATACAGAACAGATTGGAAATATGGAGGCAGAGTCAATGGAGAGAGAGGGGGAGAGAGAGAGAGGGAGACAGAGGGTGGGATTTTCCTGGCCATCCCAAGAGCAAGAAATCCCCCTAAGGTCAACAGGCCTTTGCATGTTTTGCCCTCCCCCCCCCCATCATTCTGTGGTGAGCTGGAAAGGAAAATTCCGCCCATAGATGGGTTTTGAGCCCAAAACATTAACTCTGTTCCTCTCTCTACAGATGCTACCAGGCCTGCTGAAAATTTCAGTTTCCATTTCCCATTAGCCGGCACCTACACCTTCAGCCCCTCGCCTGGGTTTTTGCTCAGCACCACCCACTCAAGTTTTGTTCCTCACACAGACCTCTTCTCTGATTAACATTACCTGTCCCATCTTGAAATTCTGAGGCAAGCGGTTTCAGAGATGTTTCTCTTTCTTCCTGCAGGCCCTGGCTGGTGGCATCGAAACACTGCAAAGAGTGCCAAATGACTGCAGTCGTTAGCAGCAAGCTCCTCCCTGTGACTGGAAGAGCTGGCTTGTCATGCCTGTTCTTTGTTCTAATTAGCTCAACGGCAGCTATGTTACCCTTGAGTCACTTGGCTGTGGGTTCAAGTCCGACCACAAAACTTGAGTGTGCAATCCCGACTTTGGTGGATTATTATGGGAAGTGCTGTTCAGGATGCTGTGCTATAGATACGTTGAGGCCTTGTTCGTCTTCCCTCCAAAAGGGATCCTTGAAACACAATTGCAGGAGCAGGGAAGGGAGCGGCACAGTGGTTAGCACCGCTGCCTCACAGCGCCAGGGACCTGGGTTCAAATTCCAGCCTCGGGCGACTATCTATGTGGAAGCTGCATGTTCTCCCCATGTCTGCTTGGGTTCCCTTGGATGCTCTGATTTCCTCCCACAGCCCAAAAGACAGCTGGTTAGCTGGATTGGCCATGCTAAATTGCCCCTTATCATCCAAAGATGTGTAAGTTAGGGGGATTGGCCGTGCTAAATTGCCCCTTAGTGTCCAAAGATGCGCAGATTAGGTGGATTGACAATGTTAAATTGCCCTTCTTGTCCTAAGATGTGTAGGTTAGGAAGATTAGCCATGCTAAATTACCTCTTAGTGTCCCAAGATGCGATAGTTAGGTGGATTGGCCATGCCAAATTGCCCCTTTGTGCCCAAAGATGTGCAGGTTAGGTGGATTGGCCATGCCAAATTGCCCCTTTGTGCCCAAAGATGTGCAGGTTAGGTGGATTGGCCGTGCTAAATTGCCCCTTTGTGCCCAAAGATGTGCAGGTTAGGTGGATTGGCCGTGCTAAATTGTTCCTTATTGCCCAAAGATGTGAAGGTTTGGAGGATTGGCGGGGTGAACGGCTAAGGGGTGGGATTGCACTTGCGTGAAATGCTCTGTCGGAAAGTCAGTGCAGACCCAACGGGCCAAATGTCCTCCTCCTGCACTGTAGGGATTCTACAATAAATCGTATAATTACCCAAAGCCCCTCCATAATTTTCCAAAGGGGAGAAGGAGTAAGGCACTAATTGGATACCTCTTGTAAAGAGCTGGCATGGATACAGAAGGGCCAAATAGTCTATTGCTGTGCTCTGTCATCTCTGCCTTTTTGTGGGAATGACTAATCTGGTATTGGACTGAGAAACAGTGACTACTATTTAAAGATAAAAGCAAATTACTGTGGATGCTGGAATCTGAAACAAAAACAGAAAATGCTGGAAAATCTCAGCAGTATCTGTGGAGAGAGAACTGAGCCAACGTTTCAAGTCTGGATGATCTTTCATCAGAACAGAAGGGAAGGAAAATTGGACAAGATTTATACTGTGAGGGTGAGAGAGATGAAGGTGAGAGAGGTTAGGGTGGCGGTAATTGATAGATTTTCTTCAAATATTATTTATTAGTGTCACAATTCAGTCTACATTAACACTGCAATGAGGCGACGGTACAGTAAGCACAGTGGTTAGCACTGCTACTTCACAGTGCCAGGGACTTGGGTTCGATTCCTGGCTTGAGTCACTGTGTGGAGGTTGCACGTTCTCCCCGTGTCTGCGTGGGTTTCCTCCGGGTGCACCGGTTTTCCTCCCACATTCTGAAGGACGTGCAAGTTAGGTGCACTTACCTGAATAGGCGCTGGAATGTGACGGTAACTTCATTCCAGAGTTAATGTAAGCCTTACTTGTGACTAATAAATAAACTTTTCACGGTGAAAATCCCCGAGTCGCCACACTCTGGTGGTCACTCAGGCGCTGCGGTGCCAGTTCGGGTTCACTGAGGGAGAATTTAGCATGGCCAATGCACCCTAACCAGCACACCTTTTGGACTGTGGGAGGAAACTGGAGCACCCAGAGAAAATCCACCCAGACACAGGGAGAAGGTGCAGACTCTACACAGACAGTGACCCAAGCTAGGAATTGAACCCGGGTCCCTGGCGTTGTGAGGCAGCAGTGTGCCACCATGGACTGGCATAAATAAAGGGAATTCCCTTTGTTGCACTGTCCCGGTTGGGACTTGTTTGTGTTCACCACAGGTCTGTGGTTTTGCATTATTTTGTGCGATAAAGTGCTGTTCCTTTACAGCCAACTCCTGGAGTTATTAAAGTGAGGATCTGTATTGATGGATAGGCAATCAGCTTCCTACCTCTATATGATGTTGCGTGTATGAAGTTGTTAGTTTGCTCCCTAAAGGGAATCATAGCCAGTAATCAGCATCCAAACAAAATTGTCCCCAAGCTTAGAACTTTAAATGTTGAAAGCAATCTGAAGAGGTTCCCTGAGTTTTTCAGGAAGCAAATGTATTGACTTGATTCTGAGTTGTAAATATCGGGGGAGGAGATCAAGGGCTAGTGGGCAGGAGCGAGGAAGATCATTCTTCTCTCCGTATTGGAAACCTGGGAAGAAAGCATTGTGTGGTTGGGTGAAAATGGAAGCAGGTTCAGCTGTGATGCACTGTAGTTTTCTTTTAATTCATTCATGTGACATGAATTGCCAGCTGGCCAGTATTTTTAACTCATCTCTAGTTGTCCTTGAAGGCAGTTCAGTGTCGACCACAGTGCCGTGGCTCTGGACTTACATGTAGGCCAGACCAGGTAAGGATGGCAGATTTCCTTCCCTAAAGTATATTAGTGAACCAGATGTGTTTTTCCAACAATCAACAATAAGTCATCAGTAGATTCTTAATTCCAAATATTTTTTATTGAATTCAAATTTCATCATCTACGGAGGCGGGATTCGAACCTTGGTTCCCCAGAACATTAGCTGAGTTTCTAGTTTAACAATCAGGTGATAATATCACTAGGTCATTGCCTCCCATGTATCAGCTTCCCGCTCACATTGTGGCCTTCCATGTATAGAGACAGCCCAAGGGGTCTGATGTATGTAGATTCACCATGGACACTTCCAACTGCATCTACCCCCCCACATGGAAACCATATGGGCTTTCAATGAGGGAAAGAAATGATTTTGTGCCTTCCATTGGGCCTCTGATGTTGATGTGTGAATCGACAGATTAATGCCTGTAATAAACTAAGTACATTTTAAATCTATCCTTTTCACCCACTATTAATTAAAATTGACATAGATGGAAAGCACAGCTCTTAAGTGAGAAGCTTCAAAGTTCACTTGGCTGATTCCTTGGATTAATGGATTTTCTCAAGAGAAAAATATCGGCGTTATACTTGTTGGAGTTTAAGATGACCCATATTGAACCATATAAGATTCTGAGGGATGCTGAGGGAATTAAATTGTTCCCCTAGAGTGCAGCAGGAGGCCATTTGGCCTATTGAATTTGCACTAACTCTCCGAAAGAGCATCTTACCTAGGTTCTCCCTGTAATCCACACATTTACCCATGGCTAATGTGCCTAACCTGCACATCTTTGGACACTAAGAGACCATTTAGCATGGCCAAAATCCACCTAATCTACACATCTTTGGACTGTGGGAGGAAACTGGAGCACCCGGAGGAAACACATGCAGATATGGGGAAAACGTACAAACTCCTGTAGTAATCCAAGGCAGGAATCAAGCCCGGATCCTTGGCACTGTGAGGCAGCAGTGCTGACCACTGTGCCACCATTTCTATGCCAATGGCTTTTGATTTGATTTGATTTGATCTACTGTTGTCACGTGTTAGTATACAATGAAAAGAATTGTTTTTTTTGGCACTGCTATGTTTTCTCTCATTGGAGAATCTAGGATTCGGGGCAGAATTTCAAAGTAAGACAGGAAATGAATGGGAATTTCTTCTCTCAAAGGCTTGTTAGTAATTAGGATTCTCTTCCACAGAGAGCAGTTGAGGCTGGATCATTGAATACATTCAAGACAGAGATAGACAGACTTTTGATCTACGATGGAGTCATGGTACGTGGGGCAGGCAGCAAAATGGTGTGGGGCCACATTAGGATTTTGCATGGTATCACTAAGTACTGCAGCATGCCTAATCCTATTCCTTACAGTGTTACGGGAACTCCACAAGCTACCCAGCTACCTCATTCTTCATTCCCGTCGAAGCCAAAGGATATACGAGAATTCTCATTTGAGAT
The DNA here is from genome assembly GCA_024679065.1 of Sphyrna mokarran. NCBI lineage: Eukaryota > Metazoa > Chordata > Chondrichthyes > Carcharhiniformes > Carcharhinidae > Sphyrna > Sphyrna mokarran. Next base: position 8,655,867 of record JAGIQG010000034.1, read on the forward strand.
CTTTATTCAAGCTATAGCAGGGGAACAAATGAAGACAATTTATACCTTTCTGCTCAACTACAAGTAATTTACGCATACCAATCAAAATTGTACACTTATTTGAATGTGATCAATATCCAATCATTATAAAAGAGTTTAACAGGGATGGCAATGGCTATTGCTAGAACGTTAATCCAGAAACTCAGCTAATGTTCCAGGGAACCGGGTTCGAATCCCACCACAGCAGATGGTGGAATTTAAATTCACTAAAAAAAATCTGGAATTAAGAATCTACTGATGATCATTGTTGATTGTCAGAAAAAAAAACCTATCTGGTTCATTAAAGTCCCTTTAGGGAAGGAAATCTGCCGTCTTTACCTGGTCTGGTCTACACGTGACTCCAGAGCCACAGCAATGTGGTTGACTGCCCTCAGGCAATTAGAGATGGGCAATAAATGCTGGCCCAGCCAGCGACGTCCATGTCCCACAAATTAACTCAAAAAAATACATAATTTGTGGTAACATTTACCCAATTACAGCAATTCTAGGGTGGCACAATGGTTAGCACTGCTGCCTCAGTGCCAGGGGCCCTGCTTCAATCCCCAGCTTGCATCATTGCCTGTGTGGAGTTTGGATGTTCTCCCCGTCTCTGCATGAGCTCCCGCCAGGTGCTCTGGTTTCCTCCCACACTCCAAACATATGCGGGTTAGATGGATTGGCAATACCAAATTGTCCCTTAGTTATAGAAGTTAACAGCATGGAAACAAGCCTTTGTTATCCATGTTGCATTTTTTTAAACTTCCAAGCTAATCCCAATTGTCCCATATCCCTCTACATCCATCTTAACTATAGTGTCAGGGGACTAGCTAGGGTCAAATGTGAGGGTATGGTTGGGATTGTGGTCAGTGTAGATTCGATGGGCCAAATGACCTCCCTCTGCTCTATAGGATTCTATTGATCTGTACTTGCCTAATTACAAATGTCCAATTGCCAACAAGTCACATACACATAGCAATATTATCAGCAAACACGTAGCCGTGGTCCTTGCCTGGTGGTACCCTGAGCAGTGACTGAGAGCTTCCTTGTGGTCAATCAACACAGATTTGCAGTCCCTGCCTGTTATCTGGAATGCAGTGATGTAGTTACAGCCCTCTGGGGGTCTATCAAACCACCCCCCCCCTCACTTGTCCATTGTTTTTGCAGCTGTATCTTGCAGCACCAGCACTTTTCCAGGAACTTTGCTGTACTCAATTTTTAACCCCTTCACACAGTCGACCAATCCACATTCCAAGTTTTTTTAACTACACATAACGCCTTGTGCCAGAATAGAATCTCTGCTTTGCAGGAGGCAGCCTTTCAGTCTATCAAGCCTACACAGACATCATCTCACCCAGGCCTTATCCCTGTAACGTCATACATTTACCCTGCTAATCTGTCTTCAAATGGCAGGGGCAGGGGAGTGCTCCAGATCAATAGTATTGAACCCAACGAACTTTACTGAGCCATACATCTTTGCAGAGAATACTTGTGTGTCAAAGAACAAAGAAGAAAGAACAAAACAGCACAGGAAACAGGCCCTTCGGCCCAACGAGCCCACGCGGCTACCCTGATGTTCCCACCTCCACCCGTGACTTCTATGTTTATAGATCAATGGTTTAAAAATCAAATTTGAGACAATTTAGGGAGAATTTGTTTTGCCAATTAGCCTAAGAGCACATCTTTGGGATGTGAGAGGAAACGGGACCACCCGGAGAAAACCCACGCAAGCATGAGGAAAATGTGCAAACTCCCACAGACAGGTCTAAATACATGTGTCTGCACAGCACAGCGATAGTCACTAAGCTGTCGTGTTGCCCATCAAATGGTCCAGGTCAAGTGTAAACTAATGACGTGAAGCACTAGGATACTCTCGAAAAAAAATCCAAGAGCAGCCCTCTCACGACCCATCGTGTGTATACCTTGTTAAACAAAGTGGACCAAAGCACCTGTAGGATAAAGACAAGTACATCAATATCATCGATTTACACACTTCCCAGGGACTCCCAAGGTTCATGATCCTTATTTTAAATCAGTTTTCTATAGCCCTCCATTTCCATTCTGTTCATGTGCCCATCTAAGTATTTCTTAAATAACTCCAGAGTGCCTGCCTCCACCACTTGGCAGTGCATTCCATACCTCCACCACCCTGTGTGTGAAAGAACTCCCTCTGGCATCCAAATTATATCTTACCCCCCATCACCCTAAGCCCGTGACTCCTCATGCTATTCCAGTCCATCCTAGCAAAAAGCTTAACCCCGTTTACTCCATCTATACCCCTCATTATCTTGTACACCTCTATTAGATCTCCTCTAAGTCTACGTCTTTCTAAGGAAAACAGCTTCAATTTGCCTAACCTCACCTTGTAACTCAGACCTTCCATACCAGGAAGCATCCTGGTAAACCTCTCCAGAGTCTCCACGTCCTTCGGGTAGAGTCCTTTGTCTGTGCACATGCGTGTGTACATTAAGATATAAAAATTATAGTTCCGGGTTCCATCTGTATGTCAACCATATCTTGCAACTTGTTAAAATGGTTTGTTTTGTAATAAATCAACTGTTCCGAGTTTATTGGCAGAAACCTGGTTAAAGTCTGTTTATTCTGGGCACTAGAAGTGAAGGTAAACAATTGGTCATTTTGGTGAGTAAATTAAATCTTTAAACTAATGTTACGACCTGTGCAATGGAGCTGGGTAATCTGCACACTCCTCCTGTCTCACGTGTAACAGAAATAACAACCTAACTTATACTTATCCTTGCTTCTGAATCCAGCCTCCTCTTGCCCCAGGGAGATGGAAGGTAATGGGGCGAATGAACTAAACTTCTTTTCGAAATACATGGTGAGTTACTTTATTTTATTAGTATCACAAGCAGGCTTACATTAACACTGTTGTGAAACGACTGTGAAAATCCCCTAGTCGCCACATTCCAGCACCTGTTCGGGTACATTGAGGGAGAATTTAGCACGACCAATGCTCCTAACCAGCACATCTTTCGGACTATGGGAGGAAACCGGAGCAGCCTGAGGAAACCCATGCAAACAATGGGAAGAACATTCAGGCTTCAGACACTACATTCTGCACTCTCTCCTTTATGAGCAATAAGCTTTACCTGTATAGCACAAAAGAAACAACACTCTTCACTATACTAATACATATGACAGTAATAAATCAAATCGAATACGGGTGCCTGGTGCTGTGAGGCAGCAGTGCTAACCACTATGCTGCTGTGTTACCCCTATGATTCTAAATACCATTAACACATTGTATACAATTTTGTAGTTTTAGGATAGCCAAAAATCTGCTTTCTCAGCTGAGACTAAACAGTTTACAATTGAAATATTTTTTCCCCATACACGAGTTAGTTAAAATTCCAGCTGGGTTCTTCAGATAGTTGCCTGCGTGGTAACTTTTTCTCCGACTGAAAAAAGGATAGCGGTGTGACTGTACACACACAAGGCAGCTGACTAGGCTGTGGGAGGCTTCATTCTCTGTGCAGGTCCCATTGTGTGAATATACATTTAAAACATGATGTTACAGATATAAACTGTGCATTGAACTCGATTCAGGCAAAGGCCAGGTTTCAACCCCTTCTTTCCTTCACCTATAAAACATTCACTGCTCACGACTATTTCATCTTTCACCATCCATCTCCCTCCCTTCCCTACCCACAATCTGCCCTCCTCTTACAATCTTAGGCACATTTAAAATCAAAATTCAGCTTAATAATGGCTGCATAATATAAAAGTCCCTGCAGTGCAAAAGAAGGCAATTCGGGAGACCTTCACCAACCACAATCCCACTTAGGCTCTATCCTCATAATCCCACATAGTGGGAGCTGAATTAACTACATAAATAAGGGTCAATTTCACACAGCCAATCCACTTAACCCACACATCTTTTGAAACTGATGGGCAATTTATCATGGCCAATCCATCTAACCTGCAATCTTTGGAAACTAAGAGACAATTTATCATGGCCAATTCACCTAACCTTAGTATCTTTGGATACTAAGGAGCAGTTTCATAGAATCACAGAGTCACAGAAACCCTACAGTGCAGAAAGTGGCCATTTGGCCCATCAAGTCTGCACCAACTACAATTCCACCCAGGCCCTACCCTCACATCCCAACATATTTATCTGCTAATCTCTCTAACCTACACATCTCAGGACTCTTAAGGTGCAATTTTTAGCATGGCCAATCAACCTAACCCCCACATTTTTGGACTGTAGGAAGAAACCGGAGGAAATCTACACGGACACAGGGAGCATGATTAATCCACCTAACCTGTACATCTTTTGATACTAAGGGGCAATTTAGCATAGCTAATTCCCCCAACCTGCACATGTTTGGAAACTAGGGGACAATTTAGCATGCCCAATTCACCTAACATGCACATCTTTGGACACTAAGGAGCAATTTTTGTGCCGGACCTATCATTCTCCATAACTACCTCAAAACTAATGCAATTATGGTCACTGGTCCCAACGTGGTCTCTCATTAACAATTCTGTCACCTGCCTTCCTTAATTCCCAAGGAGATCACGTTTTGCCCCTTCTCTCGTTGGGCCATCCACATACTAAATGAGAAATTCCTCCTAAATACTTACAAATTTCTCTCCATTCAATTCCCTCATGCTATGGCTCTGCCAGTCAATGTTGCGAACGTTAAAGTCCCCTATTTTTCTTGGGGCTATCTGCAATCTCCTTACATGTTTGCTCCTTAATTTCCTGCTATTTGGCGGCCTATGTAACACTCCTTTCTAAGTGATCTCTCCCTTCTTTATTTCTGTTTTACCCGCATAGATTCAATGAAGGAACCCTCAGATAAATCTCCCCTCAGTACTGCTGTGATGTCCTCCCTAGTCAAAATTGCAACTCCCCCCCCCCCCCCCCCCTTACCTCCTGTTCTCTTTCTTTCTCGTTCAACTCAATTCCCAAAACTGGGATGCATGAAGTAGTGGGAGTGAGAAATTGGATGCAAAATTCACTTAAGGGTTGGATTAAATTGTAAGATAATAAAGATAGGCTTTCACCAAGATTGGAGAAATCTAGAAACAGGGGACAGAGTTTAGACAGCTCCCAGGAGCAAACTTAGGAAACATTTTAAGTGGCAGAAGCTTGGAACTCAAGCAGTTAATGCAAAATCAATTGTTAAAATGGAATGTTAGATCTCCCATTCAGACGGTATCAAGGGGCAATGACAAAGGTGTGGAATAGTGTCAAAGATTAGCCATATCATTGATTGGCAGAACAGGCTTGGTGACCTAAATTACCTACTCCTGTAACTATCCTTATATATCATTATCACCAAAATCCAAATCTAGGGGGCTACACTGAAATTTGCTTCAACATGGGAGTAATTTAGTCAAACAGTGCTGCATTCAAGGGAAAGTAAAATAATGGAGGGAGAAAAGGAATTCAAGGAATGTATTCAGCTGCTCAAAATCCAAAACAGAAAACACAGGGAATACTCAGCAGTTCTGGAAGGAGAGTGTTAATGTTTCAGGTTGACTATCTACACTAAGCATTTCTCATAGGGTCCCTACAACGCAGAGAAGCCATTCAGCCTATCGAGTTTGCACTCTCTCCGAAAGAGCATCTTACCCAGGCCCACCTCCCCACCCTATCCCCATGCATTTACCATGGCTAATCCTCCTAACCTATAAATATTCGAAGCATAGGATGAAATTGGAGCACCTGGTGGAAACCCATGCTGATAGAGGGATAACGTGCAGACTCCATGCAGTGGCCCAAGCCGGTAATTGAACCTGGGGATCTGGCAGGGAGGTAGCAGTCACAGATGCTGTATGTTCCCAGAATTTTGCTTTCATTTCAGATGTGCTAATAAGGTATGAAGTAGGCGAGATAAGGCTCATGTGGAAACAGCAAATCGGGCCAAATGTTTTGTTTGTGAGATGTAACAGTGATGGCACAGTGGTTAGCACTGCTACCGCACAGCGTCAGGGACCTGGGTTTGATTCCCAGCTTGGGATCACAGTCTATGCAGTCTGTACCTTCTTCCAGTGTCTGTGTGGGTTTCCACTGGGCACTCTGGTTTCCTCCCACAGTTCGAAAGACATGCTGGTTAGGTGCTAAATTCTCCCTCAGTGTACCTGAACAGGTGTTGGAGTAGGGGATTTTCACAGTAACTTCATTGCAGTGTTAATGTAATCCTACTTGTGACACTAATAAACCAAATTTGAAAACTTTTATACGAACGCGATCTAACACAAATCTGCAAAGTCTGTTTCAGGAGACAATAGGCACTCTCAACAAAGTCTAAATCAAATTTAAAAGCTCTTGAGGCAAAATGTTGTACACAAATTTGTGGGAATTAGAAACAGTTAGGCAACCTTAAATTGGAAAGACTTTGAATGCCACACATTCATTATAACACAAAGTCTCTGTCACACTTTCAGCAAACCAATGGTAAGTTTAAAGCTGATTAGTGTCACATGTAGGCTTACATTAAAATCGCAATGATATTACTATGAAATTCTCCTAGCCACCACACTCTGGTACACTGAGGGAGAATTTATCATGGCCATAGCATGTCTTTCGGGCTATGGGAGGAAATCCATACAGACACGGAGAGAACGTGCAAACTCCAGCGTCTCAAAGTGGGGAATCAGGTCCCTGGCGCAGAGACAGCAGTGCTAACCACTGTGCCAGTGTGCTTTTAAACATTTAGTTTAGTGATGCCATTTAAACCGAGATCCTGTTCACATGTCACTGCAGCTTTGATGTAAAGAACACGTCAGTCTGAGGATACAGCACTAACCCCTCCCCTCAAGGTAATAGTTATCTCCAATTTCACAGTGCTGCTGTTGGACGTTGCAGGTGTATGATGATAGTACTACCATATCAGCAAAATGCAGTAGACAATGAAACAATGGATTATACACAAGTGGAATTTGGGCTCCTAAATAAGTGTCACAACTGAACTTCATACGCTTTAGCATGAATTGTCTGATGTCTAAAACACAACATCGTAAGCAACTGGAGATTAGAAGCCAGACTTCCCCTCAACTGCAGTCATGCACGTAAAACAAATCCACAGCAGAAACAGTTAATAGATGCTGGACAAAATGCTTCAAAGTACACAGGCTGTCCTACTTACTGAATAAAACATGCACAATATCTTGCAACACATAACCCAAGTGATTTAAAGGCATTTTTGGCAGTGCTCATTTCAGACCACCAGATCTTTCAATGATGGTGTAGTGGCTAGCACTGCTGCCTCACGGCTCCAGTGACCTGGGTTCAATTCCCGGCTTGGGTCAGTATGTGTTCTCCCCATGTCTGTATGGGGTTCCTCTGCGTGCTCTGCTTTCCTCCCACAGTACAAAGATGTGCAGGTTAAGTGGATTGGCTGTGCTAAATTGCCCCTTAGTGTCAGGGGGATTAGAAGGGTAAATGTATGGGGATAGGACATGGTGGGATTATGGTCAAAGCAGACTCAATGGGCTTTCCACACTACAGGATTCTATTTGGAGTTTGCATGTTCTCCCCGTATCTGCAAGGGTTTCCTCCAGGTGCTCTGGTTTCCACCCACATGCTGAAAGACATACTGGTTAGGTGCATTGACCTAAACAGGTGCCAGAGTGTGGCAATTAGGGGAATTTCACAGTAACTTCATTGCAGCGTTAATGTAAGCTTTACTTGTATCTAATAAATAAACTTTACTAAAGGCTCAAGGAGCAATGGGCAAGTCTTCACCACTTCTCCTCGATTACATATAAAAGGGGAAGGCAATGGCCTAGTGGTATTATCATTAGACTATTAACCCAGAAACTCAGCTAATGTTCTGGGACCTGGGCTCAAATCCCACTATGGTAGATCGTGGGATTTGAATCCAATTAAAAACTATCTGGAATTAAGGATTGATGATGATCAAGAAACCATTGTTGATTGTCAGGAAATTAATTTGGTTGAATGTTCTTTAGGGAAAAAAAAATTGTCATCCATACCTGTCTGGTCTACATGTGACTCCACAGCCACAACAACGTGGTTGATTCTCAACTGCTCTCGGGCAATTAAGGTTGCGCAATAAATGCTGGCCAGCCAGTGATACCCATATGCCACAAATGAATAAGAAACAGAGATACAAGGCACCAGAAAGATGAATAAACAACGCAACTGCACCCAGCTCGCAGGATGTTCAATTAAAACAGTTCCCAACTGAAACCATACAGTTTTATTTTGGGTCAACAGACATACAAAACTAATATGTAGGCAATTAGTTCCTCACTAATGCAATAAGAAATTGGCAACTGCATAATTTTATCTTTTCCTTGTTAAATTTCTATACAGAAATGGCACAACAAACATCTGCTGCCATTCACAAATTTGGACAGCGAAAGTCCAAACAAGCAAGTTATGTTGAACACATATCAATCCAAGGCATGACTTCAAATTGTGGAATCCTTGGAAGCAGACAGGGAATATTTACAGCCCTGCACCAGAAAATTTTCGACATAGTAAAATATTCTAGTACAGGAGCACAACATGGCAGTTTGGCAAGTCCTATTGGTTTGGAGCACTTAGTTTTATTTATGGTTAGGAACTGGATGGTAGCAACACAGGATTTTTACCCTTGGGTATGGGCTGACAGCCTATAGTTTCAACAACAGCCTCAGCATTAAATCAGGCAGATTTCATACAATTTGTTTCGGCTGGGATTGTAGCTGGCACAAGCCAATACTTCAATAAAACGCTTTCATTTTAAAGGGTGTTAACTTTACTATAATAGCAAAAGGGGAGGGGGTTTGTAGTTCACTTTGAATTGCTGTGATGGGAATTACATCAATTACACTCTGGATGGGTATTTGACAGGAAATATGTTTGCAACTCAAGTCATGTTTGTATGGAGGAGTCAATGGCATATATCAGATACTTTGAGAAATCCTGAAGACAGAATAAAAATTGCTTCATGCAGTCTACTACACAGCCCAGGTGCCCAAAATGCACCTTCCTCAGAACTTTTACTGCTCCTGAAATGGAGTTTGTTTGTGGGTTGTGCAATGATCCATATATTAAAAAAAAAACAGGCAGCGTTCCAGATGGTTAAATTCACCAATTCCCTAAACAACTTCTACCAATGTATTCAATTTTTTTTTCAGGTTTCAACCATAAGTGAGCGTGGGCTGCTGCCCTTCTAATGTCTTTGAAACTGAAATGAGATGGCACTTGGGGCAGGGGCAGGGGTAGGAACCACCAGCCTCTTCATTTCTTGGCATTTTCTCCCTTCCTACAAAGGAACATACTGCTATTTGGAGCTTGGAATTTGGAGGACATGTAGATGAGGATGAATAGGAATGGAGCCTACAACCCCACCACTCATGCACAATACTTCTTTCCATTGAAATCCTTCACATTTAGTCCAGAATTATTCATGAATCCATACCTTTCATAAAAGGAGATCTAATGGTGTCAAAAACATTGATAAACGGAAAACCAAGTCAGTGCATAAATGTCATCTAGAGTGTTGATGATGGTCTTCTGATGGCAACAAACATTCCATAAAGTTCTTATTCCAGCAATTGACCACAGAGCAACTCTATTGAGTTGGGGTCCCAAGAGAACTAAACTTGAAGCTTCACAGTCAATGGCAAAATCATGCACCAAATACAGGCTTTGATCTTTGGCATTCAGTGCTTTTCTTCATTGAAGACAAGAATCTCCATTCAGCTGGAGTGCATAGCATTTTAACCAGTTATGAAGCGTCTTGCGACAAGTCCTTCATGGTTCAGACGCTGAAAGAAAGGGCAGTAAAGTTGCTATGGATTTCTTGTCAAGGGTTTGCTAGTCATCAACATTGAGGTGTTCATTGGGACTGAATGATATCAAATCCTGGAGGGCTACTTGAAGTGGGAGCACTTGCCGGTCTTTGCCTCTGGCCATTGTCTCAAAGGGACTCATACAATTTCCTGCAGAATGCTTAAAAACACAAGACTTGTTAATTTTATGCATTTACATTAGCCAAGTTAAAAATATCCAAAAACAAAGATGACTATAAAGGAAATTCAAACTCCGAGAGCTTTGAAAGCAAATGGTATGGCTCCTGCTCTGCCCAAAACCACATGAAACGACAAAGTCGTGAACGTAGCCCAATCCATCACACAAACCAGCTTTCCAGTGCCTCGGGAAAAACAGCCAGAATAATCAAGGACCCCACACATTCTCTTTTCCACTTTTTTCCTTTGGGAACAAGATACAAAAGTCTGAGGTTGCGTACTGACTGACTCAAGAACAGCTTCTTCCCTGCTGCTGTCAGACTTTTGAATGGACGTAGTCTGCATTAAGTTACTCCTTCTCTACATCCTAGCTATGATTGTAACACTACATTCTGCACTCACCCCTTTCTTTCTCTATAAACAGTATTTTTGTCTGTATAGTGTGCAATACAATACTTTCCAGGGTAAACTAATACGTGTGACAAACAATAAAATCAATTCAAAATGGCTGTGGCTATCAAACTGAAGAAACCATGCACCTGGAGCAAAAAAATTCACTTGAACCCAGAAAGTCCAGACTGAATAGGAATGAAAATCTTGGAAGGAAGCACAAACTAAAATTGCCTCTCAGCACACTGGCAATGAGTCATACATACTAATCAGATTCCAGCGATAGAACAAACAGTTGAGTAACTTCAGGTAGGAAGGTAATTTTTCAAAACCATCCTTAAGGCTAGGGAGGGGAAAATGAAGCCTTCACAAAGCTGTGGTCTACACCTCCAATTAGACATCCAACTCCATTTCAAATGCACTTGGAAAATCCCATGCAAACATAGATTGGCTAAAAAGTAACAATCCTTACAAAACTACTTCCCAGGCCCTGGTTTAAAATGGTAAGTTACTCAACTACATTGAACTTACCACTACTAATAGAAAAGTGTCTTATAAGTCCATAAGACATTGGAGCTGAATTAGGCCATTTGGCCCATCAGGTTTGCTCCACCATTTGATTACGGCTGATGTTTCTCAACCTCATTCTCCCACATTTTCCTACCTTTGACTGCTTACCAATCAAGGATGTCTATCTTCAATATACTCAATGACCTTATCTCCACTGATTCACCATCCCTGGCTGAAAAAATTCCTCCTCTGGGTTCTAAAGGGTTGTCCCTTTACTGAGATTGTGCCCTCAGATCCTAGGCTCTCCTACTATGGGAAACATCTACCCCATGCCCACGTTATCTTATCCAGGCCTTTCAGTAATCTGCAAGTCTCCAGGTTGTACATACGAGCACAAAATTGGGGAGCAATCAACAATCGGAGGAATATTGAAAGTATGGAAGAGTTCAAAGTTTAATTATTAGTGTCACAAGTAAGACTTACATTAATACTGCAATGAAGTTACTATGAAAATCCCTAGTTGCCACACTCTGGTGCCTGTTTGGGTACACTGAGGGAGAATTTAGCATGACCAATGCACCTAACCAGCAGATTTTTCAGACTGTGGGAGGAAACTCATTCAAACATGGGGAGAATGTGCAAACTCCACACAGACAATGACCCAAGCTGGGAATCAAACCCAAGTCCCTGGTGCTGTGAGGCATCCAGTACGAACTAGTGTGCTATCATGCCATTCGTGTTTCCAGAGGGCTGGAAACAAGAATAGAAGACCATTCCTGCCATTCAGTGCATAGAATCCTATATGCAGGAGGTCATTCAGCTCATCAAGTCTGCACTGATCACAATCCCACCCAGGCTCTACTCCAATAACTCCTATCTAGTCCCACTGGCACTAAGGGGCAATTTAGCATGACCAATCTATCTAACCCACACATCTTTGGGTTGTGGAAGAAAACCCACACAGACATAGGGAGAGCATGCAGACTCCACATAGACAGTGACCCAAGCTGGCAATTGAACCTGGCTCTGAGTCAGCAGTGCTAGCCACTGTGCCACCAGTTAGAGCATAGCTGATCGTATTCTTCCCTCCAATCACCCAGCGTGATTCAGATCTTCATTGAATTTTTAAAAATCTACACTCCCTCAGAGGAAATCTTCTAGGTTTGGGGAAATACAAGTCTAATGTAACAACCCATCTTCTGAACAGTAGTGAGCCAGAGTTGTGCATGAGGCGAGCAATGCATGGGTGCAGCTGCATGAACTTCTGGAAACTGAAGGAATTGAGGAAAAAAAAGAGAAGAGTATGGATTGAATTGCATCAGTAGACTCGAGGATCTTGAGAGGAAATTATATGCGCCACAATGCATGAGGTTATAATTCACTGCAAGACGTAGCTTTAAGGGAAGGAAGGAAGGAGAGCCGGAAGGTTGGAAAACAGCAATAATCCAGGCCACTGACCTATACATGATGACTGTTTTCAGAGCAGCATTTGATGCTGTCATTTGATGAAAGTGCGTCATCTGCTGAATGCTTTGGCAGTGATGAGAAACAGTGGGGGGAAGGGGGTGAGAGAGAAAAATCAGTTTAATTGCTGCTGCGATCATTTTCTTACCACACTGTGGAGATCAGTTCCTGCAATCAACAGATCATTAAGTGAATTAAAGGACGGAGTGCCTTGTTTGGCTGAAGTGAAACTAGCAGTCAGACCTAGGAAAGAACAAAATGATCAAGAATGAGGAGCAGGAATAATGATTTTGAAAGTACTGACTCCTAGTGGGCAACAGATTAAATGTGTCTCTGACAGCAACAGTACTTATTTTATTGGATGAATGTCACTCATTTTGCAGCTACTAAACAGAACGGTTGGATTTTGCTTTTCTGCTCTTATTTAACTTGTCTCACTGAGGTCACCTGGAGAGATTATGAAATCTTACACTGCACAACAGCAAGAACTTTCCAAAGCAAGGCAAAACATGTTATTAGGCTTCACTCCAGTTTCATTTTAAAGGAAATTAAGTAACAACATCTCTTGGGTCATCCATCCTGGGCGACACAGTGGTCAGCACTGCTGCCTCAGCACCAGGGACCCAGGTTTGATTCCTGGCTTAGGTAACTGTGTGTGCCGAGTTTGCATGTTCTCCTTGTCTGCGTGCTGGTTAGGTGTGTTGGCCGTACTCCCTCAGTTTCCCCAAACAGGTGGCAAAGTGTGTTAATATAAGCCTTGTGATATTGATAAATAAATTTTAAAACTTTAACTGGTTGATTTTCCACCACAGTTACTGCACACACTTTCAACAATAGTTGGTCAAACACTGCAAACAAAAAAAATCCAAAGTGATGGTGCAGGACAGAATTAAAGCTAGCAGTGGTTCAATGAACCTGTGAATGTTAATGAACTTCTTGGATACTAAAGAGTCGAGTCCAGAAAAAAAAAAGTTCGAACTGTTAATAGACAGCTTCATGTGTTACAACACACACGTTACCGCAGCATTGCGCTAGGGCCCAAAGAACATTCAATTATGAGAAGTTTAGTGCGCACGTTTTAAACAAAGCCACAATTGAATTAAGTTACAAAAGGCAATGTCAATCATCACTGCACGAGTTCCTAAGGGGACTGTCTAGGGCAAATCATCTTTTAACTGTTTCAATAATCTTATTGCAATCATAAAAGATCAGAAGCGGGGCTGATGATTGTCACAACTCCTCACGTACCGAAGCCTATCCCCAATTTCCCTTAAACAAAAAGGTGGTGAGGTGCTTCCTTGAACTGCCTTAGCTCATGTGGTATAGATATACCCACAGTGCTGTTATGGAGGGAGGATTTTGACCCAGTGACAGTGAAGGAAGGACAAAATATTTGAAGTTAGACTGGTGTGTGGCTTTGAGGGGAACTTTCATGTGATGATGGTCCTACATTTCCACTGCCCTTGTCCCTCCAGATGGCAATGATCACAGGTTTGGAAAGTGTTGTCTAAGGAGCCTTTGAGAGCTTTTGTAATGCATCTTGTAGGCGGTACACACAGCTGCCACTGTGGAGGGAATGAATAGCACCCCACCCGCAAACAATCAAACGAGGTGCTTCGTCCCGGACTATTTTTGAAAGTGTTATTTTGCAGCTTTTGAAATAATCTTTCCTGCTCTGAGATCAGAGATTTCCTATCTACTGGACTGAACAATCTGATGTCTTCACCAGTGGGAGACCATCGCCAATGCAGGGGAATAGGATGCCATCCTGCTTTCTGTAGGTATCACCTGTTGTGTCAGAGAGAAGCACACAGTGCAGGAGGCCATTTGGCCCATCGAGTCTGCACTGACATGAGAGAAATACCTGCCCTCCCATCCAATCCCATTTACCAGCACTTGGCCTATAGCCTTGAACGTTATGATGTACCAAGTGCTCATCCAGGGTGGTACTATTTTTTCCTAAAAAAAATGTGAAGCCACCTGCTTCTACCATCCTCTTAGCAGTGCATTCCAGGCCGTCACCATCCTCTGGTTAAGAAAAGATTTTCCTCACATCCCCCTAAACCTCTGGCCTTCACCTTGAACCTATGTCCCTTCATGACTGACTTTTTAAACTGAGGGGAATAGCTGCTCCCTATCCACTTTGTCCATGCCCCTCAATCTTGAACACCTGAATCAAGTTGCCCCTCAATCTTCTCTGCTGAAACCAAAACAACCCAAGCCTATCCAACCTCACTTCATAACTTGAATGTTTCATCCCAGGCAGCATCCTGATGAATCTCCTCCCCACTCCCTTCCTCAGTGCAATCACACCCTACCTATAGTGTAGCAACCAGAACTGCACTCAGTTCTCTAGCTGTGCCTCACTGAAGTTCTACGCAACTTCATCGTAACTTCCCTGCTTTTGCGGGTACGTGAATCTCAAATGTTAAATCTCAGCAGTTACAACAGAGTCCACATAATATTTCACCTCATCAATTCTGGCTGTATTTAAATTCAAATCAGAAGCACACATCATTTGTTCGTATTTCTACAAATTAACCCAGTGCTTTCAACGTAGGTTTGCATCAGAACTTGGCATTAACTGAACAAAGCATTCATCATAAGCTGATTTAATAAAAAACTGCAGTGATGATATTCATGTTTTCTGCAGAGAACAAAGCACAACTGCAATAGGCAGTTGAAACTGGTGTACAAAGGTTACTGTTGTGAACAGGTAACTATGAATTGCAGGCCAGGATAGTTGTGAATTTCAAACTAACCTGATACTCAATCTTCACCTTGTAATAAACCATTCTGAGTAACATAAAAGACATGAACTAGGGGCAGCATGCTGGCACAGTAGTTAGCACTGCTGCCTCACAGCACAAGGGACTTGGGTTCAATTCCAGTCTCAGATACTGTGCAGAGTTGGCACATTCTCTGCGTTTGTGTGGGTTTCCCCCAACCTTCCAAGCACATGTGGGTTAGGTGGATTGGTCATGCTAAATTGCCCCTTAGTGTCAGGGGGACTAACTAGAGTTAATATATTGAATTATGGGAATGGGGCCTGGTTGGGATTTTGTTCAGTGCAGATTTGATGGGCTGAATGCCCTCCTTCTGCACTGTAGGATTCTATAAATGCAAGGCTTCCTGCAGAGTTCAAATTAGTTCCTCAACCTCCCGACCTGCATTTAATCATCAATATCATTCTGTTCGATACATCAACTCCCAGCTAGGGGAACACGCAACAATTTTATTTACCCAAACTACTGCTCAGTTGAAGCACTTCCCCTTGTGGAATCGGGTGGGCACTGGTTGGTGATGATCGCTCACTCACTGGACTCCTCATTTCCACATCTTCATAATCCAGTGGAGACGGCGACATCTCTGACGCTTCAACACCACTTGTAGAATTATTTTCCGTGCAAAAGGGTTTGGCCTTGCATCCATCATGAAACTGAGGCTGTAAGATCTCTGGCACGTCGTGGTCACAGCTCCTGGGCTGGAGATACTTTGAGAAGTCCAATGAAGCATTCACCTGGGGCACACAAAGGAAACGTCTTAGAAATACTTTTAAATTTCCTTGAAATATTTAAATACCAGTCAGCCTTAAAACCAAATCAATCTTGACAAGATCAGACCCTGGCAACTCGGATTGGGTGAAGTGACTTCATCTCAATCCCTTTTGAAGGGGGAAAGAGTAATTCCACCTATCCAAGAAAGAACAGTTCAAGTGCCATGCTCCCTCAACTTGCTTAGATTTATCCCATTCTTGCACAAGATATAAAGGAAGGAAACCTGTCAATTGTTCAATGTGCACATTCTAGAATCAGAATCCCTACAGTGCAAGAGGAGGACATTTGGCCCATTGAGGCTATACCAACAACCATCACACCCAGGCCCATCCCTGCAATCACAATCAACACACACACACACACACACACACACACTTTATCATGGCCAGTCCACCTAACCTGCACATCTTTGGACTGTGGGAGGAAACCCACACAGACACAGGGGAGAAGTGTGCAAACTCCACACAGACGGTGACCCAAGCAGGAATCGAACTTGGGTCCCTGGTGCTGAGGCGCAGCAGCACTAACCACTGCGCACCCTGCTCCTTATCTTAATCCAATGCTCACCACTATCTCCGACTCCTTACTCATTCTTCCTTCTCAAGTAATTATCCACATTTTTATCTCAATAGCTACTTGTGATAAATAATTTCAATGTTCTGGCATGACATTTTCCGTTGGTAAAAGACTGGCTGTTTATACTCAATATCTATGTTGAGGTAACCCTAGCCAAGAATGAGCAACTTCCTCCCAGCCCTCTTCCAGTATCAAATTTGCAAGTGGCACAGCGTGGATTCTCAGCACAGCTACTCATTGCACAGTTAACAATCTTTGGCACGGGATTAAAATGGGAAAACAGAGAAAAAAAACTAGTTAAGAGATAAAGTCACCAATTACTTCTTCCTACCTCTTCAGCGCTCTTTCCAGAAGTGACAGCCTCCTGTGCAGTGCTAGGCAAAGAAAATGCTCATTAGAAAACACACAAGGGGGAAGAGCCAGGCATCGAACCAGCACATCTGCTATAAAGGCAAATTTTGCTTCCTTCTAACCGTGTTTTTTAAACTACTCAGTTCTCTCTATGGCAGAAAAGTCAAACTGCTTATAAAATACTTGCACAAAATCAGCATCGTGCCACTGTACAGCACAGGATTTAACAAGTAGTTTGATGCGGACTCGAGATTATCTCATCCAAAAGTGAATATTAAATATTTAAGAGATCCATTATTAGCTAGGAATAAATGTGATACCCCCAACTTAAGTTTGATTTGCCAACAGTTCAAAAAAAAAAAAAATGCACAGTGGAAAAAACAGTTAAAAAAAACGTACGTTGTGGTAGCAGTGAAAAGTCCCCGGGTGGCTGGGTGTAAGAGTTAACAGTTAAGAGTTAAGCAGTCCAAATCAGATGGATTGGCCATGCTAAATCACCCCGCAAGTGTGCAAAGATGTATAGATTAGGTGGATTGGCTGTGGTAAATTGCCCTTTAGTTTCAGGGGACTAGCTACTATAAATTTTTCTTGGGTAAATACATGGGGTTATGGGGATAGGGCCTGGGTAGGATTGTGGTCAGTGCAAACTCAATGGGCTCCTTCTACACTGTAGGATTTTATGATTCTAAGTTGTTTGGGATTCAGCGAACCAAGTTTAACGAGACCAAAATATTATTTTGTTCCCAATTCCAAGAGAATAAGCTGTATTTCTATAGTTGCTGCTTGGAACAAGCTGTCCATTCACTCCAATTGAAGCGCATACAAAGCGTAAGAATATAACAGCTGGTTCGCTGTTTATCTGCGCCACACAAAAAACAAACATCGGCCCCCACTTTGTGCGCTCTGCAACAGATGGATGCAGAATGCCTTCCGTAAATGCCATTTGGACCAATTTGTTTAAAAGGAGGAATGAGAACACGCTCAGTATAAAATAACCTTCACCTGCACAAAAATAACTGCCCAGGAGGTGTCTTCAGTTTAATGAAAATGAATAGAACCCAAACTTGTTATCCAAGGTTGCTCAGATAACAACGTGCTCATGAATGCATCCATTCAACTGCATAGCAGTTGGTTTTTCAGACTATGAGCGGGAACCCAAAGCTATTAGTGGTCCGACTGCTACTGTTAGGACCAGGAAGTGGGCTGCATTATCATTTGAAAAATGTGCCATAATGCAAAGATTCAAACTCCCAAACGTACAGCTGCTTCCTTGTTGCAAATGATTTACATTTTAGAGCCAATTTGGAAGTAAAGAACACAGTACAATGTATTGAGAAGATAACTTTCAATTCAAGATCAAGAGAAGCTACGCAGTCAAGTGAGCAGTAAGTGGAGGCAACGGCCTGATAGTATTATTGAAAGACTATTAATCCAGAAACTCAGTTAATGTTCTGGGATAAAAGCAAAATACCATGAAATTTGAAACAAATGCTGGAAAATTGCAGCAGATCCGATAGCATCTATGAGGAGAGAATAGATCCAACATTTTAAATTTAAATGACTCTTTTGCCAATTCGAGAAAGTTGCCATGGATATGCTGAATTTCCTCGATTCCTGACCATGTAGTTAGCCGTTGATAGGTGAGGCTGGGGGTATTACAAATGGCCTCAATATCTGAGTGATGGCCTAGTGGTATTATCGCTAGACTATTAATCCAGAAAAACTTAAGCTAATGTTCTGGGTTCAAATCCAACCATTGCTGATGATGGAATTTGAATTCAATAAATAAAATCTGAACTTAAGAATCTAATGATGACCATGAAACCACTGTCACTAATGCTCTTTAGGAAAAGAAATCTGCTGTCATAGAATAGAATCTGCAGTGCAGGAGGCTGCCATTTGGCCCATTGACAACAATCCCACCCAGCTCCCATCCCTGTAACCCCACATATTTACAGCCCTATTCTCTATGATACTAAGGGGCAATTTAGCATGGCTAATCAATCTAACCCCACATCTTTGGATTGGGGGAGGAAATCAGAGCACCCAGAGGAAACCCACGCAGGACATGGGGAGAATGTGCAAACTTCACAAACAGTGACCTAAGGTTGGAATTGAACCCGGGTCCCTGGCGCTGAGAGGCAGCAGTGTGTCATTACCCGCTCTGGTCTACATGTGACTCCAGAGCTCCAGCAATGTGCTTGATACTCAACTGTTCTATAAAATGGCCTAACAAGTCCTTCAGTTCAAGAGTGCCAAGAAATGGGCAATAAACCCTGGCCACGTTCATAACCACAATTTAACTTTTAAAAAGTCAATATTATGGCTGGCACTGTTTCCAGGCAGCAACATAAATATACATCGCCAGTTTTTAAAAGACAATACATAGAAATAAAGGTAGGTAAGCAAGACTCACCTCTCTTCAGCCATAGTTACAGGCAATTCAGTCTCCGGCAAGACTTCTGAAGCTTGTTGATTTTGGCTTTTATTAATACAGGATACGGGAGAGATAGGGGCAGCATTGCACACAACTCTTGTAGTAGGGGTGCACTGTTCTCTCAGTTGCTGCCTTGATGCCAGATTGATCACAGAAGTGCAGGGGGATGCTGTGCAAACATTATTTAAAATGAGCCTATTTGCCATCCCAAAACGTAAATCAGCCACTTTAAATCTCTACGCATAAAACAACATACATTTGAGCCTCTATTTTGTTGCAAACTTGCAAAATACTGCCGAGTGCTTGGTGCCCAAATGACAAGATCAGCGTTGAGATTGTCAGAGGCTCATAGCATGGAAACAGACCCTTTGGTCCAACTTGTCCATGCTGTTTCTCTTCCCCTGCCCCCCCCTCTTTAAACCAGTTAGTCTCAACTGCTCATGTTTGGCCATATCTCTCTGTACCTGCGCAACTGTCAACGTTTTTTTAAAAAAGACAAAATTGTACCCCCCTCTACTACTACCTCTGGCAGCTTGTTCCAGACACTACCTTGTGTGAAAAAAAATTGCTCCACGGACTCTTTTGTATCTCTCTCCTCTCATTTTAAACCTATGCCCTTCAGCTTTGGACTCCCCTATCTTTGAGGAAAAGATACTGACTATCTAGCTGATCTATGCCCCTTATTATTTTATAGGCCTCTATAAGATTACCTCTTAAGCCTCCTGTGCTCCAGTGAAAAACTCCCAGTCCATCCAGCCTCTTTTTATAACTCAAACCATCAAGTCCCTGGATAGAATCCTAGTAAATCTAGATTGATTGAGTCTACATTGGACATAATCCCAGATTCCCACAGCATCAGATTTTCTGATCCCATTCCAACTACTCAACATACTTAAACCATTGAAATTGACAACCTCTCATGTTTACGCGAAAGCTTGTTTATAATGTAACGATTGAAAACTTGTCAGAACTAGAGAAGGCAGGGAGGAAGGATTAGAGCCAGATTTAGTGGCATTTACTTTACACAAATTGGAGTCAATTTTCAACAAACTGTTGATTTGATGTGCTTGTTGGTTCCCAAAGTTATAAATTGACAGTTTATGGCACACTAGCACAGTGGTGTCACCGTCTGTATGTTCTCCCCGTGTCTGTGTGGATTTCTCCCATAGTCCGAAAAATGGGCTGGTTAGCTGCATTAGGAGAATTTAGCATGGCCAGAGTGCCAAGAACCTAGTGTCGATTTCTGGTTTGGGATCGCTCACTATCCATGTGGAATTTACACATTCTCCCCATCTGCATGCGTTCCCTCCCACAGTCCAATGATGTGTGGGTTCGATTAATTGACCATGCTAAAAATGACTCTACGTTCAGGGGAATTAGCTGGGTAAATTTGTGAGATTACCACGGGTGCAGGCTTGATGGGCTGAATGGCCTCTTCCTGTACAGTGGGGATTCTATAATTAACGCTAATTTTTTTCCCAGTCATTTTATTAATTTGGTCTATTTCTTTCAATATTGGTCACAGCTGCATGCTTGTGATACCTTGGCTACTTCTTGGTATGTTAAACGTGGTGGTTATGGGGTTGTGTGACACAGTAAAGTGAATGAAAACAAGGGCTGGAATTTTTCCATCCTGCTCACCACAGGGATCATAGTGGGCAAGGGACAGACCATGAAAAGGTCCGTTGACTTGGATTCTCCTATCTTGGGACAAGCAGGGCTGGAAAATCTCGCCCATTTAGTTCATATCCCATCTAGTTCACATCCCATCAGCCCAATCCACACAGAGTTTCCGATGCCTGAGGAACAAAACCTGCGCTCTAATCTGGTTAACACGCAATCCAGTCCCACACTGTCAGAGCAGAGTCTGAAACTAGCAAGTCAATCAGTTGCACTAATTGCTACTGCGGCAGTTTAAGAATGCAGCTTAATACTACCTTCTTAGACAAGTGGATTGGGCAAACAATCCACATTGGTCTTGTCAGCAACATTCACACCCTGAGAATTTTTTTTTAAATTAAATGGAGTGATCAGATTCATAAATTACCCCTGCAAGGACGAAGGTTGCAATGGTTTATTTAAGAAAGACATGCTGTCAATAAAATAACTTAATTCAGAGCTGTGATTCCAAAGTGTGCTTTTAGGAACTGTTCTTATGCCAGCTGCAACAGAAACAAATGGTGTGTGTGGCAGCACAGTGGTTAGCGCTGCGAGGACCTGGGTTCGATTCCAAGCTTGGGTCACTGTCTGTGTGGAGTTTGCACATTCTCCTCATGTCTGCTTGGGTTTCCTCTGAAAGTCTGAAATATGTGCTGGTTAAGGTGCATTGACCCGAAAAGGCATTGGAGAGTGGCAATTAGGGGAATTTCACAGTAACTTAATTGCAATATTAATGTAAGCCTTACCTGTGGCTAATAAATAAATTTTTACTTTACACCAAGCTTATATCCCACTGTACAGAGTGTGTGTGTGTATATTGGGGATGGGGGAAGAGAGAGAGAGAAAATCACCCTATGACAGCACACACCAGAATACTTCTAATTCTCACTACCTGACGCATGTGATCTGGATATCATATTGGCACCATTACCTTGGACTCTCCTGGAAACATCATTAGGTTCACTAAATGTTCAAAGCAGACCCATGATGCACAGTGTCTGATGATGAATACTTCAGAAGTACCAGGCTGAATACTCCTTTAGAGCCTCATTAGAGGCTGAAGGAAAAGTGGTCAGAAATGTAAAAGCCTGAGGTTGAGATTTTACTGTAAGGCTCAGGAGAGGCAGTACTCACTGACTTGTGAGCTGGAATAAAAGTTTCTGCAGAATTTAATTGAAACGAAATCAAAACCGTATCCCATATGCAAACTAGCTTTTCAACAATCCTCAAATCTCGAGTAGTAAAGCCTTTCCAAGGGTTTCTCAGAAGTGGCTTTCAAATTTCTTCCATCTTGACTTCCTGCATCACTATGCTTTTTGTTTAAAACAGGACGTTTGCAGCCATTTGTGAGAAATAAATCTTACCAGCAAAGCTCTTTGCAGGACTCTCCACTCTGAAGAATCCAGCATCAAATACAATAATGTCATCCTTTTGAATGTCTTTACTGCTGGAGCCTGCCACCTCCTGTTTCAGCTTGGCTTTCATAGATGCCTTCAAGGCAGCGAGACGGCTGTTTGATGCATTGGCTTTAACTACAAGGCCTTCTGCAGGTTTTAGAATGGTAACCTTTTTCTAAAAAGATCAATGTGAAGTTAGCAAATTTGACAAAGCACAGCTGTTTAAGCCCATGACAGATTTGTCATTCTTTTGTCACCTTAACCCTATCCAAAACTCACCACGGCTTCTTAGACAGCACCTTCCAAACCCACGGCCACTATCAACTAGAAACGAGGACAGCAAATACATAGGAACAGCAGCACCTGGACATTTTTCTCCAAGGCACCTGGAAATATATCACCATTCATACAATCCCGACAGTGCAGAAGGGGCCATCTGGCCCATTAAGTCTGCACTGATGACAACCATTCCTGGGCTCTGCTCTTGTATTTACCCTGCTAACCACCCTGACATTTAGAGTTAATTTAGTTTGGCCAATCAACCTAACCCACACATCTTTGTACTGTGGGGGGAAACTGGAGCACCTAGAGGAAACCCACACAGACATGGGGAGAGTGTGCAACACCCAGTCAACACAGTGACCCAAGGCCAGAATTGAACCTGGGTCCCCGACACTGAGGCAGCAGTGTTAACCACTGTGCCGCCACTCACTGGGTCAAAACCCTGGAACTCCCCCTCTAACAGCACAGTGGGTGGGCCTACACTATACAAACTGTAATGGCTCAAGAAGGCAGCTCACCACCACCTTCTCAACGGTAATTAGGGATGAGCAATGAATGTTAGCCTAGCCAGGCCAGTGAAGCCCACATCCCTTGAATGAATAAACCAAATTCAGCGCTATAATAAAGCTACTTGCAAGATTAAAAAAACCAAAAAGTAAAAACTCAAGAGTTCACATACATTACAGAAATAAAAGACTTGAATTACATTTGGAAAACTCCTGTATACTGTCAGGCTGACTCCACCAATTCCATTCTAACCTTCATAGGACTCAGTCACACAATATCTATTTTAGAGATATTTTCTTTTCAAAGTAAAGAGCGCTTGGGGAAGGTTGATATTTTACATGTTTTACAAGGAATATATGTTTTCTGAACAAGTGATGCATGAAGGAAGTGTGTAAACATCTTATAGAAGTGGTTTCCAAAGAGAAGAACGAGTTTATTGTTTCATCAGACCAGTTGTTGGTGGGTCCTGGTCTGATGATGAGGATGCAAGTTTTGGGTTGATAGAAACTTGCATTATTATTACATTTCACCAATTTATTCTTAAAGTTGTGATGTGGAGATGCCGGCATTGGACTGGGGTGGGCACAGTAAGAAGTCTCACCACACCAGGTTAAAGTCCAACAGGTTCATTTGGAATCACAAGCTTTCGTGGTGCTGCTCCTTCATCAGGTGAGTTGGTGCCTTCACTCATCCGATGAAGGAATAGCACTCCAAAGGTTCATGAGATAATGAGGATGGTCTAATATAGATTGGAAATATACAGTAAATGACAGAACCCATAAGAGATGGGCAAAGGGATCTAGGTGTACAGGTACCCAGGTCACTGAAAGTATCAACACAGGGGGAAGGTAATCAAGAAGGTATACGACATGATTGCCTTCATCAGCCAGGGCACGGAGTTTAAAAACTGGCAAGTCATGTTAGAGCTTTATAGAACTTTAATTAGGCCACACTTGGAATATAGTGTTCAATTCTGGTCGCCATACCACTAGAAGGATGTAGAGGCTTTGAAGAGGATACAGAAAAGATTTACCAGGATGTTGTCTGGTATGGGGGGCATCAGCTATGAGGACAGGTAGGAGAAACTTTGTTTGTTCTCACTGGAAAGACAGAGATTGAGGGGTGACCTGATAGAAGTCTACAAGATCAAAAGGGGAATGGACAGAGTGGACAGTCAATTACTAGGGGGCACAGATTTAAAGTGCAAGGGTTAAAGATGTACAAGGCAGATTTTTTTTAAAACACAGTAGTGGATGCCTGAAACTTGTTCCTGGGGGAGGTAGTGGAAGCGGATATGGTAGTGACTTTTAAGAGATGTCTTGACAAATACATGACTAGGATAGGAATAGAGGGAAATGATCCTTGGAAGGGTAGGAGGTTTTAGTTCAGTCAGGCAGCGTGGTTGGGCAGGCTTGAGGGCTGAAGTGCCTGTTCCTCTGCTGTAATTTTCTTTATTCTAAACCCGTTGGATTTTAAACTGGTGTTGAGAGACTTCTTACTGCCCTTAAAGTTGAGCATTCTTGACTGACCAATATTATTTTGCCAATTTACAAATGCTGAAGACCATGAGGCACCTGTGCTGGAGGCAGTGACCAATTCCTCATCTCTTGCCCCTTACCTTGACTACTTTTTTGGGTAACATTGGCAATACATTCTGCTCCTGCCAGTTATTCTCTTGAAGCTTCTTCAAACGCTCAAATTTTTTGTTCACATCTTCAACCTGGATTAGGAACAAAGGTAGAAGCAACATAAAAATGAAGAAAGGCAGACCAGAGGGAAATTCCCATTATATTTAATAAAAAATTTCCATTGGAAAAAGGAAAAAAATCTTCAAACTGGGAGAAAGACAGTATTGTTTTTAAAGTTAAAGTTTATTTTAATAAAGTGTCACAAATAGGCTTACATTAACACTACAACAAAGTTATTGTGAAAATTCCACCAGTCACCACATTTCGGTGCCTGTTTGGATACATTGACTGAGAATTTAGCATGGCCAATGCATGTCTTTCAGACTATGGGAGGAAATTGGAGCACCCAGAGAAAACCCACACAGACACAGGGAGAATGTGAGGACTCCGCACAGACAGTGACGCAAGCTGAGAATTGAACCTGGGTTCCTGGTGCTGTGAGGCAGCAGTGCTAACCACTGTGCCACCGTGCTGCCCAAATTGGGATATGGTTTTCTGACAGCATCTTTCCATGTTTATATAGAGAATCCTTTTCCTGATCCTCTCCATGTGGTGTTGACTCCAGGTTCATTTTGCTTAGCTTGTCAGTTCATTGAACTGCCAGTTAATCAAAAATTGAGGTTTCACCAGTTGCTCTTTAGAAGTGACCTAACTTTTAATAACCCCTGTCATCGTATGTAAGCTGCCAGGAAAAAGATTACAAACTTCTTCCATCACTACAGCTCTGTGCAGAGCAAGCTAAAGCCGTTTCTCCAGTTTTATTTTGGCTAACCTCTTGCGCTAGCCTCAGTTCTTACTCACTTGCTTTCAGAAAATCACTGGTTGATCCCCAGGCTGCGTTGAACTACTGGATAGCATGTTGCAGTCTGTGCCTGGGAGTAGGGAAGAGAAGAATGGGATGCCACCAGGGTTGCTGCTTCTGATGACTAGCACGTGCATTTGTACATATGCATCGGGTAGACATATAAATAGGTGGGGAACAAAGGGATACAGGCAGTTGGTCTAGATAGGGGAACGTGCTCAGCGCAAACTTGGAGGGCCAAATGACCTATTGCTTACTGTTCTTTGTACAAATGAGAAGAAAGGATTTTGCCTGATCCTTCACTCTGAACTCAGTTAAAGTTTCCTGCTGTTACTTACAGCCATTTGGCCCTTCGAGCTTGTCCTGCCATTCACTAAGATCATGACTGATCTGTTAATGTTGAGTTCCAGAGTCCCCACCTACCTCCAATAGATAAGATTCTTACAGACCCTGTTTTCACCATCTTCTGAGGTGCAGAGTTCCAAAGTCACACATCCCATTAAGGGAAAGAAATTCATTTCGTTTCTGTCCAATATGGCAACTTCTAATTGTGAAACAGCACCGCCCCCCCTAGTTTTGGGCTTTAACCACAAGAGAAAAACCTTCAAACCAGGAAAGAGACAATATTGTTTTAAAGTTTAAAGTTAAAGTTAATTTAAAAAAAAGGTCACAAGTAGGCTTACATCAACACTGCAATGAAGTTACTGTGAAAATTCCAGCAGTTGCCACATTCCAGTGCCTGTTTGGGTACACTGAGGAAGAATTTCGCATGGCCAATACAGGTCTTTCAGATCCTTACCACATCCATCTTGTTGAGACCGTTCAGGATCTTATAAACTTCAATCAATTCGCCCCCTCACTCTTCTAAACTCCAGTGGAAATAAGCCCCGTCTGTCTGACCTTTTCTCGTCAGACAAGCTACACATTCCACCTTGTTTCTGGAGTTGAGATTTGGCTTATGAGGAAAGACAGAGTAGAATGGGACTATACGCATTGGAATTTAGAAGAAAGGAGTTTGGGAAGTGAAGGAACTAAGAAAGAAGCAGGGTGGTTGTTTCCGAACCAGGGGGCGTAACCTCAAAATAAGGGGGAGCAGATTTAGGACTGAGTTGAGGAGGGACTTTTTCACCCAAAGGGTTGTGAATCTGTAGAATTCCCTGCCTAGAGTAACAGTTGAGGCTACTTCATTGAATGTTTTTAAAGGCAAAAGATATAGATTTTTTGAATGGTAAAGAAATTAAGAGTTATGGTGAATGGGCAGGTAGGTGGAGCTGAGTCCATGAAAAGATCAGCCATGTTTTATTGAATGGCTGGACACACATGAGGATCAAACGGCCTACTCCTGCTCCTCCTTCTTATGTTAAGGTATCAATCTAGTAAACTTCCTTTGAAAAAAAAAAGCGTACAAGGCATTTACATTCTTTAAATAAGGAGGCAAAAACTACACACACACAAGATATAGTCTCGCTAATGCCCTGGTGATGTGTTAGTCAGGAGCCATTGGAGGGAGCTTGCTGCACATCAGCCAATCTCTTGAGGAGAGCCATGCAGAATGAGTGGAGGGTAGAGTTTGCACTTAGCAAACGATTAGAAAAAAAAAAATTCAAGGTTACGGCATCTAGTTAGAATAATCGAAGGGGAAAAAATCAGTGACTGGTGCTCTAAGAAAACCTATAATTAATACCTGGAAATAGATCATGTCCCAGAATCCTTCCAGATCTGTGCAGGTTACTTCTTTTTCACTTGTCTTGAATTCACAGTTGTCAACAAGCCCGGTGAACTGCTTGAATCGTTCAGACATCAGAAGGCGCGCTTGTCCTACTGTTGAGCGAACTGAGTCCTTAACTAGATGAAAACATAACTTTAAGCAAGGCAGATTTTTTCGTTTTGACTTGATAGTTTTAGTTGGACAAGGAAAAGGATAACTTGATGATGCCACGTGGGAATTCTCAAAATGGATTATGGCAAACGTCACAAAAGCAAATTATTCAAATAGAACCACAAGTTTACAGGTCTTTCATTTCATTTCTGCTGATTGGGATGCACAGGTGGAAGCCAGGAAATCAGGTGGGATCTTGTATTTAAAAAAAATTCTATTTGCAGAATAAGTTCAGGAAAATCTACTGTAGCCCATCAAGCTAGCATTCAACAGGGCATGACCCAAGGGATCCCAGGAAATGGAGACCTGATAGAAATCTATAAAATAATAAGCGGCATAGACGGGGTGGATAGTCAGAGGCATTTTCTCCAGGGTGGAAGTGTCAGTTACAAGAGGGTGCAGGTTCAAGGTGAGAGAGGGAAGTGTAAGGGGGATGTGTAGGGAGGATGGGGGGTAAAAATTTCACCCAGAGAGTGGTAAGTGCCTGGAACGTGCTGCCAGAGGTGGTGCTGGAAACAGGCACATTAGCAACATTTAAGAGACATCTGGATGCGTATATGAATAGAGGGGGAATACAGGGATATGGCCCTGTAATACAGATGCTTTTATTTTCAAGTTTAGTTCAGGCATCATGTTTGGCACGGGCTTGGAGGGCCGAAGGGCCTGTTCTTGTGCTGTATTTTTCTTTGTTCAAAAGAGATCAATAGGGGTCAAAAGAACAAAATGCTCCAATATCTGGAGTTCTCTCACAAAAGGAAGATGGTCACACTCGCCAGTGTTGCTCATGTATCAACAGTGAGATGAGGGAAAAGAGGCAGGATAGTCACCTTCTGGAGGAAGGAACAAAGGGAGTTTTCATGAGAATGGAACATTCTTGTATTTTAATTACCAAAGCCCATTCCCTAAAGATTAAAAATAACATAAGCTGTTATGAGGTTGAAAGAAGGACTTAATAAAAGTCTCCACAGATAAGCACCGAAGTCTTTAGTCTGAGAGAATTCCTTAAAATCAGACATCTGGACGAAGACAGAGGAGGAATGATATACACAGACTGGAGCATCTAATAAATTTTAAACATGACGAATTAGGTCAGCTAATACAATAGATCTTTACACTGGTTATATATTATAATTAAGCAGGTATGTAATAACTGATTGGTTTTAATATCTTTACCTTATGTACATAACAACGAGGAGCAGCAGTAGGTCATCTGGCCCCTCAAGTCTGCCCCACCATTCAATAAGACCAATGTAATGTAACATTAATCAGCAGCTATGAATGGACAGAGATAACTTCTGTATCTTGATTAGTATATGCTAATTACTTGAAACTGAATTTGAAACTATAATTGCCTATATATTCTTGAATACTGTACTCAAGCTAGTTACCAGCATTAACCTGTAACTTTATAGCATGTATTAAAATAGCTTTGTGACTTTATTTGGAAGAGTAAAGTTGTGATCAATTAAAAGATTGAACATCAAAGCCTGCAACACCTCTATGGCAATAGGAAAGATTGGTTCTTGATAGATATATGAAGAGACACAGCATTGACTAGGCTAGTAGTCATGGCAAATTTAGTAGAATGGAAGGGGATCTCAGAAACATACAAAATCCTGATGGGACCAGACAGGCTAGATGTGGGAAGAATGTTAGGGAGGTCTAGAACTAGAGTTCACAGTCAAAGAATAAGGGGTAAACCACCCAGGACTGAGATAAGGAAGAACTTCCTGTCAAGGAGTTATGAACCTGTGGAATTCTCTACCACAGAAAGCTGTTGAGGAAGTTTATTACGTATGTTCAAGAGGGAGCTGGATATGGTCCTTGCGGCTAAAAGGATTATTTGGTACGAAGAGAAAGTGGGAGTGGGATACTTAGTCATGATCAGCCGTGATCATATTGAATGGTAATGCAGGCTCAAGGAGTGAACGGCCTACTCCAGCACTCAGAATCCCTACAATGCAGGAGACCATTCAGCCCATTGAGCCCACACTAACCACAATCCCACTCAGGCCTTATTCCTGTAACGTCACTGCTAGTCCCCCTGATACTAGGGTCAATTTAGCATGGCCAATCAACCTAACTCACACATCTTTGGACCTACTTTTTATGCTTCTGTAGACTTTCTCTGCATCCACACTTCCATTCAGAGCCCATAACAAAATTACCTTTTGCCTAGAATTGACCATTTGGTTGGGGGGGTTAACTAATGGAATCTAATTATGCTTGATTGGTGATTAAATTTAACTGACATCCAATCAAAAATTCTGACAGCAGACTTCAGAAAGGCAGAGCTGATCTGTTAAATCACAGCTCCGATCACTCGCTCACGTGCAGACTAGAAGTTCCTATCCTTCACGGAAGATTTATGAAAGGCACGTTTGCCAAACAGTGCTGTCATCCAGACTGCAATTTTAAGAATAATGTTCAAAAATACTTTAGCCTTTTATGGATTGGATCAAGCTTCATTTCAAATACTTGTCAGTAACACGTCACACAGTGCCACCCAGTGGATGCAAAGGAGGGGGAAAAAATGGAGTAATTTCAATAAACTTAGCTTCATGCCAAGGACACAAATATGTAAAATTTAAGGGATATTGAATAAACAACAACATGATACAAGAAGTTTATCTGCATTATCAAATAATTGTTATCAAAATATAACAGGTGGCAGTGGTTAACACTGCTGCCTCTCAGTGCCAGAGACCTGGGTTCGATTCCCAGCTTGGGTCACTGCCTGTTGGAGTATGCATGTTCTCCCTGTGTCATGTGGGTTTCCTCCAGGTGTCCGGTTTCTTCCCACTGTCTGAAAGATGTGGTGAAGTTGAGTGGCTAAATTCTCACAGCGCTAAGGACTCTGGTTCAATTCCCCACTGTCTGTATGGAGTTTGCACATTCTCTCTGTGTCTGTGGGTTTTCTCTGGGTGCTCCAGTTTCTTCCTACAGTCCAAAACGTGCGCGTGGATTAGGTGGATTTGCCATGTTAAATTGTCCTTGAGTGTTGGAAAGTAGTAGCTCGGGTAAATCCATGGGGTTATGGGGCTAGGACTTGGATGGGATCGTGGTTGGTGCAGACTCAATAGCTGAACAGCCTCCTTCTGCACCTGTAGGAATTCTAGGTGGCGACTAGGGGATTTTTCACAGTAACTCCACTATAGTGTTAACGTGAGCCTCACTTGTGACACTAATAAATAAATATCGATGCCTTGCCTAGTCCCTCCTCCCATCTGGAATGCAATGCATTTTTTCTTAGTTGCATGTTTTTTCCAGGCTACAGAAATAAGCCAAGCTAACTAGTTATCTCTGAACAACGATGGTTAATCATTTTTGCCTACAAGATAAAGGATTGTGCAATTTAACACAAATGATAATCAATTGGATGTTGTCACTTTTAATGTGCTTAAATATGTGGCGTTCATTCCTATTAACATACTGATCCATTGATAAATTAACTTGGGAGGTGCAAATTTATCAGACTAATGACATTATACAATCAGGAAGTGAAACAAAACTGGATCGCTCTTAAATCATAGTATTAGAGAGTATCCAAGACCAGCTTGTGAAAATTGCTTTAAGACAGTGGGATTTATTGGTAAAATTTATCTTACCGGCATCTGGAACCTCAGCAGAATTAGGGCAGTCCTCCCACAGTTGGCAGAGCCCAGTCAGGCTCTCTGTCTCTGACACGACTATCCCTCTGCAAAAGAGCACATTCGTGTTAAAAACATCCAATTCATTTTCCCCAGGTCAGTTCTGCTTTGGCATGGTGCCCACTTCATTTATAGTATTTGTTGACTGACTCAAAAATGGTAACAAACAAGATGATATAATTATCCATGCACACTTTCTGGTATGGCTATCCCTTTTATTAATTTGTGCCCTCAAAAAAGATACCAACAATGTTTACACCTGTCAATGCAAACACACTTCATAACAGATCAGTGAATCCAATCAGCAATCAGGAATGTTCCTTTTATTCCCTGTAGAAGCCATGACATTGAGACAAGCTGTAACAGCCATATTGCAATCCAGCTAATTAAACCCTGACTGAGGCATTCAGGTTCATGACTCTTATGCTCTAACTTAGAATCCCCAGCTGGCACAGTAGTATAGAAGTTAGCACCGCTGCCTCAGTGTAAGGGACCTGGGTTCGATCCAGGTCTTGGATGACCACGTGGAATTTGCACATTCTCCCCATGTCTGTGGGTTTCCTCCAGGTGCTCCAGTTTCCTCCTACGCTCCAAAGATGTGCAGGTTAGGTGAATTGACCATGCTAGAATCAGCCCTTAGTGTTGCAGCGGTAGGGTAAATACATGGGATAGGGCTTAGTAGAATTGTTGTTGGTGCAGTCTTGATGGACCGAATGGCTTCTTCTGCACTGCAGAGATTCTATGAACTAGCAAAATGTAAAATATGCCCACCACTTTTCATACATTGTGATTTTCTCAACTTAACAGTAATAAGAATTCATAAAATATTCAATACAAGGATAACAAAGGGATTTACATCTTATTGCAACGCTATCAGACAAACAAACGATTCCATAGCTGATGCCACTACAGGGGAAAAAGATTTAACATGCCTGTTCGCAGCTGATAGCAACAGTGACCCATTTTCTGTTTCCCAGGTCTTTAGATCTGTTGCAAAGCTTTAAGCCTCTTTAAAGTATTCTGCTACAAGTAATGACGGCCGTGAGCTAGGAGACAAGCAGCAGGCCAAACCAGCATCTCTTCAATGGCCTGTGAGCAATTCTTTTTTTCAAAAGAAACAGGAAAACATGAAGCCAATCTGTGACTGTTCTTTTGTCTATTATCGGTAACTCATTTGGAAAACCAAAGCCTGATATTTTGGGCACACATTGCAGCAGGGAAGGAAATCTGCTGTCCTTACCTGCTCTGGTCTACGTATGACTCCAGAACCACAGCAACATGATTGACTCTGCACTAAGGATGGGCAATAAATGCTGACCAGCCAGCGATGCCCATACCCCATGAGTGAATAACAAAGAACAAATACATGTGTAACTTTCCAAATCACCATCCTTCAACTACCTTGCTTGCAGGAAAGCAGCGACACAAATGTACGACAGATTCAGAGCCCACACCTGAAAATTTTGGAAGAATAAAAGGAGTCTTAAAGAGGCAAAATACAAATCCAGCCAAACCACTCAAAATTTGCAATAGTTTTTAGAAGTTTTTTCTTGGTTTTTAGAAGATAGAGGACATTCATTTTGCCTCCAAATTGACATCTCCTAAGTGTCGTTAGAGGGCAAGAAGTTAATTTCAGAAAATTAATCTAGTAAATTGATGTATGCATCATTGCTACAGGCATTGTCACTGCATGATAATATCAACTTTGTGGCCTACCTGAAATAAGCAACATCGTGCACTGGTCCGTTGATATCAGCTACAGAGCTTGCTGAAGAATCTTGGGGTTTGTTAGGCACTGGTACATCTTTGATCGCTAAGGGAAAGGGGTGGGATGAAAAAAAGGCAGACCTAAAAACTACTCGAAACAGCAAGTAGACTTTGGGAGTCCGTCTAAATGAACGCAGAGACAACTTAAAAGATCAAAACATTTTGGTAGAGGCAAATAAGAATAATTTTAAAAAAGATTGTTTCAATTTAAAAATTTGTAATTCCACTAATTCAAAAGACAAAGCACAGGCAGGTGATGCAGATTGAAGGCCAGTAGGCTAATTTTTGTAAGTCTCTTGGGTAATAAGACTCAAATTTAATTGCAGTGTCTCATTCAGTCTTTGGTTAGCTCCATCACGCTAACAGGAGACTGTAAGAGATTTTACAGCACACATGACAGGAACCACAGCATTATAGTGCCATAGGATGAATTATTCACTTGTCGAGACCCGTCAGCTTACCAGCATTAACAGTGTCTTCATTCTTTGCTTCGGGGAGACTTTCAGATTCAATTTCTGGTGCAAACTTACTTCTCCTACTTCTGGTTAATGAATTCTTTGTTGCAGAAGAAACATTAGTGTTCCTGGACAGAGCAAGAGAAATCAAGTTAAGCGCATCCTTTTGGCAGGATCATGGTAGGGCATGAGAATTAAGGTACGAAGTCCAAGTAAACAGGCAAAAAAAAAAAGGCATTCAAAAAAAAAATCAGGGATCAGATAAATTTATCTGTTACTACTGTTATCTAGTACTATCGTTACTAAGGATAGTCAGTAAATAGCACAGGCGACCACATGGGAATATCGATAGTGTCTGCCACACGTACAGAATTTAATTAAAACATTAAAAGCACACTCATGCAGGAAGAAAGGGCAATAAGGTTCAGAGGGAGCAGCAAAAAGAAATGGATCAGAAATAGCTAACAAAATAGCACAGCTGGGGAGATAGTAGTGGAAAAAACAGAATGAACAATTGATGGCAAACATTACAAGTCTTGTTGGGGCTAATCCCACCCTCCATAACACTTGAGGTACCCACAGCAAAACCCCATTAACCCCATGTCTGTGCGGGTTTCCTCCCAGTGCTCCCATTTCCTCCCACAGTCCAAAGATGTGCAGGTTAGATGGATCGGCCATGCTAAATTACCCCTTGGTGCCAGAGGGACTAGCTAGGGTAAATGCATGGGGTTTTGGGTGTAGGGATTTGATCAGTGCCTGAATGGCCTCTTTCTACAAAGAGATGGTAAAACAGAAAATGCTGGAGAATTTCAGGTCTGACAGTATCTGGGGAAAAAGAATAGAGCAATGTTTTGAGTCTGGAATGACCCTTTGTCAGAGCTGAATTTCTGTAGAGTGTTCCATTTTTACTTTAAATTCCAGCAGCCTTAGCAATTTGCTTTTACCCCATTAACATAGAAACTCTACAGTGCAAGAAGAGGCCAAATCAGTCCACGGAATCCGCAACAACACAATCTCAACTAGGCCCTATGCCTGTAACCCCGCATATTTACCCTGCTAATCCCTCTAACCAATGCATGTCAGGACATTAAGGGGCAATTGAGTATGGCCAATGCACACCTTTGGACTGTGGTAGAAAACAGGAGCACCCAAGAGGGAACCCACATAAACATGGGGAGAATGTGCAAATTCCACACTTGGAGTGATCCAAGCGGGGAATTGAGAGACAGCAGTGCTAAACACTGCCACCAGGCGGCTTTGCTGGAAACATTTTGAAAAAAGGTCACCACACAAATGGAAACGGCGAAGAAATATCATCGTCACTTAGCTCTTCACCCCATTTAACAATGGCCATCAAGTCTATTTCTAAGCACTGTAATGCTCTGAAGCAATTATATGACAATGCTAATTCCATCCTTCCCCCATTTCCTCTGGGCACATCAACTCCTTGCTGTGGTACAGTTCTAAAGTTTATTTATTAGTGTTACAAGTAGGCTTACATTAACAATGCATTGAAGTTACTGTGAAAATGCCCTAGTAGCCACAATCTGGCACTTGTTAGGGTGCATTGAGAGAGAATTTAACATGGCCAAAGCGCCTACCCAGCACATCTTTCAAATTTGAGAGGAAACTAAGAAATTAAGTTGATCTTTCTCTACATTCTAGCTGTAACACTACATTCTGCACTCTTTCGTTTCCTTCTCTATGAACGATATATTTTGTCTGTATAGCATGCAAGAAACAATACTTTTCATTGTAGACTAATACATGTGACAATGATAAATCAAATCAACTCCAAAATCCGGAGCACCTGACGCAAACACAGGGAGAATGGGCAGACTCTGCACAGATAATGACCCAAGCTGGGAATTGAACCTGGGTCCCTGGCACTGTGAGGCAGCTTGCTACCCACTGAACCACTACGTCACCCCACTCTCCAGTACTTCACACCCAAATGGCCAGCAAATGCGAGTCTCGATGGGCAGTTATCAGTTCACTTGATTGATAAGATCAACTTAGTTTCTCAGTTGCTTAGCTTCCTCCCACAATCCGAATGACGTGCTGGTTAGGTGCTTTGGCCATGCTAAATTCTCCCTGTGTATCCGAACAGGTGCCGGAGAGAGGTGACTTGGGGATTTTCACAGTAACTTCATTGCAATGATTTGTGACAGTTTAGAACTGTACCCCAGTGAGGAATTGATGTGTCTAGAGGGAGTGGTGCACCCGATTTGTTTTTGTAAAACATTATACAGTTACAGCAAAAAGGAGAGTTGATGTTGATCAGGAATTGCTGGAACCACCCACAGCCAAATTTCCTATGCCGCATCCAAGTGGGCTGAGGGCCAAATAGTCCAAACTGTTGACCTAAACACAATCAGTTAATTTGGCACAGATGACCGAATCGTGGCCCTTTGCCAGCGTGGCTTCACTGTTTTGACTAACAGAAGATTGAGAAGGAAAACAAGCAGCAGCCGGTGTTCTCTTTCCCAATTACTAGCCAGCATACACCCTAGAGAGAGATGGCTTGTGAATAGTGCGCAAGAACATGTTAGACCAAATAGCATAAGTTGTAAAGAACTGAGTTTTGACAAGTGTGTGTTGTGTAGATTTGCTAACTGTGCTGCACGAGGGTCATTAGCAGACTTTGCAAAAGCAGCACTACTTACACTTTATGTTCAACGGGACTCCAAGAACAAGATGTAAAGAAATTTTTTACGCTGTGGGGGCTGAGTGGGGGGAATTTGAATTCGGGCAGTCCGGCCATCGGTGCGAAGATGTAATTATCAGGAGCGAAGGAGACTCTCTTGGCCAGACGTCCAGAACGCAAGACTGGCGTTTGATGCCCGTCGTCACTTGCAGTCGGTGGAATCGGCTCCTCACAACCTGTGGCTTGATCTTTCTCGCTGATGACTTCCATTTTTTGTTCTTCACAAGGGGCAGATTCTGGTTCATCAGCAGCAACCTGCAAAGCAACGTTTATTGCAAATATGAGATACTTAATTTCACTTCACCGTCTTTGACTAAACTGCTTTAGGTAAGGTGCAAGGTTACAGCAATGTATTCAGTTTTATGACACTACTGCAGATGACTGACATGTTGAGCAGCCAAGGGACAATTTATATTTTCCACGTATAACCAAACATAAAAAGATATTAAAATACCAATTGACCTATTTGCAATACAAGCAAATTACACTGCAGCTATGGTACTGCACACATCAAATCAGAGATTAATAAGGTAGCAGTTTAAGGACGAACAGGAATCTTAAAAATTATTCAGGGCCAGTTGTGTCTGCATGTATATAAACTGGACCATCCTTTTAGAATCACAGCACCAGGGACCTGGGTTCAATTCCCGGCTTGGGTCATCGTGTGGAGTTTGCATGTTTCCCCGTATCTGCGTGGGTTTCCTCCCACAGTCCAAAGACGTGCTGGTTAGGGTATATTAGCCATGTTAAATTTTCCTTCAGTGTATCCAAACAGGTGCCAGAGTGTGGCGACTTGGGGATTTTCACAGCAATTTCATTGCAGTATTAATGTAAGCCTGCTTGTGACACTGAAATGAACTTTCAGCTTTAAAACCACACTCATGCAAGAACATTTTGTAGCCAAGCAAGTAGGGTCAGTAATCAGATTCACGGATATGAAAATATAATGAGAATCATAGAAACCCTACATTGCAGGAAGGAGACATTTGGCCCATCAAGCCTGTACCAACAACAATCCCAGCCAGGCCCTACCCCCACACATTTACACTGCTAATCCCTCTAACTGAGACACTAAGGGACAATTTAGTATATGGTCAACCTGCCCATCTTTGGACTGTGGGAGGAAACTGGAGCACCTGGAGGAAGCCCACACAGACACGGAGAGAATGTGCAAACTCCACACAGTCACCCAAGCAGAAATCAAACCCAGGTCCCTTGAGCTGTGAAGCAACAGTGCTAACCCACTGTGCCACGATATGTTGGCACATTGTTACATATTGCATCAGCTGCATTGTTAAATTATATCCGATGTGCACTTCTGCCATCACACAATTCCCTGCTTCAGACTGCGCTCGAGTTTCATCAAACAGGAACAAATAACAGTAAAATAGACACAGACTGCATGAAAGAAGGGAAAGATAAATTCCCAAGAACAATAGAAACAATAACGAAGATTGAATTGCCAGCCATTAAAGGTCTGTGTGTGCCTCTTGTCTTCATTAAACTGTGGATATGTAACTGGAAACAATGATTTAATAGGTTTGAACTATCTTGCCAGATTTTAATTTGGAGACCAATGGCTCTGATAAGACTGGAGCACATGGAATGTCCCATTAGTTAGAAGTCCTAACAACGTCCTTAACATAAGTGATTAAATTGTAGATGACGTAAGCTGCAAAAACAAAAACGTTACTAAGAATAGTATTTGCTCCTGACCCAACACATCAAAATTTAAGATTTTCATCTTGTGTTCCAGCCTTTTCATGGCCTAAGCCTAGCCCACCTCTAGTACTACAAGAACTTTACATACCCCTAACTTTGGTTTTTTGTTGCAATGTAATGCCTTCCCTTTCCAAACAGGACTTCCAACTACACAGGCCCAAAGCTCTGTTGTGTTTTCCCTAAGCCTTGCCACCTCCTTTGTAAAGTCCACATTTGGTCACCTCTTCTAATAGTGCCCCCGGGACTTGGTTTTTGACCGAATCTGTTAGTGACGTCCCTCACCATTTCACTACAATAAATAAGTAGTGCAGGTAACTGTCATTTTGGAGCTTATTTCTTTTTAAATAAATAATTAGGACATTATAATTCAAGAATTTAGTGTATACAGGGTCAATGTGGGACTGTGCGCTATATTCCCAAAAATTTGTTACAGATGACGGGTGGGGCGGGGGGGGATTAATTTGAACAGACCTGATCACTTCACTCCTGGTCCACTGGCTTTGATTTCTACTTTATAAGTGGTGGCATATTTTTCTCCAACTCTTCATTTCAGAATGTTGGTAGTGTTAATCCTGTATTGGCAATTAGATGACTTGTTAACAAAAACTTCTTAATATATGTTCTATAACCAACATCATTCCAACACAGGTGGCTAGCACTGCTGTCTCACAGCACCTGGGACCCGGGTTCCAGCTTGGGTCACTGTCTATGTGGAGTTTGCACATTCTTCACATGTCTGTGTAGGTTTCCTCCACAGTTCAAAGATGGCGGGGTTAGGTGACTTGGCTATGCTAAATTGCCCCTTGTGTCTGGGGGAACCAGCTAGGGTAAACACATGGGATTACAGGGATAGGGCCTGGTTGGAATTATGGTCGGAATGGCCTCCCACGACACTGTAGAGTTTCTATGAACCAACACTATCAAGAATCCAGGAATTTGTAAGGCTTATCCTTCACCAACTCAACAATATAGGCTTCCTTGGTTTTTCTCTAACATGATGTGGTGGTACCTCTATTGACATTATTGTTAAATTGTCAAATAATGGCATTTTTGCACGAAATATGAAAACCTGAAGCTTAGCTTTTGAATTGAGTAGCTTGATTCACGGGGCTGTTTCTTTGTGACTGCAGTGGGTAAAAGATTAGTCTGCTTACAATACGTAGAAGAGTGTTTAATACTTGTTTCAATCTCACCGATTTCTTGGTATTGCACCCCAACCCTGTAAGCTATGGGCAAGGGAAATTTGCCAACAATGTAGACAGACAATAAAAGAGCAATCGGGCTCACAACTGGTTTAGTTGGACCAACAGAGTGGCCACTTTAATGTGCGGCAGATACCATTTGTCTCTGACAGTACCATGGCCTCAAACAAACCAATTAGAATGATTCAAAGGTGAAACTGGGGGACACCCCTTTTGGATTAAAAAAGACAATGTTTGCCAGGAGAGAATAGCTCTAAAAGGCACACCAAATTGTACATTGCTGCTTTTTAAACTAGAGTGCTGTGCACATTGCCCTTAGAAAACTGCATTGGCTGGCCTATCAAATAGAACTGGAGATCCACTAGTGTAAGGCTACAAGAACTAGGAGCACAGCATTATATCCCTCATGCCATCTGGTCAATGAATACGACTTTGGTTGATCTTCAAACTGAACTCAGTTTTGCAACTTCCACCCCACCGTTCAATTCACTGACACCAACAATCTGTCCACCTCAGCCTTAAACACATTCAATTATGAAGCACCTCATGGAATTCCTATAGTACAGGAGGCCATTTGGCCCATTGAGTCTGTACTGACCACAATCCCATCTAGGTCCTATTCCTGTAACCACACATTTATTCTGTTAATCCCCCCCTGATACTAGGGTTAATTGAGCACAGCCAATCAACCGAACTCATATCTTTGGATTGTGGAGGAAACCCACGCAGGCACAGGAGAACATGCGTGAAGTTTGCACGGTCACCCAAGCCCGGAACTGAACCCGGACCCCTGGTGCTGTGAGACAGCCACTCCCCCTAACCCCCGCAATAGAAAATTCCAAAGATTCACAACCCCTTTGAGTAAAGACATTTCCTCAGTGCTAAATTCTCAATCACTTATGCCGAAACTGCTCCCTCTTGTGTCCCAGCCAGGGGAAATGAGTGCAGTATACTCTGTCTAGCCCCTTTAGAATCATGTATGTTTCAATGAGATCACCTCACCACTCTGAGATCAGAGAAAATAGATCCAATTTACTCAGCGCAGCAGAAGACAACACCCTTAGCCCAGGAAGGCTGAAGGACTGGTGTAGGGAAGAGGGTTTCATATTTGTGGATAACTGGGAAGTCTTTGTGAAAGAAGGAACCTGTATAGAAGGGATGGGGAACACTTGAATGGGAAGGGTGTGAATATCTTAGCTGGGAGGTTAGCTGGAGTGTTTCGGCAGGATTTTAACTAATATGGGGGGGGGGAGGAGGAGGAGGAGGAGGAGGAGGAGGGGATGAGACCGATCTCTCAGTAGAGAGCGAGATGGGAGATAGAGTAAGCTTGGATGAGAAGAGATGCACAGGGGAGAAGGAGGTTCCAAGTGGTCTTGGAGGTCTGGAGTGTGTCTGTTTCAATGCGAGGAGCGTAACAGGAAAAACGGATGAACTTAGGTTCCTTTGCGAGGAACTTGGATGTGATTGCAGAGAGAGACGTGGTTAAAGGAAGGGGAGCAGTGGCAACTGAACATTCCTGGGTATAAGTGTTTCAGGCATGACAGAGGAGGGTCCAGAAGAGGTGGAGGAGTGGCGTTGTTAGTTAAGGAGAGCATCACAGCGGTGCAGAGGGAGGACAATACAGAGGAGTTAGGAGTGGAGTCGCTGTGGGTGGAGTTGAGGAATAGAAAGGGGGCAATTACTATGCCAGGGGTGTATTATAGGCCACCCAACAGCCCACGGGCAGTTGAAAAAGGCATATGTAAAGACATTTTGGATAGGTGCAGAAAGAACAGACTTATTATACTGGGAGATTTTAATCTCCCTAGGGTGGATTGGAAAGTACTTAGAGCTGGGGGTTTGGATGGGCAGGAATTTGTAAAATGTGTACTGGAAGGATCGTTGGAACAGTATGTGGCTAGCCTGACTAGAGAAGGGGCTATGTTGGATTTAGTTCTGAATAATGAGCCAGGGCAGGTGGTTGATGTTGTAGTGGGGGGAACATGTGGCTAACAGTGATCACAATTCTGTCTACTTAAGGATACAGATGGAAAAGGATGCTTGTTGCCCTAGGGGCAGGGTGCTGAATTGGGGGAAGGCTAACTACGGTCGGATTAGGCAGGAACTTAGGGAAACTGATTGGGAATGGTTGTTTGAGGGCAAGTCCACTCTAGGCACGTGGGACTCTTTCAAGGGAATACTGAAAATGTTGCAAGATAAGTACGTGCCGGCCAAGAGGAAAGATGGGAAAGGTAGGATTAGAGAGCCGTGGATTACTAGGAATATTGAGGACTTGGTTAGGAAGAAAAGAGAAGCGTATGATAGGTCGAAGCAGCTGGGAACCGAGACAGCATTGAAGGAATATAGAGAGAGTAGGACAGAGCTCAAACAGGGAGTTAGAAGGGCAAAAAGGGGGCATGAAATGATTTTGGTGGATAGGATTAAGGAAAACCCAAAGGCTTTTTACTCCTATGTTAGAAATAAAAGGGTGGTTCGAGGAAAAAAAAACGGACCTCTTAGGGACAGAGGAGGGGAACTGTGCTTAGAGCCCAAGGGAATGGCGGAGATCCTGAATGAATACTTTGCGTCGGTATTCACGAAGGAGAGGGGCTTGTTGACAGCTCCTGTCTCTGAGGGAGCTGTGGACCAGTTGAGGGAAATATCTATACCGAGGGAGGAAGTGTTAGAGCTTCTAGGTAGCATTAAAACTGATAAATCTCCAGGGCCTGATGGCATTTATCCCAGACTGCTTAGAGAGGTGCAAGGTGAAATTGCTGGGCCTCTGACGCAAATCTTTGTCTCTTCCTTGGACACAGGTGAGGTCCCAGAGGACTGGAGAATAGCTAATGTTGCACCGTTGTTTAAAAAGGGTAGTAGGGATAATCCTGGAAATTATAGGCCGGTGAGTTTGACGTCAGTGGTAGGGAAGCTGTTGGAGGGGATTCTTAGAGATATGATGTATAGGCACTTAGAGCGTTGTAATCTGATTAGGGATATGCAGCATGGATTTGTTAAGGGGAGGTCGTGCCTTACAAATCTGGTAGAATTTTATGAGGAGGTAACGAAATCAGTGGACGAAGGGCGAGCCGTTGATGTTGTCTATTTGGATTTTAGTAAGGCGCTTGACAAAGTCCCTCATGGGAGGTTAGTCGAGAAGGTCAAGGCAAATGGGATACAAGGACAGGTAGCTAGATGGATAAGCAACTGGCTTGGTAATAGGAGACAGACAGTAATAGTGGAAGGGTGTTTCTCTAGCTGGAGGTCGGTCACTAGTGGTGTGTCGCAAGGCTCGGTACTGGGACCTCTTCTATTTGTAATATATAATGACTTGGAAGAGGGAGTAAATGGAGTGATCAGCAAGTTTGCAGACGATACAAAGATGGCTGGACTTGCGGATAGTGAGGAGCATTGTCAGGCGATGCAGCAGGACATAGATAGGCTGGTAGCTTGGGCAGACAAATGGAATTCAATCCTGATAAATGTGAGGTGATGCATTTCGGGAGAAAAAATGTAGGGGGGAGGTATATGATAAAGGGTAGACCTATTAAGAGTATAGAAACGCAGAGGGACATGGGGGTGCAGGTGAACAAGTCTCTGAAGGTGGCAGAGCAAGTGGAGAAGGTTGTGAAGAAAGCATATAGTATGTTAGCCTTTATAGGAAGGGGTATAGAGTACAAGATCTGGCCTTTAATGTTGCAGTTGTATAAAACGTTGGTTAGACCTCATTTGGAATACTGCGTCCAGTTCTGGTCGCCTTACTACCAGGAGGATGTGGAGACTCTGGAGAGAGTGCAGAGGAGGTTTACCAGGATGCTGCCTGTTATGGAAGGTCTGAGTTATGAGGAGAGATTAGGCAAATTGGGACTGTTTTCCTTAGAAAGACGTAGACTTAGAGGAGATCTGATAGAGGTGTACAAGATTTTGAAGGGGATAGATAGAGTAAACGGGGTTAAGCTTTTTCCTAGGATGGACTTGAATAGCACGAGGGGTCACGGGCTTAGGGTGAGGGGGTAAGGTATAATTTGGATGCTAGAGGGAGTTTTTTCACACAGAGGGTGGTGAGGGTTTGGAATGCACTGCCAAGTAAAGTGGTGGAGACAGGTAGTCTGGAGTTATTTAAGAAATACTTAGAAGGGCACATGAACAGAATGGGAATGGAGGGGTATAGAAAACTGATTTAAAATAGGGATCATGAGCCTTGGGAGTCCCTGGGAAGTGTGTAAATAGATGATGATATTGCTGTACTTGTTTTTATCCTACAGGTGCTTTGGTCCACCTTGTTGTCTAACGAGGGGCATACACGCGATGGGTCGTGAGAGGGCTGCTCTTGGATTTTTTCGAGAGTATCCTAGTGCTTCACGTCGTTAGTGTACGCTTGACCTGGACCATTTGATGGGCAACACGACAGCGCAGTGACTATAGCTGTGCTGTGCAGATACATGGATTTGGGCCTGTGTCTGTGGGAGTTTGCGCATTCTCCCTGTGCTTACGTGGGTTTTCTCCGGGTGCTCCGGTTTCCTCCCACATCCCAAAGATGTGCTCTTAGGCTAATTGGCAAAACAATTCTCCCTAAATTGTCTCAAATTTGGTTTTTAATCCATAGATCTATAAACATGGACAGGGATCGCGTGTAGAAGCGGGAACATCGAGGCGGTGGCGCGGGCTCGTTGGGCCGAAATGCCTGTTTCCTGTGCTGTTTTGTTCTTTGTTCACAGTAAGATTTTCAATGCAAGTATATCCTTCCACAAATAGGAAGACCAAAACTGTGCACAGTACTCCAGACAGTGTCACTGTACAATTTTAGCAAGATTTTTTATGCTGGTATTCCAATCCTCTTGCAATAAAGGCCAACTTGCCATTTGCCTTCCAATTGTTTGCTTTCTTCTTTATACAGCCAAGGCCCTCTTGAACGCACATAAGCTTAACAAATTGATGTATTTTTCCCAAAGGGATGGTAGACACATCTTATTCCTGAGACTTAGACTTATGCAAGCAGAGATGATGTTGTAAAACGTAGGCAATAGCACAACTGCAGTAAAATAAAATCTCAATTTGAATGGAAAAGGGAAATACTACTCCAAAAAGCCTGGTCAAGGAATTTGCAATTCCACCAAAATAGACGATAGTCCTCACCGGTTTGCTGTTAGATTTTTCCTCCGATTTTCCTGCTTTCCTTACTTTGTTGATAACTGCCTGAGGCTTAGAGGCTAAACCAAAAGGGAAAAAAAAAAATCAAATTGGTCTCAAAATTGCAAGAACACCAATTGTCAATTATAATCAAACTGGTTAGCTGGGAACTAGTTTGAGAGTAAGGAGTTCAGGACATCAATGCTCTGATCAGCAACTAGATAGCAGCTAGGCTCTGAACTTCATCTGTTGTTTCTGAATATAGGTGGGACAGGGCAATGAAGAGTTGTCCTTCCAGTGGACAGTGTTGCCCAATGAAACCAGTTTCTCTTTCCCCAAGGGTAGATTCAAACCAGATAAGCCCCACAATTTTGCAAAATGTTATCTGCGTTAATTAGTTTAGTTTATTTGTGTGTGTCATGAGTAGGCTGACATCAATGCTGCGATGAAGTTACCGTGAAATTCTCGAAGTCACCACATTCTGGTGCCTGTTTGGATCCAAAGAGAGAATCTGACATGGCCAATGTACCGAACCAGCATGTCTTTGGGACTGCTGGAAGTCTAAAACATGTCACCC
Source organism: Sphyrna mokarran (assembly GCA_024679065.1). Taxonomy (NCBI): domain Eukaryota; kingdom Metazoa; phylum Chordata; class Chondrichthyes; order Carcharhiniformes; family Carcharhinidae; genus Sphyrna; species Sphyrna mokarran. The sequence goes on from JAGIQG010000034.1 coordinate 8,700,524, forward strand.
ATTTATTTCTGGACACCCTCTTTAATCCTGTGCTCTGATAAATCAGTCTGCTTTTGACCCATGCCCTGAGGGATTTCTAAATTTGATTTAATTTTAAAAAATGCACCAGAATATACAAATTCTTCCCACGATAAAGCCTTTAATCAAAAAAAAACCTTCAACAATACACAGCACTAAAGGTGGGATGAAATAGCAATGGCTATGATTTTTTTTCATGAAAGAAATTTATTAGATGCCTTCTGCATCAACTGAGGCACAGTGGTTAGCACTGCATGTTCACAGTGCCAGGGACTTGCGTTTAATTCCAGCCTTGGATCACTGTCTTGTGTGGACTCTGCACATTCTTCCTACGTCTGCATGGGTTTCCTCCCACAGACCAAGGATGTGCAGGTTAGTTTGATTAGCCATGATAAATTGCCCCTTAGTATCAGTGGGATTAGTAGGATAAGTATGGGGGGGGTTTAAATGAGAAAAGGACCCAAGTGAGATTGTTGTCAGTGCAGACTTGATAGGTCAAATAGCCTCCTGGAGGGATTTCATGAACGTATATTTAGAACATTTATGAGTTGCTTGCTGAAAGGTGCACTGTTGTTGAAGGGACCGTTTAATAGGTAAGCAAATGCTGTAGCTAAAAATTTCAGGCGGAACTCTTTCCCTGCCATAATAGCTAGTTCATTCAGTCTAGTTACCAGGTTCAATTCCTGGCTTGGATCACTGTCTGTGTGTAGTCTGCATGTTCTCCCTGTGTCTGGGTGGGTTTCCTCCTACAAGCTGAAAGATGTGGTTAGGTGCATCGGCCATGCTAAATTCTCCGTGTTTATTGCAGCTGTGCTACATATGCTATTAGAGGGTTAAATCTTCAGTTAAATGTTAAACAAAAGTGCCTGCAAATCTATAGGTTTTAGTTTCACTTTAACGCAGTGATGGGTAAGATGAGTGAGGGGATCTCCCTCAGCGTACCCAAACAGATGCTGGAGTATGGCAACTGGGGGATTTTCACAGTAACTTCATTGCAGTGTGAATGTAAGCCTACTTGTGACACTAATAAAGAAAATTTAAAATGTTTAACTACATCTTGTGCCTATTTTCTCCGGATATTGTTATTGATGTGTTACAGCTTATTATAAAACAGAATCAGTGTTAATTGAATATCAATCAAGTGTGTAACTAGTATATTGTTCAGGCACAGAGTTGAATGGACCATTTGGTGAAGCAACAAGATCCAGTGACATTCACTTTTAGACTACTCAGTTGCAGAGGGCATTGCAGCAAAAGCCAATGGTGATGGTAGTTAGTATCAGAATTCTGGAAGATTTTTCTCTTCCCCTAATTTGGATTAGCAAATGGAGAACTTTATTAGCCCCACTAAACAAATTATGAATCAATCCCCAGCTTCCCAGTTCATCTGCTCAGATTTAGTTAGCTGAGCTAGTCTGTGTCATGGCTTAGTCAAGCTGAACTTACTCTGTACAGGTTTAAGAGACTTGAATGCAGTTTTTGGTTCAGCCCGACCCCTTGTCTGCGACAGTTTGACAGATGCAGCTTGGACATCTAGAAATTTTAGTTTGGAGAATTAAAGTTGATTAGCTATTATATTAACACAACAGTAAATTCACACATTTCAAGTTAAGAAGGTCATTTATTAGTGTCACAAGTAGGCTTTCATTAACACAGCAATGAAGTTACTGTGAGAACCCCCCTGTCGCCTGTTCGCCTGTGCATTTAGCACAGCTAATGCACCTAATCAGTAGGTCTTTCAGACTGTGGGAGGAAACCGGAGCACCTGGAGGAAACCCACACAGGCATGGGGAGAAAGTGCAGACTCCGCAGACAGTGACCCAAACTAGGAATCAAACCCAGGTCCCCAGCACTGAGACAGCACTACTAACCACTGTGCCACCTTTGAAAGCTAGAAAGTCCCAAGCTATAGCCTGGAAGATACATCTTTACCAAAGATTTGAAATATTTCCAGTTTGCATTAAAATTCATTATCGCAAAAAAAAATGCTGCACAAGATACCAGGAGAGTGTTTGAATGGTACCAAGATAAAAAGGTACCAAGAAAAGGAACAGAACTTTCGGACAATATTTTAATGTGTGCACTTCACAAATTAAAATGGGTCGCACTGTACTACGAGTTACATTATTTATATAAAAATGCTGCCGGTCTCAATTTTCTTAAAGACAGTAAATTTAAAAATTCTGATTCTACTAAACATTAAAGCTTGACTAAGCTTTTAAAAAAGCTTTTAAGAGCACTGCTGAATTATTTATAAACCTAGTACCTGCTAGATATCAGACACAAACCAAGCCGACTATAAAACTGTGCTCTATAACTATTTATTGACAGCAGCATCACCTGCCTATGATATTTTTAAAAAGGTTCCATCAGGTAGCTGTTTTTCAACACTGTTCCAATTTTAAATCAATCTAATCAATTTGTTCCAAAATCTGATTTAGTAAACTATCACATACACATTTCCCTTTCAATTCCTGTCAATCTTACAAGCGTAGAATGGTACAGAATCCCTACAGTACTGAAGGAGGCCATTTGGCCCATCAACTCTGCACCAAACACAATCCCATCCAGGCCCTATTCCTGTAACCACATATTTACCCTGCTAATCCCTTGGCAATAGGGCCAATTTAGCACAGCAAACCAATCTAACTGCACATCTTTGGAGTGTGGAAGGAAACTGGAGCATCTGGAGAAACCCACACAGACATGGAGAGAAGATGCAAACTCTACATAGTGATCCAAGGGGGACCCTGCTGCTGTGAGGGAACAGTACTAACTACTGTGCCACAGTATCGCCCTACAGTCCACTGGTCTTCTAAATAGAAGAACTGTCAATCAAGATAATCACATTACCGCCTGCTCACCTTTTCATTTTGAATCACAGGATCACTCAAACCTCCTCATGACCCATTTCAGGGAGAACCAATTTCAACTTCTTTAGTTTCTAGTTTTCACAACTAATGCCCCTCACACTTGGTACCATTCTAGTAAATCATTAGCAAATTCTCCTTCCTAAAGCCCAGGAACAAAAGCAGCCTGTTATTTTGTTCTATTCTCATCTTAATCACAAGCTCATGTAAATTTTAGTAGATTGTTTACTAGCTCAGTCTAATCTTGTAACAGAAATTTAGGAGGTAGGAGGCCATTTGTGTCTGCTCTGCCATTCATTATGATCATGGCTGATCGTCCAACTCAATAGCATAATCCTGCCTCCCCCCCACACTCTCTGATCCTATTCGCCCCAGGCAATTTAGAAATGCACATAAACAGAATCCCTACCATGCAGAGGATGCCATTTGGCCCAAAGCTGCACCAACCACTATCCCACCCAGACCCTCTTTCCATAACCTTCATGACACCAAGGTCAATTTAGCATGGCAAATCCATCTAACCCACCCATCTTTGGACTGTGGGAGGAAACCCATGCAGACATAGGAAGAATGTGCAAACTCCACACAAATGGTGACCCGAGGCCAGATTTGAACCTGGGTCCCTGGTGTTATGGGGTAGCAGTGCTAACTACTGCACCATCTATAACGCTCTGTAACTAATCAAAACAAGTAACCATTATACTGTACAGTCCAATAGCCTATTCTTTTTGTACAGCAGTGACTGACTTGGGTGTCTTAAGGGTCTTTATCTACCATAATTCCACAACTGCTTTTCTGATCTGTCTGGTCAACCCCTTTCCAATAGCACCCACCAATGATACCCACAGTGAAGCCCAAACGACTTAAATGTTTTGTCTAATGAAAGCTTATTCAAAAGTTTCAGCCACAATGAGTTTTATTCCAACTGTCTGGGGATATCCACATTACTTCAGCTCCTTGTGGCCAAGCGGTCAACAGCCTGAGCAACTAGGCCCAGCACAAGATTTGGACAATCTAAAATAAACTAACAGTCTGTGACTGTTGATAGTAATTTGGACAGGTTTAAAAATAACAGACAGATCAGGGCGATAAGCAGTCCACAACACCAGGTTAAAGTCCAACCTGGTGTTATGAGATGTCATACTGTGCCCACCCCAGTCCAACCTTGGAATCTGCAGCTGAGCAAATGAGGACGTTATATTCCCCAGTTTCAGCCAGACTCTCCTGCACCTCAGATTTCCACCATTATGGAAAGGAGTAACGTGCATGTGGGGCTGGACACCTCTGCCCATTGAAGGGTGCGAAGGATAAGAGGAGACACCTGGAGGCCACCTACAGCACAGACTAGGTGGAAACCCAGAGATGGGGGAAAAGAGGGCACACAAGAGGTCATACTGAGACACCACCTGAAACAATCTCTTAAAAGCCACCTGGACCTTTTGGCTAAAATTAAGTTCAGACCAAACCCAGAAGGGGAAGTAACGCCTCATCCTGTCAGCTTGGATCTCGTTTGATCGAGATCAAAATGGGAGATACGGCCTGTCCTGTCAGCTTAGATCGGTTTTGTATTAGCTTTTTGATTGGGAATAAGAGACCCAAAAGGAACACAAAAAGAAAGGCACACAAGACCAACCTTCACAAAGATCTGGAGTTCAAAGATGAGGGAGACAGCAGAGCCCAGAGAACTAGATACGGCAGCTTGGTCAAGTTCATTGTCATTGTGTTAGGAACCTCAGACAGGTAGCATAAAGTATTAAGTAATTTTGGGAGTTGACTTGTTTTTGAATAGACTAGATATGCTAAGGGGTTGTTAATAAATTTCAGGTCGATCCATGAACCAAAACTTGTCCTTCTCATGAATAAGGGCAAGTGTTTTAATACAAACTGGTTGAACTGTCTGCCCATATGCAAACAACTTTCTAAACTACCACTCATCAATTTTTCAAATAAATTCATTTATGGGACATGGATGCTGCTGTCTGGCCAGCATTTGTTGTCCATCCTTAGTTACCTGAGGGCATTTAAGAACCAACCACATTGCCAAGGCTCTGGAGTCACATGAAGGCCAGACAGGGCAAAGACAGCAGATTTCCTTCTCTAATGAATGTTAATGAACCAGGTGGGTTTTTGTGACAATGGTTTCGTGGTCATTAGTGGATTCTTAATTCCAAATATATTTTATTGAATGCAAATTCCACCATCTGCCGCGACAAGATTCAAATCTGGGTCTCCAGAATATTAGGTGAGTTTCTGGACTAATAGTCAAGTGAAAATACCACCAGGCCATTGCTTCCCCACCCACATGGGCAAACATTAGCATTTCTCTGGAACTGATGACACTGAACACCATTCCCCTTACAATCTTTTTCATCTCATTTTTCATAAATTTATATGCTTGCTTTTGGAGCTGTTCTAGTTTCTCTTAATGTTGATCCTGTAGATAATCTATGGGATCCAAATGTTTTTAACATCTTTAATATTTTTATTACATGATCAATCAAGGCACCAAAGGGTGGGCTTCAATATCACACTAGAACGTTAGTTCTAATTCTTTCATTCAAAATCAATGCACTTTGCCTGATTGGTGCAGCCTTTTACTTCTTGCAAGGGAACAAATATCAGGTAGTGTTTCAGAGTCATGGTCTTTTCAACAGCTGCATTTATCCATACAGAAAAGAAGTCAATAATGTTGGCTTAAAGTTGCATCACAGGATATAATTTGCTTCCAGGGCTGCTTTCCAGACACGAAGTAAAAGATTACGCATCGGAGGTTAGTCAGTTAGATTAACCCAATAGATTTTCCATCAGTTACTTCGTGCTTCAATAGGTTTTCGATAGGTTGCATTTACACGTGTTTAGGCAGTTCTGTACAACACATTTGGGACACTAGTTCTTTGAAATTTAACAATCAAATTCTCAAGACTGGTTTGTTCAAAGGCTTCAGCTGGGTTTGAAGGTTTGCAAAAAAACAGATATGAGCTCCAGCTCACGTATGCAACAAAAGTCAATCTAAGGCAGCATTTTGTGGGTTTTGCAGGATTTTAGTGCCAGCTAGTATTCATCTCACTTCTACTCTTGGGTAATCTGCTTTGGTCAGCTCCTTGCCAGATTCAGATGTGCAAAGCTAAGTCCTGAATCCACGGACACTTGGAAAATAGCCAATGCCATTTTGGGACAGGCAAAATACTCAGGCCTTCTCAAGAGGGCAATAGGTACATTGTTAGTGTCCTTAAGGAATGGAATGCCCATTCAAGGACTCCTCATTATCTGCTGCACATACATGCTGACTTGGAGATTCATGTACAAAGACACCCAGATCTCCCTGTACTGTTGCAATTGCTCCATCTAAACATTTTGCCAGGAAGAATAGGAAAGCAAAATGAACTCTCATTTCCCCACATTATACTCCATCTGCCAATTTTTCTGCTCAGTTATTCCATCTGCCCATTCACTCAACTTGGAGTACCATTGGAAGCCTTTGTATCCTGACAACCTGCTTCCTTACCTATCTTTATACAATTGGCAAATTTGGCTACAAGGCCAAACTTTCATTTAAACCATTACTATAGGTCAGAAACAAAGTTGAGGCCTCATCACTGTTCCTGCAGCACTCCCTTAGTTTGCCAAAACTCATCTCCAAACTTTGATTGGATCCTATACTTCCTAGCCCATAGGCCACAATCAGTAAGGATAGGCAACAACACCTCCTCCACGATCATCTTCAACACTGGTGCCTCACAAGGCTGTGTCCTTAGCCCTTTACTACACTCTTTATACTATAAAGTCTACGTGGCCATCCAGGGTTGGTGATGACACCACCGTAGTGGGTCAAATCTCATACAATGATGAAACGTGCAACAGAAAAGAGATAGAGAATCTGATGAATAGATGTACCATAGAAAGTATTCTTTCTAGTTGTATCATACCTTGGTATGGCACCTACTCTGTCCAAGATCACAATAAGCTAAAGAGTCATGAATGAAATCTAGTCCATCATGCAAGCCAGCCTCCCACCCATTGACTCAGTCTACAATTCCCATTGCTTCGGAAAAGCAGCCAGCAATCAAGGACCCCACGCACCCTGGACATTCTCTCTTCCACCTTCTTCTGTTGGGAGAAAGATACAAAAGATTATGTACCAACTGACTCAAATAGCTTCTTCCCTGCTGCCAGACTTTTGAATGAACTTGCACTAAATTGATTTTTCTCTACACCCCAGCTATGATGGTAATACTACATTCTGCAATCTCCCCTTTCCTTCTTTATACAGACAAAGCATGCCATTCATGGATTGCAAGAAATAATACATTTCACTGTATAGTTGAGATACAATAATAAATCAACAAGTGATGTATTTATCCCAACTATTCATGCTAATGTAACAGCATGAGCACTCATCTTGTACAGGAAATTTTTACTTGTTACTGATTGATTTAGAAAACCAACAGCATACATCCACTGCCTTGCCATTATCGATCCTGCTCATTAGTATTCTTTACAGAGGTAATGTGTCAAATATGATTTACCTTTCACAAAATCAGGATAGGTGGTGCCTGAATGTGTTATTATTTTCTAAATTTTGTTATTACCTCAATAATGGATTGAGGTAATGGATGGAGCCCCAGTGAATTGAACCTAACAGCCCGATCAATTTCACCAGAATGGGTAGTATACGTTTTTCAGACAGTCAGCCTTGTTTGGGGACAAATTAATTTAATTTGTGTAAGAGCTGTCCCTTTATCTTGCAAGTTATTTAAGACAATTAAGTCCTTTGTCTGTCTCAAAGCAAGAGCACCTAGGTAAACACGAGTAATAAAGTGGTCAAAGGTCTGTATAGAATATTTCACAGGCAGCTTTCTATGTTGTCTCATGCCTTTACAGTGGCATATTGATTAGCACTGCTGCCTCAGTGCCAAGGACCCAGGTTCAATTCCCAGCTTAGCTCACTATCTGTGCAGAGTCAGCATGTTCACCCCATGTCTACCTAGGTTTCCTTTGGGCGCTCTGGATTCCTCCCACAGTTCAAAAGATGTGCTGGTTAGATGCATTGCTAAATTTTCCCAGTGTACCCAAACAGGTGGCAGAATATAGCAACTAGGGGGTTTTCATAGCAACACTGTCGCAATGTTAATGTAAAATGACTTGTGACAAACAAATTTTTAACCAGAGGTGTTAAATTTTCAGATTTCCAATCTCTTGGAGCTTTTTGAAGATGACAACTGAAGTATCCCACTATTTCTGGAACCACTTAAAGTCATAGGATGGAGGCCATCAGGACCCGTCAGCCTCAAGTCCCCTGCCCATTACATTTTCTTCAGTGATGGTGGAAGTCTGCCTTGTAGAAGCATTGGGTTGAAATAAGCTGGCAACCAGGTACTAACAACAATACAAAGATTTGACAAGACTGAGCAGTTCTAGACTCTCAAACCCATTTTGGATTGGTGTCATTGCAGTGTCCTTGTGACCGCCTGGTCTACACTCCCTCCTCATACCTGAAGTTTCTACAATTGCGATATTTTGAGACTTCTACTGTGAAACAGATACAAAGTGTGTCCTGCTCCTCCAATCATAAACTTAAACACCAGGGATAATTTCACAAGTAGGCTTACATTAAGTTACTGTGCTGCCCTAGGTTGTCAGGGATCTGGATAAATGTTCTGCAGAATTTCAGACTCCATTTGACAAGGATTTACAGATACAAGTTCCACTGAAAAAGGGTAAATAAATATTATATTTAACTACTTAATACAGTAGTCGAGTGAACATGCAAGTGATCACCAAAGATCCTTGGGACAGAGGAGGGGATCTATGCTTAGAGCCTGAGGGAATGGGGGAGATCCTGAATGACTACTTTGCATCGGTATTCACGCAGGAGACTGGCCAGATGTTGACATAGTTGAGGATCGGTTGAGGGAAATAAGGATTACGAGGAAAGAGGTGTTGGGGCTGTTAGGCAGCTTAAAGACATATAAAGCTCCGGGGCCTGATGGAATTTACCCCAGGCTGCTAAGGGAGTTGAGGGAAGACTTGGCTGGGCCTCTGACGCAAATCTTTGTCTCTTCCTTGGACACAGGTGAGGTCCCAGAGGCCTGGAGGATAGCAAACGTAGTACCGTTGTTTAAAAAAGGTCAGAGGGATCACCCAGGGAACTATAGGCCGGTGAGCTTGACTTCAGTTATAGGTATGCTAAAGGAGAGGATCCTTAGGGACAGGATGTATGAGCACCTGGAGCGCTGCGATCTGATCAGGGATATGCAGCATGGCTTCGTCAAGGGGAAGTCTTGTCTTACGAATCTAGTGGAATTTTTTGAAGAAGTGACAAAAACAGTTGATGAAGGACATGCTGTTGATGTCGTCTACATGGATTTCAGCAAGGCGTTTGACAAGGTTCCTCATGGTAGACTGATAGAGAAGGTGAAGGCGCATGGGATACAGGGTTGGGTATGTAGATGGGTCGAGGACTGGCTCAGGAGGAGGAGACAAAGGGTAGTAGTGGAAGGCTCTTTTTCTGGCTGGAAGCCTGTCACAAGTGGAGTGCCACAAGGCTCAGTACTAGGTCCTCTTCTATTTGTGGTCTACATAAACGACTTGGAAGTTGGGGTAGGTGGTGAGATCAGCAAATTTGCTGATGACACTGAGATGCTTGGATTGGCGGGTACCGAGGAGCAGTGCCAGGCAATACAACAGGACATAGATAGGTTGGTAGACTGGGCAGATAGATGGCAAATGGAATTTAATCCGGATAAATGCGAGGTGATGCATTTTGGCCGGAAAATGTAGAAGAGAGTTATAGGATAAAAGGTAAAACTATACGGAGCATAGAGACGCAGAGAGACTTGGGGGTGCAGGTTCACAAGTCTCTGAAGGTGTCCTCACAGGTGGAGAAGGTGATAACGAAGGCGTATAGTATGTTAGCTTTCATAGAAAAGGGTATAGAATACAAGAGTAGGAGTTTGATGTTGCAGTTGTATAGAACATTGGTTAGGCCTCACTTGGAATACTGCGCCCAGTTCTGGTCGCCATACTATCGGAAGGATGTGGAGTCCTTGGAGAGAGTGCAGAGGAGGTTTACCAGGATGCTGCCTGGTATGGAAGGACTGTCTGATGAGGAACGATTAGATAGACTGGGGTTGTTTTCCCTTGAAAGACGTCGGCTTAGAGGGGATCTCAGAGGTGTATAAGATTACAAGGGGTATAGATAGAGTAAATGGAGGTAAACTTTTTCCGCCTTTAGAAATGGATAGGACGAGGGGTCATGGCCATAGGGTGAGGGGGGCTATGTATAGGACGAATATTAGAGGGCAGTTTTTCACACAAAGGGTAGTGGGGGTGTGGAATGCACTGCCGATTAAGGTGGTGGGAGCAGGCACGCTGGGGCTGTTTAAGGGTCTCTTGGACAGCCACATGAGCGGTATGCAGATAGAGGGATATAGTAGGACTGTTTAACTATGGCTTTTTCCCCCCACAGGTAATTCGGTCCATACTTGACCAACAAGGAGCATGCATTCGGCAGGTGGTGCGAGGACAGCTCTTGGATGTTGATTCATGGGTGCTTCATGTCGTAAATGAGTGCTTTATGTGGACCATCGGAAGGGCACCATGACAGCTCAGAGACTATCGCTGTAGCTGTGCAGACACTTGGAATTGGGCCGGTGTCTGCGCGTTCTCCCCGTGGTTGTGTGGGTTTTCTCCAGGCACTCCGGTTTCCTCCCACAACCCAAAAATTCGCTCTTAGGCTGATTGGGAAACAAATTGTCCCTATAGTGAGAGTCTTCCATATTAGGAATAACCTAAATTTAGAATAGGATAATGGAATTGCTACTATATAGTTATGACGGCAGCGCAGGCTCGTTGGGCCGAAGGGCCTGTTTCCCGTGCTGTGTTGCTCTTAAAAAAAAACACCTTCCAACCCATGAAAACTTCCATTTATAAGGGCAAGAGCAGCAGATACCATCATCTGCAAGTTGGGGTGCTCTGGCTTCTTCCCATAGTCCAAATGATCTGCTGGTTAGGTGTTAAATTCTCCCTCAGTGTACCTGAACAGGTGCCAGTTGAGGGATTTTCACAGTAACTTTATCGCAAGCTTACTTCTGGCACCAATCAATAAGCTTAAATATTTTTTCAAATCCTCTTCCCAGTGTCTTTCATTGGATGCTAAAACTTTGTTCTAAAACATCTCCAAAGTGTTGCTGTGGTGATCTCAGTGAAATTCAGTTACCCCTTTTCTCCTTTGCAGTTGACACTTTGGCTCCTGCAGTTTGAACTGTTGGGTGCTGACTCCTTGTCCCAGTGGCCATTGTAGAACCTCGAGTAGGAACAGTGCTGCTTTTAACAGGACCCACCTGTGACACAATACATAGAAAGTTAAAACTTGGCACTTCATTGCTTTCACAACTTTACAGCCAACAAACTAAACATCCCCTGGGCAATTCATTGCTCTTTCAGAAATGCTGTTTACTGAAAATTGATCCATAATGTGGCGATATACTGGCAGTAAAATCAGAATCAACTCCCAGCATAAGTCCCGATGCTGCAGCCCATCTTTTAAAGTTGTTACCTTAGTAGGAGCTGTGAATCTAGGTACAATGGGTGCCTTTGTCACCTCTTGCTTCTTGGACATTGATCTTGTCACTCTGACCTCGGAGGCAGAAGGCACAACAGCCTACAATTTAAAAAAAAAAGGAACAAGTACTATTACAGTTCACTCATTGTCACGCTTATTAAACTACCCTGGATAAGGTGGAACAGTGACCCAAGCCAGATCTCTAGCACTGAGAGACCCAGATTCACTTCCCAGTTTGGGTCACTGTCTGTGGAGTTTGCACTTTCTCCCTGTTGTCTGCATGCATTTTCTCTGGGTGCCCTGGTTTCCTCCCACAGCCTGATGTGTGGAATAGATGGGACTAGCCAGGGTAAGTGCATGAGGTTATGGGGAAAGGGCCTGGGTGGGATTGTGGTCACTACAGACTCAATGGGCCAAAAGCTCTGTAAGGTTCTATGAATTGCAAAATAAAGGACCACCCACCTCCTTTGAAACTCCAATTTATCTTTGTTTGCTCACTTGGAACTCTAACTAGAATTTTATAGCCGGCAATATCCATTGGGCCCACAGCCTGCACACTGACAGATTTATTACAAACTTGTAGAACCAGTGTAGTAACAGTGAAACTGCCAACATCTCCTATTCAGCAGCCCTCAACTTATTCAGCTATTCCACAGGAGGAACAAGATCATCAGTGGCTGGAGCTCCAATTCAATCTTTTTCCAGACACCATTAGCCTGGTGCCATCTTAAAATCTCACCTCAAAACAAAAAAGTTTGATGCACAAACTTTACTGAACAGGAGATGGCCATTTGGTCCACTGAATCTGAGACAGCCCTTGCTGCAATGAAATTAAGCACATGCTTAATTTCCCCTGGCATTATGTTTCAAATGTGACCCCAGTTGAAAATTACCATGACCCCTCATGATTTGTCCTTCTGTAAGTTTCAGCGAGGAGCTCCAAATTCTTCTACTCCTTCCCCCCGCCACTGTTCAACAATGGCCACCAAACCTAAGTACAGTAAAGTTCTGAAGCAATTACACACTGACATTAATACTACAATGAAATTACTAGTCGCCACACTCCAGCACCTGGTCGGGTATACTAAGAGAAGCCCATTCACTAGTCCAGGTTTTAAAGTGAATACTGAAATCTATAAACTTATAAATTTAACATTTAATTGAAGTTTTAATCTTTTTTCAAACTATTAATATAGAAACACAGCCACTATAAACACTGTACCTTAACCTTTGGCTTGACTGTATTTTGTGACTGAAAGGGAACCACATCCGGTCTGTAAATTCCAACTTTGAAGACTTGCTTGGGTTTCTCACGCTCTGCCTTCAGTTTCCGCAGTAGTTTTTCCTCCTTATAGCGCTGCAACATTTCCAAACGCTGCACTGTTTGTGATGCTGCCCTCAAAGTTTCTGAAAAAGCCAAGAATAATGGACATTTAATTAAAAGAAACAAATTTTAGCTTATTACAGCCTCCAGATGAGAGCAAAGATCCAAGGAGTAGCAAAAGACATCAGACTTGTTTTCATGATCTCCCTAGAATGTTAAGCCAAGGCCAAATACTCATGGACACCATCCCCCACCCCTGCTTCCCACCACACCATACTCCCCCCCACCCACCCCCTTCCCTACACTGCAGTTCCCCCCCACCACATCCACCCCCCCCCACTACAACCCCTCCCACCCCAACATCCACCCCCACCTCCCTTTCCCACCCTACACTGCATTCCCCAATCCCCCCTCCACTGCATTCCCCCCACTGCACTCCCACCACACCTCCCCCCCACCAAACAATGCAACCACCGCCCCCCCCACAACATCCACCTTCCTCCTCACACCCCCTTCCCCACCCTACACTGCACTGCACTCCTCCCACAGGGGGCTATATTGGATTTAGTTCTGAGTAATGAGCCAGGGCAGGTGGTTGATGTTGTAGTAAGGGAACATGTGATTAAGAGTGACCACAATTCTGTCTACTTCAGGATACAGAATTGAAAAGGATGCTTGTTGCCCTAGGGGGAGGGTGCTGAATTGGGGGAAGGCTAACTACGGTCGGATTAGGCAGGAACTTATGGAAACTGATTGGGAATGGTTGTTCGAGGGCAAGTCCAACAGGCATGTGGGATTCTTTCAAGGGAACACTGAAAATGATGCAAAAAAGATCTGTACCAGCTAAGATGAAAGATAGGATTAGAAAGCCGTGGATTACTAGGGATATTAAGGACTTGGTTAGGAAGAAAAGAGAGGCGTATATTAGGTCAAAGCAGCTGGGAACGGAGAGAGCGTTGGAGGATAATAGAGAGAGCTCAAACAGGGAGTTAGATGGGCAAAAAGGGGGCATGAAGTGGTTTTGGCAGATAGGATTAAGGAAATTCCTAAGGCTTTTTACTCTTATGTTAATGTTGTACCGTTACAACAATAGCTAATGTTGTACCATTGTTTAAAAAGGGTAGTAGGGAAAACCCTGGAAATTATAGGCTGGTGAGTTTGACGTCAGTGGCAGGGAAGATGTTAGAAGGGATTCTTAGAGATAGAATGTCTAGGCACTTAGAGCATTGCAATCTGATTAGGGATATGTAACATGGATTTGTTAAGGGGAGGTTGTGCCTTACAAATCTGGTAGAATTTTTTGAGGAGGTGACAAAAACGGTCAACAAAGCGCGAGCTGTTGATATCGTCTATGTGTATTTCAGTAAGGTGTTTGACAAAGTCCCTCATGGGAGGTTAGTTGAGAAGGTCAAGGCTCATGGGATACAAGGACAGGTAGCTAGATGGAAAGTAACTGGCTTGGTAATAGGAGACAGAGTAATAGTGGAAGGGTGTTTCTTTAGCTGGAGGTCGGTCACTAGTGGTGTGCCGCAGGGCTCGGTACTGGGACCTCTTCTATTTGTAATATATATAAATGACTTGGAAGAGGGAGTAAGGGGAGTGATCAGCAAGTTTGCAGACAATACAAAGATGGCTGGACTTGCGGATAGTGAGGAGCATTGTCAGGCGATGCAGCAGGACATAGATAGGCTGGTGGGAGGGGGACTTCCCCCCCCCCACCCCCAAAGAGGGTGCTAGGGGTATGGAATGCACTGCCAAGTAGCAGAGGCAGACACTCTGGTGTTATTTAAAAAGATACTTAGATGGGCACGTGAACAGAATGGGAATGGAGGAATATAGACAACTGATTTAAAACAGAGATCATGAGCCTTGGGAGTTCCCTGGGAAGTGTGGAAATTGTCAATGATATTAATGTATTTGTTTTATCCTACAGATACTTTGGTCCACCTTGTCTAACAAGGGGCATACACACGATGGGTCATGACAGGGCTGCTCTTGGACTTTTTGAGAATATCCTAGTGCTTCACGTCATTAGTGTGCACTTAACCTGGACCATTTGACGGGTAACACAACAACTCAGTGACTATTGCTGCACTGTGCAGACACATGGATTTGGGCTTGTGTCTGTGGGAGTTTACGCATTCTCCCCATGCTTGCGTGGGTTTCCTCCCACATCCCAAAGTGATGCTCTTAGGCAAATTGGCAGAAGAGATTCTCCCCAAGTTGTCTCAAATTTGATTCTAATGCATAAATCTATAAACATAGACAGGGATCACAGGTAGAAGTGGCAGCGCAGGCTCATTAGGCCAAAGGGCCTATTTCTCATGCTGTTTTGTTATTCCCCCCGCGCTCCCCTTAAATCCAACCCCCCCCGCGCGCTCTCTCCCTCCCCCCCCCCCCCCCCCCGCCTCCCTCCCCCCCCCCCCCCCCCCCCCGCCTCTCCCTCCCCCCCCCGCGCTCTCCCTCCCCCCCCCAACCCCCCCCCCCGCGCCTCTCTCGCTCTCCCCTCCCCCACCCACCCCTCCCCCTCCCCCCACACCCCCCTACCCCTCTCCCCCACACCCCCCTACCCCACTCCCCCCCACACCCTCCACTCCCCCCCACACCCTCCCCACACCCCCCCACCCCCCCCCCCCCCTCCCCCCCCCCCCCACCCCCACCCCCACCCCCCCCCCCCCCCCCACCCCACTCCCACCCCCCCACCCACCCAACCCCCCCCCCCCCCCCCCACCCCCTCCCCCCAACCCCCACCCCCCCCCCCCACTCCCACCCCAACCCCACACCCCCTCCCCCCAACCCCTCCCCCCCCACCCCCTCCCCCCAACCCCAACCCCCCCCCCACCCCCTCCCCCCACCCCCACCCCCCCCCCCCCCCCCCCCCCCCACCCCTCCCCCCCCCCCCCCCCCTCCCCCCCCCCCCCCCCCCTCCCCCCCCCACCCCCACCCCCCCCCTCCCCCCCCCCCCCCACCTCCCCCCCACCCCCACCCCCCCCCCACCCTCCCCCCCCACCCCCACCCCCCCCCCCCCCCCCCCCCTCCCCCAACCCCTCCCCCAACCCCCACCCCTCACCCCCCCCCCACCCCCTCCCCCTCCCCCACCCCCCCCTCCCTCCCCCCACCCCCACTCCTCCCCCTCCCCCCCACTCCCTCCCCCCCACCCCCCACCCCCCACCCCCACCCCCCCCCCCCACTCCCTCCCCCCACCCCCCTCCCTCCCCCCCCCCCACCCCCCCCCCCCCCCCCCCCCCCCCCCTCCCCCCCCCTCCCCCCCCCCCACCCCCCCCCCCCCCCCCCCCCCCCACCCCCCCCCCCCTCCCCCCCCCCTCCCCCCCCCCCCCCCCCCCCACCCCCCCCCTCCCCCCCCTCCCCCCCCACCCCCACTCCCCCCCACCCCAACCCACCCCCACTCCCCCCCCCCTCCCACCACCCCACATCCCACCCTCCCACCCCTCCCCCCCTCCCACCCCCCCCACCCCCCACTCCCCCCCCCCCTTCCCCCACTCCCCACCCCCACCCACTCACTTGGGGGCCCGGCACCTTCGGCCTCTCCCCGCTGCGGGCCCACGGGCGGCGCATCCAGGCGGCGGCTCTTGCGAAGCTGCCGGTCACGGTTCTCCTTCTGGGAGCGGGTGCGGCTGCGGGCCTGCTTGACCCGTACAGCCTCCAGACCCCGGGAAGCGGCTGCCTTGTAGCGCTCGCTGAAACGGCTGGCTGCGGGCTCCATGGCGGCTGAATGACAAGGGACCTGCACCCACCACCCGAGCGTTAACCATTCAAAATAACCCGCTCCACCCTTGATTGGACCAGTCGCTTCTAATTATGCACAGGGTGAGGTTTCCGATTGGCCAGATCCGAACTTAGCACCGCGCACTAGCTATCTATTCTCCATTAGGATTGGTCTATCTGTCGCCAGGACGTCCAATCACGCACAAGCGAATTCCGATTGGTGAGTTTGTCTCCAGTCATAGTTCAGCTTGCATCTAAGTTCTATGTCCATTGGCGGATTTGACGCATGTCCGTTCAATCCTGTCACAGTTTATTTCGAACCCTCATTTTCATTGGTTAATTTGACACCGGTTGGTGCAATCACATCCCAGTTCGTCGCGGACCTCCATTCCCATTGGCGAACATTTCGCCACCGGGCTATCCAATCATATTCCAGCTCGCATGGAAGGCCCATTCCCATTGGTGGATTTAACGCGAGCCCATCCAATCGTATCGCAGCTCGCATCGGACTTCTATTCCCATTGGTGGACTTGTCACTGGGATATCCAATTATTTCCTACTTCGCAAGGAAGATCCATTCCATTGGTGCGTTTGACGCCAGCCCGTCGAATCCTGTTTCAGCTCGCAGCAAACGTTCACTCCCATTGGTAGGTTTGAATTTGGGCGGTTGGAAAAAGCCGTTAGTCTTCAGACTCGGTGTCCAACGGTGGCGCTGATTGAATTCAAGGCGGGAAATTTGAGTTGAAGACTGGGAGCCATGTTCTTTGGCTGAAAAGTTTTATTTTTAAAGTTTATTTGTTAGTATCACTAGTAGGCTTACACTAACACTGCAATGATATTACCGTGAAAATTCTCCAGTCACCATAACTCCCATGCCTCTTCGGGTAAATTGAGGGAGAATTTAGCACCTAACCATCACGTCTTTCAGACTGCGAGAGGAAACCGAAGCGCCTGAGGAAATCCATGCAGTCACGGAGAGAAACTGCAGAGTCCCATTGACAATGACCCAAGCTGGAAATCAAACCCGGTTCCCTGGCACTGTGAGGCACAAGCACTAACCACTATGCCACCATGCTGCCTTACTTTCTTCCTGATGACACTGGGGCAAGTTATTCCAGTTGCTCATTCTAGGTTTTTCAGCCTCTCATCCTGCTGCCTGATGTCCACCTGTCTTATATCTTAAGAGCTATCTCATCTCTTAAGACATCTTAAGACTATCTAGTCCCACACAGAGATTGCTTCAAGATCTTTCCTGGTCCCCCCACGCTGATGCTATAGTTAAGAAAGCCCACCAACACCTCAACTTTCTCAGGAGGCTAAGGAAATTCGGCATGTCGGCTATGACTCACCAGTTTTTACAGATGCATCATAGAAAGCATCCTTTCTGGATGTATCACAGCTTGGTATGGCTCCTGCTCTGCCCAAGACTGCAAGAAACTACAAACGGTCTCAACATAGCCCAGCCCATCATGCAAACCAGCCTCCTATCCATTGACTCTGTCTATACTTCTTGCTGCCTCAGGAAAAGCAACCAGTATAATCAAGAACCCCGTGTACTTTGGAATTCTCTTTTCCAATTCCTTCTGTTAGGAAAAGGTACAGAAATCTGAGATCATGTACCAGCTAAGAACAGCTTCTTCCCTGCTGCCATCAGACTTTTGAATGGTCCTATCACCTTAAATTGACCTTACTCTTCACTCTACCTGTAACTGCATCAGTACATTCTGCACCACATTCTTTCCTTCTCCCCAATGTACTCTATGAACAGTATGTTTTGTTTTATAGCACGCAAGAAACAATACTTTGTCACATGTATTGGGATACGGTAAAATAATAAATCAAATCAAATGCAAAAGAGCTTTACAAGAATGGTTCCAGGGATGAGAAACTTCAGTTATGAAGATTGATAGGAGAGGTTGGGATTGTTCTCACTAGAGAGAAGGAGGCTGAGAGATTTGTTTGAGATGTTCAAAACCATAAGGGAGCTGGACAGAGTAGAGAGGGAGAAACTGTTCCAGCCTGTAAAAGGATAAGAATGGGCTGCAGATTTAAAATGATAGAAGCAATTGTAATGTAAGAACAAACGTTTTCACACAGCGAGTGTTTGAGGTCTGGAATGCGATGCCTGAAAGTATGGAGTGGAGTCAGGTTCAGTGGAGGCATTCAAGAAAGAATCTGATGAGTATTAAAAAAAATACACAGTGTGGGGAAAGGGCAGAGGGAGGTGGTTGGCACTAAGTTGTAATTCTCATTTGGAATGCCAGTGCAGGCACAATGGGCCAAAGGCGTCCTACACTGCAGTAGTTATGTAAAATAAAAGCAAAATAACATGGATGTTCCATGGTGATCCAAAATAAAAAACAAAGTGCTGGAAAAATCTCATTATACCCATTAGCATCTGTGGGGAGAGAAACAGAGTTAATATTTTGAATCGAATAGGACTCCTCACTGGGACTGCAACAGAAGAAGAGTTGTTGGACTCAACATTAACCCTGAAGGGACACTTTATGTTCTGTATTTCTAGGACAGCCTGTGGGAGATTAATCCTCGGATACCATGTTGTGGGATTTGAGCAGGACTTGCCAATCTGAGTCAGCCAACAGAGAGACTATAATGTTTTTGACTCCACAAGATAAATTGTAAGTTTTAACTTAGTTTTGCTTTAAACTTCTTCATTTTGCTTTTCTCACAGGGCCATCTATCACTTTTTCTTAAGGTTTGCTTTCACTGAGCACTGACCTTTGTTCTGCTATTAACACATTCTGTCTGATCTTAATGCCACTATCTGCACCTTCTTTAGTTCTTAATGTTACCATTAATATCCTTTTCCTCTGTGTGTGTAACAGGTTTTGCAATCCCTCCTTAGCTCTGACCTCTTCCTGGTCAATTTTGTTCCACCTTCTCTGTCCACCTCTCCAATTATAAAATCCATCACATTTCTATCCAGCTTCAGCTCTGAAGAAGAGTCATACTGACTCAAAAGCCAGAATTTTACTGCCTTGCCTGCCACGGGAACGGAGCGGGTGACAAGTGGACCATGGAAAGGTCTGTTGACCTCAGGCAGGATTTTATGGTTTCAGGACAAGCGAAGCTGTAAAGTCCTGCTCAAAATGTTAACCCTGTTTCTCTGTCCACAGATGCTGCCAGACCTGCTGAGTTTTTCCCAACATTTTCTTTTAGCAATGTTTTAGCTATGCCTGCATTTATTGCCCATTCTTAATTGCCTCTTGAGAAGGTGTTTGTGAGTCACTTTCTTAAATTGCTGCAGTCTCTGAGATACACCCACAGTTCTGTTAGGGAGGGAGTTCCAGGATTTACTCCTGTCTCTGTAGCCTTCTCCTGCCCAACAGCCCTCTGGGATCTATGTGTCCTAGTTTTTCCCTCTTGAACAGCTCTGCATTAGTGGCTGTGCTTTAGCTGCACAAAGTTTTGAAACTTTCTCCCCAAACTTTTTCACCTCTTGACCTTGCTATCCTTCTTTAAAATGCTCATCAAAACCCTAGTTATTGATTATCAACATCCTGAGGTTTACCCTTGAAATTTAACCGCACTGGCCATTGGGTGGCATAGTGGTTAGCGCTGCTGCCTCATAGCACCAGGGACTCAGGTTCGATTTCTGTGTGGAGTCTGCATGTTTTCCAGTGTCTGTGTGGACTTCCTCCAGATGTTCTGGTTTCCTCCCACGGTCCGAAAGACATGCTGATTAGGTGCATTGGCCATG
Organism: Sphyrna mokarran; assembly: GCA_024679065.1. Lineage (NCBI taxonomy): Eukaryota > Metazoa > Chordata > Chondrichthyes > Carcharhiniformes > Carcharhinidae > Sphyrna > Sphyrna mokarran. Next base: position 8,720,746 of record JAGIQG010000034.1, read on the forward strand.
CTAAATTCTCCGTCAGTGTACCCAAATAAGTGCCAGAGTGTGGCAACTGGGGGATTTTCACAGTAACTTCAGTAAGTCAGGAGTGTGATGAAATACTCTTCACTTGCCTGGATGAATGCAAGTCCAACAATGCTCAAGAAGCTTGACACCATCCAGGACAAAGAAGCCCACTTAATTTGTACCCTTTCTACAAATGTTCACTCTCTCCACCACTGATTAACAGTGGCAACTGTATGTCCCATCTACAGGGTGCACTGCAGGAACTCATCAAAATTCCTCCCAAATCCACAACCATGACTATCAAGAAGGACATGGGCAGCAAACACAAATAACATCACCAGCTGAGGTTTCCATCCAAGTCACTCACCATACTGACTTGCAAATAGATTTGTCATTCCTTCTGTCGTTGGGTCTAAATCCTGAAACTCCCTCCCTAATAGCGCTGGTGGTGTACCTCAGAAACTGCAGTGATTCAAGAAAGCAACTCACAAACACCTTCTCAAAAGGCAATTAAGAATGGGCAATAAATGCAGGTATAGCCAGTGAGGCCCATATCCCATAAATAAATAAAAAGAAATGAGTGCCACATCGGATAAATTGAAGGAATGAAGACTTATCACATTGCTATAGTGGCCTACAGTTACACCAGGTAAAGAGTTGGGTTCAGAGAGTTTGGGATACACCTGGAAATCCAAAAAGCACAATATAAATGCAATTCTCTCTCTATCATGTGTTTGGTTCAGAAGTTTAGAGGTGACTATATTTGGCAGAAGCAGCAGATGGTGCCATTGCCTTACTTATGAGAAAGATGAACCAAATCTTATACAAGGAGATTTTCTAACATTGTTTTTGATGTAGTGAAGCCTGTCCATTTTTTGAACAATCTTGCATTTTACCTCAGATTTCATCTCTGCGTCACTCAGGCAGTAGTATCAATAGTTAGGATCATTTATGCGAGTCTGTATACAGGGGATATCGTGATCCCCACCTCCGTACATCCTGCTAAGGCAACACACTTGTTGGGGGGAGGAGGCAGTGGCGTTGTTATATTATCAAGGGACTAACAATCCAGAGTCCCAGGGTAATGCTTTGGGGACCCAGGTTCGAATCCCACCATAGCAGATGGTGAAATTTGACTTCTATTAAAATACCTGGAAGTAAAAGCCTACTGATGACTATTGTCGATTGTTGTAAAAACTCATCTTGGTCACTAATGTCTCTTTAGGGAAGGAAATCTGCCATCGTTATCAGGACTGGCCTGCACATAACTCCTGATTGAAACAATGTGGTTGACTCTCAAATGTCCTCTAAAATGGAGGGCAGTTAAGATGAGAAAAGCCAGCTAGTGACACCAACATCCAGTAAAAATTAAAAAATAAAAAGGGGTCATTCATGTTAGTCATCTAACCTTCTCAACCTTGCTCCTTGCACGAGATGTGATGATCCCCAGGTTAAATCACCACCGGTCAGCTCTCCAACTCAAAGAGGAGAACCGTCTATGGTCATTTAGGATAATGACAACTTTACAATCATAGAATCCCACCAGTGCAGAAGGGAGCCATTCAGCCCATCGTGTCTGCACCAACAATAATCCCATCGTTCCCCATAACCTCATGTATTCACCCTGCTAATCCCTCCGATACTAAGGGGCAATTTAGCATGGCCAGTCAACATAACCCGCACATCTTTGGGCTGTGGGAGCAAACCAGTGCACAGGAGGAAACCCATGCAGACATGGGGAGAACGTGCAACCTCTAAACAGACAGTGACCCAGGGCTGGAATTGAACCTGGGTCACTGGTGCTGTGACACAGCATGTGCTAATCACTGTGCCACCATGCCACCATGAAAACATACTTTTACAATGAACTCAACAATTCTTCTTAGACCAATCACAACGATCTAAACCTGGGTTCTTCTGAGCCATAGTCAGCCTTATTAGCTATTGCATCACTGGTCCACATTACTCTTCTGATTGGAAAGGTCAATTGTGCTAATACTAAATGAGAATAATTCAACAAAAGTTTTACAGAAGTCTTGATTTTTAAATTCATTAATGGGATATGGGCATCACTCATTGCCTTTAAGCTGAGTGGCTTGCTGTATGTGGAGTCATGTCTAGCCTAGATCAGGTAAGGATGACATATTTCCTTTCCTAGAGCACATTTGGGAAACCAGATGAGGTTATTCATGCAGTCATGAATGGTTTCATTTGACTTCAGATTTTTATTGAATTCAAATTTCACCATCTGTTCTGGTGGGATTTGAACCGAGATCATTACCTTCTGATGTGGGATTACTAGCAATAGCATTATACTGTCACCTCCCTTTTGTTGTCTGTCCATTGGTGTTTGGCTTTTTGGAATAAAGTGTTTGAACATCCTAAAACATGCTAAAATATAAAACCATTCTTTAAGTGGGAAGAACTGAATGTCAGTTACTGAACTAATATCAGTAGTAATATTGGAAGAACAATTAAAGAACAAAGAATAAAGAAAATTACAGCACAGAATTACAGCACAGGCCCTCCAAGCCTGCACCAACCCGACTGAACTAAAACCCCCTATCCTTCCAGGGACCATATCCCATCCTATTCATGTATTTGTCCAGACTGCCCTTAAAAGTCACTATCATATCTGCTTCCACTACCCCCCAGGTAGTGCGAGTTCCAGGCACTCATCACCCTCTGTGTAAAAAAAACCTTGATTCTTACATCTTTAAATCTTGCCCCTCGCACCTTAAACCTGTGCTCGTTCAAAGAGCTGGAAATCATTTCTATCTCCAGAAATCTGTGTTGTTTCACTCAGATGGATTATTTTCCCAGGCAATTCCCAGGCATTCTGAGACACAGTACAAGGAGTCCTCACTTAAAAGTGGTGATTGCGTTCCTGAAAATCACTGCTTTAAGTGAAGAATTGTCTTCGAAAGGAATCAATGTTGAAGTCAGAGTTAGGTTCCTGAGGGTTACCTTTGCCAGGAAAAATCAATGAAAGAGTTGAGACACTGTACCATGCATAGCAGTGCAATGCATTCCTAACTGAAGTAACTTACAAAATAAAATAAATCATTGTATGTGACAGAAATACCATGTTAATTTAAATTGGACAATGCACAGTGACACAGTGGTTAGCACTGCTGCCTCACAGCTCCTGGGATCCGGTTCAATTCCCAGCTTGGGTCACTGTCTGAGCAGAATCTTCATGTTCTCTCCTTATCTGTGTGGGTTTCCTCCAGTTTCCTCCCACAGTTTTGAGAAAGGATATACTGGCACTGGAGAGGGTGCAAAGGAGATTCACTGAGTTGATTCTGGAGTTGAGAGGATTCACTTATGAGGAGAGATTGAGTAGATTGGGGCTGTACTTATTGAAATTCAGAATAATAACTTCGGTTACAAGTGGTGTACCTCAGGGGTCTGTTTTGGGGCCCCTGCTGTTTGTAATTTTTATAAATGATCTGGATGAGGGTATTGAAGGATGGATTAGTAAATTGGCGGATGACACCAAAGTCAGAGGAGTGGTAGATAGTGAAGAGGGGTGTTATAGTTTGCAGAGAGACTTGGACAAGTTGCAGAGCTGGGCCGAGAGGTGGCAAATGGAGTGTAATGTGGAAAAGTGTGAGGTAATGCACTTTGGCAGAAATAATAAATGTGTAGAGTATAGGGCTAATGGTAGGATTCTTAATAGTGTTGATGAACAGAGGGATCTTAGTGTATTTGTGCATAGATCCCTGAAAGTAAGCAGTCAAGTCGATAAGGTTGTTAAGAAGGCATACGGAGTCTTAGCTTTTATTGGTAAGGGGATTGAATTTTGGAGCCGCAATGTCATGTTGCAACTGTACAAAACTCTAGTGCGGCCGCACTTCGAGTATTGTGTGCAGTTCTGGTCCCCGCATTATAAGAAAGATGTGGAGGCATTGGAGAGGGTACAGAGGAGGTTTACCAGGATGTTGCCTGGTATGGAGGGCAGGTCCTATGAAGAGAGGTTGAAGGATTGGAGGTTGTTTTCGTTAGAAAGGAGGCGGCTAAGAGGGGATCTTATTGAAGCATATAAGATGATTAGAGGTTTAGATAGGGTGGACAGTGATAGCCTTTTTCCTAGGATGGAGAAAGCTAGCACGAGGGGACACAGCTTTAAATTAAGGGGTGATAGTTATAGACGGATATCAGAGGTAGGTTCTTTACCCAGAGGGTGGTTAGGGAGTGGAATGCCCTGCCTGCGGCAGTTGTAGATGCGCCAAGTTTGGTGGCGTTTAAGAGGGTAGTTGATAAGTTTATGGAAGAGAAGGGAATGGTTTAGTTTGGAGGGTCATTGCTTTTTTCATAATTGGTCAGCGCAACATTGAAGGCCGAAGGGCCTGTTCTGCACTGTAATGTTCTATGTTCTATGTTCTATGAATGTGGGGAGATCTTATAGAAACATATTTAAGCTTATGAAAGGAATAGATAAGATAGAAGCAGGGAAGTTGTTTCCACTGGCAGGTGAAACTAGAACTAGGGAGCATAGCCTCAAAATAAGGGGAAGCAGATTTAGGACTGAGTTGAGGAGGAACATTTTCACTCAAAGGGTTGTGAATCTGTGGAATTCCCTCCCCAGTGAAGCTGTTGAGGCTGCCTCATTGAATGTTTTTAAGGCAAGGATAGATAAATTTTTGAACAGTAGAAGAATTAAGCGTTATGGTAAGTGGGCGGATAAGTAAAGCTGAGTCTATGAAAAGATCAGCCATGGTCTTATTGAGAGGTGGAGCAGGCTCGAGGGGCCAAATGGCCTACTCCTGCTCTTAGTTCTTATGTTCTTATGGCCGAAAGATGTGCAGGTTACCTGCAATGGCCATCTAAATTCTCCCTCAGTATATTTGAGCATGTGTCAGAGTGTGGCAAGTACGGGCATTTTGCAATAACTTCATTGCAGTGTTAACATAAGCCTATTTGTGACACCAATAAATAAACTTCCTTTCACTTACCAGTTTCTCTTTAACAGCCCAGCTCAGAGTGACTTGCTTCTGCTGCAGCTGATGGGTTTTGACACAAGTGATACACTAACTGCAATAAGCAATCTGCAAACTCCGCCACACGTTGCAATTGTTGCTTGGAAGATCTTTTGATGGTATCTTGCCAAATGAAGCATCTCCCACTTTGTACGTGAGAAATTTGAAATGTGACTTGTGGAGAGGGACTTTGAGCCAATAGTTCCCAAAGTGCTCCATCACTGGGCATTATCCTCATTTCATGCTAGTATCCCTTATAGAATCACTGTTAGAGATGGATCAGTGTGATTGGTTAATAATTCTATTATCTTTTAAACTTTTAATCATCTAGCTATTCCTATGTTCCCATATAGCAATGCAAATGGACTATGATGTGATGTGCCATGGTGTCCTTATAGGTTTGATTCAGTTCCATATGAATGACATTAATTGACCTCAGATTTGCAATATGTGGGAAATTATGTTTCCCACAGCCCGTAATTTTTTATCCATCAATTAATATGGACTGAAAAGTATTATGGAGAGCAGGCAGAAAAATGCAGATGGTGTCCAAGTTCAGCCTTGAGCGCACTGAATGGTGGAGCTGATGAGATTGGTAGTATGATCTACTCCTGCTCCCATTTCTCATGTTCAACATGGTGGGCTGGCATGGGCATTGAAGTGGAATGCATTCCAGCACCTCTCAAATTACATGTACCCTTCCCACTGCCAGGAAGATCATGTTTTTCCCATCTTCCTGCCCCTTCCAATGCTTCGGCTTTCAAGAGAAGGATAAACCATGGAAACTAGCATTATCCTCTGTGTTGAGAAGATGCTGGGAGATTTCAGTTCAAAATCCTACCAAACTGCTGGTTTGGATAGAATAAACAAGGAAAACTGAACTATTGTGTAAATAAAGAGGTTCTTGAGTGGCACGGTGGCACAGTGATTAGCACTCGGGTTCAATTCTGACCATGGGTGATTGTCTGTGTCGAGTTTGCATATTCTCCTTGTGTCTGCATGTGTTTCCTTTGGGTGCTCCAGTTTCCTCCTACAGTCGAAAGATATGCATGTTAGGTGGATTGGCCATGCTAAATTGCCCTTTTGTGTCCAAAGCTGTGCAGGTTATGTGGATTGGCCATGCTAAATTGTTCCTTGGTGTCCAAAGATGTGTGAGTTAGGTGGATTGGCCATGCTAAATTGCCCCAGAGTGTCAGAGGAGAGGGAAATTAGCAGCTTAAATATGTGGAATTACAGGAATAGCACCGTGGGTGGGATTATTGTTATATTATTATGTTAAAATGGCAGCGCGGGCTCATTGGGCCAAAGGGCCTGTTTCCCATGCTGTGTTGTTCTTTGTTCTTTATTATCAGTGCAGGTTCAATGGGCCAAGTGGCCTCCTTCTGCAGAGTAGGGATTCTTATGATTTCTATTTCTTATAAGTGATTTAATAAAGATGTTCAAAATTTAGAAGGGGTTTTAAGGTGCAAATATGAAAAAACTGTTTCCACTGGCAGCAGATTGATAACCGTAAGACACAGATTTAAGATACTTGGCAAAGGAACCAGAGGGGTGATGAGGGGAATAACTTGTTATGGTCTGGAATACATTGCCAGTAAGGATTGTGGAAACAGATTTAATAATAACTTTGAAAGAGGATAGATGTTTCAAGGGAGAACATTTTCAGGACTGTGAAAGAGCAGGGATATGGGACGAATTGAACAACTCTTTTAAAGAATTGGTAGAGGCAGTGTAGGCTGAATGGCCTCCTGTGCTATAAGGCTCTATGATTCTTCTCTCCAGAATGTTGACATATTCATTCCTTTAGATGGCCTGTTGTTGCTACGTTTGGACAACTGTTATAAATAACACTAGCACCAAAAAATAGAAGAACACTTTAATGATTCACACATTCTTCCTCATGTTAATTCATTTTAAAACTTAAATTCCCTCATAGCCAGAGATAAGAGATTTTGAATTTGATTTGAGTGCGAGGCGAGATTATTATATTTTGTGTTCAGCATCTTAGAATTTACAGATTGGATTCGCTCCACTCTGAATGCTCCTGCATTTAACCCTTTCCCAGGAAATTTTGACATGTATCTTTCAATCCTCACCTCACCCACCCATTTTCCCTTAGTCTTACTAAACTGCTGGATTTAACACTCATTTTCAAACTTCCTGCTGGTGTCTGTCTTGCTGATAGCACCTAATCATAGAATCATAGAACCCTACAGTGCAGAAAGAGGCCCTTCAGCCCATTGAGTCGGCACCGAACACAATCCCACCCAGGCCCTACTCCCATATCTCTACAAAATATACCCACTAATCCCTCTAACCTACGCATCCCAGGACACTAAGGGGCAATTTCTTAGCATGGCCAATCAACCTAACCCGCACATCTTTGCACTGTGGGAGGAAACTCATGCAGACATGAGGAGAATGTGCAAACTCCACACAAAAGTGACCGAGCTGGGAATTGAACCCAGGACCTTGGAGCTGTGAAGCAGCAGTGCTATCCTCTGTACTACCTTGTTGCCCTGTTGGAAATTTTGCCATGATTTTCCCACTTTTCCCATTATTGTTTCCTACTGTATCCCACGGCGGCACAATGGTTAGCACTGCTGCATAAGAGCTCCAGGGACCTGAGTTTGATTCCTGGCTTGGGTCACTGTTTATGTGGAATTTCTGTATGGGTTTTCTCCAGGTGCTCTGGTTTCCTCCCACAGTCCAAAGATGTGCAGGTTAGGTTAATTGGTCATGCTTAAATTGCTTGTTAGTCGCCTGAGATGTGTAGGTTAGAGGGATTATTGAGTAAAATATGTAGGGATATGGGGTTAGGGCCTGGGTGGGATTGTGGTTGGTGCAAACTCAATGAGTCAAATGGCCTTTTTCTGTAATGTAGGTTTTCTATGATTTCTAATATTGGAAAATTGTGGGTTGAAATTGGCGCTTTGTAATTTGACCAGCAGAGATGACGGGGGTGGGGGAGAGTTCTCTCATTCCATCCTCCCCCCCCTCCGCCATGTGGGCAGGGGGTGTACCATGCAAAGATCCATTGACTTTGGGTGGAATTCTCCGGTTTTGGGGCTAGCATGAACAGAGAATCTGGCCCACCAAGATTTTAAATGTTTAAAATAGCCTGTCTATGTCTTAACTCCTGATTTCCATTTTCTGCTGTGTGTCTTTTTTTAATATCCAAGTCTGTGGAAGTCTCCACATCCACACATCCAAATTGTCGTGCAAGATAATTAAATTCATATCCTGTTTAAATTTAGGATCACTTTTATCTTTAAGTTTCTTTCCACAATTCTAATACTCCTTTTCAGTCAGTTCACAAATGCTTTTAATTTCTTCTTGCTTTTCTTTCTCCCACTCGGTTTCAGCTCTGTCTAATTCTTTTCAAGCAAGAATTACTGCTTTATCATTTTGAAGTTTTGATTTGCACTATAGAATACAAATCTTCCATCACAGCTCAGTGGTGTCATTGTTGGCTGCAGTGATGCCAGTCTTTTTCAGAGATTTTTTTCTCCTTTGTTTCACCATTAGATTTGAGTAAAGCTCCTATCAGCCTTGTCACCCCTTGGTCACATTTTCCTTGTATTTTTAATTCAGACAGCTTCAATTTGTCTCCAACTGTCATTAACTCTGTTTCCAGTCTAAAACTCCAATGTTGTGTTTAAATCACCAGATTGAGTTTCTGATACTTTGGACACATCTTTCATTGAAGCATTAATTTTCACAGTACAGTATTGATTCTTTTAAATCACTCGATTTTTCAGATACAACTTCAGTCTCAACAGCTCAAAGCATTTCTGCCTTTCTAACCCTTATTTTCAGGCATAAATTCATGGAAGCTATAATGACAGAGTGGGTAGAGTCCTGACAGTGCAGAAGGAGACCATTCAGCCCTTTGAGCCTGCACCAACAACAATCTTATCCTGTCCCCATAACCCCATGTATTTACCCTGCTAATTCCCCTGACACAAAGGAGCAATCTACCTATCCTGCATGTCTTTGGCATAAAAACAGAAAATGCTGGAAAATCTCAGCAGGTCTAGCAGCATCTATGGGGAGAGAATAGAGCCACCTTTTGGAGTCTAGATGACCCGTCATCAGAGCTCTGGGTTATCGGGACAGGTCTCTTAGGATTTCCTTCCCTGAAGGACATTCTTGAACCAGATGGGTTTTTCAGACAATAGACAATGGTTTCATGATCATCAGTAGATTCTTAATTCTAGATTTAAAATAATTGAATTCAACTTCCACCATCTGCCTTTGGGGGATTTGAACCCGGATCCCGAGAACACTATGTAAGTTTCTGGATTAATACTCTAGCAATAGTACCACTACACGTGGTATGTCAAAGATTATGAAAGTTGACTTGTTGCACCCAAGATTTGACGTCCTATTAGATATTCTGTATACAGTGGCACAGTGTCTAGCATTGCTGCCTCACCGTGCCTGGGACCTGGGTTCAATTCTGGCTGTGGGTGACTGGAGTTTGCACGTTCTCCCAGTGTCAATGTGGGTTTCCTCCAGGTGCTCCTGTTCCAGAGTTTAAAAGACATGCTGTTAGGCTGTTTGGCCATGCCAAATTGCCATTTAGTTTCCCAAGATGTGCAGGTTAGGTCGATTGGCCGTGCTAAATTGATCCTTACTGTCAAAAGATGTGCAGATTGGGTGGATTGGCCATGCTAAATTGCCCCTTAATGTCGGAAGATGTGTAGGTTAGGTGGATTGGCCTTGCAAAATTGCCCCTTAGTGTTTCTAGTTATATAGATTAGATGGATTACCCACTTTAAATATATGGGGTTAGGGGGATATAGTGGGGGAAAGGGCCCAGGTACGATATTCTGTCAGAGAGTTCGTGCAGAATTGGTGGGCCTCCTGCACTGTCTGCACTGGATTCTATGATTGAAGCCTCTGAAAGGGTTTCCACGTGAAACATGAACTCTTGAGTGAATCAGCTAATTGACAAAAGAATCAGAAGGCAGACAAGGAGAACTTTTAATCCACACATTTAGTTACAATTTGAAATACATTGCATGGAAGGGCAAAGAGAATTCCATTTTTGAAAAGGAAATGAAAAATAAATATTTGCCAGGTTTTGCTGTGGGACTAATTGGATAATTCTTTGAAAAAGCTGAGACAAGGACGATAGAATGAATTTTTTTTGTATTCATTCGTGGGACATGGGCATTACTGGCTAGCCAGCATTTATTGCCCATCTCTAGTTGCCCAAGGGCAGTTGAGAATCAACCACATAGCTGTGGCTCTGGAGTCACATGTAGGCCAGACTAGTAAGACGACAGATTTCTTTCCTAAAGGGACAGTAGTAAACCAGATGGACCTTTCTGACAATTGACAATGGTTTCATGGTCATCAGTAGATTCTTAATTCCAAATTATTTTCATTGAATTCAAATTCCTGCCATCTACCGTGGTGGGATTCAAACTCAGGTCCTCAGAATATTAGCTTAGTTTCTGGATTAATAGTCTAGTGATAATGCCGCTAGGTCATTGTTTTCTATTCTGTATGATTTTATGAGATGCAATAACTGACTGGCACTATAACCGAACCTTTGTGTTCAAGAGCCAGAGGAGGACTTGGGATGTCTACAGTCGGTAACAGCTTTTCCATTCAGTTCCATAGCAACAGATTAACAATGGGTTTAATCTTCAGTTCCGATTCAGCAATTGCAATGACATGAAAATAGAGCATGGCTGAGAGAGATGTCCAATAGATGGTGCTGTAGCTTTTGGGATGTAGATTGTGTTTAATTTTGTAGCTTCTGGTATTTAAACGCATGTGCTTTAAAAGTCATTCATCACTCTGTGCCAAGTTAGTGCAAAGGAAAAAGCAAAAAGATTTATTTGTCTAACTGAACCTCTACTCTTGCGGAATCAGAAATCAATGGATATAAAAGCAACTAATAGCTTGTCCAAGGACAGAGAAACTCAGCCTAAGTATATGTCAGTGAGCCTACTTTTTGGCCCAAAGAAAATGCCTCAGACATGCTTCAGGTGTGAGTAAAGGCTGCCCCTTTTTTGTCCTTATCTGATACGGTGGCCATGTACTGTTTAACAGTGGTTAGCATTCTGCCTCACAGTAACAGAGACCAGGTTCAATTCCCAGTTTGGGTGACTGTGTGGATCATAGAATAATAGAATCCCTGCAGTGCAGAAGGAAGCTATTCAGCCCATCAAGTCTGCACCGACAGTAGATCCACCCTATCCCCATGCAAAACTCCACAAGTCACTGAGGCCGGAATTGATCCACGGTACCCAGCACTGTGAGCCAGCAGTGCTAATCACTGCACATTGTGCTTAAAAATTTGGTATTTGCACGTTCTCCCCTGTCTTGCGTGGGTTTCCTCTGGGTGTTCCAGTTTCCTAACATGCTGGTTAGGTGCATTAGCCATACTAATTTCTCCTTCAGTGCACCCAAACAAGTGCCGGAATGTGGCGACCGGGAAATTTTCATAGTAACTTCATTGCAGAGTTAATGCAAGCCTACTTCTGACGCTAATAAATAAACAAATAAATTGGCACACATTTCCTGGCAACATAATGGTAGTTCGAGCATCTTGGAAAACGTGTAGATGGTGGTCCAGTTTCTAAGGTAACATATGTTGGGTAGGATTGTCTGATCATTCACGCCAGCAGGATTGTCCCTTCCTGCTGCAGTTAATGGAGATTTGACTGAGCGCTAAATTTTCCATTCCCTCCGGCAGCGCTGGCGGGGCATGAACAGCTGGAGAATTGTCAGTTATATTGGATTTTAAAAGGCCATTGGAATTTAAATATGCTTTTAGAAAGCTGGCAAGAGTACTATGAAAAAGATGAAAGGGTAGGTAAGGGTGGATAGTCGTCACCTCCAGATTCTCCTCCAAGTCCTCCTCCAAGTCTTGCTGTCTTGGATCTATCTTGCCGTTCTCATTTCATTCCGAGTTCAAAATTCTCATTCAAGGAGAAAGCTCACCATCACCTGCTGAGGGAAACTAAAGATGGACCTGAAATGCGACTTTACCAATGTCATCCATCTCATGAAGAAATACATAGAGAGGTGGATATTGAAACAAACACTACTTTGTTGTCTGCAATCTTCTCCAATCTTCAAAAGGTCACTTGAAATGTTGAGAATATGACCCAACTTGTGTCTTTTCAGATGGTTTTAAATCTACCAAAAAACAGGAAAAAAAGCCAAAGGTGGCTTTCAGAACAACAGCCTCACTTTGTCAGGTTTAAGTGCTGTGGAACTACCTCATCAGGGTAGATAATGTAACTATTTCAAGCATTGCAACCAGACTGCCCAGCAGCACCAACAATAGCTTGTATCTATATAGTGCATTTAGCATGAAAAAGTGTCCCAAGTCACTTTGCAGAGGTCTCTAAAGGATGATCGATAACCTTGAGCAAAGCATTTTATAGAAAATCTTAAAGGAGGATGAAGAAGTGAAGGGAGAGAATTCCACTGCATTAACAGTTGAAGACAGTGAAACCAATGATGGAGATAGAGCATAGAAATTAGAAGCTGGAGTAGGCCACTCATGCCTGCTTCGTCATTCAATATGTTACTCTATCCCAATGCCATACTCACTCACTCTTCCCATAACCTGTGACACATTTAGAGTTTAGAAATTTATGTATTTTCTTCTGAAATATATTCAGTTACTTGACCTCCATAGCCTTCTGTGGCAGAGAATTTCGCCCTCTGAGTAAAAAAGTTAGTTCTCATCTCAGCCCCAAATGACCTATCCTGTATCCTGATACTGTGACCTCTTGTTCTCGAGTCCCTCCAGTCAGAAGAAACAACATCCCTGCATTTATGTGGTTTGTTGAACCAACTGATATTGTAACCGTGATGAAAGACCTTAGAAATAATCTGAACACCTCATGAAGATTTCAAGTGAGGGGCTATGACTGTTCTCTTTGACAGCCTGTTCCATTGTGGGATTGTCCTTGGGAAGAAGGATTGTTGATGAACTGTCTTGGAGACAAATGGAAGGGGGATGCAATTCTCCCATCCTGCTGTGCTACTGTCTTAGCGCAGTGGGCCAGGAGTTTCTCATGTCAGCCGATTAGCAGGGCTCGTATGCATTCCTGCCTTGATAATGTCTCCCAGTGCCGAATTTCCAGTGGGGTCAGCTTTGCATCGAAAATTAGTGGGAAGGCCCAAAGACCATTTAAATGGTAATTTTAATACAACTTAACTATAATTAGCAGGCTTAGGACTGAAGTCTCTGGGCCACCAACATCACCTTTCCCACCAGAGTGGTTCACTCCAGTGGGGCTTACAGTAATTCCCCACTAATGGAGAATAGTGACTTAATCTACCTGGAATGAAGGGGGAACAAATGGGGCCCTCAGAGAGTAGGGGATGGCTGGAGTTGCCTGCTGGCATTGGCACCATGACAGTGCCAGCCTGGACTCCTGGCACTGCTCAAAAAGCAAAATGCCAATGCTTAGGGAGCATGGTACAGTACCAAGGTGGTATGTCCTGTGGGGATGGGGCTGAGGGAGCAGAGCATGATGAGGCAAGACCTGGTGGGACAACTGATGGGGGGGTGGGGTTTCCACTGCCATTCTGCATAGGGATCATTGAGGGAAAGAGTGAGACCAGTGTCCAGTGATTAGGAGTAGGGTGGGGGGGATGGTTGTCAGGACTGCAGGTTGGAGAATTGGTGGGGGAGTTGGAGACCAGGGCAGGCTGGGAGGGTGGGTTCGTGGCTGGACTGGGAATGGTTGGGGAGCCAGTGATCGGGTCTTAATGGGGGCGGAGGGCCAGCAATGCAGGAATCCCTGGGCTGGACAGCGATCGAGCTGGCCAGCAATCGGGTGGCTGGCAGTGCAGGGCTACTGCGTAATTCACTGATCTTGATGCTGACAGATCGATGCATGCATGGTGGTCCACTCAGCGCTATGCTGCTGGCCTCCCCAGTGGAATTAGATCCCACCCACTGATTTTTAACGATACATGCTAGTGACCTCTTCAGTGCACTGAAGAGCACTATAGAAGATTCTTCTCTGAACTTGCACTAAAAAAAATAGCTTGATTTACTCCAGTTTTCACACAAATTATTTGGGAGAATTCTGGCCATGTTCTTTGTCACTTGTCACATAGCATTTGGCTATGTCATGTTTTAAAGTTCATTTATTAGTGTCACAAGTAGGCTTACATTAACACTGCAATAAAGTTACTGTGAAAATCCCCAAATTGCTATACTCCAGCATCTGCTCGGGTATACTAAGGGGCAATTTATCATGGCCAATACATCTAACTGTGAGAAAAAAACTGGAACATCCAGAGGAAACCTATGTGACACAGGTGAAAACGTGCAGATTCCACACGGACAGTGACCCAAGCCAGGAATTGAACTCTGGTCTCTGGTGTTCTAGAACATAGAACATAGAACATAGAACATTACAGCACAGAACAGGCCCTTCGGCCTTCGATGTTGTGCCGACCAAAATAAAAAGCAATGCCCTCCAAACTAAACCATTCCCTTCTCTTCCATATACATATCAATTAACCTCTTAAACGCCACCAAACTTGGCGCATCTACAACAGCTGCAGGCAGGGCATTCCACTCCCTAATCACTCTTTGAGTAAAGAACCACCTCTGATATCCGTCCTATAACTCATACCCCTTAATTTAAAGCTGTGTCCCCTCGTGCTAGCTTTCTCCATCTAGGAAAAAGGCTATCACTGTCCACCCTATCTAAACCTCTAATCATCTTATATGCTTCAATAAGATCCCCTCTTAGCCGCCTCCGTTCTAACGAAAACAACCTCAAATCCTTCAACCTCTCTTCATAGGACCTGCCCTCCATACCAGGCAACATACTGGTAAACCTCCTCTGTACCCTCTCCAATGCCTCCACATCTTTCTTATAATGTGGCGACCAGAACTGCACACAATACTCCAAGTGCGGCCGCACTAAAGTTTTGTACAGTTGCAACATGATGCTGCGGCTCCTAAATTCAATCCCCCTACCAATAAAAACTAAGACTCCATAAGCCTTCTTAACAACTTTATCCACTTGACTGCCTACTTTCAGGGATCTATTGACACATACACCAAGATCCTTCTGTCCTCAACACTATTAAGAGCCCTACCATTAGCCCTATACTCTACACATTTATTGTTCCTGCCAAAGTGCATTACCTCACACTTTTCCACATTAAACTCCATTTGCCACCTCTCGGCCCAGCTCTGCAACTTGTCCAAGTCAATCTGTAAACTATAACACCCCTCTTCACTATCTACCACTCCACCGACTTTAGTGTCATCTGCAAATTTACTGATCCATCCCTCAATACCCTCATCCAGATCATTTATAAAAAATACAAACAGCAGGGGCCCCAAAACAGACCCCTGAGGCACACCACTCGTCACCGAACTCCACGATGAATATCTCCCATCAACCCCCACCCTCTGTCTTCTATCTGCCAGCCAATTCCTAATCCAATTAGCTGAATCACCCTCTATTCCACACATCTGCATTTTCTGTAGAAGTCTTCCATGGGCCACCTTATCAAACGCCTTACTAAAGTCCATATATACTACATCAACCGCCTTACCCCCATCCACCTCTTTGGTCACTTCTCAAAAAACTCAATGAGGTTAGTAAGGCATGACCTACCCTTCACGAAACCATGCTGACTATCCTCAATCAATTCATTTCTCTCAAATAACTATAAATCCTATCCCTAATAATTCTCTCCAATACCTTGCCCACAACAGAAGTAAGACTCACTGGCCTATAATTCCCTGGAAGGTCTCTCTTCCCCTTCTTAAACAAGGGGACCACATTCGCCATCCTCCAGTCCTCCGGAACCACACCCGTAACCAACGAGGACCTGAAGATCAGAGCCAGAGGCTCTGCAATCTCCTCTCTTGCCTCCCAGAGAATTCTAGGGTAAATCCCGTCCGGCCCAGAGGACTTATCCAACTTCAAACCCTCGAGAATTTCTAGCACATCCTCCCTATCTACTACAATACTTCCCCATTTGCAACCCTGTACCTCAGTGTTCTCCATAGCTACATTTCCAGCACTCTGCGTGAATACCGAAGAGAAATATTTATTCAGTGCCTCACCAATCTCTTCAGGCTCCATGCACAACTTCCCACTGCTGTCTACGACTGGCCCTAATCTTGCCCTAACCAATCTTCTATTCTTAACATATCGAAAGAAAGCTTTAGGATTCTCCTTAATCCTATCAGCCAACATCTTCTTGTGTCCCCTCTTAGCTCTCCTCAATTCACTTTTTACCTCCTTCCTGGCTAATCTATAGCTATCCATTGCACTAACTGAGCCTTCAAGCCTCATCCTGACATAAGCCTCCTTTTTCCTTTTAACCAGCAAATCAACTTTTCGTACACCAAGGTTCTCTTACTCGACCATTTCCTCCTCGCCTGACAGGGACATACTTATCAAGGACTCGCAGCAGCTGCTCCTTGAATAAGCTCCACATTCCAGATGTTTCCAGTCCCTGTAGTTTCCTAGTCCAATCTATGCACCCTAATTCTCTCCTGATGGCCCCATAATTACCCTTCCCCCAGCTATAACTACTGCCCCCAGCTTCATGCTATCCCTATCCATCACTAAGGTGAACGTAACCGAATTGTGGTCACTATCACCAAAATGTTCACTAACTTCCAAGCCTAACACCTGGTCTGGCTCATTGCCCAGCACCAAATCCAATGTAGCCTCACCTATAGTTGGCCTATCTACATACTGAGTCAAAAAACCTTCCTGCACACTCTGTACGAAAACTGACCCCTCTAACGAGCTAGAGCTATAGCTATTCCAATCAATATTAGCAAAGTTAAAGTCCCCATCACAATTACCCTACTACTTTCACTCCTAATCAGAATTGACTTCGCAATCCTTTCCTCAACCTCTCTAGAACTATTAGGAGGTCTGTAAAAGACTCCCAACAGGGTGACCTCTCCTCTCCTGTTTCTAATCTCAGCACATACTACCTCAACAGACAAGTCCTCATCAAACTTCTTTTCTATCACCGTGATACAGTCTTTGACCAATAATGCCACTCCTCTCCCCCCCTTCTACCTCCTTCTCTACTCCGACTAAAGCATTTGTACCCCGGAACCTGCAACATCCATTCCTGTCCCTGCTCTACCCAAGTCTCTGAAATGGTCTGAGGCAGCAGTGCTAATTACTGTGCCACCATGCTGCCCCATTTTATCATTGCCAGAGGGTATTAGGTGCTTTGTTCTGTCAACTCCCACCAGTCCATTTCGTGTTTGATAGAACACGGTCAATCTACGTTTTTCCCTCCTTTGCTTTATCGATTCTCATAGTAAATCTTTCTGAAAGACAGGGAGAGCTAATTGATGTGATGAGGTTGTTTGCGGGAGGAGGTACCAGCGATGGACAGGCTGTGCCTAGATAGGTTTCCTCTGGATGTTCCAGTTTTCTCTCACAGTTAGGTGTATTGGCCATGGTAAATTGTCCCTTAGTGTACCCGAGCAGATACCGGAGTGTAGCAATTTGGGGATTTTCACAGTAACTTTATTGCAGTGTTAGTGTAAGCCTAATTGTGATACTAATAAATAAACTTTAAAACATGACATAGCCAAATGCATAAGTGACAAAGAACATGGCCACGGATGCAGTTAAAGATTGACAATTGGAAATAGTAACCACTGAGAGGATTGGCAGTCACTTTGGTTACTGAGGACATAAGCATTGGGTGGGTGCGAATTGGCATAGGATGGGATACTGGCAGTCGCATTTTGCATGGGCCAAATCACCCAAAACCCTTTCCCAAAGTCACCATCAAATGTATATTTAACTAGGAGAAGTTGAAATGACCAGCCTGTTAGTTCAGCCTGGACCTGAAATATTTATCCAGTATAGTAATTTATCTATTCTGTTTCTGGGTAATGAAAAATCTGATGTGTGTTTTCAGCACTTCCAGTTCTTTCCATTTTATCTATACTTCCTATCTGTCTAGCTACCTAGTTACACATTCATCCATCATTTGCCCATCTATCATTCGATCTACCTCTATTTCTCTATCCATCTTTCTTTCTATCTATCCATCCATTTGCTTGTGACAAACAGGCAGATAGTTAAGTGTCAGCTGCAGTCGATATTATGAGTGGAATTCAAATGCCTGGACATTTTTAATCTTTGACCTTTCGTAGGTCTCACTTGTGCATATTTAAGTTTGTGTTTCACCAGGGGAATAGCTGACGAACCTGGTTAACAAGGATAATCCAGCTGTGTCACTGTGTCAGTTATCCTGTAAAGACTGTATACAAAATACGCTATTTATGGATTAGCATTTTGTCTGATAAATAATGCATTTTTCATTAATAGTTGACGTTCCCACAGAGCCCAGGAGACTCTCTGAGTCTCTCTCTGATGTACCTTTCTCATGCAATCTCTTATCAATTTTGGTGCAGAGCTTCTGTGCATTGACCTGGGTAAAGGCCCTAGGCCTTTAAGTGTAGCTTGTAAAAAAGGTGAATGAGAAAGAAGTAGCAAAGGATATGTATTTGGAAACCTGTAGATCTTGGGAGGAGATGGAAGGTGAGATGAAAAATCATTTTGCTGCATGTTAAGTAGATGAATAAAATGGCTGTCCAATAATAAATGTTATTAAAAACATTTCATTGTTTTGAGTACCATAAGGCATCTTGTCGCCAGTTTGCCACATCTTAACACTGTTACATCAATCAATACACACGTAGTTATGGAGGCGATTTATGCGGCTTCCATTTATTTAACTTCAGCAAATAAACTATCACAAACAACATGGATAATTAGATCCCATAATGCACTGGTTTCAAAGAAGCGCAAGCTTAATACACAGTACTGTAATAATCCTGGTTCATCAGTCAGGTAATGAGCAACTACAACCAAAAAAGAAAATGCTGGAAAATCTCAGCAGGCCTGGCAACATGTGTAAGGAGAGCAAAGAGTTGATGTTTCGAGTCCAGATGACCCTTTGTCAAAGCTGTGACAAAGGATCATTTGGACTCAAAACGTCAGCCTTTTTCTCTCCTCACAGATGTTGCCAGACCTGCTGAGATTTTCCAGCATTTTCTTGTTTGATTTCAGATTCCAGCATCCACAGTAACCTGCTTTTAACTAACAGCTACAACCTTCTCGGGAGCTGACTGGCAGCCATGAGGTTGCAAGCCTCTGTATTATACTTATTTGTAAATAAACACTGCAGTTGCGATTTACCTAACTGGTGAATTCTTGTTCACCGGTTAAGGGAAGAACAAGAATTATTACAAGTATATATATTACACATTTATTATCGCACATGTGTTATTGAGCATACAGGGGAATACAGGAGTTTATACATGTATTTCACGGGAAATAACTGTCTCGTGAACTGATGGCAGTGGAGAGAAAGGTACACTTCATAAAGAGAGGAAAAGTATCTCATCCGTATTCTGTCGATTTAAGATTGAGCAGTAATGAATTAGGAACTCGTGAGTCTTCTTATGAGCTTTCAGCTTAGGCTCTGGCTCTGGTGCCTCCTTGATTTAGTGCTGCTGTAGCCATCATTTCCTTGCTAAAATGGCTGTAACGACTGTGGTGACCATAATACTGGTCAAATCCTTGTGCTCCCTGAGACTCCAGTCCTTACATATGCATACAACATAAGAACAAGAGTAGGCCATTCAGCCCGTTGAGCCTACTCCACCCTTCAATGGGATCATTGCTGATCAGACACTTCAATACCTTTTATACCCACTATCCTCATAAGCCTTTATTATTGTTAATCAGAAATCTATCAATCTGTGCTTTCAATATACTCAGTGACTGAGGTTCCACAGCCCTCTGGCGTAAAGAATCCCAAAGATTCACAGTCCTGTGTGTAAGGAAATTTCTCTTCATTTCGGTCCTAACTGGCTTCCGCCTTATTTTGAAATTGTGTCTCCTAGTTTTAGACTCTTCAGCCAAGGGAAACATCCTACCCATATCTATCTTAGGCCTCGAAGTGCAGCTTGAAAAGAATAGGAAAAATAGGTGAAATATTGAGAATGGCCTATTCCTGCTCCTATTTCTTAAATTGTTAGTTAAAGAATGGTCCAGGTTCCTGGTTGGAAAACATCCGGATTGCCCTTTCATGGCCCAGATATAAAGAGAGATGCTGATTAAGGTTGGGGAGAGGGGCACTGGGAGGCCAGGGGCTGGAGGTATTTTATGTTTAGGGGAAGCGAATCATTGGTTGATCAATGGTCCTGGCTATCTCAAGGAAAATTACTTGCAGTGGTGACCTCGAATGTTTAGACCCAAATGTAGGGCCTGACACTTACTTTAGACATGATAAAGGACTCATCTTGATTGTCTTTATCCAACATGGTGGGTGGTGCAGTTCCAACTGGAAACACACGCTCTTTCTGGTCTTCATTTTGGAGCTTTTTATATCTGAAAAGTATGGATTGCATGACCTAGTGTCTAGGCCCAGTGTCAATAAGAAAATAGCAGCTGTGAATCTGACCTGATGATGGGAAGGATTTAGCTGCCTACTTCCCAGTTGGCAGCTGATTGCTGAGTTTTGAGGCTCTGGATTCAGGTCCCACTCCGAGATCTGAGCACAATAATCCGTTGCTGTACTAAAGGAGTGCTGCACTGTCAGAGGTGCTGTCTTTCGAGTAAGATGCCAAGCTGAGGCTCATCTGTTTTCTTAGGTGGATGTAAAGATCCTATGGCACTGGTCCAAAGAGCAGGTGACCTTTCCCTGGTGTCCAGGCCAATATTTGTCCCCCAGTCAACATCACAAAAGTTGACAATCTCATTATTATCAAATTGATGTTTGTGAGAGCTTGCTGTGCACAAATTGGTTGCTGCAGTTCCTGCAATATCAACAGTGACTACACAATAAAAGTACTTCATTAGTTATAAAGTATTTTGAGAGCAGTATGGAGGTACAGTGGTTAGTGCTGCTGCCCGGGTTCGGGGACCGGGTTCGATTTGGCCTTGGGTGACTGTAGTTTGCATGTTCTCCATATGTCTGCCTGGGTTTCCTCCGGGTGCTTTGGTTTCCTCCCATGATCAGGTTAGGGTGATATGCTATGCTAAATTGCCTCTAAGCGAACCAAGATGTGTGGATGAATTCACCAATGTAAATGCATGGGGTTACAGGGATAGGGCAGGGGAGGGGGCTTGGATAAGATACTCTGTCAGAGAGTCAGTGCAGACTCGAGGGGCTGAATGCTCTTTTCTGTATTGTAGGGACTCCAAGAGAGGTCCAGTGGTTGCAATAAGCGCTATATAAATGCAAGTTTTTCCTTTATTTTCAATTCCCCTCACATACTTCTTAATTCTTTTCTAATGTTCCCTTTTTCTCTTCACTTTTTGCCTGTCAGTCATCTTTTGGTTTCCGCTCTCTCCTCAGTATTTATATTTGGGTTTTCAATCTGCTGAAACAGGCAACACAGGTCGAATCCAGCACCTTTAACAGGCACCCTCCCTCCGTATGGCATTTCATTTCATTTTCTTTTCTCTTTGAAGTTTCTCACTGGCCTTTTTTTTAACTCAGAGGAGAGTTTTGCCACACATCAGAAATGACTGTCAGAGCCAGTCAGAAAGGAATCACTAAAAATACATCCCATGCAGTGAGGGAACGTTGAAATATTAAACAGGAAAGAGAAGTTACGTGGACAGGTTTAAAGATGCTCATCAGAGAACTTCAATCACTTAATAAACCATTGATTTTTCTTCACAGTATTAAAATTAACAACCGCACATTGAATCGCTGTCATGGCATTTCTATTATACTATAACTTTTCTCTCAATAATTGGTTTGAGTTGGCCTTGGAACGTTCGAATTGAACAGCATTTGAAGGGAAATTTCAGTTCAGCATTCAAGGGAGAAAGAAGTAGAAGATTAGACTGATAGAGTGAGATAAAGAAGGATAGAAGGAAGCTTGTGTAAGGCATAGATATCAGTGTGGACCCCTTGGGCTGAATGGCCTGCTGTACATTCTTTGCAGTTCTATCGATGGGATGTGCTGTTTTGTGTATGTAATTGTTTGTCCTATGCAATTTTTATTTGCTTTTTGCACGTAGGTGTATCCCATTCGTCATGAATCCACATTTCTTCATGTTTTTAGATGGAGAGGATGGGCACAAGACCATCTTGTCAGAGACTGTCTGCTGCAGTTGGTTGCCTTAGATGTGATTCCGATCATCTTCCTGAGATGAGGAGAAACTATTTCTCTCTGAGGGTTGTGAATCTGGAACTCACTGCCCCAGAGTGCAGTGGAGGCAGAATCAATCAACACATTCAAGAAAGATCAATAAATATGCTTCTGATGAAAAGCTGATAAAAAACTGTGGGGAGCAGGCAGGAAAGTGTAATTGAGAGCTGGATAAGATCAGCCACAATCATATTAAATGGCTGAGCAAGGTTGAAGGGCTGAACTGTCTGCTCCTGCTCCTAATTTCCATGTCTATATTCCCACAGCCAGTGATACACTAAGGCAGACTTTTGGCCATTTCCATAGCTAGTAATTTCCATAGCTAGTAATTCCTGGGATAAGTTGCTAGTCTGTTGCCAGAGGCTTATAGCTTGAGGGACATCACAAGTGTGGCTGGCCAGGAGTCTCTCTTGCTTTTACTGC
This sequence comes from Sphyrna mokarran, assembly GCA_024679065.1. Lineage (NCBI taxonomy): Eukaryota > Metazoa > Chordata > Chondrichthyes > Carcharhiniformes > Carcharhinidae > Sphyrna > Sphyrna mokarran. The sequence continues at coordinate 8,743,330 of JAGIQG010000034.1, forward strand.
CAACCTTTAGTGTATTTGGAAGGATTTTGCAGGTTTACACTCTCAACTTGTTTGATCTCGTTATGAACACACCTTCCTTGGCTTTAAAGTCTGGATGGGATTTGAACCCAGACCTTGTGGCTCTGAAGCAGAGATGGTTCCATAGCACCACAAGCCTACCAACCTGATACTTCCCTTCAAATCTTCCTTCTCCTTGTTTAGTGCCATCTCACTTGATTGGAATCTCCGCAGAGCAGGGCTTTATTCTGCATTCAGTGCTGTTCAGAGAATATTGATGTGTTGAAGCCTGTGCAATTGTTTAATGCCGATAACCTCCAACTTCATCTGGGGCTGGGATTCCCTGGTGCTGCTGCTGCAGTGAACAAAGTTTTGACTGAGTGTCAAGTTCTTCATTCTCGCTGGCAGCAGATGGGAACGGACAAGATTGGAGAATCCCACCCCAAGTATCTAACATATGCTTAGCACTGCAGGAATTCAAGCTGCAATTGGGTGGGAGGTATAAGCTATGGTCAGTGGGTGGCACTTGTGCCCAGGAAGGTTGTGAATTCAAGTCCCACTCCAATGAATACAAATCCCTTACTGACATTTCAGTGCCAGGAGGGAGGAAGAGGTGCTATTGTTCGGGCAAGTTGTTAAACCGAAATCCTGTTTTCCCTGTCTGACTTTGCACAGAAAAGAGGCAGACGTCTCTCTGTTGGTGTAGCCAATATTCTGTCTGCAGAATCTTCTGGTTTTGGCAGGCATGTCCCTCAATGCCTAAAAAAGTGGCAAAACATTGGCACTGACTCTGAGGCTGCAGGCCTGCTATATCTTCTGCCCATCAAGAAGCTGCGGGTTTTCTACCATGATGTGGAGATGCTGGCATTGGACTATGGTGGGGACAGTAAATAGTATCCCAACACCAGGTTAAAATCCAACAGGTTTATTTGAAATCACAAACTTTTGGAGTGCTGTTCCTTCATCAGGTGAGTGGAAAGATATATTCACAAACATGGCATATATAAACAAAGACACAACTGCAAGAAAATTACAGATTGGAATGTGAAGAGTGGTTGGAATGTGAGTCTTTTCAGGTAATCAAGTCTTTACAGATCCAGACAGTATGAATGGAGAGAGGGATAATCACAGGTTAAAGAGGTATGGATTGTCTCAAGTCAAGGCAGTTAGTAGGATTTTGGAAATCCAGACAATATGATAGGGGTTACGTGAAGTGTGATATGAACCCAAGATCCTGTTCAGAACTTGGCTATTAGTTTCTGCTTAGCAATTCTGCGTTGTCGTGTGTCTCAGAGATTGATTACCCGAAGATCAGAAGGGGAATGCCCTTGACTGCTGAAGTGTTGCCCGACTGAAGGGAGTACTCCTGCCTGACAATTGTCGCATGTTATTTGTTTAGACTTCTTATAGTCTTCTGCCAGATGAGGATCCTGGAAGATGATTTCCCACTTGCCGAAAGCTGTTGGCAAATCAGAATCCATCAGATCTTGCACTCAGCAGTGCCAAACAAGAGGCTGTGCCTAGAGCCAGAACAGCACTGTCCAGAGTATAGGGGATTATAGAGTGACCTAGGAAAAAAAAGATGCTCTTTGTGGGAAGTGGGAGGGGAGTGGACTGCTTTGCAGAGAAAATAGGGGCTATTTTGTGGAGAGATAAGAGGACCAGCAGCAAGGCGACTGTTATTGGCTACCCCTCTGCTCCATGTCCACGCCGTTGACTTTGTATAGACTAGTGCACATCCTCCTACCTCTACTCCACCTTCTTAGTTGACATGCAGCCTGCATAGTTTTACCAATCAAAGTCGATCTGCCTTGTTTGAATTTGGTCATCAGCTTGGCAGTTTACTGTTTTCTGGTGCACTCTCCTGGCAAACCCTCGACTGATCCACTTGCTAACCAATCATCATTCTTTTTCCGTGGAGTACAAATTGTTGTTTCATTTGAGTGTTTTAAATTCATTTGTGGGACATGGGCGTCGCTGACTGGCCAGCATTTATTGTTCATTCCTCGTCACCCTTGTTCAGAGGGCAGTTGAGAGTCAACCACATTGCTGTGGTTCTGGAGTCACATGTAGGCTAGATCCAGGTAAGGGCAGCAGATTACCTTCCCTAGAGGATATTAGTGAAGCAGATAGGTTTTTCTGACAATCAGCAATAGTTTAATGGTCATTGGTAGATTCTTAGTTCCGGATATCTTTTATGGAATTCAAATTTCACCATCTGCCATAGCGGGATTTGAACCTTGGTCTTCAGAACATTAGCTGACTTTCTGGATTAACGGTCTAGTGATAATATCACAAGGCCATCGTCTCCCCAAAGCAGTTCTGATGAGTTCAAAGTGGAAGCTTTGACAGCATGTCTCCTTTTTCCAACTATACCCAATTACAAGTGATTATATGGGCCAGAATGCTCTAATGTCATACACCCTGCCACGCTGCCAGTGAGAACGGAGAATTTGGCACTTAGTCCAGTTCACTGCAGCAGGACCAGAAAATCCCAGCTATAACCAGGTTGAATAATTCTGGCTATAAGTATTATTTTGTTGCTGTTTGCAGCATCTCATTGGATGGAAATTGGCTGCCATGTTTCCTGCTTTCCAGCAATAAGTACACTTCAAAGGTACTTAATTTGGTTTGCAAAGAGGTATGGGGCTAGGAGCAGAAATGACAGATTATTTGTCCTACTCCTCCTATTTCTTGTGTGCTCACTGGCTACGGAGTCCTTTAGGACATTCTGGAGTTAGGACAGGCTCTATAGAAATGCAAGTCTTCAGGAATATTCAGTTCTGCTTTCAACATGTTCTTATATTTTGACATAGAGAGGTTTAGTTAAGCACTAGGCGTAGGTTAAGTGCCAGCTGACAGTGATAAATGGTAAATTAGCACATTGTGGAATATTATAGCAGTGGAAATGCTTCTTAATAGTTACATATGGTGACTCTGTCTGTCGACTCTTGTTATTCCAATGCACTCCTGGCTCGTTTTCTGCAGTCTACGCTTCATAAAATTGAGCTCATCCAAAAATCTGTTGTCCCACGTGTAACTTGTGCTCATTGTCGAGCATCTCTCTGCTTGCTGGCCAATATGGCTTTTGGGTCAAGCAATGTCTTAATTTTAAAAATCTCAAGCTTGCTTTTGAACCCTTTAATGACTCTATCCCTTTCTGTCTGACCTCCTTTGACCCAACCTCCAAGTTACCTGTTTCCTCCAACTCTGGCCTCTTGAGTATCCTCGATTTTAATTTCCTCAGTGTTGGTGGCTGTGTCTTCAGTATCTCAGTTCCATGGCTCTGGAATACTCTCGTTCAATTTCCCCACCTCCCTTTCTTTCTTGAAGTCACTTCTTAAAACCAAACACTTTGACCAGTCTTTTGGTCGTCTGACCTAACATCCTATGTAGCTTGGTGTTGTATTTTACTTTATAATGTCCTTTTGAAGTGCCTTTGGAAGATTTATGATGTTGAAAATGCTAACTTGTCGGTGACAAGTGGTGTACCTCAGGGGTCTGTTTTGGGGCCCCTGCTGTTTGTAATTTTTATAAATGATCTGGATGAGGGTATTGAAGGATGGATTAGTAAATTTGCAGATGACACTAAAGTCGGTGGAGTGGTAGATAGTGAAGAGGGGTGTTATAGTTTGCAGAGGGACTTGGACAAGTTGCAGAGCTGGGCCGAGAGGTGGCAAATGGAGTTTAATGTGGAAAAGTGTGAGGTAATGCACTATGGCAGAAATAATAAATGTGTAGAGTATAGGGCAAATGGTAGGATTCTTAGTAGTCTAGATGAACAGAGGGATCTTGGTGTGTATGTGCATAGATCCCTGAAAGTAGGCAGTCAGGTCGAGAAGGTTGTTAGGAAGGCATATGGAGTCTTGGCTTTTATTGGTAGAGGGATTGAATTTCGGAGCCGCAACGTCATGTTGCAACTGTACAAAACTCTAGTGCGGCCGCACTTGGAGTATTGTGTGCAGTTCTGGTCCCCACATTATAAGAAAGATGTGGAGGCATTGGAGAGGGTACAGAGGAGGTTTACCAGGATGTTGCCTGGTATGGAGGGCAGGTCTTATGAGGAGAGGCTGAGGGATTTGAGGTTGTTTTCGTTAGAAAGGAGGCGGCTAAGAGGGGACCTTATCGAAACATATAAGATGATTAGAGGTTTAGATAGGGTGGACAGTGATAGCCTTTTTCCTAGGATGGAAAAAGCTAGCACGAGGGGACACAGCTTTAAATTAAGGGGTGATAGTTATAGGACGGATATCAGAGGCAGGTTCTTTACCCAAAGGGTGGTTCGGGAGTGGAATGCCCTGCCTGCAGCGGTTGTAGATGCGCCAAGTTTGGTGGCGTTTAAGAGGTTAGTTGATAAGTATATGGAAGAGAAGGGAATGGTTTAGTTTGGAGGGGCATTGCTTTTTATATTGGTCGGCGCGACATCGAAGGCCGAAGGGCCTGTTCTGTGCTGTAATGTTCTATGTTCTATGTTCTATATAAAATCATAGAATCAGGAAGTGCAGGAAGAGGCCATTCAGTCCATCAAGCCTGCACTGACAACAATCCCACCCACACCCAGCCCCATAATCCCACATATTTATGCTGCTAATCCCCCTGACACCAAGGGGCAAGTTAGCATGACCAATTCACCTAACCCACTCATCTTTGGACTATGGAAGGAAACTGGTGCACTTGGAGGAAACCCATGCAGACACCAAGAGGACGTGTAAACTCCATGCAGAAGGCAATTTAGGTCCACACCAACAGGGAGATTCAGGGGGGTGGAGTGGGTGTTATTGTGAGGGAGCTAGACATTGAGTCTGTTCCTTAGTGCTGTAAGGCAGCAGTGTTTACCACTGTACCATTGTGCCACCCTAATACAAGCTGTTGTTATTTGGGGAGAACATGTGGTAAACTCTTACAACTTGGCTCATGTTGGTTGCACTCTTTTCCTTTTTGGACATGTGGACTTACAGAATCATTCAGGTTTACGGCATAAAAAGGGACCCTTCGGCCCATCATGTCTGTGTTAGCCATCAAACACCTATCCATTCTAATGCCATTTTCCAGCACTTGATCCGTACTATTTGGTAATCTGAGTATGTAACTTGGATATTTACCCAATTCATTTTTGAAATCTAGTTTATTCTGCATCCACCACTTATCAGACAGTGCATTCCAAATGCTAAAAGCCAAAGAAAATGTTTTCCTTATTTGGTTATTGAAGAAATAAACAACCAATGTCATCAACCAGTGCTCTTCTCCATCTTCCTCACAGCAACACTTCACCCAATCACTCTGAAGCTACTTGCTGGAGTGGAGCTAAACTCCAAGGACAGGCAGGGAACTGGACAACCTCCAACACGTCCAGGCTAGAGCCAAGACCATCTCAATTTCTGTCTTCGAGCTGCAGTTTGCAGACGATGCTTTTGTATGTGCACACTCAGGCGGAACTATAAGCTATCATTGATGCATATAAGAGAATGGGCTTCAGGCTAAACATCCAGAAAGCAAAGGGCAAAAAGGGGATAAACAAAATGTCCTTGGCAGACAGGATTAAGGAAAATCCTAAAGCATTTTATATATACATTCGGAACAAGAGACTTGTCAGGGAAAGGATCGGACTTCTCAGGGACAAAGGAGGGGAATTATGCTTAGAACCCAAAGAAATAGGTGAGATCCTAAATGAATACTTTGTATCAGTATTCACAAAGGAAAGAGACATGTTGACTGGTAGTGTCTCAGAGAGGTGTGTTGACCTGTTAGAAAAAAAATCTCAATTACAAGGGAGGAAGTGTTAGGTTTTTAGGAAACATTAAGACAGACAAATCCCCAGCTCCTGATGGCATCTATCCTAGACTGCTCAGGGAGACAAGGGATGAAATTGCTAGGCCTCTAACAGAAACTTTTGTCTCTTCACTGGACATAGATGAGGTCCCAAAGGATTGGAGGATAGCAAATGTGATCCTGTTACTTAAGAAGGGCAGCAAAGATAACCTGGTTAATTATAGGCCGGTGAGCTTGACGTCTGTGGTAGGGAAATTGTTGGAGAAAATTCTTAGAGATAGGATATATGCGCATTTAGAACGGAACAATCTCATTAGCGATAGACGACATAGTTTTGTACAAGGGAGATCATGCCTCACAAACTTGGTTGATCTTTTTGAGGAAGTGACAAAAACGATTGACGAGGGATGTCATCTATATGGAGTTTAGAAAACATCTGACAAGGTCCCTCATGGCAGCCTGTTAAATCTCATGGGATAAAAGGGGAGCTAGCTAGATGAGTGAAGAACTGGTTTGGCCATAGAAGACAGAGGGTAGCAGTAGAGGGGTCTTTTTCCGGTTGGAGGTCTGACTAGTGGTATTCCGCAGGGCTCCGTACTGGAATCTCTGCTGTTTGTGATATATATAAATGATTTGGAAGAAGATGTAGCTGATGTGATTAGTAAGTATGCAGACGACACAAAGATTGCTGGACTTGTGGATAATGATGAACATTGTCAGAGAATACAGCAGGATATAGATACACTGGAAAATTGGGTGGAGAAATGGCAGATGGAATTTAATCCAGATAAATGCGAAATGATGCATTTCGGTAGATCTGATGTAGGGAGGAGCTATACAATAAATGGCAGAACCATCAGGAGTATAGACTCACAGAGGGACATAGGTGTGCAAGTCCACAGATCCCTAAAGGTGGCAGCACAGTGGAAAAGGTGGTGAAGAAGGCATATGGCATGCTTGCCTTTATTGGATGGAGCATGGAGTATAAAAGTTGGCATATAATATTGCAGCTACATAGAATGTTGGTGAGGCCACATTTGGAATACTGCATCCAGTTCTGGTCGCCACACTACCAGAAGGACATGGAGACTTTGGAGAGAGTACAGAAAAGGTTTACCAGGATGTTGCCTGGTATGGAGGGTCTTAGCTATAAGGAGAGATTGGGTAACCTGGGGTTGTTCTCCCTGCGAAGACGGGGGATGAGGGGTGAACTAATAGAGGTGTATAAAATTGTGAAGGGCATAGATAGGATGAACAGTGGGAAGAGGTGACAGAACAAGGGGTCACAAGTTTAAGGTTAAGGGGGCAATGTTCAATACAGATGTCAGGGGACATATTTTACACAGAGGCTGATGGGGGCTTGGAATGCACTGCCAAGCAAGGTAGTTGAAGCGGACACGCTGGGATCATTTAAGACTTATCTAGATAGCCACATGAACAGACTGGGAATAGAGGGATACAAATGAATGGTCTAGTTGGGTGCATGAGCAGCGCAGGCTTGGAGGGTCAAACAGCCTGTTCTTGTGCTGTATTATTCTTTGTTCTCTTTGTTCTTTGTACCAGCCCACTCCTGTCACACAATGTCCCCTGCTCTTTACGATCCACAGAGAGCCCCTGGACAACATGGATCATTTCCCAAACCTTGGGAATCTCCTCTCAAAGTGAACAGACATCAATGATGAAATCCAGCATCAACTCCATTGCGCCAGTGCAGTCTTTGGACACCCAAGGAACAGAGTTTTCTAAGCTTGAGACCTGAAATCCAGTACCAAGCTCATGGTCTACAGAGCAGCGGTTTCCGTGCTCCTATATGCTTCAGGAACATGAACAGTGTACAGCAGTGTACAGCAAATCCCTGGAAAGATAGCATCAAAGTTGCCTCCGCAAAATCCTGTAAATCCAATGGCGGATAGGCATGCCAACATGAATATTCAACATGATATCCCTAGTATTGAGGCACTGGTCATGCTTGACCAGCTTCAATAGTGGGTCACATTATCCACATGCCCAACATAAAACAAGTGCTCTATTCAGCAATGGCAAGTGATCACAAGGAGGACAGAGGAAGTGCTAAAAGCTGAAAACCTCCCTAAATAAATGCATCAGGCACGTGGGAATGGCTTGCCTTGGAATGCACAACTGGAAAAGAAGCATCTACAAAGGTGCTTCGAGCGTCTTTGGGTAGAGCATGTAGAAACAAAGTATAAACAGAGGAGAGAGAGAGAGCGCAGAATCCAGAGCGTTCCATCCACCCATCTCATCAAACACCACCTGTCAAACCAGCAGCAGACATTGTGGCCCAGAATTGGTCTATTCATGGCAGAACCCATCTACCTGGAGTGGAAAGAAGTCAACCTTGACACTCAGGAACTGCCAATGAAAGAAATTTTTACACGTTAGGTGTTGAGTAAGAATAAGTAACAGGATACATCTAGGTTTCATAAAGATGAAGAATGTAATCATAGAATCTCTATAGTGCAAAAAGAAGCCATTCCCATCGAGCCGACATTAACAACAATCCCACCCAGTCGCTATCTCCATAACCCCATGCATTTAGCCAGCTAGTTTCCTGACATTAAGGAGCAATTTAGCATGGTCAATCCACCTAACACACAAATCTTTGGGCTGTGGGAGGAAACAGGAGCACTTGGAGGAAACCTACACAGACACAGGAAGAATATGCAAACTCCATATGCAAACAAGCAGTCACCCAAAGCTGGAATTGAACCTGGGTCTCTGGCATTATGAGGCAGTAGTGCTAACTATCTTGTCATGTGCCGCCCCATACAGGAGAAGGAAATGTTTTTTTCTTTATTCTTTTATGGGTTGTAGGCATCACTGACAAGGCGAGCATTTTTTGCCTTTGAACTGAATAGCTTGGATCACGTCAGAGGGTAGTAGGAGTTGACTACATTACCGTAGGTCTGGAACCACTTGTAACCACTTCCCTAAAGTACATTAATGAACCAGATGGGTTTTTACAACAATCATTGTCAGTGACCAATGATTGTTAATCAATGATAGTTATCATGATTATTGTTGTTAGGATTAACTTCAAATTCCAGAAATTATTCATTGAATTTAAATTCCATCAGCTCTTGTAATGGGATTTGAACCCACGTCCCCAGAGCATTAGCTTGTGTGTCTAGTCTTGTGACATTACTGCTATGCCACCATCTCTGAATTTATGAAATTACAATGTTCTGAGTCAAAGGCAAGACGACTTCTTTGTCTTTCATATGGCTGGGTATAGAACGGCAATATACTTTTACATCAAGGTAGTCAAGCCAGAATATTCCATCAGGAGTAGTGGTGTGTATCATCATAATACTTCCTACATTTGGGTCAGTTTAGCTCACTGGCTAGATGGCTGATTAGTGATGTAGTCCAATGCCAACAGCACGTTCAATTCCCAAGCCTTCTCAATCTTGCAGATTGCTTGAGCTGTGGTAATCCTCAGATTAAATCTCCACCAGTCAGCTTTCCCCTTCAAAGGGACTATGACAACTTTACCTTGGATGGCACAATGGCACAGTGGTTAGTACTACTGCCTCATAGCTCTAGGACCCACGATCTATTCTGGCCTTGGGTAAATATTTGTGTGGAATTCATATGTTCTCCCCATGTCTGCATGGGTTTCCTCAGGTGCTCCAAAAATGTGTGGGTAAGGTGGATTGGCCATGCTAAATTGGCTGTTAGCATCAGGGGGAATATGAGGGTAAATATGTGAGATTACGGGGATAGGCCTGATTGGGATTGTGGTTGATGCAGACGCGATGGGCTGAATGGCTTCTTTTTGCACTGTAGGGATTCTATAATTTTGTTTTATTCTATATTTATGAGTTGGGCATTGTGCAATTATCTGTTCCATGTTCTGTAGTGGGTGACCATAGTCGCATACAGGAGAGTTTTTAACTTTCCATTTGTGTCATGATTTGTATGGATGTGGTTTAGGGATGTCTATGAGTCTCGCAGGAGGTCAAAAACAAGGACCTTTTCTGTTAGGTCCTCCACAAGGTGTTTTGTTCATAACTTCTCATTTTTCCATATCTCTTCAAGGTTGAAGTCACCATACCAAAAATTACAAAGAACAAAGGAAAGTACAGCACAGGAACAGGCCCTTTGACCATCCAAGCCTGTGCCAATCATGATGCCTGCCTAAACTAAAACCATATGCATTTATGGAGTCCGTATTCTTTCGTTCCCACCATAATTGTGTATTTGTCTATACGCCTCTTAAATGCTGCTATTGTACCTGCCCCCACCACCTCTCCGGCAACACGTTGCAAACATTCAGCACCTCTGTATAAAAAACTTGCCTCACGTATCTCCTCTAAACTTTTGCCACTCACCCTAAACCTATATCTCCTAGTGCTTGACTTTCTTAGGAAAGAGCATCTGACTATCCATTCTGTCCGCGCCACTCATAATCTTGTAAACCTCTACCAGGTCACTCTTCGACCTCTATTGTTCTAGTGAGAATACATTGAGTTTATCCAACCTCTCCTCATAGCTAATAGCCTCCAGACCAGGCAACATCCTGGTAAACCCCTTCTGTACCCTCTGCACATCCTTCTGGTAATATGGTGACCAGAATTGTTCACAATATTCTAAATGAGGCCATACTAAGATTCTATATATGCATGAGTCCAAAAGGTCTTCAAGTGGAGGTTAGGGATGTTGGCAAGATCTTGATGAATAGGGAGGTGACAGTGCTTAAAATAATAGGAGCCAATTTCCCATTCCTGATCAATTTGCTATAGTATTGAGTGGAGGACAGATCGAGCTTCGTCCCAAAGCCAGCAAACTCTATCACGCCACACACATGCAAAATGCTGATACAGGCAAATTAAATACCAAACAGATGCCTAAAGTTGGGAACCACATTCCATTGGAGCGAGATCTTCAAGAGAGAAGAGGAGAATGTGAGAAAAAAAGGTGAAGTTCTCAGAATCACTGGTGAGGCAGGAGGAGGGAGTCTCATCAATCTATCTATCAGTAGCGATTTATTTTGGCATGACTAATATCTCAGTTCTGGTGTTAAGCAGTGCATTTTCTGGCTGCATTCCTATGATTCACTACGACAGGAAGAAAAATCAGAGGAATTGGGGAGCTTTCCTTTAGAACAAGATTGTTAAAAGACGATCTAATCGAGGTATTCAAAGTTAGGTGAAAATTGATGATGCAAATTAGGAAAAATGATTTCCATTGATCAATGAGCATTAACTGGAATTGTTACTTTAATATAAAGCAAGAGGTTAGGACATTTGCTTTAATTAGCTTTTAATTGCCTTTTCAACTGCCTTGACCATCTTCAAGTATCTAGACTCCAACTGGAATTCCTTGTCTAACCCTCTCCACCTCTCTATCTCTCTCCATTCTTTTAAGGCATTCCTTAAAACTTACCTCTTGAACCAACCTGTCTTAATGTCCCTATGAGGCTCAGTGTCAAATTTTCTTTGGTAATGCTCCTGTGAAGTGCCTTGCATGTTTTGCTACACAAAAAGTGCTTTATAAATGCTGTTGTTGATATAATCATGGAATGTCACTATTACAAAGCTTGGTGGCAGTAGAATCCGTAATAAACATAGAAAGAAAACTGACTAAGCATTTGGAAATGCAAATTGAGAAATGTTTGGGGAAATGGGACTGAGACTAACTGAATTGTGACTGCCAGAGAATCAGCACAGGTATGAAGGACTGAATAGCCTTGTTTGGGTTCGTAAAGGAATCTATAGTTAATCTTCAACTTTTATTGGCAGTATTTAGCTAGCAACAAGAATCACAGCTGACAAAGGAAACAATTGAAAGTATTGCAAAATTAGTTGCAGTAAAATTACCAGGCATGGATTGGTCATTCCATGGAATCATAGAATTACCTGGAGTGTGGAAGGAGGTCATTCAGTCTTACTGACTCTCTGATAGCTTCCTCCTAGGCCTCATCCCCATAACCCACATATTTACTCCAATGTCTTTATAACCTGCACATCTTTGGATACTAAGAGGCAATTTAGCATGGCTAATCCATCTAACCTACACATCTTTGGACTGTGGGAGGAAACCAAAGCATCTAAAGGAAACCCACACAGACATAGGGTGAACATGCTCCTGTGAAGTGCCTTCAAAGCTGGTCTTTTTCTCCCAGCTCAGTCAGAGCAGATGCACCCAAGGAGGACAGAAGAAGCGCTTCAAGCATGTGCTGAAGGCTGACATGAAAAAATGCAAACTTGGCATCAAACCCATGAGACTGAACCAGTTGCCGACCAAATCTGCTGGACTAATCCCAGCATATTGAGACCAAACAACCACAAAAATGAAGAGGAAAAGTGAGAATGGCAAAAAGAAAGCACCAATATCAAAGCAAATAACACACTATCAGTCACCCCATGTGAGAACAAATAACCTACATTCCATAAAGCCTACAGATTCTGAAGGGGAAGTTGAATGGAATCCTTACAGGATGTGGGATGTGGAGAACCGTAGCCAGGTCAGTTGTGCAGATTCTGAATTGGTCTTATCAACCATCTTCAGACACATTGAAGACATTCATCCTCACTAGTGAGGAGATAGCCTATAAAAATATTAATAGGTATATAAAGAAAGACCTTTATATCTTCTGTGAAGGCAATAAAGTCAGAGCTTGCCATGAAATGTAGCACAATGTCCAGCAGTATTTTTGGCTCCTGTCTTCTTCATCTGATAGACAGATTGAGCCTAGGCTGCTGCAGCAACTTGTAGATAATTTGCACGTTTGAGTGAGTCCTGTGATCCATATATAAGTTCCAACCAAGTCTATTATTGCTACTCAACGATTCCTAGCACTCTCCCAAAAGTGATTCTTTCTGTTTTGCCGGCTTTCCTGGTGACATTGCTGGTGGCATCAGCTGCAAACTCTAACCCTAATCTTGCACTATCCCCTCACCCTGCTTGAACCATGGGCAAGAATGTTGAGGGCACATACCTGGAGAAATGATGCCCTATTGAAACAGACTTGCAGCTTCAATGAGACAGTTGTGAGAAACAGCTTAATTCAATTTAGCTGATAATTTTTAAAATGTTCTTTTCATTATTCTATTTGAGGGTAAATTCCCACCCTTTATTGCAATTTATTAAGAATAAATTAATTCAGTGAAATGGAAATTAATTTCAACTGGGCTGACATGGGTTCAACTTTGTAATATTGAGGTAATAATCTGCACTTTCACCTTTCTTTTCATCCAGTGCTTATCTTTGCTCAGCTTTTGATTCTATTCATTGGTGGCTGCCTGTGTGGTACTTATGCCTCTGAATCCGAAGGTTGTAGGTTCAAATCCTGCTTCTACAAACTTGTGTATAAAAATCTACGCTGACATTTCAGTGCAATACTGAGCGTGTGCTGTACTGATGGAGATTTGGGGTGAAATTCAGCCATGTTCCTGCCAAATGGCTTCAATGGCTGGCAGGCGTGGAAAATTTAACGGGGAGCCCTAGAAAGTATTTTGGGCCAGTGTGAATTTCCCACGGGATCTTCCACTGGTGCCTGCCATACCAGATTGGGAAACCTGCTAGTGAAATTACTCTGCTATTGAGCGGCAGGATAGTTGTTACTGCTGCCTCACAGCGCCAGGACCAGCGTTCAATTCTGGCCTCGGGTGACCGTCCATATGGAGTTTACACATTCTCCCTATGTCTGCATGGGTTTCTTCTGAGTGCTCTGGTTTCCTCCCACACTCCAAGAATATGTAGGTTAGGCAGATAGGCAATGATAAATTGTCAGGGGAATTAGTGGGACGTACATGGGGTTATGGGGATGTGGCCTGGGTGGGATTGTTATCAGTGCAAGTTCAATGGACAAAATGACCTCCTATTGCACTGTCGTGATTCTATGATTCTATTGGGATGCAGATGAAAGCCCAATTGGTATCTCTTCACTCCTATCCCCCCTTTCCCCTTCCCATCTCCCCACCATCTCACCATGCCTGATTCTCTTGGTCTATGCTGAAAGTGAGAAAACATGCCCAATTCAGAACAACAGATGTGCAGGAGTTGGGACTTAGCTACAGAATGCCTGGGGCTATCACTGTAGTTTGGATTGGAGGGCACTATCAACTCTGGATCCTGGAACACTACAAGAGTGTGTAAGGAAGAATATCTATCAGATGGATTTTCCTGATTGTTGTCATTGAGGAGTCCATTTTCTGGCCTCAGTCTATCTTCTTTCTTCAAGAGGCAGTCTATTTCCTTCAACAGTGGATTAGTGGAAGCCTTTTAAATATGGCACCCAGATATGGTGGCAGGACACATGCAGTCAAGCCTGCCCCACCACAGAATTCAATGCTAAACCCCTCAATGATGAGCCAGCGGTTGGAAGATATGGCATGGTGTCTGTAGCCTCTGCAATGGGAAACACTCCTCATCCCTGTCACAGGATTTCATCCCAAATGGGAGAAGTCGACTCTGGTATTTAGAATGAGATGCTAAATTGAGGTCCTGTCTACCCTTGTCGGTCATTTTGAGAGATCCCATGGCACTACTTGAAGCAGAGAGTTCAATTCCAGCAGAAAGTCAATTCCCCAGCAGAGAGTTCAATTCCAGCAGAGAGTTCAATTCCAGCAGTGAGTTCAATACCAGCAAAGAATTAAATTCCAGCAGAGAGTTCAATTCCAATAGGGAATTCAATACCAGCAGAGAATTCAATACCAGCAGAGAGTTCAATGTCAGCAGAGTTCAATTCCAGCAGAGAGTTCAATGTCAGCAGAGTTCAATTCCAGCAGAGAATTCAATGTCAGCAGAGAATTCAGTACCAGCAGTAAGTTCAATACCAGCAGAAAAATCAATACCTGCAGAAAGTTCAAATCAAGCAGAGTTCAGTACCAGCAGAGAGTTCAATTCCAGCAAGAGTTAAATTCAAGCAGAGAGTTCAATTCCAGTACAGAGATTAATTCCAGCAGAGAGATCAATGCCAACAAAGTTCAATATCAGCAGAGAATTCAGTACCAGCAGAAAATTCAATTTGAGCAGAGTTCAATACCAGCAGAGAGTTTGATACAAGCAAAGAGTTCAATACCAGTGAAGAGTTTAATACAAGCAAAGTGTTCAATATCAGCAGAGAGTTCAATATCAGCAGAGAGTTCAATTCCAGCAGAGAGTTCAATTCCAGCAGAGAGTTCAATTCCAGCAGAGAGTTCAATTCCAGCAGAGAGTTTAATACCAGCAAAGAGTTCAATACAAGCAAAGAGTTTAATACCAGCAGAGAGTTCAATTCCAGTAGAGAGTTTAATACCAGCAAAGAGTTCAATACCAGAAGAGAGTTTAATACAAGCAAAGAGTTCAATACCAGCAGAGAGTTGAATACAAGCAAAGAGTTTAATACCAGCAGAGAGTTCAATACCAGCAGTGAGTTCAATACCAGCTCCATGATGAATTACTTAGCAGAGAAGCAGTGGAAACTGTGGGAAAATTACATAACTGCTGCCCTTTGGGGACCAGCTTCTCCAAACTGGCCTGTACCCAACCCGATGCCAGCAAAAATTGAGAATTTAGCTCTCAGGCAAAATGCTATTCACATGCAGTGCACCGGAGAATCCCAGCTTCAGATGAGATCAGAGATTTTTGGCATAAATTTTCCTTGGATTTTCAGAGAACTCTCACAATGTACCCCACCACCAGATCCCCACCCCACACCATCACCCCCGCCTCTACCCTCCCTGTCTCTGTTTATTTAAGACAGGTATAAATTCTGTCTAATCTGGCTGAGGTAATAACTTTGAAAAGGGAGAGGGTGATGATTTTATTTCCAAAACCTAGCTGTCAAAAGACAGGAGAATGAAGATTGACATAGTTGCTTCCGGGAGGGCAACTTTCTCAATACTTCCATCAGGAGAAAAACAATGCAATCTAAGTGGATTTAGAAAGGTGCACTGGAATGGGTAAAGCATTCTATGACAGCTTGTTGTCTGGTAGGTATTATTGGCATACTTAACACACTCCTACAGTGTTTTGTAGGTTATATATAAATGGTCGCAAAACCAAACAGGGTATGCAAAGATTTTTGGGTTCTCTTTACAAGAGAATACAAAAAGATATTATTTAGAACATAGAACATAGAACATTACAGCGCAATACAGGCCCTTCGGCCCTCGATGTTGCGCCGGCCAGTGGACCCTCTAACCTAAACTATTCCAATATCATCCATATTTAAATACAGTTCACATTGCTAAGAGAACTTATAATTTCTGAATTGTCAATATTATGCCTGGTTTGGGTAATTGTCAGTGTGGAGTTTGTACATTCTCTCTGTGTCTGCTTGGGTTTCCTCCAGGTAGTCAATTTTCCTCCCACAGTTCGAAAGATGTGCTGGTTACATGCATTGGCCATGCTAAATTCTCCCTCAGTATGCCTGAACAGGTGTCAAAGTGTGGCGACTGGAGGATTTCCACAGTAACTTCATTGCAGTGTTAAATAAGCCTACTTGTGACACTAATAAATAAGCTTTAACTTCATTTTTGCATCATACGGGTTGAGTTTCCTCTCTTTTGTTCTATTTGTTCATGGGATGTGGGTGTCGCTGGCTGGGCCAGAATTGATTGCCCATCTCTGAGAATGCTTATGAATCAACCACACTGCTGTGGGTCTGGAGTCACATGTAGGCTGGAAAAGGTAACAGCGGCACAGTTATTTTGCCTTATAGGATACATCTTGTCTGATTTCCCTTGTCTTCACTCTGACGAGTCATTCAGACTTGAAACATTGACTCTCTTCCCTTTCTACAAATGCTAGTGAACCAGATGGGTTTTTACCACAATGGTTTCATAGCCATCATCAGACTTTTAATTCCAGATTTTTACAGAATTCAGATTTCACTATGTGCCATAATGGGATTCAAACCTGGGCCCCCCAGATTAGTAATCCAGTAGTGTTGTCACTATACCACCAGCTCCACTTAATTCAAAATGGCTGTCAGTGGTTATCAGAAAATGGTGGATGTGCTATTGACCCAGACTTGGGTTGACTAGTGAATTTTTACTAGTCCATGTCCCCTGGTTTTACTTACCCCCACAGAAAGGTATATCCTTTGGGTATCCACCTTACCAAATCATCAATGGGGTTGTTTTCCCTTGGTGAAATATTTGCAATACTTCAGCAAAGTAGCAAAACTAGTAGAAAATGACAAAGTTTTATCTCCAGATCTCTGAATCTCACTCTCAAGTTTTATTAATAGTGGCATACATAGAACATAAGAAGCAAAATACTTTGGATGTTGAAATCTGAAACAAAAATGGAAAATGCTGGAAAATCTCAGCAGATCTGATAGTATCTGTGGAGAGAGAAGAGAGCCTGGATGATTCTTTAGAGCTGAAGACAAGGAAAATGGAACAAGATTTATACACTAAGAGTGAGGGGAAGTATTGGAGGGGTTGTAATTGATAGGAATGGCATAGCCACAAAGAGAAAGGAAATGCAATTGGTGATAAAGGCTAAGAATGGTGCTAATAAGATCTATTAAGAGATTTGAATATATAAATGGCCAAATAAAGGTGCAGAGTGTAGGAATGTAGTAATTAGCTTGAGTGGGATGGGGGATTCAGATGGAAAACAAGATGGAAAGTGAGATTGGAAAAGTAAAAATAGGAATATAAAGTAATAAAACTAGATGAATAAGATGAAAAGAAAAAAATGAAATAAACGGAGGTGGAGTAGAGGTGGAGGAGAGAGTTCATGCTCTGAAGCTTTTAAAACTAGTATTGCTACTTTGCTGAAACATTGCAAATATTTCTCCAAGGGAAAACAACCCCATTGTTGATTTGCTAAGGTGGATATCCACTGTTCAGTCCAGAATGCGCCCAAATGCAAGATGAGGTGCTGTTCCTCCAGTTTATGTTGAGCTTCACTGGGACATTGCAAAAAGCCAAGAAACAACATGTGGATAGAAGAGTGCACAGTCCCTTCAGCTGCTTGCAATGACTGTTGCAGAATATTTATTATTCTTATTGTTAATTGCTATTTTAAAAAAACTTTCAGTTATGTAGCTTTTAATGCATGCCCAAGAAAGATAGAAATGTTCTAATGGCATGAACTGTGATATGAACATGGAGAGTAATGGAAATGCAAAACTGCAGATGCTGGAATGCTGAAATAAAAGCAGGAAATGGTGGCTGCAATCAGTAGGTTGGGAAGCGTTTGATAATTGGCGGAGAAACAGACTTAGTAGGTGGAATTTTATGGCCTCGATTGTCCCAAAACTGTAAAATCCCATCTGAGGTCAACAGACCTTTCCACGATCCTCCTCTCACCTGCTCCGATTCCCATGGTGAGCAGGTCAGTAAAATTCTGGCCAATGTTTCAAGTTGTTGGCCCTTTGTTACAGAAACTAGGAGCTGGAATGGACCATTTGGCCCTTCAAGGCTGCTTCACCATTCAATATGATCATGGATGCTCTTCTATCTCAATGCCATATTCCCGCTTCCTCTCTATGCCCCTTGATGCCATTAAAATCTCAAAAATGGTCTATCTCTTTCTTGAATATATTCAGCGATTTGGCCTCCACAGTTTATTTATTGGTGTTACAAGTAGCCTTACTTAGGTGAGGCGATGGCCTAGTGGTATTATGGCGAGTCTATTAATCAAGAAACTCAGCTAAGGTTCTGGTGACCCAGGTTCAAATCCCACTATGGCAGATGGTGGAATTTGAATTCAATAAAAAGAAATTTGGAATTAAGAATCTACTGATAACCATGAAACATTATCGATTGTCAGGGAAAACCCATCTGGTTTACTGATGTCCCTTTAGGGAAGGAAATATGCCATTCCTTACCTGTTCTGATCTACATGTGATTCCACAGCCACAATAATGTGGTTGACTTCCAGCTGCCTTCAGGCAACTAGGGACGGGCAATAAATGCTGGCCAGCCAGTGACATCCATGTCCCCTGAATGACTCAAGGCTGGAATCTTACCACTGTTCATGCCGGTGGGATTTTCCATCCCGCTGCATTGATCAGAGATTTGGCTGACCACAAATTTGCTGAATTCATTGCAGTGGGAGCGTTGCATGAACAAGTGTTAAGATCATACCCAGAAGTCTCATTGCGAATATGAGCTTCACAAAGGCAATCAGGGATGGGCAATAAAAATGCTAGTCAGCGATGTCCACATCCTATGAAAAACCAGAAGGGAAAAAGAAAGCAAGAAAAAATGAAAGCAATGTGATAAGGTAGAAGATAGGAATGACTCAATGACAAAAATTATGGGTGGGATTTTCTGTCTCTCCTCCCCTCTGCGGCTTGGAGACAACACACCATTGGCTGGTAGCCAATTCTTCAGTTCCTGGCAATATCTAGGGTTTTTTTGCATTGTATGCCCCTGTGTAGCCTTCCATGAGGGGTTCACCATTGCCAGGGCTGAAAAACCCCAATCATGAGAAGGGCTGGAAAATTCAGCCCATTGATAATGCAAGGCGAAGATGGCAGTGGTGGGAAAAGTAAAGGAACAAAATGTGTTGATATTCCCAATTGCAGAACTCATGTTTCATCTGAAACTAGAAGCAAACTTTGGAAGATCTACAAGATAAAGGCTCAAGGATGAAATACTGCTGAGAAATGTTTGTGGGTTTCCGACATACATTCACAAAGAATGCAGTCATTTAGCCCATCTAGCCCAAGTTTGCTTCTGAAAGAAGGAACTGAAGAATTGGCTACCAGCCAATAGTGTTTTGTCTCCAAGCCGCAGGGGGGAGGAGAGACAGAAAATCCCACCCATAATTTTTGTCATTGAGTCATTCCTATCTTCTACCTTATCACATTGCTTTCATTTTTTCTTGCTCTCTTTTTCCCTTCTGGTTTTTCATAGGATGTGGACATCGCTGACTAGCATTTTTATTGCCCATCCCTGATTGCCTTTGTGAAGGTGGGGTTGACCCCACAGTCTTTAAGTGTAGGTACACCCACAGTCCTGTTAGAGAGGGAGTTCCAGATTTTGACTCAGCAGCAGTAAAGAAGAGCAATGTATTTCCAGGTCAGGATGGTGTGCAGCTTGGAGGGGAACTCGCAGGTGGTGGTGCCCTTGTCCTTTGAGGTGGTACAGCATATGGGCTTGGAACACATTTTCAAAGAAATTTTGATGAGTTGCTTGTAGATGGTACACATTGCTGCTACTGTGGAGGTGGCACAATTTGCTGCAATTCCTATTCACTGGACACATTTTCAATATGCTCATCAGCCTCCCATACAGCTTTGTACATGGTGAGTTGTGATGTCTTCAGGTTAATTGGGATTAGAGGGTGGGGGGGAGTAGCGATTCAAAAAGAATTCAGACTCCAATTTAATGTCCTCTTTTGCTCTTACATGATTACTTCAAATTTTATATTCATTCTTATAGTTAAAAAAACAAAACATGCAGCAACTTGGGAAAAAAAACGCCACATGGAATGCAGGATTTCTGTGGCTGTGGAACTGGGAGTTGCAAAATGGAAAGCTGCAATGCCATCACCTCCAGGAGGATGTAACTACAGATTGAGAAGTTTACTTTGGCAATTTCCATGATTGTATTGAACATAGGAATTTGTAATGGTGAAAGTTGAAAAAAAGCTGTGACAAAAACATTGTCAGTAAAGATAACACTTTACTGAAAGAAAATATAAGCAATCAAAGAATTTGTTCGTGTGTTAAAGATTTCTAATAGATCCTGAGATGAATAGGAGATGCGGGAAAAACATGCAGCATCATTGGAGAGAGAAACAAAAGTTAATGTTTGGGATTGATTATCTTACATCAGGACTGAAAAACATCAGAGTTAACAGTTTTTAAGCAAGTACAGAGTCATTGATCTGCTCTTCATCCATCTTCTTAAAAATCCACTCTCTCCGCCACCTCCACAGTAGCAGCAATGTGTACCATCTACAAGCAACTCATCAAAATTTCTTTGAAAATGTGTTCCAAGCCCATATGCTGTACCACCTCAAAGGACAAGGGCACCACCACCTGCGAGTTCCCCTCCAAGCTGTACACCATCCTGACCTGGAAATACATTGCTCTTCTTTACTGCTGCTGAGTCAAAATCTGGAACTCCCTCTCTAACAGGACTGTGGGTGTACCTACACTTAAAGACTGTGGGGTCAACCCCACCTTCACAAAGGCAATCAGGGATGGGCAATAAAAATGCTAGTCAGCGATGTCCACATCCTATGAAAAACCAGAAGAGAAAAAGAGAGCAAGAAAAAATGAAAGCAATGTGATAAGGTAGAAGATAGGAATGACTCAATGACAAAAATTATGGGTGGGATTTTCTGTCTCTCCTCCCCCCTGCGGCTTGGAGACAAAACACTATTGGCTGGTAGCCAATTCTTCAGTTCCTGGCAATATCTAGGGTTTTTTTGCATTGTATGCCCCTGTGTAGCCTGCCATGAGGGGTTCACCATTGCCAGGGCTGAAAAACCCCAATCATGAGAAGGGCTGGAAAATTCAGCCCGTTGATAGTGCAAGGCAATGGTGGGAAAAGTAAAGGAACAAAATGTAAGTCAATATGTGTTGATATTCCCAATTGCAGAACTCATGTTTCATCTGAAAATGTTTAATTGGTTTGTCTTTTGGACAACTGACAACATTCTTCTCTGCGCAATAACATAATAATCCACAAGATGCATAAAAATGGAACCATATTTCCTACAAGTGATGATCTGCAGGGGAGGCAATGGCATAGTGATAAACTCACTGGACTAGTAATCAAAAGATCCAAGGTAATAATACTCTTTAAATCCCATCTTTGACAGACAACATTTGATTTCAATAAAAACTTGGAATTAAAAGTCTAATGATGACCATGCAACTATTGTCATAAAAACCCATTTGGTCCTTTAATGGAGGAAATCTGCCATCTTGCCTGGTTAGACTTACATGTGACTCTAGACCCACAGCAATGTGATTGACTCTTAAATATCCTCCAAAATGGATACTAGCTTCAGGGCCACTTGGGAGAGTCAATAAATGCTATCCCAGCTAATGATGGTCGACCCATGAATGAATCAAAAAAGGGTAGAAAATATTATTTTTTTCCCCTCAGCTTCATTCACTCCTGTCTCTGTCCAATCCTGTGAATGCATGCTTTTCCCAACTACTCCTCTCGCTGGGTGGTGAGTGAATGACAGGACTCAGAAGGAGTGCTAATGTGTCAAGCTGTGATTACCCCTGACATATCTGAATAGTATGTATCCCTGACCTCTGGTGCTTGAGTCACTGGAGTTCATCACTTTTTTGGATGTGCATGTGGTGCCTGCAGTTATTGTTCAATGCTGGATTACAGTTGCCACTGAAAGCTCTGTATCTTCTTCATCCAGGCAACTGCTAGAAGCCATTTTCTGATACACTAGCTCATGATTTTATTTTATCCTTGAATTGGAGAGATAGTGGTGAAGTGGTAATGTCACTAGGCTCGAAATCCTGAGGCCCAGGCTAATACTCTGGAGACATGGACTCAAATCTCACCATGGTAGCTGGTGGAACTTAAATTCAACTATTCAAATCTAGCAGATAAAGCCAGCCTCAGTAATGGTGATAAGGACAACAGTAAAAATCAATTTGGTTCACTAATGTCCTTTAGGAAAGGAAATCTGCTGTCCTTACGAGGTCTGGCCTGAGTGTGACTTCAGAGCCACACCAATGTGATTGACTCTCAACTTCCCTCTGAAATGGCTTACCTAGCAAGCCGTTTAGTTTCAAAAGCAATTAAGGATGGGCAATAAATGCTGGTGATGCCCATGTCCCATGAATAAATGAATAAAAAAGAAAATAAAGAGGCCACGAGCTCCCACAGTTTTTGCAATTCCTGAAAAAGCAAAAATTAGATAAGTGTAGAGGTTTCAAAGAGAGATGATTATAGAAGGGAGGACATGGAGGGATGAGAAGGGTTGAATTTTAAGATCAAGACTTGGCTGGGAGCCAATGTTAATACAGAAGCATTGGAGTGATGGCCGAACGGGACTTGATGTGAGTACAGACAAGTCAAAGTGCACTCATTTCAATAAAATTCCTACTTTTCCCATGGAGCCTGTCCTCTTTGTGCAAGCTCCAGCCAGATTAACAAACTTTCATTAGCTTATTTTCTGCTTGGAGGAGAACATTTTCTGCAAAGGTGTTAAAAGCCAACATAGGAGAAATATTCATATTGGAAACATTTGCAGCATTGTGAATGAAAGACAACTTGCATTTATATAGCAACTTTCATGAACTGGAGATGTTCCAAAGAGCTTTACTGTTAATGAAGGACTTTATCTTTTGAAATACAAGTACTTTGTAATGTAAAGTTTAAAGCTTATTTATTAGTGTTACAAGTAGACTCATATTAACATTGTAATGAAGTTACTGTGAAAATGCCCAAGTCGCTACACTCTGGCACCTGTTCAGGTACACTGAGAGAGAATTTAACATGGCCAATGCACCTAACCAGCAAGTCTTTCAGATGTGGGAGGAAACCAGAGCACCCGGAGGAAACCTACGCAGATATGGGGAGAACGTGCTCATTCTATTCAGATGGTGACCCAAGCTGGAATTGAACCTGGACCCTGGTACTGTAAAGTAGCAGTGTGAATCACTGTACTATTATGTCAAGTGATATCTGGGTAATGGTCCTCCAATAACAATCAGGAGAAAGTAGGCTAAAGAATTTTGCTTCTTCCTGTTCACATGTACTTTTTTTAACTGATTGTGTTTTTGGATTTTTACAATGTTAACTTTGACAGCTTGTCGTATATACGTACCAACGAGATACAATAGCTCAGAATTGTCACTTCAATGCCTTTAGTTTAATGGTTGGAAAATTATGGGCTAGAAATGTGCAATTTTCAGATATTGCTAGATGTGTATGTGTGTGCCAGGTGCACTGAGGAGGAAAATCCCGGCCTGTGTTTCTCAGAAGCAGTTCTATTGGCACACCATGTGAAGAATCTGCTTTAATAGCTAGGCAGCTTGCAACAATTCCAGAGCATTTTGATCTTTGCGTTGTACCAATAATACAAAGGGGGAAAACATATCTAGCACCAAAGAAGAGCAGCTTTGGTGTGACAACAATTTGAAGCCTCAACCCTCTTATCATCCCACACAACTAGGGGAATTCAGAACTCAAATTCAAGGCAACTGCAGATCATAACTTTACTCCTGTAGATAGTGTTAGAAACAAAGTGGGAGGATTTGGTGTATGTATTATTCCAGAAAGCCAGATGCTGAAGAATAGAACTGAAACTAATCCTTACACACTTTTCTAAGCATTTAGTTACAGAAAGAACCATTACAACCATGATTTTTTCTTCTTCTTTGGCAGTTCCTTGGGATCAAGATTAATTTCTGCTCCCATTTGGTAGGTTCTGAGATGACACATTAGTCCATAGAAACCTGGAAACATAGAACATAGGAGCAGGAATAGGCCGTTTGGCCCTTCGAGCTTGCTCCACCATTCAATTTCATCATTGCTGACCCTTTACCTCAAGCAGGGGTTGGTTTACCTCAGTTGGCTGGATGGCTAGTTTGTGATGCAGAGCGACACCAACAGCGTAAGTTCAATTCCCATACCAGCTGAGATTATTAATGAAAGCCCTGCCTTCTCAACATTACCCGTCACTCGAGACATGGCAATCCTCACATTAAATTACCATCAGTCAGCTCTCCCTCTCAAAGGGGAGAGCAGCCTATGGTCATCTGGAACTATGGTAGCTTTACCTTATCTTACTTCAAGTCCATATGTCTGCACTCCCCATATCTCTTGACATCTTTTTCCTTCTTAAATATATTCAATGACTTAGCCTCCAAAGCCTTCTGTGGTAGAGAATTCCACAGGTTCGCCATCCTCTTGAGTAATAAGCTTTACCTTATCTCAGTCCTAAGTGGCCTATCCGATATGCTGAGACTGTGATCTCTTATCCTAGCCACCGCGCCTCCTCCCACCCTATTCAGAAGGAACAACTTCTCTGAATCCAGTCAGTCCAGCTTTGTCAGAATATTACACATTTCGATTAGATCCCCTCCAATTCTTGTAAATTTCAGTGGTGTGGTAATTGTCTATTTACGATTCAGTTTGCAGCATAAAGGTCTCGTGACCTGAAGAGCCAACTGGAGAGCAGAGTGGGGGGGATCAGCTTGATAAATGGGGGCTTCTGTACTCAGAGTCATCTCTGGAGCGACCTGCAGCCACAAGGCTGTCAGCCTCTGTGTAGTTTTAACCTGTAAATAAACAAGTTGTGTTCTTCCTAAATTGGTGAACCAGCATCTTTACATTTGATGACGAATGATCTTCAGACTTTGAGTATCCAGTTTACATTAAAGTTGTGTGAAGTTGAGAAAGGAAAAGAGTATGTACCAAAACACCCCTCTTTGGACAGATAGATCCATTTAATTCCTGCGTGGAGGACCAGACACAATACATAGAGTGCCTTGACTGTTATTTCCAAGAGAACAAAATAGTGGAGAAGGCAAAGTGCAAAGTGCATATCTCCTGAATGTGTTTGGAACTCAAGCTTATAATCTGCTTTGCAGTCTCACAACCCCAAGCTTGCCCGACTGATGGTGAACTGATGGAATTGGTGAAGTCACATTTCACTAGATCAACAGAAGCCAAATATCTAGCAAACTTAGAGGAAATGATGAAGAGTTTTCGAGGGACTGGAATTTGTCTCAAGAAAAAGGAATGTACTTTTCAAGCCATTTAGGTAACCTACCTTGGGTACCGTGTAAATGCATATGGATTACACTTCATGGAAGACATGGTCAAGGTCATAAAGGGTATATTGACTCCAAAAACAGATCTAAACTCAAGCCATTTTTTGGAGTGGTAATTTATTATGGGCATTTTCTTTCACCAACTTGTTGGCATTACTAGCCCACTTGCATATTCTGGTAAAGAAATACCAGCATTCGTCATGGAAGATCCCCCCCAGAGTAAAACAATTGCTGCATTCTTCGAATCTGTTAGCACATTTTAACCTGTCTAGGAAATTGGTATTAACCTTTAATGCCTGCCCATATAGCATTGGTATGGCGTTGTCCCATGAAATAGATGACTGATCTGAAAGGCCAATAGGCTATGCCTCAAGAACTCTCTCAGTGACCAAAAAAAGCTATTCACAAATTGAGAAAGAAGGATTATCAATAGTTTTTGGTATCAAGAAATTCCAACAGTACTTATGTGATTGGCATTTTCCGACCGCAAACTACTCTTGGGTCTTTCTCATTGGTGAGAATTCAACAGTGGGCATTGATTCTAACCGCCTATAAGAATATACATTCAAGCAGCAACCCAGAAAACACATAGTGAATGTTGATGTACTTAGCCACCTACCTTTACGAGAATGGTAGCACAGTGATTAGTATGACTGCTTCACAGCTCCAGGGATTCAGGTTTGATTCTCGGCTTTGGTCACTGTCTGTATGCTATTTGCATGACTTCCCTGTGAGTGTATGGGTTTCCTCTCACATTCTGAAAGATGTGCTGGTTACGCTCATTGACCTGAATAGGCACCAGAGTGTAGTGGCTAGGGGAATTTCACAGTAACTTTCTTGTAGTGTTAATGTAAGTCTTACTTGTGACTAATAAATAAACTTCAAGTGTTACAGCTGCCCCAGTACCACAGGAATTGTCACGGCATTGAATTTTCTGGACACGGTGCCAGTTTCGGTGAAGCAATCTGTAGTGGATCTGTCGGTGTTCACTTCTGTCTGAAGTCAGATACAGGTTGGGCCAATGAACTAGTTCCTGAAGAAATGAAACCATTTGTTACCCACAAGGAAGTATTAGGTTGCCAGGATGGTATCACACTGTGGAGAGCAAGAGTAGCCATCCCTATACCAGACTTCTAATGGAGTCACAATGCTCATCTTGACACCTCAAAGATGAAGATCCTTGCCAGAAGTTACATGTGGTAGCCTGGCATTGATGCTGATATTGAGAGTCTAGTGAAACAGTGCCAAACAAAGGTTGCCTGCTGCAGCCCTATTGCACCCTTGGTAATGGCCTGGAGGGCTATGGATACAAATTCATATTGATTATGTTGGTCCATTCATAGGCACATTGTTTCTTCTCATTATTGATACACAATCTAAGTGGATGGACATTTTTGAGGCAAAGTTTCCTACATCGCATGCCACCATTGAAATATTACACAAATACTTTTTCACCCATGAAATATCTGAAGTCATAGTGTCTGATGATTGAATAATCTTCAGAGGTCCTGAATTTCAAAACTTACTACACTCAATAGTATAAAGCATATTAGAACTGCACCTTACCACCCAGCAACGAATGGATTAGCTGAGTGAGCCATTCAAACTTTTAGGGCTGGCCTAAAGATATCACCAGAAGGAACCCTGGAGACCGGAATCTCCCGATTTCTTCTGGGCTACAGAACCACTTCACAACGGGAGTCCCACCAGCAGTGTTGTTAATGAACCATTGTCTCAGAACAAGACTGAGCCTCGTGTTTCCAAATCTCTCAAGGAGGTTGGAGGCCAGCCAAAGCAATCAGAAGGCAAGACATGATTCGTATCAGTCAACATGTTTGTTTCTGGTGGATGACACTGTGTATGTGAGAAATTTTGGTTGTGGGGCAAGTTGGATCGCTGGAATCATTGTCTCTAAGATTGGACTTATCAAGTGGACATAGAAGGATGGATTGTCTGAAAACACATAGACCATTGAAGAGAAACAGAGATGCCTCAGCAGCTAGTTTTACCATCAGGAGGTATATTGCCGACTATATTTGCACTGATGTACCTAGGTGTCCTGTGGCAGGCACAACTGACATCTCCATGGAAACAGATAGAATTGAACTGCCTGTGCCTAAAGAAGCACCTGTCATTGTGGTTTCAGCTGACAGTAATCCTATGGAAGTGCCCTAGAAGAGGAATTACACCCACTCCACAAAGATTTGAAAACCCTTTGAAAGACTGGGAGAAATCTTACCTTGTTTCCCTCCAGAGAAATCGGTCAATTTTCTCTTGAGATCTTGTAACATTCTGCCAAAAACATTAAGGGGATGTGTTTCACACTGATATATCGGGGCTGAGGCCTCAACATGCCAGCAAAATCCCACTGCTCGGAGATTGGGGTGCCATTATTAAAGGGATCCCTGATCAAAATATGAGTTAACTCCCCCCCACCACTACTCCAGACCAGCATAGAAGTCTCAGTGATCTCTTCTCCAGGTTCAATTGGAGTTGGCACTTCTCTAATCTTTCCTGCCCCTTCTTCTTCCCTCTCCCGATTATCGGCACCTTCACATTCTCTCCCTCATAATCTAAGCCAGCACCCACATCTATCACCCACTAGTGGCCATCACCGCCAACCAGTTTCTCAGCCCACTCCTGACCACCACCACATCTAAATTAATTCCCCTCCCCTCCCCAATGAGGTTACCATGGTCCTGCCCTTTGGTACAGGTTGGCACTGGAAGGAGCAGTGCCCGGGGAATTGCCAAGCCACTGCCTGGGCATGTCACTCTCCCTAGGAGCTATATTTATCTTTATGAGCGGGAGAGATCCCATGGTAGGTTCATGTCTAGGTGAACATGTTGTAAATGGTGTCAGCATGATGGCATGCTCGCTGAATATCTGGTGAGGGGAGGTGGAGGGAAGCTCGTAAAGAGTGCTCAGCTTGCTAATAATATGCTAATGTATTAAAATGAGCTTTCTGTGGTTCTGTGGCAAATTTCACGCCACTCCACTGGTGAGGGGCTGGTATGATCAGAATTCAGAAACTCACCAGTATAAGTCATGCTTTCTGGATTGTGAGCATGTGCACCATTCCTGCTGACAGTGAGTGCAGACTTGAAATCATCCCCACTAATAACTAAATTTATGCACTAAATGTATAATTATTGTGAACTGCGTAAATTGAGTTTTGGCATTTGTACAAAAAGATTTAGAGGGAGAGGGATGTGGTGATTGTCTCTGTAAAGATGAATCTCTATGATTCAGAGAACCAATTGGGGAGTAGGGTGGTGGATCATCCTGATAAAGGGAGGGGGGGGGGCTTCTGTACTCAGAATCATCTTGGGAGCTGATTGCAGCCATGAAGCTGAAGTTTTTGTATAGTTTAACCTGTTCATAAATGAGTTCAGTTTTCCCTAAACTGGTGAATATGCATCTTTACAAGTGAATACAGGTTCTGTTGATATAGTCTCTCACATAGTCCAATGCGTGATCTACAGCCTCTGTCACAAATGGGGCAGGTGATGCGAAGGCTGTAAGCGCCTCCTAACCTAACAACCACCTCTTCAGCCCATTCCTACTTACAGGGCTGCAGATGAATCCCCAGTTGATGCCCATCTATAAGCATTATACAAGTGATATACTAGAATGGGGGCGGCACAGTGGCACAGTGGTTAGCACTGCTGCCTTGCAATGCCAGGGACCCGGGTTCGATTTCTGGCTTGGGTCCCTATGTGTGCGGAGTCTGCAAATTCTCCTCGTATCTGTGTGGGTTTGCTGTGGTGCTCCGGTTTCCTCCGCAGTCCCAAGATGTCCAGGTTAGGTGGATTGGTCATGCTAAATTGCCTCTTAGTGTCAGAGGACTAGCTAGGGTAAATGCTAGGGATAGGATCTGGTAAGCTTGTGGTCAGTGCAAACTTGATGAGTTGAATGGCCTCGTCTGTGCTGTAGGATTTTATGAATAGTCTACTTGGGCTGAATGCCCTATTTCTGCAATGTACCGTTGATATAATTACAGTTCCCATCTACTTAAGTTTCTAATCTTAGTTATATCTATCCAGGTCTGGACTTAGACTGGCTGGATCAAGAGTGGGATAATGGCTTGAATTCCATGTCTCGGTGACAGATGAATCACAAAGCTCAATTATCTCAATGGCAGTCTCCACATCATGAAGTACAATGTATGGTGTTGAACATTGCAGCTTAATGCTGGCTTGACTTTGTACAGCAAAAATTCCTGGGAACCCCCCCTCCCCTTCTCAAAAACTAGAGTGACTCAAAAACTGGCTTGTTCATAACCCAGTCATAGGGAGGTGGCAGGTGAAGATTTGGAGAGCTGAGGCAACATGGCAGGAAGAGTCAGCCTTGGGCTACATCTCAAAACCCCCCCTGGCTAGAGGTCAGGCCAGAGGCCTGGGAGAAAGTTTCCACCCAGCTGGGGGAAGAGACCAGTGACTGGAGAGACTTCTGGGGAAAAGGAAAAGAAGGGTTCCCTTTAAAAAGAGCAAGTAAACACTTTCTCCCAATTGTCATGATTGGGCACATAATTATGGAGGTAGATCTGTAATCATACACTCGACATCTATTTCTCTTAATATGCAATATTTTTCCAATTCAATTTAGCTGGCCAGAAAAAAATATCCTACTCCAGCTGGGAGCGACATGTTGCAGTGTTAAAACTAAACCTTTTCAATCAAACCAGCCTAAATTAATCAAGGTTTTTTTTGAGTATATATACTAATAAAATTTTAGCGTGGCGCAGGAGCTCTGAGCATCAGCAGTAGGTTTCCCACTCACTCTCTCTTTCTCTCTGTATATGTGTGCGCGTTTGTGTGTGTGTGCGTGTGTGTGTATATACAAGAGAGAGACAGTGTGAGAGAGAGAGGGAGCCAGCAAGCCAGCCAGCGAGAGGCTATGAGTGGAGTTAGCTGTTCACGCACACATCCAACCCACGGCATTGCAGAACTCACATCAGCTATTCTCCACCTAATCCTCAAAATTTCATTGAAGGGGATTTTTCTTTCACACGTTGGCTAGTCGAGCCATTTGTGGTTCAGCCTTGGAGATGGCAGCAGTCTTTCTGTTTGAGGTAGGGAGCGTTTTTTAACCTCGCTTTCTGGGGAAGAGGAGTGCAAAATCTCTATATATTCATTTTTTTTGCATGCAGTGTGTGTGTATCTGTGTGTGAGGACAAGATGCAAGTTAGCTTTTTTTTGTAAGGATGCCTTGTGATATCAAGGATCTGCCTAAAATAAATAAAAGCCTTCTGCCTTCGAAAAGGGGAAATGAATTAAAAAAATAAACCTAAGAATGATAGCCTCAAGCAGAAATAGCAGAGCAATAAATTATCAGCTGTGAGAGGGGGTGGGGTGAACACACAAAATAAAAAAAAGCAATATAAATTTGTGTCCATTATGAGATGTGAGATCTATCTGATAAAGCTGACTGCCCCTTCAGTCAGTGGATTCACAGGGGCTGCGTGGTTGTGACATCCTAATGAAATTTGCAAGTCTTCAGGTCCTTTGAAACTGAGTTACTGCACCTTAGCAAGAAGTGATTTGTGTCTCTCTGTGTGTATGTGTGTGTTATGTGTGTCTCTGTGATGAAATGGAGTGTGAGTCTTATTACATCGCATTGGCAGCAAAGTGAAAAAAAAGCCCTCATAATACTTAATTCAAGGGCTTGACTGATGATCGCATGGGTGATATATATTGCAGCAATCTTTTACTCTATAATGAAGGGGCATAGCCTTGCAATGAAACTGTGCATTAAAAAAAAAACATCACTCGGATTCATTGAGTTGGAATCTCCACACGGGGATCTTTACAGTTTTGACTGCCTGTCTAGCTGTGTAAGTTTAAGCAACAATGGATTAAATGACCCTGATCCACACAATCTATAGATCTACTGACATGTACTGTAACACGGGAAAGATGTGTGCAGCAGGCTAACGATTCATATTTGCTATCGTCCCGCTCCTCACAATAGCCTTTGAATAGGTGATGATTATGGAAATGAAACTATTACCTTGAGCAAAACAACAGTATTTATAATAGACACTCAGCGTTTTAACTACATATGCGTTAACTTTCAGCAAACGCCATGGGTAGGTGACTGCGTGCATAGACATATAGGTACAGACTGTTGCATGCAGGAGATTATATGTTTTGTCTAGAAATCTATTGTAAATCATAACCAATTAGCGAACGCAGAGGAAATGTTGGATTGGGGGGTGTTGGGGGAATATGGAAGCCCTGCCCAGAAGTCATGTGTAAAATAATATGAATGGATGGATGGTTAACCAGATGAGTGTATCAATGCATACACACAAACGCAGTAAATAGAAAGTTTATGTAAAATTATTTTGACTTCTGGAACCCTGCTGTTAGCACCTTCCTGAGATACGCTATGGAGTCTGTTGGTATTCTGCATTGGTTACCAGATATTGAAGACCTCTGATCTGAGATTGTTAAACAAATTTGCAAAGCTGTACGCGGCTGAATGAGAGTCTTGATTTGAGCATTCTGATCTATAATGCATGAATTGTACGAATCAGACTGCACGGACATAACTATCTGTTTGTTTACACATGTACCTCTGCACCTGTATCTATTTCAGGATTTATTAATATGTACCTTAATGTATATTGCTGATTACAGTACACCATGTTAAGTATGTGTTTTCTCCAGCATGTTAGACATTATTTATTTTGAATTTATATTATTTTAGATGTTTTATGTGCAACATGCTCATATTTTGTAACGCCTATCAGCCATCAACAGATGTGCATTAAAAATGCCTGCTTGTCAATTTGTTTTGAAGTCTACATGCCTAGATAAATTCTCTCTATCTAACTCATATCTATATCACTATCTATCTATTTCTCTCTACCTGTGTATCTCTTATCTAACTATCTCCCCTATCCCTACCTGTTTATATATCTATATCTCTCTCTGTCTCACCTTTTCACTAGGTACCTATCTTTTATCTATCTCTGTATCAATTATATCTATATCTCTGTATTTAGCCCACTATTTTTTCTTTCGCTGAACGTATCTGAGTATACTTTTTTCTCTCCATGGCTGTATCCATTTATTTTTCTCTTTCTTTCTGTCTGTTTCTATTCACCTACCAATTTAGATTGCTTTCTCTTGCTACATGCACGTATGTATCATCTTTCTTATTCGCTTTTGGTGTTTTACTCTCATGCCCTGAGTTTCTGTTGGAGGGCATGATGTATGTGTCTCTGCGATTTCATCAATATTTTGTAAAATTCATTTCTATTGCAGGATTCGAACTCCAGCCCCTGGAATTGAGATCCAGGCACAGCGTACAAGGACTGATAAAGAAAATCGAATACCTTTATTTTTATTAATCAAAACAGGCATTAAGAGGACTAGGGGATTTTAATCAGCTGCGATAGAGACGGAAAAATTCAAGGATATAGTTGGTTTTGATCTTAAATAATCAAGAAGGTAAGACATGTTTTAATATTAACTTATCCATGTGAACCTCTTCTCTATGCTTTTTATGTACATTTCCTTGTATGTTAGAAACACATCAAAATACATCTAATACTGTTTTAATGCACAGGCATTGCTAAAAAGGTCTTTCACTGATCACCTCTGGAGGTGTTGCATGCAGACAATATATGACAGTATTACAAGTTGCCTGGAAAAATCTTTTCACAGTGTGGCTTGAGAAAAAGTTGTGATTGGCTGGGAATCACTGTCAGGATGGTGAGGAAGGCACAGTTTTTCTTTCCATCCTTGGACTCTCTTGAGTTGCATTTACTGTGGGAATATGAATGGAATTTGTTTGATCATTCATTCAAAAAAAATGACATTAATGGTTCAGCAAACTTCCAAAAAAATTCAATGCCAGCAGATTTTCAGACAGGACATCGCCAAATTGTTCACAGGTTTGAGGGCTTTTCATGGAGTAAAATAAGGAGAAACTATTTACGTCGGCTGTAGAGTTGATTACCAAAGGGCATATTAAGTTAACTGGCTAAAGAAAGAGGAGGGAATTTATTTTATGCAGCGTGTTGCCATGATCTAGAATGCATGACCAGAAAAGATGGTGGGAGCACATTCAATAGGAACCACCAAAAGGTTTTGGATGTATGATTGAATAGGGCAAATTTTCAGGGCTATGGGAAGGGGGCAGATGATTGGGTTCAATTGGATAGTTCTTTCACAGTGGGCTGAATGTTCTCTTTCATTGTCGAAAGACTCCATAATTGGGATCTAGAATCATAAAATCATAGAATCCGTACAATGCAGAAGGAGACTATTCAGCCTATTGAGCCTGTACAGACAATAATTCCACCCAGATTCAATCCTAGTAACTGCATATATTTAGCCTGTTAGTCTCTAGCACTAAGGGTCAATCTGGCATGGCCAATCTGCCTAACTTGCACATCTTTGGACACTAAGGGACAATTTAGCCTGGCCAATCCATGTAATTTGACATTTTTGGGTGTGGGAGGAAACCATAGCACTCAGAGGAAATCCATGTAAACATGGGGAAAATATGCAAACTCCACACAGACAGTCACCTGAGGCTGGAATTTGACCTGGGTCCTTAGCGCTGTGAGGCAGCAATGCGAACCATGTGGCACCATGGACTTGGCTGTCTCTGTGCTTGGCTTTCACTGTCATGTCCAGCTGATGTTTTTCAAGGGAATCAAAGGTTATGAGGAAAGGATAGAAAAGTGGATGTGAGGAATGTTGGATCAGCCATGATCCTTTTGAATGGGTTTGAGGCGCTGAATGACTGTTCCTATTTCTTATAGTCTTCTGCTCTAACTGTCTCTCTCTAATTGGGACATCCCAGCAACAAAATATCATTGCTCATAAGAATCTCTGCAAGATGTGTGGATTTGTCACTTTGGCTGAATTAGTATCTCTGCTCTCCGACAAGCTGCAGCTTGAGAGACACTGAGAGTAACATTATAAATCTAGGGCTTTGCAATCACTTATCGCAAAAACTGTGGAGGTTTGTTATATTGCCCCAAATCTGGACCCTGTTTACATCATCTGTGATTTTATTGAAAGAGGCTACAACATCCATTTGAGAAAAAAAATTATTCAACTGTGCAACATTAGACTGGGGAAGGGGAGGTAGTGGGGTTCAGTAATTAGATCCAATGCAATCAGCAGAAGCTTTAAATCATTTAAAGCTTGCATGCGTGCTGGTGGATGAACTAATGGGCGGAGTGAGCATCCCCACAATCTTGACTCGCAAACCTACTTTTAACCACCACCAACAGTCCCCCGCAGCTCCCAGCCACACCTGCCTCCTTAAGGAGCTTAATCTCATGGAATGTCGTTCTGTTCATTCACACAAAAGTTTTGAGAGGAACGGGGTTCTGGAAACTCAGAAAGCTTATTTATATCAGTTTAATTGGTTAAGCAAATGAGGATAATAGGTGGCTGGCGGTGACTTATGAGGAAGTGATTTAATTGAATAGTTCTGACTGTGCCATCAGCTCAATTGCTGCTTCAAACAGACTGACGGATATTACTGAGGCTCTATCAAATATAGCTGTTGTTTACTGAGCTTTGACATTTACATATTGTACCAGCATGCTGAGTGTGGAATGCAAAGTGTGTGACTTTCTTGAAAAAACAGTGTTAAGGACACCGGAAGCCCATTATTTCTTTAACTTTCGCATGAGTATACCGTATGTTCTTTCACATGTTATATGACACATGCTTTTGAGAATGACCTATTCTTTACAATTTACGGTCGTTACAGATTTCTTGTGATTTTTCTGTTGTTTTCTTTTTATTTTTGTGCTTTCTTGACCTTAGGCGTTCCATGGCAGATAGCAACAGACAGTTCACGCTTGTGTGTGATTTGTTGTATTATCTCGATAGCCAGAGGTGTAAGGCTTTAGCTGTACTGTCTTCTCCCCCTCTCCTCCTCTCCACTTCAGCCAAGGTTGTATACAGTACAGTTTTTGCTGCTATAAGTCAAATCAGCTTGCCAAACCAACTGTGGTGTAGCCATGAATACACAGAATCCGCAGCACAGAAACAGACTATTTGGTCCAACTGTTCTTTCCAATCTACCTTATCTAATTCTAGCAATATACCCGTTGATTCCTTTCTCCCTGATACCTTTATCTGGCTTTCCTTGAAAGGATTCCATCTAGTTGTCATAATTACTTTCATGGTATTGCATTACACATTCTAAGCACTCTTTTGATGAAGAATTTTCTTCTGAGCACTCTTTCAAATAGAGACTATGTTATATGTTTTAGTCCATAGATTTGAATTTGGACTTGGTGGCGTGGTGGCATAGTGGTTATCACTGCTGCTTCACAGCACCAGGAACCCGAGTTCAGTTCCAGCCTTGGATGACTGTGTGGAGTTTGCACGTTCTCCCTGAGTGCTCCAGTTTCCTCCCACACATCAAAGACATGCAGGTTAGATGGATTGCCCATGTTAAATTGTCCCTTAGTGTCCAAAGATGTGCAGGTTAGGTGGATTAGCCATGCTAAGTTGTCCCTTAGTGTCAGGAGAATTAGCAGGGTAAATACATGGGGTTATGGGAATATAGTGTGGGTGGGATTGTTGTTGGTGTTGGCTCTTTGGGCCGAATGGCCTCCTTCTGCACTGTAGGGATTCTATGAAATCCATCTTATCTAATTTAGCAATATATCCTTTGATTTGTTCTCCCTCATATGTTTACCTAGCTTGCCATGAAAGGATTCTGTGCTATTTGTCATAACCACTTTTTGTGATATTGAATTACACATTCTAAGCACTCTCTTGATAAAGAAGTTTCTCATGAATTTCCTATTAGATATAGTAGTGACTATGTTATATGTTTTAGTCCATAGATTTGAATTCCTTGACAATTGAATCACGTTCCCTCCTTCTATCTCATTAAACTTTATGATAAGCTGAAAGCCCTCTTAAAGAATTTCTTTGACTGGTTGGTTGGCTGACATGGGGAGGGTCACAAGTATTAGGTACCTGTATCCAGCTCTCTATGTGACATTTAGCAATATGGAAATTGGGTATGCCATTCAGCCCCTCAAGCCCATTCTCTCATTCTATTGGGCCATTGTCAATCTCTGCGTCAGTTCCATTTGTTCGTCTTCATTCCAAAACCTCTTGATCTAGACTGGAAGATTTCAACTGACCCTCTCAGCACCCTCAGCCTTTTGCTGAAAAGAGAACAGTTTTCACTCTCATTCCTGCTCTTGATTCTAAATGACCTGATCCTTATTCTAGGTTTCAGCTCCCTTCTTCTATACTCACTTACTAAAGAAAACAATTTCTCTGTGAGTTGCCTATTTTTCCATCAACCTTTCCTTTTATTGTGAAGAAACCCATGATGGGCAAAACTCCATGGTGTAAGATATCATTCCGGTCAAAATAGGGTTGCCAACCCTTCAAGATTTCTCTGGAGTCTCCAGGGATAAAAGATGAATCTCCAGGACACTGCTAAGAGGAATCCAGGAAGAAGATCAATGGGACTTTGATTTATCTTTTAATGGCCACGTTTCCCAAATATAAAAATATTCGGCAATGTGGGATAGTGGGGTTGGGAAGGTTTCTTTTCTAGGGCTAGGGCCATTAAAGTTGGAAAGCCAGGAGATGAAACCTCCAACAATTTGACAATTCAAAGGTAGTAACCCTAATTGAAGTGTATGGATAAGCTTAATCATGAAATACAGATTTGATGATGTTACACTTGGATTTGACTTTAGATTGTAGGGTTTAAGAGAATTTAGAGGCCATTGAAATGATTAAAGCTGAAGATGATTGATATTAAAAAAGTCAAACCATTCCTCCCCCCCGTTCAAAGTTGTTCTACCATTCAGTTAGATGAAGGTGGATCTATATCTTAAACTTCACCATATAGTTTGGATGGGATTTTCTGGCCCTTTTCGCTAGCAGTATCTTCTAAGGTGATCCCAAATGCAGGTTCCCTGGCAGCGGGATGTGTGTGCAATGCAAAATACCATAGACTTTGGCAGAACTGGAAGATCCCACCAGGGGCCAATTGCGAGCTGCCTCTGCCGCTGGAAAATACTGCATGCGGGGAAGAGGTGAGGAGCAGAATATCCCACCTTTTGGTTCTATGAGCCTGAATAAAAATCAGTATTAGTTTTGAATTTGGCAATTTATGTCAGCCTCAATAGCTTTTCTGATACAGTTCCAGATTTCCACTACCTTTTAGGGCAGCACGATGGCCTCACAGCTCCAACGACTTGGGTTCAATTCCTGGCTTGGGTCATTGTCTGAGTGGAGTCTTTATAAATAAGCCCTTTGTGTGAAGAAGTACTTCATGATATCACTCTTGAACTATTCTAACTTTAAGGTCATGCCACTTTGTTCTGGCCTTCTCCGCCAGAGGAAATAATTTTCCATTACCAACGCTATCAAACTCTGGAATCATGTTAAATATCATTTATCAGATCACCCCTTCATCTTCTATACTCAAGGAAACACAATTCTCACAATATCAATCTGGTGACAGAGCAGGCTTGAGGGGCTGAATGGCTTGCTCCAGTTTCAATGAACGTATGTTTAATCATCTTCTGACCTCTTCTAAAATCTACAGTAAAGTCTCAATCGTTCAAAATTCTTCTGCTTGAAAATAATGCTGCAGACAGTATTTGGGTGGAGAAAGTTGCAAGGTTTCTGTACACTCATGATGCCTCTCTATTGATACATTAGGCACTCATTCATCAGTGATTGCTCAAGTTGCATTTGCACTTGTGCCTAATATTTCTGACCCATGCCTGTGAGTTGGTACTGCAATGGGGAAGTGCAGAGCTGATTAAAATGCACGGTCAGTACTGTGGCACAATGGTTAGTATGGTTGCCTCACAGTGCCAAGGATCTGAGTTTGATTCCTTGTTGGGGTCACTGTCTGTGTGGAGTCTGCACATTCTCTCCATGTCTACGTGGATTTCCTCTAGTTGCTCCGGTTTCCTCCCGCAGTTTGAAAGATTTGCTGGTTAGGGTGCGTTGGCTATGTTAAATTCTCCCTCAGTGTACCCGGAGGCACCGGAGCGGGGCGACTGGAGGATTTTCACAGTAACTTCATTGTGGTGTTAATGTAAGCCTACTTGTGAGTAATAAATAAACTTTAAACACATTGTAGTCGATGTTCAATATATAAATACTTATAATTTTTAAAATTTAGGTGGCATCCCTCAGTGATGTAGTTTTCAGAATGGAGGGTGGCACTGCCTGGGTGGTAGAAAGGCTCCATACTTGTGCTGTCATTAGGGATATCGAATTGTCACCATTTCTTCGGCTGGAGAAAGAAAGTAGCAGTCAGGAATCCTGCTCCTGATTGCTATCTAATAGTTCTTTATGGAATGTGCATGTATGTTTGCCTGTGCGTGTGTCTAAAGAGGACAGAATCATAATTGGCTGCATTGCTGCTAAACTTCTTTCATCCGTTCTTGGGTTGTGTTTGACACGGGCAATTCTCAGCATTTATTACCTATCCCCCAAGTACCTTTTAGAAAGTGGTGGCAAGCCATTGTTGTACTGCTGTGGCTTCTGTGATGTGGATGCACCACTCATGGTGTCTTTTCCGCAACAGTTTGATGCAACAGAGGAGCTTGATTGGCCATTTCAGAGGGAGTTAAGGGTCAACTGTGTGACTAGGCATCTGGGATCACATTTGGGCCAGACTGGGTTGGAATGACTGACATTCTTCACCAAAGGGCATGAGAGTCAACCAGGTGCTTTTCTTTAAACAGCAATCTGGTGGTTTTGTGATCAGCATAATTTTGTGGCCAAGTTTATGAATTGAATTTTCCCGCAGTTGCCTTGGTGGGATTTGAACTCATCTCTCTGGATTAATAGTTATTCTACTAACCTGACTGTTATTATTTACCCTTATTCAAGCAACCTCTGCACGTTCACTATCTGGTTTAACACAATGTGAATAAATGCTTGGGTGAGATACTGAGGGCAGGTAGTGCCTGTCGTCCCATGCTTCAGCATAAATCAACATCTTTAGAAGAGAAGGGTGGAGAATTAATGCATAAAAACTGGACTGCATAAATAAATATATACATGTAGTGTATTAAAAAAATCATTGACTGGGAATGACTCAAAGAATATAATTTAGTTTGGCACTGTTGATTATGAGGGACTGCATGAATTTAAGTCTTGTAGTTAATTACATCATCAGAACCCCTTGATTGAATTACAATCTTGCAGTCTGCTCCCAGGTACCTGCAACTCTGAATATAATACATGCAGTACAAATAAGAGAGGACACACAGCACAGATGGGCCAAGTCATCTGATCCCTTCATGGCTCAGCAAGTTTATTGTCTGCAGCTGAGTCATACACACCAGGGAGGTTCCAGGTTCAAACTGTAGGCTCTGCTGGATTACCAAACTCAGCTGGGCTGTACACCATCGCCTTGGCAACATGGGTTAGATCATAGCATAGAATCATTTTGCTATTCATTCGGGGACATGGGCAACCATTTGTTGCCCATCCGTAGTTGCCTGAGGCAGTTGAGAATCAACCACATTGCTGTGGCTCTGGAGTCACATGTAGGCCAAACCAGGTAAGGACAACAGATTACATTCTCTAAAGGACCAGATGGGTTTTTCCAACAATGGTTTCATGGTCATCAGTAGATTTTTAACTTGAGATATTTTTCTTGAATTCAAATCCCCCCATCTGCTGAGGTGGGTTTCGAATCCAGGTCCCCAAAACATTAGCTGAATAGAAACCCTACAGTTCAGAAAGAGACCATTCAGCCCATCAAGCACAGATAACTGTCCCACCCAGGCCCTATCCCGATAACCCCTCATATTTACCCTGCTAGTCCCCCTGACATTAAGAGGCAATTTGGCATGGCCAAACCACCTAAACTACACATCTCTGGACACTAAGAGGTACGTTAGCTTGGCCAATCTACCTAACTTATACAACTTTGGGCTGTGGGAGGAAACGGGAGCACCCAGAAGAAACCCATGCAGATACAGAAAGAACATCATCATCCGAGACTGATATTGAACATAGGTCCTTGGTGTTGTGAGACAGCAGTGCTAATCACTGTGCCACCATGTTGTCCATAATAATTTATGTTTGCATAACCATCCTTAACATTGTAGGATGCCTACTTCAAGAGGCTTGTTAAAGAACAAAATTAAATACTGAACATCACAAAGAGGTATGGGGAAAGGTGAGGAATCAGAGGAGTATGTTTTAATAAAGTTTTAAAGTTTATTTATTAGTGTCAAAGTAGGCTTACATTAATACTTCAATGAAGTTAATGTGAAAATCTCCTAGTCGCCACACTCTGGCTCCTGTTTGGATACACTGAGGGAGAATTTAGCATGGCCAATGTGCCTAACCAGGCACATCTTTCAGTCTGTGGGAGGATACCAGAGTATCTGGAGGAAATCCACACAGACATGGGGAAAATGTGCAAACTCCACACAGACAGTCACCTAGGAACAGAATTTAGGGAACTTAGGGCCGAAACACCTGAAGGTATGGCTGCTAATGACGGCATGATTAAAACCAAGGATGTACAACTTGGAGGAGCGTAGAGATCTTGTAGGTTTGAAGGCTGGATGGGATTATGTTACCCTAGTTTGTTACACCATTGAATTGGTAGTGGAGGCAGAGACCCTAAGTTCTTAAAATTTGCATCTTAAGTGCTGTAAGCTGCAGGGCAAAGGGCTGGGTACAGGAAGGTGGGATTAGAAAGACCACTTAGATGTCCTTGGACTGACAAAATGAGCTGAATGGCCTCCATCTGTGCTGTAACATTTCTCCGATTTTATGGTTTCCAACACTTGGTAGCTGCCAAGTGTTCCCTCGTGGAAGTAACATCCTAATGGCACAGAAGGAGGCCATTTGGCCTATCAAGCACATGCCAACTTTCTGCGGAGCAATCTAGTCAATTCGTTCTATTCCTGTATCTTTGCACGTGTATTTCCCTCAAGTGCCTATCCAACTACTTTTTAAATTATTTTGTTTCTTTATTGAGGGTATATGGAAATGTGAAACTTGAGGCACAAACAGATCAGCTGTGATCTTATTGAATGGCAGGGAAGGCTTGAGGGCTTGAATGACCTATTCCTTCCTCTATTTTGTATAGAGTCCCACGGTGCAGAAGGAAGCCATTTGGCCCATCGGTTCTGCACTGACTCTCCAGCAGACTGTCTCACCCAGACCATATCACTGTA
Source organism: Sphyrna mokarran (assembly GCA_024679065.1). Classification (NCBI taxonomy): domain Eukaryota; kingdom Metazoa; phylum Chordata; class Chondrichthyes; order Carcharhiniformes; family Carcharhinidae; genus Sphyrna; species Sphyrna mokarran. Next base: position 8,784,960 of record JAGIQG010000034.1, read on the forward strand.
ACCCTACATTATTACTCTTAATGTCCCAAGATGTGCAGGTTAGGGGGATTATAAGAGGGAATTTAGCATGGTGAACCCACCTAACCTACACATCTTGGAATACTAAGGGGCAATTTAGCATGGCCAATCCACCTAAGCTACCCAACTTTGGATTTTGAAAGAAAACTGGAGCCCCGGGAGGAAACCCACACAGTTATGTGCAAACTCCACACAGTCATCCAAGACTGGAATTGAAACTTGTTCCATGGTTCTCTGTGGCAGTAATGCTAACCACTATGCCACCATGCTGCCTTATATGTTTGTATGTCTCCACTTCCTCAGCCCTAGTAAACATTGCATTCTCAGTCATTACTGTTCACTGTGTAAAAAAGGTCTTTCTCACATCTCTTGCCCAAAACCAGTCCTTGTACCTTTCACTAATGGGAACTTTCTTTGTCCACCTTATCTAAACCTGTAATAAGCTTGCACACTGCAAATAGAATCAAGTGAGTGAAATAAGATTAGGAGGTGGATGGCTGAGAGTGTTATGCAGTTCAATAGCTTGCTAATATTCTCTGTCAAGGCTGATATATAATGCACTCCTTGTTGAAGTAATGGTATGATCCTGGAATTGTAGATTCCACCAAGGATTGAGCCTTTAAGAGTGGAGAGAATGTTTAGCAGATACCTAATGATGTCCTAAAGCAGTCTTACTTACTAATTTCCTCAATGACTTTCAAAACAAGAATGAATTTAAATAAGAATGGGAGACAAACTATTTTTGTTATTCTCATTCATGGGATATGGATGTCGCTGGTTAGGCCAGCATTTATTGTCCTCTCTAATTGCCCATTAGAAGTTGGTGGAGAGCTAGCTTCTTGAACCGCTGCAGTCCCTGTGGATGTAGTACACCTACAGTGCTGGTAGGGAAAGGCTGATATATTTCCAAGTCAAGATGGTGAGTGGCTTGGAAGGGAACTTGCAGGTGATGGTGTTCCCATGCATCTGCTGTCTTTGTCCTTCTAGATGGTAAAAGTTGTGAGTTTGGAAGGTGCTGTTGAAGGAATCTTGGCAACTTGCTGCAGCGTATCTGTACACCTTTCTGCACTGTGGGTGAAGAGAAAAAATGTGTAAGGTGGTAGATGAATTACTGATCAAGTGGCACCTACATCAACCCAACTGATCCAAAACTTAAGAGAGCACAATGAATTTGAGGGAATTTGCCTGAAGTTTCTGTGGGAATTCTGTGGTGGAAAATTGATGGAAGATTTACAACAGTTATTACAAAATAGAAGTTAGTCTAGTGGAACCCACCAGGGGTGGAAAGTTAAGTATAAACTTCAGATGGGGGGATGGGATTGGAGAGGGACATGCTGAACACTGCACCCTGGCACCTTGATATTGCCCCACAATAATGCCAAACTGGCAATACCACCCTGCCATTGCCAACCTGGCAGTGCTAACCTGGCAGGAATTCCCCTTCTGTGTGGAGGAGGGTTGCCCTGGTATTTGTGTTGGGGTGGGATCTGGTGCTTGTTTCAGGAAGGGGTGGAATGTTGCCTTGTTGTTTATGCGGGCTCTCCCTTATGTTTGTAGGGAGTTTTCAACGTACAATGCAGTTCCCTTGTTGTTCACAGTGTGAAGCTTGTAGCCCAGTGCTTGTGTGGGTCTAGGAAGGGGAGTGGTGGAGTGGTAGGAAGACCACTTCCTACCACTTCCTACCAGTGGTAGGAAGAAGTTGCTCTAATTCTTATGGAGGGCCCCCCTGGTCCATTGTTGGGAGGAGTGGGGGAGATGGGTGAAGAGATTTTCTTTTAAAGCAAGATTGGGGCACCTTTAATATGACCACCCTGATTTCTATGGAGTTGGCACTGCTGGTTCTATCTGACCCTGTTCTGCCAGTGCGATAGCAGATTTTCTATGCACTGGGTGCCAGAGAATCTGGAGAAAAAATTCAGCTGTGCAGCTGTAAAGTTAAATGCTGTTTTTTTCACTGAAACCTTCACTGAAATAATATTGGAAGATTCTATCCCATGTCTTTTTAGTGAGGCATAAGCTGAAGTCTCTTCTGTCTGTCCAGTGCATCTTGTAGATTTACACACCATTGCCACTATGGGTCATTGCTGGTGGGAGTGAGTGTTGAATGTGGTAGGTGGGATTCCAGTCAAGCAGGCTGCTTTGTCCTGGATGCTGTTGAGTTTCTTGAGTGTTGATGGAGATACAGTTGATGGATGAGTGTGTCTCATCTAGGCAAGTAGTGAATATTCCATCACATTCCTGACTTGTGCCTTGTAGATGGTGGACAGGCTTTGGGGAATCAGGAGATGTATTACTCGCTGCAGAATTCCCAGCCTCTGATCTACTCTTGTAGCCCATTATTTATATGGTTGACCAATTCGGTTTCTGGTCAATGGTAACCCCCAAGATTTTGAATGTGGGGGATTCAGTGATAATAATGCCATTGAATGTCAAAGGGAGATGGTTAGGTTCATGAGTGTGAAGGTCGCTTGAGCTATCCAGCTAGTGTTGCTTATGCAGAATGATATTTGGAGAAAATCCTGTTTAGAATTAAATATAAAATTGGTTGTAAGAACAGAAAAAGTGGAAAAACTCAGCAGATTTAGTAGCATCTGTGAAGAGAAAAACAGAGTTAACTTTTCGAATCTATCACTACTCAATGTGTAATACAGCTAAAGTTCTGAAAAAGAGTCATATGGGCTCAAAACGTTACTGCTGGATGGAACCCTCCAGACCTTTCTACTTGTGGGATCATCCAATTCTTCTGGAAGTTGACCCCAGCATGACGAAGAATGTAAATTGCCACTGGCTTCGGTGGGACTGGAAGATCCTGCTGCCAGCCAATGGCAAGCCGTCTCTACCATGTGAAAACATGCTGCAGGAGAGGGGGTGGGGGTGTGGAGATTTATTTTTCATTCCTTTATGGGACATGGGCATTGCTAGCTTATCCTAGTTGCCCAAAGGCAGTTGAGAGTCAACCACATTGACACAGGAGATAGTCATTTAATTCAGGAAGCACAGTGAGGGTATGCTCCTGTCTACATCAATGGAGATGAAGTAGAAATGGTCGAGAGCTTCAAGTTTTTAAGTGTCCAGATCACCAACAACCTGCCCTGGTCCCTCCGTGTGGACATTATTGTTAAGAAATTCTGCCAATGCCTCTACTTTCTCAGAAGATTAAGGAAATTTGGCATGTCCGCTATGGCTCTTACCAACTTCTGCAGATGTACTGAAGAAAGTATTCTTTATGGTTGCATCACAGCTTGTTATGGCTCCTGCTCTGACAAAGACTGCGAGAAACTACAAAGGATTGTGAACGAAGCCTAGTCCATTTCTCAAACCAGCCTCCCACCTCTTGACTCTGTCTACACTTCCTGCTGCCTCGGAAAAGCAACCAGCATGATCAAGGACCCGATATACCTCAGACATACTCTCTTCCACCTTCTTCATTGGGAAAAAGACACAAAAGTCTGAGTTTATGTACCAACTGACTCAAGAATAGCTTCTTTCCTGCTGCCATGTGTATGAATGGCATTCTTTGTCTGTAAAGCATACAAGAAACAATACTTTTCATTGTATGCTATTACATGTGACAATAATAAATCAAATAAAATCAAATCAAACATTGCTGCAGCTCTGAAGTCACATGTAGGCCAGACCGAGTAAGTACAACAGATATCCTTCCCAACGACATTAGTGAATCAGATGGGTTTTTCCAACAGTCGACAATGGTTTCATGATCATCAATAGACTCTTAATTCCAGATATTTTTCATTGAATTCCACTTTCTGTTTCTCTTTCCACAGATACTGCCAGATCTATTGAGTTTATCTGGCATTTACTGTTTTTATTTCAGATTTACTTTTATGATGCCAGGATAGTTGCGTACTTTGGGGCAATGAGCGACAGTAGACCTTTATGTTGAAAACTCGACCCAAAAACATGAGGAAAGGGATTGGTTATTGTCTTGCTGTGTATTGTGATGAGATTAGTCAGGTTTGATCACAGGGTGAGAGGTCAAATCACAAAAGATTCTGTTGGTGATTCAGTTGTAACCTGGGAACCTCAATGAAGGTTCGAGGTGTTTGGTACAAACCCTCACCAAAATGAAAAGAGTGGCTGGTGGCTGCTTTCAGCTGAGTATTAGCCTAGCACTAGAAAAGCTCTTGTAACCTTAGTTCCAACTGATGCGATGCATAGAACAGGAGAATCATAGAATACTGTAGCATCGATGAAGAAACTTGGCATATCAAGATTTTTGGCTCTTTCAAACAGCAATCCTATTAGTTCCTCCATCACTTTTTGACTATGGGCAGGATTTTCTTGTTCACCTCAAGGCTGGAAAATCCCCCCTAGGTCAACAAATCTTTGCATGATCCAACTCCTGCCTGTTACATAGCCTATGGCGAGCAGGACAGGAATATTTCACCCCATCTCTGTGCAATCTATTTTTTCATCAAGTATTTATCCAAATCCTCTTTCAAGAATTTTATTGAATCTGTGTCCATCACCCCATCAGGTTACTGTTGCCAGCTGTGATTAAGTGAATTCCTAGAGATTTCATCATATGACTTTTCGCAATGCTCTAGCCAATAGTTGGCCAACACGTCCGTTCTACTGACACACTGTCTTCCTATGTTAATTGGAAAGCAAGAAGACTTATTAGACTTCTTAGAGATGGCACGGTAACACAGTGGTTAGCATTGCTGTCTCACAGTGCTAGGGACTTGTGTTCGATTCCTGGCTTTAGGTAACTATCTGTGCGGAATCTCCCCATGGCTGCATGAGTTTCCTCTGGGTGCTCCAGTTTTCTCCCATAGTCTGAAAGACATGCTGGTTATGTGCATTGGCCATGCTAAATTCTTCCTCAGTGCACCCGAACAATGGCGACTAGGGGATTTTCACAGTAATTTCATTGTAGTGTGAATGCAAGCGTACTTGCGACACTAACAAATAAACTTAAAAATCTAGCCAACTGGATGATGCTTGACTATCAGCCAAATAGTGTTTTTTTCTCCCATTTTCAATGTATTTATATCTGGCAAAGAGAAACGTTAAAAAAATGACAGAAAAGCAATCTTTTTTCAATGTCCCAATAATTTTCCTGCAAGTTTGCACACAGCAGAGCCCTGAAGATCAATTTTCAATTCCCAAAGACCCCGATCAATTCTGGAGGGTTGGGGCATTGAAAAAATATTGCTTTTTTGTCATTTTTTTAAATGTTTCTCTTTGCCAGATGTAAAAACATTGAAAATGGGGGAAAAAAAACACTGTTTGGCTGATAGTCAAGCAGCATCCAATTAGCTAGTTTTTAAAGTTTATCTACTAGCGTCGCAAGTAGGCTTGCATTCATACTGCAATGAAGTTACTGTGAAAATCCCCTAGCCGCCACTGTTTGGGAACACTGAGAGAGAACTTAGCATGGCCAATGCACATAACTAGCACATCTTTTGGACTGTGGGAGGAAACTGGAGCACCCGGAGGAAAATCATGCAGACATGGGGAGATTCCACACAGATAGTGACCCTCTGTCAGACAGTGCATTCCAAACCCCAAAAAGAGTTTTTCCTCGGGTCTCTGCTGACTCCTTTGCCAGTGACCACAGTTCTGTGCTTTCTGGTTATTGATCCTTCAAACACTGGGAAGAGAACTATGGAAAATTTTCTCCAAGAAAAAAGATGAGATCTGCATATCTAGAAACAAAAGCCATCTGGATTAATAATCTAAATGTAATGCCCATAAAAAAAGTTTAATGTAAAACTTGGCCTACGAGGCGTCCCATCAATCTGTAATTCTCGAAAAACCCACCATGCTTGCGTTTTCTGCAGTTATTTTTGATATCACAGAGCTGTCTAAACTGGTACTCAGAATGATGCATCATAAAATGCATTGCTATAGTAACACGGTAGGTTATTCCAAGCTATTACCATAATCACCAGTGGTGATATGTAAGCCAGGACAATTCTCCAGATCTTCCCAGGGTTGGCTTTTTCTCAGAACAATGAACTTTCATTAGCTCTCATTCCTTCTTTTTAATGGAGGTGTGTCAAACTAATATAAATTGGCACATTGCCAAGCTTTCCAAACTGGCGTCAAGTGGTGCAGAAGCTCGCACTTCAAGTAGTTGAATCATTTCAGCTGTGTTGGTTCAGCGAGGATTTTGTATTCATTCATGGGACATGGGTGCTGCTGGCCAGCATTTATTGCCCATCCCTAGTTGTCCTTGGCTAAGTGGCTAGCCTTGGCTAGGGCCGTTTCAGAGGGCAGTTGAGAGTCAACCACATTTCTCTGAGTTGCATGTAGGCCAGACCAGGGTAAGGATGGCATAAGGACATTAGTGAACTAGATGATTTTTTGATAATTGACAATGGTTTCATGGTCATTAGTGGATTCTTGAAGTTCAGATATTTTTGTTGAATTCAGATCCCACCATCTGCCATGGCGGGATTTGAACCCAGGCGCATAAGACATTGGCTGAGTTTCTGGATTAATAGTCTAACAATAATACCACTGGGCCATTGCCTACCCTGGAGATAGAACAAAGCAAGCTGTTACTAATCAGCTGTTCTTTGTGGCATTAAAATCGAAGATTCTCCCCCAGCAGTATCAGGATCGCAAGGCAAGTTTTAACATTTTCATTGTAGTTGGGACCATCAGCACTGGGCAAAATTTTACAAGAATGGTTCCAGGATTGAGAAACTTCAGTTATGAGCATAGTTTGGAGATGTTGGGATTGTTCTCCTTAGAGAGAAGAAGGCTAAGAGACAATTTGATAGAGATGTTCAAGTCATTAGGGCAAAGCTTCACAGAGAGGGAGAAAATGTTACTGCTTGTAAAAGGATCGAGAACAAGAGGGCACAGATTGAAAGTGATTTGAAAAAAGAAGCAAATATGATGCGAGAAAAACCATTTTCACCCAGCGAGTGGCTGAGGTCTGGAATGCACTGCCTGTGGAAGTGTGATGGAAGCAACTTCAATTGAGGCATTCAAAAGGGCATTAGGTGATTATTTGAATAGAAACAATGCACAAAAGGTACAGAGAAAAGGCAGGGGAATGGCACTAAGTCAGAATGCTCATTTGGAGAGTCGATATCAAAGCACTTTACAACCATTGAAGTACTTTTTGAAGTGTAGTTGCTGTGGTAATATTGGAAATGAAGCAGTTGCTTTTGATACAGCAAGCTTCCATAATGTGATAATGAGCGGAGAATCTTCTATTTTGTTGACTAGGGGATAAATATTGGTCAGGCCGCTGGGGATAATCTTCCTGTCCTTCTACAAAATAGTGCTAATTGATCATATAATTCCTACAGTGCAGTCCATACTGACTCTCCAGTAGAACATCCCACCGAGACCCGATCTCCATAATCCCAAGCATTTACCATGGCTAATCCATTAAACTACACACCTTGAGACATTAAGGGGCAACTCAACATGGCCAATCCATCTAACATGCACATCTTTGGAATGTGGGAGGAAATTGGAACACCTGGAGGAACGCCCCACAGGAAAAGTACAAACTCCATATAGACAGTCACCTGAGACCAGAATTGAATCCAGATCCCTGGGTGCTGTGAGGCAGGAGTGCTAACTACTATGCCACCATGCCACCCATGGATCTTTTATGCTCATCTGAGAAAGTACAGAACCTTGGTTTGCATCTGAACTGAAATACTGCGGGCAGGATTTTCTAATCACATGAGCCCGAAGACCGGAAATTCTCATCCACAAGGTCATCAGACCTTGACACCAAATTTTCTATCCTGCTTGTTATGTTTCCATGATGTGCAAACCGGAAATTTTTGGCCTGCAGTTCTGTCTATGCAGCAGTCTGTCGGTATTGCACTCGAGTGTCAGCTGCATTGTTGTGCTTAAACAGTCTGCTGATTTGCCTCTATTCCCTGAGAGTTGGAGGATAAAAAAAAATCAGCCCTAGTCTAGGTTACTATCCAAATTGGACCATAGAATGTGGAACTTTTATTCATCTTCAGTGGGATATCAGTATCTCTGGTTAAAACAGCATTTTTATTGTCTACGCCTAATTGCCCTTGAGAAGCTGTGGCGGATTGCCTTCTTGAACCGTTGTAGTCCATATTGCGTAGTTCTAGGATTTTAACCTAGTGACAGTGAAGAACAACGATATATTTCCAAGTCAGGATGATGTAAAGTTTGGAGAGGAATTTTCAAATGATGGTGGTCCCCTATATCTTCTGTCCTTGTCCTCCCAGGTGGCAGATATTTGAGGTTTGGAAAGTGCTTTTGAAGGAGCCTTTGCAATGTGCAGATGGTACACACAGCTGTCACTGTGCATTGGTCATGGAGGGAGTGGTTATTTAAGTGTTAGATGGGCTACCAATCAAATGAGGCTGCTTTGTCCTGGATGATATTGAGCTTCATGACTGATGTTGGAACTGTACTCATCTAGACAAGTGGAAAGTATTCTATCACCCTCCTCACTTGTATCTTGTAAACAAATGGTGGACAGACTTTGAGGAAGCAGGAGATGAATTATTCTCTATAGACTTGCCAGCTCAAATTTGCTCTGGTAGCCAGAATATTTGCATGACTGGTCTTGCTCAGTTCTTGGTTAATGGTAGCCCCAGGATGTGAATAGTGGGGGATTCAGTAATGGCAATGCCGTTGAATGCCAAGGCAAGATGGTTGGATTCTCTCTTGCAGGGTGGATGCAAGGAAAGTACAGCAATGTCAGCAAATAACTGGACAACATGCGTTACTAGGGCATTGTTCTTGCGGATGGCCACATGAATGGTGGACTAAGAAATTGCAGCCTGCAGTGGAACTGGTAGTATATTCAGAGGTCAAGCTTTCAGGAATAAAGTAGAGAAAATTGGAAAGTATAAAACATAATTTCTTGTTTATCAGTGCTGCCCCATAGGATGAATATTCTGGGAATTGTCTGATTGATCTTGCAAGAGGGGAGTATATTTTCCAAAAGTGAGATTGGCATACCGGTACAAAATGCCCAATTATAGAGATTTGCAAACCTGCCAAAGCACTTGGCCAAGATCATTTAAGCTCAGGGGTGCATAGACATGCCTTACTCAAGAAATGCAACTATTGTGTTTTTTGGGATTTCTATTGTGGATCTTTAAGCCTGGTTTATGGAACCAAAGAATAACAGGGAGGCAATGGTGTGATGGTATTGTCGCTGGACTAGTAATTCAGAGACGCAGGGTAATGCTCTGAGAACCCAGATTTGAATCCACCATTGCAGATGATGAAATTTGAATTCGATTGAAAGAAAATCAGGAATTAAAAGTCTGTTGATGACTATAAAACCATTGTTGATTATTGTAAAAGAAAACCCATCTGTTTCACTAATGTCCTTTAAAGAATAAAAGATGTCGTCCTTACCTGATATGGTGTATTTGTGACTCCAGATCTACAGAAATGTGGTTGACTCTTAAATGCCCTCAGGGATGGGCAATAAATACTAGCCCAGCCAGCAAGGCTCATATCCCATGAATGAGTTTTAAAAAAATGCTGCAAACCAAGAAATTTACTAATTCACTTCCATGCTCTTCACAGCAGTTAGTTCTTCTGAAATCCTAAGTGTGTCTCAAGATTTGAATACTGTTCTCACATCTACCACTTCCATGAAACCCCCAGACAGGATACAGGAAAATACCTGCTACCTTATAGGCAACCTTTCATTCTGTTGGGAAATCTTTCAAATCCAGTTAAATAATTTCTTGTGATTCAGGCTCAAGTTAGTTGTCCAAATTTGAGTATACTGCTCAGGCACCAGTAAGATAATGACAATTATTGTTGTACCGATTCATGCAATTTGGCTTCTGGCAGATCCAATGTGAAATAAAGACACAAAATGCTGGATAAACGCAGCAGGTCTGACAGCATCTGTGGAGAGAGAAAAGCACAGTTAACACTTCAAGTCCACATGACCCTTCTCAGAGCTGAAGAGATATAGAAATGTGATGAATTATATAGTTGGAGAGGTGAGTGGGACAGAATGCAAAATCAGTGATAGGCCACAGCTAAATAGAGAGCACTAACCTTTGTTCTCCTATTAACACACCCTGCTATCCTACCTTTACTGCTATTAACACTTGTCATCCCTAATGGCACCATTATCAACCCCATTTGCCATATGTCTATTACGTTTTTATCAACCTCTCCTTGACTCCAACCTAACACTGACTTTCCATACTGCCTCTCAGTCTTTTCCAAGTATATAATCCGTCACGTTTCCATTTCTCTTCAGTTCTGTAGAAGAGTCATACAGGCTCGAAACATAAACTCTGTTTCTCTCTTCACAGATAGTGCCAGACCAGCTAGGTTTTTCCAGCATTTTCTATTTCTTTTTCAGATTTCCAACTTGCTTTTATTTGACTGATTTAACATGGTTCCAGTTGATGTTTGGACATCTGACTGTTCCATGAGTTCTGACCTTGGAGAGCTATTCCCTGATGCTTTGCATACCTTTTCTTTGTGAGTTGTATTGCAACCCTAGGGCTTATATTGAAGAGATTTCCTTCCTGCCTGACCTCCAAAGACTTGATAGTGGCTGTTTTGACGGTTTAACTGCAGTTCATATCTCAAAAGGGACTGACTGACCTAGATAACCTCAAATTGTTAAGTGATACTACTTGGGTAGTTTCATTGTCCTTGCCAAAACCCAATATTACATGACTTGGGACGTAGCCAACATGTCTGCTCTTGTTCCTACTCCCATTGTTCTGGTCAATAACAGATGTAAACACAAAGCCAAATTCTGATAATTACAGGACTCAAGCAGATTCTAACTATCTCCTCTAAAATCTCTTGCTCTCTTCATTGCAACATAACTTTCTTCACTTAATTAATCCTATTAATATTTCTCTTGGAGGGTGCTGAATCTATGGAATTCACTCACCAGAGTGCAGAGGGGGCAGAATCAATCAAAAAAGATTGATATGTTTCTGATGAAAAGTGGAATAGAGGGCTATGGGGAGCAGATAGGAAAGTAGAATTGAGGCCAGTATGAGATCAGCCATGATCTGATTGAATTGCAGAGCAGGCTTGAAGGGCTGAATTGCCTACTCCCGCTCCTAATTCCTATTTTCCTAACTCCATTATTCTTCTGAACATTTGCAAGTGGCACAGTGGTTAACAATGTAGCCTCACTGTGCCAGAGACCTGGATTCGATTCCGACTTGGGTCACTGTCCGGGGGGAGTCTGCATATTATCCACATGTCTGCGTGGGTTTCCTCCAGGTCTCTGAATTTTTCCCACGGTCTGAGAGATGTGCAGATTAGGTGGATTGGACATATTAAACTCTCCCTCACTATACCCAGACAGGCGCTGGAGTGTGGCAATGAGCGGATTTTCATAGCAACTTACTTGTAGTGTTAATGTAAGCCCACTTATGACACAAATAAATAAACTTCAAAAGCGTTCCTGAAATTATTGAATCGTAGAATCCCTACAGTGCAGAAGAGGCCATTTGGCCCATCGAGTCTGCACTCACTCTTCTTATGATCCTTTTCGGTTAAAGATCTTCTCTTAATCCTTTTGGGTGAAAGTTCTTCTCTTGATCCTTTTGAGCTTTCCCCTGACTGCATCAAGCATCTATGTGCATGAGAGTACATTGAGTCCCTCTGTTGCAACCCAGCCTTGGCTGTATTTAAATACAACTTCTTAATTCTTCTCATCTCTTTATAACATTGATGGTTTCCAATGTGTGGGGACTGACACTTTTCCCAGTTTTCAAATTAAAAAATGCTAATGTGCAGCTTTAAGGAGATGGATATCTAAGTTTCAGGAGCAGGGGGCCGAATGCTACTTATTTGATTTTCCCTTCTCACTGCAGATGAAACGATAATTTAGTAAGAATTAAATCTGGTTTCGAAAGTTTTCCTAAATCCCTGATCTTAGTTTCATGCAGGAAACTGACAGCATCTTGAAAATGATGAATCTCCTTATTAAAATTAAAATTACAATGCTCAAAATGTTCAAGGTCTTATATGCAAAACTCACGGTAAGGCTTCTCTTTGCTCCCAGTGTGGTGTTCCACTGGTAAGCACTCAGTTGGAGATTGAGTCAAGTTGTTCATATTAACCATTCCTGGCAGGATAACAATGAGGTCTTGTGGTGCAGTGGGCAGCAACTCTTCCAATAAGCCAGGAGGTCTGGGTTCAAGTCCCAAGATATGGAGATGCCGGCATTGGACTGGGGTAAACACAGTAAGAAGCCTCACAACACCAGGTTAAAGTCCAACAGGTTTATTTGGTAGCAAAAGCCACTAGTTTTCGCAGCGCTGCTCCTAAATCAGGTAACTGGGATTTCTGTTCACAAACGGGCTCCCATTCACCTGATGAAGAAGCAGCGCTCTGAAAGTTAGTGGCTATTGCTACCAAATAAACCTGTTCGATTTAACCTGATGTTGTGAGACTTCTTACTGTGTTCAAGTCCCAATCCAGGACCCGATGACCAAGGAAGGTGCGTTCATAACATGGCCAAATGTCATTCTGCAAATCCTTCCAACATGTGCCAATGACAGAACATGAGAGATTCCCACGGCAAAATGTTAAGCATGGCAAGTGATGGGTGGTGATGGGCAGTGGGCAGGAATTTCCAACTGCCCTTGGACTTTCAACCTGGCCAGGCACAGAACATCCATGGGACAGATGTGGCACTGCAGTGCTCTGCCTAGAACTAGATCCTATGGATCTGGTTGCAGAAGAGTAGGGAACACCTGAGTGGTTGGGGGGGGAGGCTGGGGGTGATGGTAGTGGCGTGGGAATAAATTGGGAAGGGGCAATTGTGACCTTAGGCACTTAGGCTGGGGGAAAGGATCCTGGAACTATAACATCTTGCTGGGGGAAGGGAGGCAGGGTTCCCCAACTCTGAGGTCCTGCCATCAGTACAACAAGGGAGAATTTAGCATGGCCAGTGCACCTAGCCAGCATATTTTCTGGATTGTGACAGGAAACCAGAGCATCTGAAGGAAACCCACATGGCACAAGGAGAACATGCAAACTCCACACAGGCAATGACCCAAGCTGGCAATCGATACTCAGTTGGATTCAAGAAGGCAGCTCACAACCACATCTCAAAGGGAAATAACTGCCAGTGTTGCCAATGGCACGCACATCTCATGAATGTGTAAAGAGGACTGGCACTAGGAAGTGAACCTGACTACGTTGGCTGGGGGGATATGATTTATCCTGTAAAACTCCCACCCCACACTGCCCCCACTAGGAGCTTGATTGAAATGAAATGACCTGAAGGTCTTGAAGACACTTCTGCAAAGAAGAGATTTAGTACAATGCACCCTAGGATGCGCCATAGATATGATGGAGGAGTTCAGAGTGTTCTTCTTTGAGCAGAGAAGGAAATGCGACAGATTTGTTTGAAATTATGGAAAGTTTATACATAGTCATTAAAAACTAGTTAGAGTAATTTCCAATGGCTGATGGGTCAGTAATCAGAGAATACTGATTTAAGTTGAGTGGCAAATCTTTACAGGATTTATATTTGGATGAGTAAACAGTAGCACAGAAACATAGAAAATAGGAGATGGAGGATGCCATTTGGCCTTTAGAACCTGCTCCATAATTCATTATGATCATGGCTGATCATCCAATTCAGTAGCCTGATCCTGCTTTCTCCCTCATATCTTTTGATTTCCTTTGCCCCAAGTGCTATATTGAATTGCTTCTCTAAAATATTCAATGTTTTGGTCTCAACTAATTTCTGTGGTAGCATTAAATGGATTTTGTCATCCGTGTTAATCTTAAAATTTGTGTGTAATTGTTAAGCAAAGGGAGGAATGAAGGAGTATTGTATTCTAATCCATGTTTCATGTTTAATAAATGTTTCTTTCCTTGTTAAAAGTAATGAGCAAACCTGTGACTCTGGTTTCTCCCAAGTTTGATGAAAATTAAATAAAAGTTATGGTTTCCTGAACCAGGGTTCCATTCTGAGATCTTCCCGTATAATTATACCAACTGGAGTCGTAATAAAGAAGAAAAAATTGCAGAGATGTGGAGAAAGAGTAGAAGGTAGTGGGATTCACTGGATTATCTTTGAAAAAGCTAGTGCAGACTCGATGGGCCAAATGGTAGGTTTGCTAAATTTTCAGAGTTGGCTCAGAGTCTCCAGCAATTGGAGATTAATCTCCAGGACACTGGCCTGGGGGGGAGATGATTGGGATCATAGAATCCTACAGTGCAGAAGGAGGTCATTCAGCCCATCGACTCTGCACTGACCACAATCTCACCCAGGCTTATCCCTATTACCCCATAACTTAATGCATTTCCCCTAGGTATGCCCCCTGGCACTAAGGTACGATTTAACGTGGCCAATCCACTTAACCTGCACATCTTTGGACTGTGGGAGGAAACCAGAGCACCTGGAGGAAATCCTCACAGTAAAGCAAAGTAAGTAAAGTTTATTCATCAGTCACAAGTAGGCTTACATTAACACAGCAATGAATTTACTGTGAAAATCACCTAGTCGCCATAGTCCGGCACCTGTTCAGGTATGCTGAGGGAGAATTTAGCATGGCCAATGCACCCAATGAGCACATCTTTTGGACTGTGGGAGGAAATCAGAGCACCTGGAGGAAACCTTTACAGACATGAGTGGAACATGCAGACTTCACACAAACAGTGACCAAGCAGGGAATTGAACCTGGGTTTCTGGCACTGTGAAGCAATAGTGTTTACCACTGTGCCACCGTGTGGCCCCAGGGACATGAAAGAAGGTGCATACTCCACAGAGACAGTGAGTCAAGCCAGGAAATGTTAAAATTGATTCTTTCTTTGTCATTTTCTTTGAACATTTCTCTTTACTAGGAATCAAAATATTGCAAATGGGGTGAAAAAAAAAGTTGTTTGGCTGATGGTCAAGTATCATCCAATTGGATAATGAGTCCTTTTGCTGTCCAAGTGGATTGGGAAGGTAGTGCATCATAGTGTATTGGCCAACTAATGGCTGGTGCATGGGACAACTTGTGATAAAAGCTCCAATCATAGTTGGTAAACTTATCGAATGGCCTTTGTCTGTGTAGTACTATTTATCATAGGCTTTGAAAGTGGGAACCAGGAGTTGGGACTATTTTCCTGTCCCTAATCTATCCCTGAGAAGTCTTGTGGCGCAGTGGATTTAGTGTCCTAGCTTTGAGTCAGAGGCCCTGCGTTCGAGTCCCATCCCAGGAAATGATGGCCAAAAAAAGTGCATTCATAACGTGGCCAAACAAGTCGAGTGTCAACCTGCAAAGCCTTTCCAAGCACACCAATGACTGGTAATAGGAGTGGAAGAGACTCCTGGTCAATCATGCTTGATACGGAGTGTCAACCCTCAAGACCCTGGTGACAGACTAGCAAACTGTTCCAGGAATAACGAGCTATGGAAACAGATGAAAGTCTGCCTTAGTGCACCACTAGATTCAGGAAGAGAATTGAAATTGGGAATCTGTCTCCATTGTAGAAGGTTACTGGTTGGAATTGTAACCGGGATGCCTCCTTAACTGGCATGAAGACAGGTTTCCTGTCCAATTATGAATGGTGGCCTGTCAAAGTTCAAGGGGTGAATTTTACTATCCTGCCCATCACAGGAATTGGATTGGGCAAGGGCCAGACCATGGGAAGGTCCATTGGTCTTGGGCAGGAGTTTCCAAGTTTCTTTGAGCAAGGCCAGAAAATCCTACCCCAAG
Source organism: Sphyrna mokarran (assembly GCA_024679065.1). Lineage (NCBI taxonomy): Eukaryota > Metazoa > Chordata > Chondrichthyes > Carcharhiniformes > Carcharhinidae > Sphyrna > Sphyrna mokarran. The sequence goes on from JAGIQG010000034.1 coordinate 8,800,637, forward strand.
AGTCATTCAGATTCCTTCCAGATTCATTGGAGTTCTTGGCTGCAGTAAAGGGCCAGTAACTGAGAAGGCGCAACCCAAGAGAGTGTCTTCAGCCGTTTTTTAAAAATGGCAAACACAGCCACAACAGTGGGAGGGTGGGGAGGCCCGCAACAGAGTGCCCTTTGTGGCTGCACCCATATGCAGGCGGGTAAGGAGGGCCTTTAGGCCTGCCTGGCTATGGATGCAGTGCACCCCTAGTGCCAGCCTTCAGGGGTTGATTTGCAATCATTCTCACCTCTACAAAGTTTATGTTGCCTCAGGGGCCTGAGTATGACTCTATAACATTGATAACTTCAGGGTCTAAGGCCCAGCATTCTGCCTGTCTGTGAGTTAAGAATGTGATAGCCATGGGTGTCCAAGAGAATAATGCTGTACAACATTATTGTTTAATCAGTCAGAGCAGAGGACGGTTCATTGAGCCTTGATTGAGGTGAAAGAATATTTAGGTTGTTGTACTCAGGCTGTACAAGGAATGAGAGTTTCAGATGGTGAAGATGGCATTGTCAATTAAATTGGCAAAAACAAAAAAAAATCAAATGGCTGGTTGTAGGTTAATGCTGAGAGGAAGATTGCCTGTAAGATTTCAAGTATTTTCTTGTATTCTGTCCAGGAGTTTGATGGAGGTGCTAGATAAGGGAACAGTATTCAAGCCTTGAGACATGGCAAATTCCTTTGTTGATATTTTAACAGAGACATTGACTAGTTTTGTCTAAGCTTCTTAACACCTCCATAAAATACCACACTGAGGAATTCATTGTAAACTCCTTAATATCACACAGCTACAGATTTTAATAAGTTACCTGCCCATCAGAATTTCGAAGAATTAAGGCCCTGGAAAAGGAAGGATGGAGCGATGTCAAAGTACGAGGCTTGAGGATACATAGGTGATTTGGCAAAGAGTCAGCCAGATAAAACATACATTGTAAAATAGTAACAGTAAGCAAATAGGTACTAACAGGAGCATGTACTTATAATGGCAGGTAAATCCTGTCCCTGAATGTCAACAACAACAAGAGAAACAACACCAATATCTTGGTGCTACCAAACTTGGCCATTGCTGAAAAAAGAGACACTGTCAAAATCTTGCACTCATCAGGGTAAATACAAGGATGCCAAATTTCACAAGCAAAAGCAACATATTCAAGTCTTACGCCTTTTTTGGAGCTTGGGGAATCTGTGCTTTATCCTGTTGCTTTTCTGTGTGGCAACGCCTTGGCCGATCAGAGTTGACTTGCCAACCAACCAGCACACTTTTTTCCTGTGGTATAAATTATTGTGACTGTTTGAAATTTGGCGTTCTTGCATTTTTCCTGCTGAGTGCAAGATGGAAAACCTCGACAACATGTCTCTATTTCCTGCAACACCAACTTTACCCACTATATAGTGTTTTTGACATCACAAAATATACCAAGGTGTTTTATAGAAGCATTATAAAGCAAACTATGATATTGAGCCACAAAAGGAGATTTTAGATCAGATTGGTCAAGACTGGGTAAGCTTTGAGGAGTGGAGTGTTTTCAAAGAAGAAAGTGAGGGCGAATTTTGTTGAGAGGTTGGGAGAGTATTACAAAGGGTGGGACTCAGGTAACTGGATGCATGGCCACTAAAGATGGAGCAATAAAAATTGAGGATGCTGGATAAGTGAGTATTTGAGGAGTGTAGGTATCTCCGAGGAGATTACTGAAACGGTGAGAGGTGGTGAGGCCCATAGAGGAATTAAAAAACAAGAATGCAAATTTTAAATTCAAGGTGTTGCTTGATTAGGCATCTGTGAGGGTCAGTGAGCACAGGTGTGTACACTGAAAATAGTGTGGTATTTTCTTTCCCTTGTCAACAATAGATAGAGGTTAATGTCAGTCCTTATGAGGGTGCTGGTTAAGGTTGGGGTAATGGGGGTTCGTGGAAAACAGTTAAGTTTATTTGTAATGTCACAAGTAGGTTTACATTGACACTGCAATGAAGTTACTGTGAAAATCCCCTGGTCGCCACATTCTGATGCCGGTTCGGATACACTGAGGGAGAATTTAGCACAGCTAATGCACCTAATCAGCATGTCTTTCAGACAGTGGGAAGAAACCAGAATATTCAGAGGAAATCCACACAGACAAGGGGAGAACGTGCAGACTTTGCACAGACTGTGACCCAAGCCGGGAGTCAAACCAGTGTCTTTGGCACTATGCCACCGTGCTGATCCTAATAAGGCTAATAAGTCTTCTTGCTTTCCGAGTGACGCAGGAAGACAATGTATCACCAGGAATATTGGTTGGAGCGTTGGGACAAGTCATGTGATGAAGCCTCCAGGAATTAATTTAATCAGACTATGGGGTGATTGACACAGATTCAATAAAATTCTTGAAAGAGAAATTGGATAAATACTTGATGAAGAAATGTATTGCACAGAGATGGGATGGAATTTCCCTGTCCTGCCTGCCATAGGATATGTAACAGATAGGAGCTGGACCATGCAAAGGCTTGTTGGCTCAGGCAGGATTTTCCAGCTTTGGGGTGAGCACAGCCAGAAAATCCTGTGCGTAGTCAACGAATGAGGGATATTAATCACTGTGCCACCAAGATCCAAGTCGTGACAACTTTCCACTTCTTGCTCTCTCTTTCTTTACCAAATCTTCTGGAGTTTAGTTTAGGAACAGACATCCATTGGTATCTTTTATTGGCATAGTGTCTCTCAGCTAATGAAATACTTGAACTTGCTGTTGCAGAGTGGGTAACTTTAGCAGTCAAATTATGTTTAGCAATTCAGTAAGGGCATAAGAAATGATAACAAGAACAGACCATTTGGCACCTCAACCTTATTCTGCTATTCAGTAAGGTCATGGCTGACCTGATCATGATAGTCTTAAGTTCACTTTTCTTTTTGCCTTTTTGTCCTTTGACTCTCCTGTTGATCAAAGATCTATCTATGCCAGTCTTGAATATTCAATGGCCCACTGATGCCACTGTTCTTAAAAGAAAATTGCAAAGATTCTGCCTAATCTTTTCTTGAATTGGAGACCCATAAATTTTAAACTGCATTCCTAATTTCAGACTCCCCCAAGAAGGGAAACATTCTTTCAGAATCTGCCCTGTCAAGCCCTTTCAGAATCTTGTATGTTTCAATAAGAGCACCACTCATTCTTCTGAACTTCAATGTGCAGAGAAAAGGCAGGGGAATGGCACTGGATAATGTTGCTAATTTGGAGTGCTTGTGCAGACACGATAGGCCAGTCTTCTTTTGAGCCATAACAATTTGTGATTTTGTGAATGAGTTTAGGCCCAACTTGCTCGATCTTTCCTTATGTCAAATAAGGATCTGATAATCTATTTATCAAGTGTTGAGGGATAAATGCATAGTGGTAAAATGTCACCTGAGTATGTGGCACTCTGTAATGTTTCTTGAGTTCATCATTGTTTAACAGTTTAAATATCCAACTTTTATCTCTCTGCTTTCAAGACTGGGAGGTACCACACTCTGCTGTTCCGCAGCCTCATAACTAAAAATCATTACAATAATTATGAAAATAATACTCATATAAAACAGACGTAGGAAATAGATGATGAAAAGATGGAACTGGAGAGAACTAGAATTTAGAAGGATGAGGAAGAATCTCTTTGAAATTTACGGAATACTGAAAGGCCTGGATAGAGTGGATGTAGGGAAGATGTTTCCACCAGTAGGAGAGACTAGGATCTGAGGGCACAGTCTTAGGGTAAAGGGATGACCCTTTAGAACCGAGATGAGGAGGAATTTTTTCAGCCAAAGAGAGATGAATCTATGGAATTAATTGCCACAGAAGACTGGAGGGCAGGTCATTGAGTATATTTAAGACAGAGATAGATAGATTCTTGATTGGTGAAAGGACCAAAAGTTATGGGAAAAATACTGGAGAATGGGGTTGAGAAATTTATCAGCCATGATTAAATGGCAGAGTAGGCTCGATGGGCCTATATCTTATGGTCTTATGGAATTAAAATCCAGGAATAAAGTTGCTCATTGTGAATGCAGTGGTGGAGATAGTGGAGATGTCTTGAGTAGCAATATCACAAAAGGTTGACTAGATTGAGTGTACCCCAGGAAACAAGGAGTTGTTTATATGTAGAGTATAATTTCAAGGACAAAACACTAATATTTCAGCATTCCCTAAAGGAATTGTGCCCAAGAAACAGCTTTTGATATGTGTTCTGTTGAATGTCAATTATAAAATTCTCATTAAGGATTATCAAATTTCAGCAAATTGCAGTGTGTCTCAGCTGGGCTTTGTGTCCCTATGTAAGGGAATTACTGAGATTTTGGGAATGCATTGCTTTTAACCATTCTCCTCTAGGACCTTGGTTAGAATCTAGCTGAAAATCAGTTGAATAAAGGTCTTGTCTTTTTCACTCTCTCTACTAACTGCAAGGTCCTGCGTGAACTAATCTTAGTCAGTATCAATCCCAGTGGAGCCTGCAGTACTTGAATTGACATCTATGAACACATAAGGCAGAAACCATTGTATCTTCTTTGTATGAAGAAGAGCAGGTAAGCACTTAAAGCAGATGAAAATGCCAAGATGAGATGAGACAGAACAGTGGGTCTAATTTGAGGTTGCTTCAGCATTGGGCTCGAACAAACGAGATGGTTGAACTACCTCCTTCTGTGCTGTCATGTTTTATATTGACATTAAATTGTTAATCTCATTCGGCAAGGTTACATGGAGGCTCATTGTGAGAAAAGCATTGTTATCCGGTGCAGTAGGTGGGGGTTTGCATGATGCTAATGGCTAAGGATGTTTGAAGGCAAAGGGAAGAAGGAAACTTTAGTCATTATCTCACTTCCTCTGACATGGATTTTGATACCCGGGACTGAACTTTCATTCCCAGTCCCTGATCCCTCTTATCAGCCGGAGCTGTGAATTGGGATCCCAAAAATGCCTGCGGCAAAGCAGAGGGTAACTTTTGATGAGGCAACTGATTAAATATCCTATCTCTTGGAACTTTGTCCCATTAATGGGATTTCTAAGGTGGAGGGCCTTAGGATAGGCAGCATCACTAGCACTGAAAAGGTTGATGCTGCATCATTGGAGGTGGGAGCTGCCCATTCGCGTAGGGGAATACTTTTCAATGATTTGATTTATTGATTTATTGACACTGTATTGGACAGCATGGTGCACAATAGTTAGCACTGCTGCCTTACAGTGCCAGGGACCCGAGTTAACTCTGGCCTCAGGTCACTGTGTGGAGTTTGCACATTCTCCCCATGTCTGCATAAGTTGCCTTCGGGGGCTTTGGTTTCCTCCCACGGTTCAAAGATGTACAGATTAGGTTGATTGGCCGTGCTAAATTGGCCCTGGTGACCCTAGAGGAATAGGACCTAGGTGGGACTGTGGTCTCTTATCAGCCAGAGCTGTGAATTGGGATCCCAAAAATGCCTGCGGCAAAGCAGAGGCAGACTCAAGGGGCTTCTTCTGCACTTTCGGAATTCTGTGGATTATGTACAGTGAAAAGTATTGTTTCTTGTACTATACTGTTCATAGAATATGTAGGGGGAAGCTTGGACCATGGGTGGCACAGTGGCAGAATGGTTAGCACTGCTGCCTCATAGCATTACGGACTCAGGTTCAATTCCAGCCTCGGGTCACTGTCTATGTGGAATGTTCTGCGTGGGCTTCCTCTGGGTGCTCCAGTTTCCTCCCATAGTACAAAGATATGTAAGTTAGGATGATTGACCATACTAAGATTGACCCTTCATGTCAGAAGAATTAGCAGGGTAAATAAGGGTAAATTAGTGAGATTGTGGTTGGTAAATACTCGATGGGTCAAATGGCCTCCTTCTCTCATTTAGGGATTCTATAGAAGAAGGAAAGGAGAAGATGTAGAATGTAGTGTTACAATCATAGCTAGGTGTAGAGAAAGATCAACGTAAAGCGAGGTAGGTTCATTCAAAAGACTGGTGGCAGCAGGGAAGAAGCTGTTCTTCAGGCGGTTGGTGTGCAACTTCAGACTTTTGTATCTTTTTCCCGATGGAAGAAGGTGGAAGAGAGAATGTCCAGAGTATGTGGGATCCTTGATTACGCTGGCTGCTTTTCAGAGACAGCAGGCAGTATAGATAGTCAGTAGGTGACAGGCTGGATTGTGTGATGGACTAGGTTACATTCACAACTCTGTAGCTTCTTACGGTCTTGGTCAGAGCAGGAGCCATACCAATAAAAATAAGAAATAAAATTTAACAGCAGTTACCAGACCAATATTGTGGAGGACAGGCCCACCTGCAACCATTGCTGTGGTCCTCTGGCCTGGTGGGAGATAATGAATCATTGTTAGTTTCTGATCTATTGTCTGGAGATGCCTCAATTCATTGGTTGGGCGATGGAGGCCTGTCTGTAGTCTGATGTGTACCCTCGATGGGCAATTTAATTGGCCACCCAAAGCTCATGGGTAACTAGCCATTAACACTATTTGCTCCCCGCCACGTCCCATAATGATCCAGCCTCAATGATGGTATGTCAGCCACAGAGGGAAATCGTGGCCTCACCTGCATCCACTACCATCTCAATCTCCCATTGATAATTCAGTCCTGAATCCTGAAGGTGAGAAGCTCTTCCATTATTTGAAGGAATGTATTTCCAAGCACTCTAATGAGCAAAGTATACAGAAGGACTTTGCATCACAACTCCTTCAACTGGGAGACAGATGCTTTTTGACAAGGTAATTCCAGATTGACTTCAAATTGGATCCATCATTTGGACTGAGTTATCTAACATGTGCCATTAGGTCAGATAGGTAAGAAGCATCAATCAGTTGCATTCAGCCCCAGATTCTGATAGCCAGACCATTATGATTAAGTCCTTCTTTATTCCCAAACCCAATCTTACAACAAGGAATGTATTTATTGTCCCTTCTCAAGGAAACATCCTAGGAAAGTACAAAAAATGCATGGAAAAAGACCTAGGGCCAACATTAGGAAATATTCTGTGGATATTTCTGTCAGGGTCCAGTAGGTTTGGCGTGAATTGAACCTAGGTTGAAGGGTTTAACCTCAATATTGCAATCATAGAATCCTACAGTGCAGAAAGAGGCCATTTGGCCCATCATGTATGCACTGACCATAATCCCATCCAGGCCCTATCCCCATAATCCATGAATTTACCCTAGCTAGCCCCCTGACACTAAGGGGCAAATTAACATGGCCAATCCACCTATGCCTACAGCTTTGGATTGGCAATCTCTCTCTTAGATAATGAGTATAGATAGATACTTTCTTCTATTCTTTCTGGGATGGAAGCTTCGCTGGCTAGAACAGCATTTATTGTCCATACCCAATTGCCCTTGAAAAGGAGGTGGCGAGCTGCCTCCTTGAACCATTGCAGTCCACGTGATGTAGGTACACCCACATGGTTGCAGGCAATGTTGGGAGAAATTTCCAAGATTATGACTTAGCAACAGTGAAAGAAGAGTGATATATTTCCAAGTTAGGATGACGTATAGCTTGGAGGGGAAGTTGGTAGTATTTCCATGTATTTCTGCATTTGTCCTTCTAGGTGATGGAGGTTGTGGGTTTGGAAGTTGCTGGAATCTTGGTGATCAATTATAACTCCCAAGATATTGATTGTGGCATATTCAGTGATAATGCCATTGAATGTCGTGGAGAGAAAGTCAGAATCTCCTTTGTTGGAGTTGGTATTTGTGCGACACACTATGCGAAAATAAGTGACCCTTTCTCTATGTTAAAATAGGACACTAAAAATATAGGCTTATGTATTTCTTTAATTCATTCATGGGACATGGACATCACTGGCTGGCCAGCATTTATTGCTCATCTCTAGTTGTTCTTGGAGGGCAGATGAGAGTCAACCACATTGCTGTCTGGAGCTCACGTTGGCCAGATAAGGTAAGGGTGGCAGATTTCCTTTCCTAAAGGACCTTTGTGAACCAGATGGGTTTTTCCCAATAATCAAAATGGTTTCATGGTTATCAGTAGATTCCTAATTTCAGATTTTTTAATATTGAATTCAAGTTCCACCATCTGCCATGGTTGGATTTGAATCCGTGTCCCCATAGCATGAGCTGAGTTTCTGGACTAATAATCTGGCGATTATTATTATCTGGCTAATAACTAGGCCATCACCTCCCCAATGTAAAATGATCACTTGACTGAGATGGCTGTCAACACTTATGGGACCACACCCCACCATGAACATGTGAAAGGAGAGATTATCAGATCTTTTGATCTCATCCATTCCTATCACTTGTACAAGCAGCCAAAACTGTTTAGCCTTCACGCTCAGAGAAAGAGAAAGAAAGGAGACAATTGGAGTCAAAAGCTCCCCCTGGGGTGGTAAATTATCCTTCATTATATTCAGCTCTGTTTCATGTGTGGTGCTGTTGTATCGGGATTGAGCAACATAACCACACCCTGAGGAAGTGGGTGAATTATCCCTCATAAAAGCAGTAGGATGCTGAGTTATTTTGATCTAACAGCAGTTACACATTAAGGGAGTGCAATGATGGCTGACTGTTTTACAAGTGAATTGTTTGTGGTCAATAAAATAATGCATCAGATAGGGCAGATAAGAAAATAAAACCACGCATGTTTACTTTTACAGGTCTACATAATCCTGTATATCCTCAATAAATATACAAGGTCTTGCATCTGTCAGGTCTCACAACTGAGATGCAGGCTCATGTTTAATTGGACTTACATTTTTTGAAAGTGTATCTTTGCACACATATTGTTTTTCCTTTTGGGAAGTAATGGGGCGGAAGGCTTCCTAAATTGATTTTTAGCCCAGTGAATCATGTTATGAACTGTTTCTTTGGTCACCAAGTCGTGGTGTTGGATCTAAACTTCTGGTTCAGACGTAAGGGCGTGACTCAGTGCTCCACAAGACCTCCTATTGGACTTACTGATTACACTTCACATTGTGCTTTCAGTGCACTCATAGAATCATAGAATACTTACAGTGCAAAAGAGACCATTCAGCCCATTGATTCTGCACTGACCCTCTAATAGATTATCCACCCAGGCTCTCTCCCCAACCATATTCTGGTAACTCCACACATTCATCATGGCTAATCCCCCTAAGATATACATCTTTGAACACTTAGGGCAATGTAGCATGTTCAATCTACCCAATTTATACATCTTTGGACACTAAGGGGCAATTTACTGCGGTCATTTTATCTAACTTATACAACATTGGACTTGAAGAGGCAAGTTAGCATAGCCAATCCTTCTAACCTACACATGTTTGGACACTAAGCAGAATTTACCATTGCCATTCCACCTAACCTGGACATCTTTTGAGACAAAGGGGAAGTTTAGCATGGCCAATCCACTTATCCTACACATCTTTGCATACTAATGGGCAATTTATCATGGCCAAAAACCCAACCTGCACATCTTTGGGCTGTAGGAGGAAACCAGGGCACCTGGAGGAACACTACGCAGACATGGGGAGAACGTGCAAACTCCACACAGTCATCTGAGGCCCGGATCCCTGGTGCTAACCAGTGTGCCACTGTGCTGCTACCAATACTCAAAATCATATCCAATTCTTTACTTTTCCCACTTGCTACTGGACGTCTCATCATTGTTTTTTATTTCCTATTTCAATCTTGCTAAGTATAAACTTAGGTACAAAATTTTTGCTTTATGATGGACGCTGTAGTATATAATTCTGTCATATTTGTCATATCTGTCATATATAGGGACCAAATATAGTACCGGCCATACAGTGATGTAACAGAACACATGACGCACACCTGGAGGTCAATCTATAGTGTTGGACAGAGCTGTACATACAAGCAAGCAGGGAGACAGCTCTTAGCTTGAACTCTTGATTGTATATATGTATATAGTTCCTGTAGTTAATAAATATATACAGTAAACCTACATAAGACAACAAGGATTTCAGTAAGACCTAATATGCAGCATCCAGTACCCTACAACAGATGCCAAGAAGCCTATGTATGTATAGCTGAATTGGATTGTTTGGAAAGATGGTTGAGGCTAGAAACCCAGACTCATCTATAACACAGCATATATTCATACTATCATAGAATCCCTACAGTGCAGAATTAGCTCATTTGGCCCATCAAATGTACACTAACACTTACCCAAGCTTAGCTTGTAACACCACGTATTTACCCTGCTAACCTGAATAACTTGGTGCAATTTAGTATGACCATTCCCCTGACCTGCAAATCTGTGGACTATGGGAGAAAACTGAAGAACCTGGAGGAAACCCATGGAGAAATGGGGAGAACATGCAGAGTCTCCAAAGTCACCTGAGGCCGGAATTGAACCTAGGTCCCTGGTGCTGTGAGGCAGTAGTGCTAACCACTGTGCTATCGTACTATCTCTATTCTAGTATGTGCAGACTTGATGGGCCGAATGACCTCTTTTTGCACTGTAAGGATTCTATGAATAAGAAAAATAAGCCAATATTCTGTTTTAAATAGACCTATAAGAACTTGCTGTGATCCAGCTAAATACGTTTGGTAATGATTTTGAGCATTGTCGTTTAGGTTAGTTACTTAAAAAGGAAAAATATTTACATATCTACAAATTTAACTCTGACTTATTTCATTCCTGGATTTTTTTCCCTTCTCCATCTTTCCAGGAAGTTGGATTCTCCTTCGACTAATCAACCAAGAATGTTCATAGTTCCATCTATCCTGTTTCCTTCTTTGTAAAACGTTCACATCACCAGCTGTGATGGATTGTCTGAATCGTTCTTTCTCTCTCTCTCCTTTCTCTCATCACCACTCTCTAGAGGTTAACAACTTGTGCTTTCCATCTGCCAGTATATATCAAAATATTTAAACACCTCAAATGATCACAGCCACTAATCACACAACTCATTTTGTCTCACCAAACTCCCCCTCTCGGTTTCTTGCTGTTTGCAAGATACAGCAAGTCCACAATGTGGTGTTGCAATATTGTAAAGAAAGAGACATTGGGCAATGAGAGGGGTAGAATCCAGCAAATTACATCAAGTAATCCAACTTTTAGAAATGTGAATGTTAATTTCAGGCAACCAGAATCCTTTGAAATTGGAAACATAATACTCTGGGTGTTTTAATTGGCTTTAGACATTCCATTCATCTCAAAATCTGCCTCAGGAGGATCAGTGCAAGCCTTCCTGACTCATGCCTGCATCGTTATTTGTCTCAAATCTGATAGACTGTTCAGCTGTCTCAGCAACTGTCAAGATACTTATGGAAGAAGCTTTTTCCATCGCAATATAAACTTTCAACATGCACCACCCCAGGCTTTGGCCCTCACACTTTACCACACAGAAACCTTTCTGTGTCGCACTTAAGTGAATGCAGAAAAAGAAACACAGAAAGAAACACTATTTTTTTCAGTCAAGAAGATCTGGTGATTTAGAAACAGCTGCCAAACTCCAGCACTCCTTTCTCACTAATCAGTAAAGACAACAACACCAACTTACAATTATATCGTGCAGTTAACATTGCAAAATACCTCAAGGCGCTTAGCAAGAGTTTGCTATCAACACAAATATTTTTGTGACACCGTTATGGAAAGAGATAATGAGATAGGTGACCAAAAGCTCCCGCAGAAAGTTGTTTTTAAGGAGTTTAGAGAGGAGGAGAGAGAGGAGGAAAGTTTTCTGCAGGAATTCCAACACTTAGGGTGGAAGTGGCTAATGGAATGGTGGAGAAATAACATGGGGGACACATTAGAGGCTAGAATTGGAGAGGCTTAGCTATGTTTAACTACTTCAATATGTTCCAGTTGGTCTCTAATTTGCCTGAAGATACTATAGCAATGAGATATTCCGGCCATAGAAACCATAGCAACTTAATGTTGCAGAAAGAGGCCATTCAGTCCATCATGTCTGCACCCAGCCAAAATAAGAGAAAAAAGAAACTAGCCACTCATTTTAATCCCACTTTCAGACCTCTGCAGGTTACAGAGCTTTAGATGTTGCAATTTTAATATAGGAAAGGCAGTGGCTGGTGGTATTATTGCTAGACTATTAATCCAAAAGCTAATGTTCTGGGGACCTGGGTTCAAATCCCGACACGACAGCTGGTGGAATTTGAACTCAATAAAAAATATCTGGAATTAAGAATCTATTGATGACCATAAAACCATTGACTATTATTAGAAAAACCCATCTGGTTCGCTAATGTCCTTAAGCAAAGAAAATCTGCTGGGTAGTATAGTGGTACAGTGGTTAGCACTGCTTCCTCACAGTGTCAGGGACTCTGGTTTGATTTTGGCCTCAGATCACTGTATGGAGTTTGCACATTCACCCTGTGTTTGTGTTGGTTTCCTCCCAGTGCTCTGGGTTTCCTCTCACACTCTAAAGATGGTCAGGGTTGATGGATTAGCCATCAAAATTGTCCAAAGATGTGCAAGTTAAATTACCCCTTAATGTACTGGGACTAGCAGGGCAAATATGTGGGATAAGGATGGGGTTGTTGTCAGTGCAAACTTGTTAGGCTGAATGGCTTCCTTCTGCACTGTAAGGATCTGTGATTTGCATGCCTCGTTTTAGCATCGTTCAGGTGTGTACAGATCATGGTGCAACCCTAAGCCTGGATCGCTTAATTTAGATTGAAAAGAAGTGTTGTCTTTTGCTGAAGTAAATCTAGACCATTTCTGCCCTGAGGTGGATATAAACATTCTATAGCACTATTTGACGAAGAGCTGGAGCGTTCTTTTTAGTATCCCAACTAATATTTATCTGGTCAATTGCCTCAGTGCTGATCAAAAGCGGCCCATGACAGAATAGGGAAGGCAAAGGAAGAATGCTCCCTCTGAGCTTACAAATAAGGAACAGGAGCAGGCCATTCAATTCCTCCAGCCTGCTCTGTCATTTAATAATGTCATGGCTGATCTAAGAGTAATGTTCAAACTGCAACCTAACTATCACCCACCACTTGCTTATTAAGAATTATGCACCTCTGACTTAAAAATATTCAGAGACTCAAATGCTGGGCAATATTTATCCCTCAATCAACGTCACAAAAAGCAGATTGTCTAGTCATTATCCTGAATTGTTGTTCATGCACAAATTGATTGCAGCATTTCTTATATTACAACAATAACTACAAGTCAAAAATGCTTCACTGGCTGTTAATCTCTTGCCAAAAGTGGCTCATTTCATGGAATCATAGAATCCCTATAGAGCAGAGGGGGCCATTTGGCCCATTGAGTTTGCACCTACTTTCCGAAAGAACATTAATCCAGGCCCACCCCACTGGCCCTATCCCTATAACCCCACATATTTATTTTACTAATCCCCTAATCCACTAAGGGGCAATTTAGCATAACCAATCCGCCAAACCTGCAGATCTTGGGATACTAAGGAGCAATTTAGCATGACCAATCCACCTAACCTGCATATCTTTGGACACTAAATGTCAATTTAGCATGGTTAATCTACCTAGCCTCCACATCTTTGGACTGTGGGAGGAAACCGGAGCACCTGGGGGAAGCCAGTTGCAGAAATGGGGAACACTTACAAACTCCATATAGTCACTCAAGGCTGTGTTTTAACCTGGGTCCCTGGTGCTGTGAGGCAGTAGTGCTAACCACATTTTTGCCTCTGTGTGTAAATATTTCTGTGTTCAAATCCCACTTCAAGCCTAAACATTTTGCTAGCAGTCCAATGTAGTAATAAGGGAGTACTGGACCTGTCTTCAATGCTTCCAATGAAGCAGTGACAGGAGTAAGTAGATATTGAAAGTTAGTGCAAATTATACCCTTTAGATGTTCATAACTGCATGAAAGGTTTATATTGCTCATTGGAAAAAATAAAGCTTCTCCCTTGAATGCCACATCGATAATCCTAGAGATAAGTCATTTAGAAAATGACTTAAGCATTTTAGTAAATAGGGCAGCACAGTGGCACAGTTGTTAGCACTGCTATCTCACAGTGATAAGAACCTGGATTCGATTCCTAGCTTAGGTCAGTGTTTGTGTGGAGTCTGCATGTTCTCCCCATGTGTGCACGGGTTTCCTCCGGATGTCATAGAGTTGTAGAGGGTTACAGCATGGAAACAGGTGCTTTGGCCCAACTTGTCCATGCTGTCCTTTTTTTTAAAACCTGATCTGTGCCCCTCATTGTTTTATAGACCGGGTGCTCCAGTTTCCTTCCACAGTCTGAAAGACATGCAGGTTGGGTGGATTGGCCATGCTAAATTCTCTCTCACTGTACCTGAATAGGCACCGGAGTGTGGCGACAGGGGGATTTTCACAGTAATTTCGTTGCAGTGTGAATGTAAGCCTATTTGTGACACTAATAAATAAACTTAAAAAACAGTGACTGGGATTGATGGCTTTTCTGTCCATTGAGTAAAAAATAAATCTTGACAGTTTGGGCGTATACATTTTCGAGTTTAGAAGAATGAAAGGTGATCTTGTTGAAAGATACAAGACCCTGAGGGGATTTGGAAGGATAGAAATCAGGAGGATGTTCCCTGTTTGGGAAATTGGGACCGGAGAACACATTTTAAGAATGAAAAGGCTGCAGTTTAAGATGAGGATGGGGAGAATTTTTTTCTTTCAAAAGACCATTAATTTATAGGATTCTCTTCCCCAGAGAGCAGTGGAGGTTGTGAGTTATTGAATTCCTTTAAAGCCGAGTTAGCCAGGTTTCTAATTGACAAGGTTTATAGGGGGCAGATGGCAAAGTGGAACTGAAACTACAACCAGATCAGTCATGGTTTTACTGAATGGTGGAGCAGGCTCGAAGGGCTGAATGACTTACATCTGCTCCTAAACCCTACATTGCTAAATTCCTAGTCTGAATGACAACCCAAAATGGTACCACATAACCTCCTGCATAGTATCTTGAAGGTGTTACTGGAAGCAAACAGTTCAGCACATTATGGAAATATATGTACTTTACATTGACACAACAATGAGCACCTTCTCTGGTAGAAATGAGAAAATCAAGAAATCTTAAAGCATAGAAGGAGTCCATTTGGGTCATCTTGCCTATACTGGCTCTTTGAATGAGTGGCCAAACCCCAATCTTTTCCTCATAACCCTAAAAATTAGTTGACTTGCTACCTTTCCACTTATCTTTTAAATGTTTTTATGGAATTTGAACCCTTGAGACAATGCATTCCAGATCTTAGTATCTCTCAATGTGAAAAGATTCCCCTCTTGCTCTTTTGCTATATTTAAAACAAATTCCGAGCTCTTGCTACCAAATCATTTGCCAGGGGAAACCTCTTCTGACTTGATTAATGAAAACCTTTCATCATTTTGAATAGTTCTATTTAAACTCCTTTTCACCATCTGCACTAAGGAAAATTATTCCAGCTCTCCAGTCTCTGTACACAACTGAGTTCCCTCATCGCTGGATATCCTAATAAATTTCCTCCCTAAACTGATCAGGACGTTGCCATCCTCCCTAAAAAGTAGTGTCTTGAATTGTCACAGACATACCATATGCAGTGGATGTTTTGTGGTGTCGTGGATAATGTCCCTTCTCTGAGCCAGAAGTTCTGGGTTTGAGTCCCATCCAGGACTTGATGGCCAAAGAATGTGTGACCAAACAGGTTGAGTGTCAGCCTGCAAAATCCTTGGAGGGCAGAGTGGTTGGCCTCACAACACCAGGACCTGGTTCGATTCCCAGCTTGGATCACTGTCTGTGCGGAGTCTGTACCTTCTCTCTATGTCTCCAAGTGTTCTGGTTTCTCCCCACAGTCTGAAAGTTGCACTGGTTAGATGCATTGGCCATATTAAATTCTCCCTCAGTGTACCCAAACAGGTGCCGCAGTCTGGCAACCAGGGTACTTTCACAATAACTTCATTGTAGTGTTAATGTAAGCCTACTTGTGACACTAATAAATAACCTAAACTTCCAAAACATAAATGACAGGCAATTAGAGTGGGAAGGACTTCTGGTCAGCTATGCTTGTTGTGGAATGGCACCCCTCAGGCTATGAATCCCTCATGACGGAATAGTGACCAGCTCCAGAAAAAGAGAACAGATGAAAGCCTGGCTTAGTGCGCCACTGATGTGGGAAGAGAAACAACAATATAAAACAGAAAATGCTGGTAGGTCAGTAGGTCAGGCAGCACCTACAGAGAGGAGCAGAATTAACATTTTGGGTCGATCACAATCCTTTCTGAAATCATCTACAATTTTGTGTTATTGCATCAAACGCAAAACATACTGCAGTAATTCACCAAAGTTCTTTGACAGTACCTTCTAAACCTGGGACAAGTGCAGCAGATGCCTAAGAACACCACCATCTACAAGTTGCCCTCTAAGCCACGCACCATCATGCGAACAAAGACCAGCTCCACCAATTCGTAAGATCATTAGATCGTTAAGATCTGATATTAACCTCAAACTATCTATCCCTAATAATGCTTACCAAGAATTTATCCATCCCTACCTTCGATCAACCAACACAAAATGATATTGCTGTTCCTGCACTGTCACTGAGTCAAAATTCTGGAACTCCTTTTTTTAACCAGCATGGACTGCATTGGTTTTAAAAGGTAGGTTATCATGACCTTCTCAAGGGCAGTTAGGGATGAGCAACAGAGACTGGCCTTGCCGGCGCTGCTCACATCCCACAAAAGCATAAAAGAAAACGTAATGCTCCAGCTGAGGCTGACCAGAGATTTCTGATAGTTAGGGATGACCTCCTTGTGTTTTACATTCAGTGCCCTGATTTGCAAAGCCAAATAATCCATAAAGTTTTATAACCATTTTTTCAACTTGGCCTGTTGACAAATATTTATGAATATGCATCCCCCAATCTCTCAGTTCTTGGACTCTCCCTCAAAATGATCCCATTGCCTCTATATGTTGTTCCTTCCAAAGTGTATCTTCCAGTAATACATGCACTTCCTGTTTCACAAAAGCCATGTGTTTTTTCTGGGATTAGTGATAAACAAAGTAAACATCTAAGCTCATTAGGAAATAAGTTTGGGAAAATCCTTTTTCCACCCATTTGGGAAATCAAGACTGGTTCAGGCGACACTCTGATTAATGGTGTACAGCTTTCTGTTCTGAATGAGGTGTTTACTCAAGTCTGAAACAAGCCCACGTTAAATGGAAGCAGTCAGATATTGGTTGAAATATTCTGACAGTTCCTGCCAGCGGGATCTTCTGGTCCTACTGACTGCATCCCCTCTGCTAGCAGAGGATGCGAACAACAGGAAAATCTGTTAACGGTGACGAGTCTGGAAGATCCTGCTGCTGGTCAAAGGTGGGCTGCCTCCACCACCGCAAAACACACTGCGGAGGGTTGCATAGAAAATCCTGCCTGTCATTTCTGATGGTGATCACAATACAGTAAAAAATTCAAACTATTTCTCTGAGTTTTGTAACCTCGGTTTCCTCAGGCTGAAGGGCCTGTTTCTGTGCTGTACTGTTCTTTGTTCTTTAAGGGGGGAAAGGTTCAATAGAAATATGCGGGAGAGGTTTTTTACTCAGATGGTGGTGGGCACCTGGTACGCACTGCCAAATGAGACAGCCACATTTACAACACTTAAGACTTATCTGGATAGACACATGAAGAAGCGGGGAATGGTGGGACCCCGCTGAAAGGATGCGGCCGACCAACCAAAAGTCCATTGATCTTCAGTGGGTCTGGGAGATGGGTAAGGCCAGAAAATCCTGGCCACTGGAAGGTAGATAGGTAGGAGAGGACAGATTTAAAATATTTGGCAAAAGAACCAGAGGGGGATATGAGGTGTTTTTAAAAAAATTGTTGTTGTTCTGGTCAGGAAGAGTGCAGCTTGAAGGGGCGGAAGAAGCAAATGTCATCATAAGTCATATAGAACCTAGAACAGTACAGCACAGGAACATGCCCTTCAACCCATGATGTTGTGCCAAACATGCTGCCGAATTAAACTATTCCCTTCTGCCTGTCCTTGCTCTGTATCCCTTTATTCTTAAAAGCCCCTTAAATGTCCCTATCGAATCTGCGTGCATGGTCACCCCTGGTAGCGTGTACCAGGTATCTACCATTCTCTGTGTAAAAAAACTTACCCGTTTCTCCTTTGAACTTTCTCCTTCTCACCTTAACTGCATACCCCCTACTATTAGACATTTCAACTCTGGGAAAGAGATTCACTAGATGACACTAAAGATGACACTAAAGTCGGTGGAGTGGTAGATAGTGAAGAGGGGTGTTATAGTTTACAGAGTGACTTGGACAAGTTGCAGAGCTGGGCCGAGAGGTGGCAAATGGAGTTTAATGTGGAAAAGTGTGAGGTAATGCACTTTGGCAGGAACAATAAATGTGTAGAGTATAGGGCTAATGGTAGGGCTCTTAATAGTGTTGAGGAACAGAAGGATCTTGGTGTATGTGTCAATAGATCCCTGAAAGTAGGCAGTCAAGTGGATAAAGTTGTTAAGAAGGCATATGGAGTCTTAGCTTTTATTGGTAGGGGGATTGAATTTAGGAGCCGCAGCATCATGTTGCAACTGTACAAAACTCTAGTGCGCCGCACTTGGAGTATTGTGTGCAGTTCTGGTCCCCACATTATAAGAAAGATGTGGAGGCATTGGAGAGGGTACAGAGGAGGTTTACCAGGATGTTGCCTGGTATGGAGGGCAGGTCTTATGAAGAGAGGTTGAAGGATTTGAGGTTGTTTTCGTTAGAAAGGAGGCGGCTAAGAGGGGATCTTATTGAAGCATATAAGATGATTAGAGGTTTAGATAGGGTGGACAGTGATAGCCTTTTTCCTAGGATGGAGAAAGCTAGCACGAGGGGACACAGCTTTAAATTAAGGGGTATGAGTTATAGGACGGATATCAGAGGTAGGTTCTTTACTCAAAGAGTGATTAGGGAGTGGAATGCCCTGCCTGCAGCTGTTGTAGATGCGCCAAGTTTGGTGGCGTTTAAGAGGTTAAAGGATAAGTATGTGGAAGAGAAGGGAATGGTTTAGTTTGGAAGGGCATTGCTTTTTATTTTGGTCGGCACAACATCGAAGGCCGAAGGGCCTGTTCTGTGCTGTAATGTTCTATGTTCTATGTTCTATGATTCTGAACATTGATCCTATCTATGACTCTCATAATTTTATAGACTCCTATCAGAAGACTCCTATCTCCTTCCGTACAATATGATTCTATTATATAAGAATGACATATGATGAGTAAGGATGATGAGGAGACATTTCTTCACCCAGAGATTGGTCAGCCAGTAGAATTCACTACCACAGAAAGTAGTTGAGGCCAAAGCATTGAATGTTTTCAAGAAGAAATTAGATTTAACACAGGGGCGAACAGGATCAAAGAATATGGGGGAAAGCAAGATGAGGCTATTGCATTGGATGTCAGCCATGATCATAATGAATGACAGAACAGCCTTGAAGGACTGAATGGCCTCCTCCTGTTCCTATTTTCTATGTTTCTATGTTTTTATGAAAGATGGAGACATCAAAAGCAAGAAAATAACCACGCATAAGATTGATAAGTACTATGAAGTGGCAGAGCGTAGTGATAGTGACAGTGGCATAGTGATATTGCCACTGAATTAATAATCCAGAGACCAGGACTAATCCTCTGGGGACCCAGGTTCAAATCCCACCACTGTGGCAGATGGTAAAGTCAGAAGATGATCATAAAGTGATTGTTGTAAAACCCATCCGGTTCATTAAGGTCCCTGTGATTCAATGTGGCCGTCTTAACTGCCCTCTGAAGTAGCTGGCAAACCACTCAGTTCATGGGCAATTAGGAATGTGCAATAAATACTGATTCCCATGAATGAGTTAAAAAAAATCAAGGGGACTGAAATAAGTGTAGTGCAATTAAGGATTACACCAGGCTTTTATTTTAAATATTAGATGTTTCCGAAGTGTTAAAAAAATCAATAGTCATAATAATCCTCTTCCAGAAAAATCAGTATTTTAAGAATCTTGTGAGTTGAGATCACACTTTGTGGTTTCAGTGAAGTATGTGCCAGCACATTGGAAATCCTCTGACTGCTATTTTAATGGAAGCATTGACCCATTTTAAATAAATAGGTTAGCATCCTTGTTAAAGAGAAGTGGGTGGAGGAATTTCATAGAAGTAAGTTAAAGGTTTGTTGACAAAAGTACCGTTTTTATTTCATACGCGGAAGCAAAATGGCGAGAAGATGCTCCACAGCATCATTGATTGGCCAGAACATGAAACTGCATTACTGAATCAGAGTCACACAATAGTGGAAAGGCTATTCGTCCTGTTGAGTCTGTGCTGGTTCTTGCAGCCCCACTCTGCAATTCTTTCCCCAGCATTTTTCTCCTTCATGTTTTTTATCCAAATCCCTTTTTGAAAGCTACTCTTCAGTCTATTCCCGATCATGAGGTGCATTCTAATTCATAAAAGATTTTCCCTATGCTGCCCGTAATTTTTTACCATACCATATCATACATATAGTGCAGAAAGAGACCATTCGGCCTATCAAGTCTGCACCCACAACAATCCCACCCAAGTACTATCCCTGTGATCCTACATATTTACCCTGCCAGTCCTTCTGACATTGAGAGGCAATTTAGCTTGGCTAATCCACCGAACCCGCACATCTTCAAACACTAAGGGGCAATTTAGCATGGCCAAGTCATTTAACCTGCACATCTTTGGACATTATGGGGTAATTTAGCATGGCCAATCCACCTAACCTGCAGATCTTTGGACAATAAGAGTCAATTTACCATGGCTAATCCAACTACCCTGCATATTTTTGGATGCAAAAGAGCAATTTAGCATGGCCAATCCACCTAACTTGCACATCTCTGGAGAGTGGAAGGAAACTGGAACACTAAAAGAAGCTTATGCAGAAACAGGGAGAATGTCCAAACTCCATACAGACAGTGACCTAAGACCAAAATTGAACCCGCGTCCCTAGTGCTGTGAGACAGCAGTGCTAACTGTTGTGCCATAGTGCTGCCCTTTGACTGATAACGTTAAATCTGTTATTGATTGTTATTGATCACGCAGCGTTTCTCTGTTTACTCCATCTAAACCCTTTCATGATTTGAAACACCGCTATCAAATGCCCTGTCAACCAAGTTTCAGATGAAGGATCATCCAGTCTCAAAACATTGGCTTTATTTTGTCTCTACAGATGCTGTCAGACCTGCTGAGATTTTCCATCATTTCCTGTTTAATTCTATTTTTCCTGCCTTCTTTTTGGTCAGTGATGAGTTATTCTAGGGAGGGGAGTATCAGAGCTGAACTCAATCTTCCCTCTAGTGACACTCACACATGGGGATTTTCAGCAATCAGCCTGCTCCCTTGGTTAAGAGGTACTCAGACTGATTGTAGCATCTCAATTGCGATGTTTGGATGACTTTAAAATGCTCTCATTTTTCATTTCCCCACCTGAGTTTACTGCAATGGCTTAATTGACAACCCTGTCATAATGGTTCTGACCTACTTTCTGGAATAGCACATGAAGAACCCCCCCCACCACTGATAATTTCCGAGCCATTGTTCTCAATACTGTGAGTCATCTCAGTCTTTTCATTGAATCCTGGCCTTGTTCTCTAGAGGAGAGGGAAAAAAATGCATTTAAATAGCATCTTTCACAACCACAGAATCTTGCAAAGTCAAGTAAGTACTTTTTTTTAAAAAGGGCACTCTCTGTTGGAGGCATTCTGTGCTCTGAGTAGTACTACTACAACTAACTCTGGAAGTTCTGGATTCAGCCCACTCACCTGACAAAGGAGCAGTGCTCCAAAAGCTAGTGGCGTTTGCTACCAAATAAACCTGTTGGACTTTAACCTGATGTTGCAAGACTTCTTCAAGTCCCATTACAGGGCTTGAAGGCCATGGAAGATGTATTCAAAACATAGGTGTACTGGAGGCCTGTAATTCTTTCCAGTGCATCTGATCATAGAATCCTTGCAGTTCAGAAAGAGGCCATTTGGCCCATTGAGCCTACGCCAATAATAGTTCCACCAAGGCTGGCACCCCCTTAACACCACGTATTTACCTGCTAATCCCCCTGACACCAAGGTGCAATTAGGCATGACCAATCAACCTAACCCACACATCTTTGGACATTAAGGAGCAATTTAGCAAGCCAATCTACTTAACCTGCACAGGGCAGATAGTGGCACAGTGGTTAGCTCTACTGCCTCATAACGCCAGGGACCCCGGTTCAATTCCAGCCTGGGGTCACTTTCTGTGCAGAGACTGCATATTCTCTCCATGTCTACATGTGTTTCCTCCAGGTGTTCTGGTTTTCTCCTGCATTACAAAGGTGCATGGGTTAGGGCTGATTGGCTATGATAAATTTCCCCTTAGTATCAGGGAATTAGCAGGGTAAATAAGTAAGGTTACATGGCTAGGGCCTGGGTGGGATTGTTGCCAGTGCAGGCTCAATGGGCCAGGTGGCCTCCTTCTGCACTGTATGGATTCTATGATCTTGGGACACTAAAGGACAATATAGCATGACGAATCCACCTAACCTCCACATCTTTGGAGTATGGGAGGAAACCAAAGGAAACTCACGTACATATAGGGAAGAATGTGCAAACTCCACACAGTCAGAAGCCGGAATTGAACCTGTGTCCCTGGCATTGTGAGGCAGCAGTGCCTCCTGCTGCCCATATGGTATTGGTGGGAGAGGTTCCTGGTCAGCCACATTGCAGAAGGCAACTGCAAGCCACCATAATACTTTGCCAAATGTAAGACCAATCCAATGGAAGTCCACAGTTGCCAATGCCCTCTTTGGGCAGATAACCTGAAGAAGGGAATGAGTCACTGTTGTAATGCAGAAAATGCAATTGCCACTCTGTGTTCAGTAAACCTCCACAAGCAGCACTGTAATAATGGTAGGATAATCTATTCTTTATAATGTTGGCTGGAATTTTCTGGCCATCTGGTCGCCTTGATGGCATAAACCCCATTTCCTCCACCCACCCCCCCCACCACACACACACACACACACACACACACACACACACACAATGATTTCCCCAGGAGTGAGGAGTGCATTCAATGGGAAACCCTGTTGCCAATGATGGGACCAGAAGATAACCACTGGGACCACCAGTTACGGGCCACCTCTGTGGCAGTTGCACGGAAAATCCACCCATTGATTGAGGGGATAAATATTGGCCAGGACTTCCATAAATATATTTCCATAAACATAGACAAGGGTCATAGGTGGAAGTGGGGATGTTAAAATGGCGGTGCGGGCTCGTTGGGCCGAAGGGCCTGTTTCCTGCGTTGTGTTGTTCTTTGTTCTTTGCTCTTCTTTGAAATAGTGCCATGGGCTCCTTGCATCCACCCGAGCAGGCAAAAGAAACTTCAGTTTAACATCCATCTGAAAAGTGACTCCTCCAATAGTGTAATATGCTCACTTGGCACTGCGCTGAAATGCTACACTTGATTTTTGAACTCAAGCCCTGAGATGAGCCTTTAACTGGGGACCTTGTGATTTAGAGGCAATCAAGCGTACTACCAACTGAGCCACAAAGTCTGAGAAGCAACCTGCTCGCGGTCTTTAAAATTATGTTTATTTTATTAGTGTCAAAAGTAGGCAAGCATTAACACTGCAATGAAGTTACTGTGAAAATCCCCTTGTCGCCACTCTCCAGTGCCTAACCAGACTGTGGGAGGAAATCACAAATCGAGCCCTGGTCCCTGATACTGTGAGGCAGCAATGCTAACCACTATGCCAGAGGGTGCAAAATATAGTGTTGCATTAATAGCTAGGGCATAGAGAAAGTTCAGCTTAGTATAAGATAGGTCTATTCAAAAGTCTGATGGCAGCAGGGAAGAAGCTGTTTTTGAGTCAGTTGGTACCTTTTCCTAGACTTTTGAATCTTTGTCCCGATGGAAGAAAGTGGAAGAGAATATGCCGGGGTGCATGGGGTCCTTTCCCGTGGCAGTAGGAAGTATAGACTTGGCTGTGTTCACAACACTTTGTTGTTTCTTTATACAGGAAAATGGAACCTGTCATCACATGGAGTGGTTACAGTGAATTTAAAGTGAAGTTAGGAGGGTGCCCAAGTGCCTTTTCTAATCTATTCCATTAAGTCTTGTGTAAGTTTCAATGAGATCACCTCACATCCTTTGGAACTCTAGAGAATACAGGCAGTTTCCCCAATCTCTGTTTCATAAAACAGTACCACCTATTCCAGAACAAGTCTGGTGAACATTCGTTGGACTCTTTCTATGGCACTACTATCCTTTCTGAAGTAGGGGAACCTAAATTGCACACAATTCCAAGTGCAGTCTAACCAAGCTCCTATATAATTGAAACAAGATCTCACTACTCCTGTACTCAAATCCTCTTCTAATAAAGGCTGATATTTTATTAGCCTTCCTAATTGCTTGCTGCATCTACATGCTAGCCTTCAGTGACTTATGGACATCGATACCGAGGTCCCTTTGTTTATCTGTACTTTCTAACTTTTTACCATTTCAGAAATACTCTACACATCTGTTCTTTCTTCTGTTAGGATACCAAATCAGAAGCCCCAGAATATATTATGAAGCCAGACAAGACCCCAACAACTTATTATTGAAGATAATTAGTATGAGGATAGGATGCTTCATCCAGATGTGGTTCTATTGACAGTCCAGAGAGCTTTTGTCAAAATAAACTTTATTTAACAACATAGTTTAACCACAATAAATGGCTTAACTTAACATTTAACCATTTAACAATACTTGAATGTGACACAAATCTGTTCTTAATTATAACTATAACTTACAACTATCAGTTCTAATCAAGCAATATTTCTCTTACAGACTTAATCCCTCTTTAAAATGAATTAGCAAAACACAGACATACTTACTTTAACTTCAGTTAACAGTCCTGGAGCTTTCAGAAAACTTCTGGAGAGAGAGAGAGGGAGAGCTTTATCTGTCTACCAGCTCCAGGCAGCAACTACTCTTCATTTAAAATGAAAATGAAACTTTGTTCCCCTGCAGGCTTAGCTCCTCACACTAACCACATCATTCAATCAATCTAATCAAAACTCACATGACTTTGCATAGCTAGTCTAAAATCCCAGGATAACTTAACATGGACAGTGATAGCCTTTTTTGGACAGTGATAGCCTTTTTCCTAGGATGGAAAAAGCTAGCACGAGGGGACACAGCTTTAAATTAAGGGGTGATAGTTATAGGACGGATATCAGAGGTAGGTTCTTTACCCAAAGGGTGGTTCGGGAGTGGAATGCCCTGCCTGCAGCAGTTGTAGATGCGCCAAGTTTGGTGGCGTTTAAGAGGTTAGTTGATAAGTATATGGAAGAGAAGGGAATGGTTTAGTTTGGAGGGGCATTGCTTTTTATATTGGTCGGCGCAACATCGAAGGCCGAAGGGCCTGTTCTGTGCTGTAATGTTCTATGTTCTATGTTCTATGTTCTAACTTAAAGTAAACAAAAGGTCCATTAATCCTACAAAGTAACACATTCCTAGCTAAAATTAGTTATTATCTTGCTCTCAGCATCAGAGTTGCCTGTTTTCTCAGACAATTAAACTGCTCATAGCAAAATGCTGCCTCTTAAAGCATTTAAAGCACAAAAACATAAAATATGTTAATAACACAGTACCAACAGGAACAAAGGAATAATCATCAGTTAAGATTATTGAACGTTTTAAATATATTTATTAGTGTCACGAATAGACTTATATTAACGCTGCAATGAAGTTACTGTGAAAATCTCCTAAACGCCATACTGGGATGCCTGTATGGGTAAACTGAGGGAGAATTTAGCACCTAACCAGCATGTCTTTCAGACCGTGGAGGGGAACTGGAGCACCCAGAGGAAACCCATGCAGACCCCACACAGGCAGTGACCGAAGCCAGAAATTGAACATATGTCCTTAGTGGGACTGTGTTGGTTTCGAGGTTTGAGAGATTTGGTGGAGAGCAGTTGAGAAATGAATGGACTTATTGAATCTAATGGTCTCATCCCATTTTTTTTTGTAAATACTATCTTTTAATGGACATTCTAATCTATGTACTTTTATGGGCAACAACACTTTTTCATGGTAATTTCCTGCAGGATATAGAATAAACTAATAGTTACCAGCTCAATAACTTCCTCAAGTAAATCCAGTTCCTTCGCAATTGTGGTTTGGTTATTGGATTGGGAAAAAAAGACTCTGATAAGCGCAAACACTTGGAGAGTGTTCAAAGGCAGAGAACTGTTGCGCTTTCCAGGAATTTGATTTACATCCATAAAGAACAGCTGTGCCTATCTCTTGGCCTTTCAATGTATCTCTAACTAGCACTCTTCTATAATTCATATGTCAAAGTCTAATCCATCAAAATATACAGCTCCAAAGAAAAATGCACTCATTCTGCACTCTGCAGGCTTAAATGAGAGGGAACCTTTTCAGAGATAGGAATGCAATATTGTGACATTGGGATGATTGCGAAATGGAAAGGTTTCATCTCTGCAAAAGAAAGAGCCAGCCAGGGTTCTTTTCTCCAGAAGAGGTTAAAGGGCAACCTGGGTCAAGGTGCTTAAGATAATGAAAGCATTTTGATAGCACAGAAGTAGATAAAATATTTTAAAACTGGAAATCATAAATAAAACATTCTTGTCCCAGGGGGTCGTTAGTCTATGGAATTCTCTTCCATAGTGACAGGTAGGTCATTGAATATATTTAAGGCTGAGATAGACAGAGGGTGCAAGTTTCCCGTCCTGCCCACAGGGAGCAAAGTTCAATTCCAGCCTCAGGTGACTATGTGGAATTTACATGTCTGCTCCATGTCTCCGTGGGTTTCCTCTGGTTCCCATATTCTAAAGATGTGCGGTTTAGGTTGATGGGCCATGCTAAATTGCAACTTAGAGTCGGCAGATTAGCAAGGTAAATACGTGGTGGATAGGGCCTGGGTGGGATTGTTATCAGTGCAGGTTCGATGGGCCAGAGGGCCTCCTTCTGTACTATAAGAACCCTACGATTCAGTAGAGAGGTTTCCCTAATTCCCATTGACTTCAGTTTTACCTGGGCTACTTGATGACACGTACAATCAAATGCTGCTTTGACGTCAACAGCAGTCAGTCTCATTCCATATTGGAAACCTGCTCTTCTGTCGATGTTTGGACCAAGCTGTAATGAACTACGGAACAGAGCTGCATTGGAGGAACCCAAATGAAGCATTGTTGAGCAGGTGAATAAATGCCACTTGATGATGCTGTTGACAACACCTCTAATCCAGCAACATAGGATAAAACTTTCTGCCATTCCTCTTGGTGGGATCTTCCAGTCCCACTGGCTGTGAGCGCCACTGTGGATCCCCCAGTGATGGGAGGGGTGTGTGAATAATGGGAAACCCATCGATAGTGACAGGAGATCCTGCCGCTTGCCAATGGTGTGCCTCTTCTGTCACTGGAAACACACTGTGATGGGAGGTGGTTAGGGTGCAGAAAAACCTGCCCTTAACCACAAAGGGAGATGATAGCCTTGTAGTATTATCACTAGACTGTTTATCGCTAGACTGTTAATCCAGAAACTTAGTTGATGCTCTGGGGACCCAGGTTCCAAACCCACCATGGCATATGGTGGAATTTGAATTCAATTTTTAAAAATCTGGAATTAAGAATCTACTGGTGGGCATGAAACCATTCTGATTTGTCAGAAAAAACAGTTTGGTTGACTAATGTCCTTTTGGGAAGGAAACCTGCTGTCCTTACCTGGGGGCCTATATGTGACTCTAGCACCACAGCAGTGTGGTTGATTCTCAACTGCCCTCCAAGGATGACTTGGGATGGGCAGTTAACACTGGCTAGTCAGTGACATCCATATCCCATGAATATGAAAAAAAAATCAATGCTCCAACACACAGTTGTGCCGAATGGCTTCTTGCTGTAAACTTGCTGTAATTCACCAACTGACTTTATGTACAATCTGCACAGACAAATGGAACAGGTAAATTTCCCAACAAAGGCCTTTCCTTTGTTTTTCTGTATCCTGCTGATGTATCATTCCCTTTACTTTGATGTGTGATGCAGCTAAATAGAGAGGACACTTGCGATCCTTTATTAACTTCTCTCTATATATTTCTTCCTGCTGCTTTATCTCTCACTACCTATCCACTGAAGAACACAAGAAATTCTAACAGCTCTGTCTCTGTATATAATCTCCTGATATCTGTCAACCTCCTCTAACAAATATCTTATCTATATCTTACAGCCCTCTTTGCATTCCTTTGCCTCACTCTATTTACCAGCTCAACACTGAAACACCATTCAGCCCAACTGGTCTGTGCTATTTTAGTTATTAATCCATGGTCAGCTGATAATTCCATTGATTTTGACAGTCGATGCATTTATGCACTTTTTAAGCACATTCGTGTCTCATTTTGACAATTCCAAAGGCATCTGACCTCCTGCCAGAAGTCATTTGACCTTCTCAAAAGGGCACCCACTTCCACCACAGGCACCCGACGTCTGCCAAAGGTGCTTTGTGACCATACCCAAAGAGATACACTGGCAATCCAGGTGAATCACACATGGTTCAGACCTCTCTTTTACCCCCTAATCTGCACACTTTGGGTTTCACATCCCTGGGACGCAAAAATATGGCTACAGTGGAGACAGCTGGTGGTTTTAATGGCCAGTTACCTCCTTGAACGATGTGAAATGCAAACCCTCCCTGTCCCTGCCTTGTAAAAATGCAAAGTGATGAACTTATGATTTTCTGACAACTCCGCCATTTTCACTGCAATGGAGGATCTCTCATTTGTTCCAAAAATCCAGACTGTGTTTTGCTGAGCAGCAAGAATGGAGAGACATTTGGGAGCAGATCTCTGTTCACTGACCTGATAAATTTACATTGTATCTGACTTGTGATAAATTATACTTGCATAACTAGTTCTGACGAACTGTCTCTCTCCAACCATATCTCCAGCTACAGATCTGTGCCCAGTTGTTTGTTTGTCTCCAACTATTTTTGTCATGTGTTGTACGTATGAGTGTGCATATTGGGGTATATGTACATGTATATATATTTCTATGCATGTATATGGAGGTGTATCTGCTTGTCTGTTTGATTGGGGATGTATTTGTCTGCACGAGGAGAAATCAAATAATGTCTGTTACTTGTGTGTACGTTATGCACACGTGTGTGTGTTTGAAAATATCTAAATTTGCCTGTGTGTCAGTTGTAGTGTATTTGCCTTTGTGTATTTGTCTGTGTTAGAGTCTTTGCCTTTTTTTTAAGTTTATTTATTAGTGTCCAAATTAGGCTCACATTAACACTGCAATTTAAATTACTGTGAAAATAGCTTAGTTGCCACACTCCAGTGCCTGTTCGGCTATACTGAAGGAGAATTTAGCATGGCCAATGCATCTAACCAGCACGTCTTTCAGACTGCGGGACGAAACTGGAGCACCCGGAAGAAACCCACACAGATGGGCGGAGAACGTATAGAATCAGCTTTCAGTAACCCAAGCCAGTAAATTGAACCCCGGGCTCCTGGTGCTGTGAGGCAACAATGCTAACCACTGTGCTGAGAAGTCTGATTTTTATTAGTTCCCAAAATGAGATGCAATTTGGTGTCTGTGTTGGGTTTTTTTCCCAGTGTAATGCTACTGTTGCAGGGTAACGTACACATTGGGACACTGATCATAAAATCCCTATAGTGCAGAAGGAAACTAATTGGCCTATCGAATGTGCACTGACAACAATCCCACCCTGGTCTTATCTCCGTAACCCGAGCTATTTACCCCACTAATCCCCGTGACAATAACAGACAATTTAGCATGGCCACTCACCTAACCTCCACATCTTTGGAGTGTGGGAGAAAACTGGAATACCCGGAGGAAACCCACGTAGACATGGGGAGAACATGCAAATTTCACACAGACAGTTACTTGAGGCTGGAATCAAACCCAAGTCTCTGGCGCTGTGAGGCAGCAATGCTAACCACTGTGCCATCATGTAAGCCAGTATGTGCGTCTATTTGTCTGTGTTAGTATCTGTGTGAGTGTGATTGTATTTGTCTATATGTGTTTGTGTGTGTATATTTGCCTATGTTAGTGTCTATCTGCATTTATCTATGTGTTTGTGTGTGTGTGTGTGTGTGTGTGTGTGTGTGCGCCTGTGTCTGTCTAGTGTCTGTGTGAATGTGAGTGTGTATGTATTTGTTTATATCAGTGTGTTTATGAGAGCATGGTGCATTTGCCTGTGTGTGTGTGTGAGAGAGAGTGCTTGCATATTTTCCTGTATCTGTCTTTATGCACATCTGCCTCTTACTGTCACTATTTTAACCCATTAGTTTACCTTTTGGTGCGTGTCTCGCCCAGTCTGCTTCTGTCTGTGTGTGACTGTTATTTATACCAGATCAGCCCCTTGCACAGAGACATTGGGACCACAGGAACTGACAGCTTAGAGCTGTCAACCAGTCATGAAGCCGCAAACATGCGCCCCAGCAAGAAGTTTAAACATCACAATCTGGTATCAAACACAGTAATGCAGTTCAGCAGCCCTGTAGAGCATATTGTTGTTACAAAAATGGTGACATATTTAAAATTCTGCATTCATTACCGCTGCCTCAAATCAACAGTTTGCTTACAGATTACAATTCCCTGCTTCGACTGCGAGGCTAGATTCAAATTTCTGTGAAATAAAACCTGTCAGTTTTGTTCTAAACCTTGAGCCTTCAAACTAAATGGCAGTCAGGGAAAAGTAATAAGACAGATTCAGACATGGCAAAAGGACTGTGCGGACACGGGAACCATTTCCTGCAGTTCATACTGGATGCTGCCAATAGAACACAGGACAGCAGGAATTTTATTTTCCTTCTCTCAATTTTTCTGCCTTCTCTCCCTGAAGGTTGGAAACATGTCTGAGAATCATGAGCAGCCCTCCAACATTTTTGCTAAAGTGACCAAGTGTCACACCTTGACTAGTGTATTCTTTCACAGGATTGGATCATAGAATCACAGAATACTATAGTGCAGAACAAGGCCATTTGGCCCATCAAGTCTGCACTGACCACAATCCCACCCAGGCCCTATCCCCATAACTCCATGTATTTACCCTGCTCAACCCCCTGATGCTAAGGAGCAATTTAGCGTGGCTGATCCACCCTAATCTGCATATCTTTGGACTGTGGGAGGAAACCAGACCACTTGGAGGAAACCCACACAGATACAGGGAGAAAGTGCAAACTCTACACAGGCAGTTACCCTAGCTAGTCCTCTTGACACTAAGGAGCAAATTAGCATGATCAATCCATTGGGTGGAGTGAATCAACAGCAAGGCTAGGGTTAAAGTTTATTTTAGTATTAGTATCACAAATAGGCTTATATTAATACTGCAATGAAATTACTATGACAATCCCCTTTTCGCCACACTCTCATGCCTGCTCAGGTACACTGAAAGGGAATTTAGTATGGCTAATGCACCTAACCGGAACATCTTTTGGACTGTGAGTGGAAACTGGAGCACCTGGATGAAACCCATGCAAACATGGTGAGAACATGCAGACTCCGTGCAGACAGTGACCCAAGTCAGAAATTGAACCTGGGTCCCTGACACTGTGAAGCAGTAGTACTAATCACTGTGCCACCATGCTGCCCTAGTCCATTCTTTGGCAGGACTGAGTGGGACAAGTCAGCAAAGGGTAAGCTAGTCTGAATCATAGAATCCCTACAGTGAAAAAGGAGGCCATTTGGCCCATTGAGCCAAGGGCCTATCCTCACAACCGTGTGTATTTATTCTGATCATTCCCCTGACGCTAAGGGGCAATTTAGCATGACCAAAGCACTGAACCGGCATGTCTTTGGATTGTGGGAGGAAACAAGAACACCTGGAGGAAACCCATGCAGACACAGGGAGAATGTGCAAAGTCTCCACAGACAGTGACCCAAGGCAGGAATTGAACTCAGGTTTGTAGCATTGTGAGGCATCAGTGCTAACCACTGTGCCACCATGCCACCGTAGGAGAGGATAAGCAATGTTTGACTATTAGACATGAACAGTATGTAACCCAGATAGTCACTAGGGTTACCAACTCTTTTGTAAATACTCTTTTGTATTTCTGGAACTTTCATAGAACGTAGAACATTACAGTGCAGAACAGGCCCTTCGGCTCTCGATGTTGCGCAGACCAATTAGGAACAAGCAGTGACCCTCTAACCTAAGCCATTCCGTTTTCACCCATAAACTTATCTACTAACCTCTTAAACGCCACCAAACTTGGCGCATCTACAACTGACGCAGGCAAGGCATTCCATAACCTTACCATCCTCTGGGTAAAGAACCTACCTCTGACATCTGTCCTAAAACCACCACCCCTTAATTTAAAGCTATGTCCCCTCGTGCTAGCTTTCTCCATCCTAGAAAAAAGGCTATCACTGTCCACCCTATCTAAACCTCTAATCATCTTATATGTTTCAATAAGGTCTCCTCTTAGCCGCCTTCTTTCTAACGAAAACAACCTCCAATCCCTCAGCCTCTCTTCATAAGACCTGCCTTCCAAACCAGGCAACATCCTGGTAAACCTCCTCTGTACCCTCTCCAATGCCTCCACATCTTTCTTATAATGCGGGGACCAGAACTGTACACAATACTCCAAGTGCGGCCGCGCTAGAGTTTTGTACAGTTGCAACGTGATGTTGCGGCTCCGAAATTCAATCCCCCTACCAATAAAAACTAAGACTCCGTATGCCTTCTTAACAACCTTATCGACTTGATTGCCAACTTTCAGGGATCTATGCACACATACACCAAGATCCCTCTGTTCATCAAAACTATTAAGAGTCCTACCATTAGCCCTATACTCTACACATTTGTTATTCCTGCCAAAGTGAATTACCTCACACGTTTCCACATTAAACTCCATTTGCCACCTCTCGGCCCAGCTCTGCAACTTGTCCAAGTCTCTCTGCAAACTATAACACCCCTCTTCACTATCTACCACTCCTCCGACTTTGGTGTCTTCCGCAAATTTACTAATCCATCGTTCAATAACCTCATCCAGATCATTTATAAAAATTACAAACAGCAAGGGCCCCAAAACAGATCCCTGAGGTACACCACTTGTAACCGAACTCCACGATGAATATCTCCCATCAACCACCACCCTCTGTCTTCTATCTGCTAGCCAATTCCTAATCCAATTAGCTAAATCACCCTCAAATCATCACATGACTTCCCCCCACACTCCAGTCATTAATCGGCTAACACAAGCAACCTTGCAATGCACTGCCTTCCTTTGCTCATTGGAAGCCAAAAGGACACATTATCCAATTTTCAGAAAAATCATTCATTGGATGAGGCTGTCGCTGGCTTGGCCACATTTTATGCCCATCCTTAATTGCCCTTGAGGAGTTGGTGGTATGCTGCCATCTTGAACCTCTGCAGTCCATTTAGTGCAGGTGTACTCTATTAAGGAGAGAGTTCCATGGTTTTGACATAGTGACATTGAAAGAACAACAATATGTTTCCAAGTCACCATTCCCAGTGAATTGGATGATGCTTGCCTAACAGCTATTTTGCCATTTTCAATAGTTTATATCTGTTAAAGAGAAATGTTCAAAGGAATTGAGAGAAAGAAAGAATGATTTGTTTTCATGGTCGCACACACACCTTGGAGGTTGAACTTTAACTCCTTGAGACTCTAGGCCAATCAGAGAGGATTGACCACCCTAATAATTGTTCGAGAATGCAGAGGTCGCATTTAGCACCAATCTCCTTTGAGTATGGTGAGCTGGTAATGGTGTTCATAAATGGCATGTGAGGAGGAACCGCTTCCTGGTTCCAGGTTCCTTGAGGAGGCAGCAGTCTACTGGTACTCTCGCTGGACTATTAATCCTCAGCTCATGTTCTGGGGACCGGTTTCGAAACTTGCCAAGGCAGATGGTGGAATTTGAATTCAATAAAAAATATCCGGAATTAATCTATTGTTGATTGTTGGAAAAACCCATCTGGTTCATTAACGTCTTTCAGGGAAGAAAGTCTGCTATCCTTACCCGGTCTGGCCTACATGTGACTTCAGAGCAATGTGGTTGACTCAACTGTTTGTGGCTCTCAACTCTGAAATGGTTTAGCAAGCTACCCAGTTCAAGGGCAACCGGATGGGTAATAAATTCTGGCCAGTCAGCGATACCCATGTCCCACAAATGAATAATAAAAAAGTAAAAATGGATGCATTTCTGGGCAAGGGGCATAGATGAAATGGAAAGGTGGGGTTTGGTCAGGCAGGAATGTTCAATTGGTTTCAGAAGGGATAACTGTGATGAGGAATTAATTTAAGTGTATGTATTGGCTTCTACCCAATGAGCAGAGTCAGATGAGGCCCAAAGAGGCAAATACCATTGCAGTTGTAATTTGAAGAGAAGCAGCTACATAAGATTCTGCAGATTGCACACACAGAGTCAGGCCATTCTGTCCAACCAATTCAGCCCAGCGACACGGAATAGTTAAAACAACTAGAATGTTAGAACTACTCACTCTTCGGTTATGACTAATGTTATGACAAGGGATTTGCATTTATGTAGCGTCTTTCACAACCTCAGGTTGACCCAGAGCACTTCATGCCAATTATGTATTTTTGAAATGCATTCCCTCCATAAGGTAAAAAATACAGCAGCTGATTTGTGCAAGCTCTGATAAATATGTACTATGATAATGATCAGATAATTTGTTGTCAGTGGTGTTTTTGTAGGATAAATACTAGTTAGACATCAAGCTCCCCCCATCACACCCCACCTCCCAGTTTCCTTTGGGAACAATACAGTACACTGTCCAGAAGACCGTCCAGATGGGACTTCTGCCTGCTGCTCTCATTGCACATTTACCTAATATTCCTCATTTGGTGCCAGGATGCCTCACTGCGCCAGGGACCTGGGTTCAATTCCAGCCTCAGGTCACTGTCTGTGTGGAGTTTGCATGTTCTCCCTGTGTCTGTGTGGGTTTCCTCTGGGTGCTTCCATTTCCTCCCACAGAACAAAGATGTGTGGGTTAGGTAGATTGTCCATGCAAAATTGCCTGTTAATGTCAGAGGGATTAGTAGGGTAAATATGTGGGGTTGTGGGAACAGGGTTGTGTGGGATTGTGGTCTGTGTAGACTGGATGGGTCAAATGGCCTTTTTCTGCACTGTAGGAATTCTATTGGCGGGATTTTATGGTCTTGCTTGCCCAAAACTAAAATTCCATCCGAGGTCAACCAACCTTCCTATTGTTACCCTCTCTGATTCCCGTGGTGGACAGGGCAATGACTCTATGGTTTGACGAGGGAGGCTGTTGCTCATGGGGGAAGCCAGAAGGAAATGGGGTTCACAACTGAAGGGATGGATTCAGCCATTTGACAATCTGAAGAATTAACCAGGCTTAAAAATGGGTTTGTTTTCAGGTTTTAAACACGCGGAGGAGAGGTGTCTCAACCTGATCCCCCCTGGCATTGATAGGAGCTTCAGTTAATCTTCTGTCTCTAGTCAAAAGCACCCCAATAATAGCGTGATGCAACAGGGTGAAGTCTGGTGGCACAGTAGAACAGTGGTTAGCACTGCTGCTTCATAGCTCTAGGGTCCTGGGTTTGATTCCTGGCTCGGGTCACTGTCTGTGTGGAGTTTGCACATTCTCCTTGTGCCTGCATGGGTTTCCTCCGGGTAGTCCGGTTTCCTCCCACACTCCAAAGATGTGCAGGTTAGGTTGATTGGCCATGCTAAGAAATTGTCCCTTAGTATCTAGGGATGCGTAGATTAGAGGGATTAATGGGTATAATATGTAGGGATATGTGGGTAGGGCCTGGGTGGGATTGTGTTCAGTGCTGACTTGATGGGCCAAGGGCCACTTTTTGCACTGTAAGGTTCTATGATTCTATGAAGTCCACCCTGTTTGAGTCTCAGCCCTGCACTGATTGCAAAGACACGGCACTCAGCAAAGCAATATAACACCTTTATGCATTTTCACATGACAACAAAACAGAAAGGACAAATAGAAAACAAAATTGTACACTAATCGCAGTTCCCTGCAGCTGTAGTTTTGAGATAGAGCTCCAACCACCTTCAATATTCAGCTTGATTTCTATGTGTCTTATAATAACATGAAACAGAGCTGATTCTTGCCACTCTCAGGCTAAATGGG
Organism: Sphyrna mokarran; assembly: GCA_024679065.1. NCBI lineage: Eukaryota > Metazoa > Chordata > Chondrichthyes > Carcharhiniformes > Carcharhinidae > Sphyrna > Sphyrna mokarran. Next base: position 8,836,651 of record JAGIQG010000034.1, read on the forward strand.
AATTAATTTTTTTTCTGAACAAAAGGCATGCCGTCTTCATTTGCGCATCCATTTCTCTCTCGCCAGTCTCCAGAAAGCAAAATAAAAAGCACGCAGTTTAAATCAATGTAGCTCCCTTGCAGAAGCCAGCCTTGCCTTTTGCATAATATAATGCTGAAATTTGTTACAATGACTTTCTTTTACATTTAAATCTTCCTCACCCTTCCCTAAACCACTGAGCCAAGGGTTTTTTTTAAACTCATAGTTCGAACTGAAAGGAAAATCCAGAAAGCTTTTTTTTTGCTTTTTGTAATGGGTAGTGTTTTTATTATTAAAAGATAATGCAGCTTACTGTATCCAGCCCTGGGTATTAAGCTCATTCCAGCTATCTGCACTGAAGGATTTGCGTCAGAGGATATTAAAAAAAAAGTGCTTGCTGTAGCATTCAGAGAAAAAAAGGGATGGTGCCAGACGTCCACCCATCCAAAGCCGAGATCTGGTGCACCGCAGTTCTTTGCAACTCCCTTTGAATTGAATTGCCCAGCCTAAAGTTTAACCATAATCTTTTGGGCCCTGTGATCCTACCTACTCTTAATTTTTTGACTGCAGAGTAGATCACTTTTAAAAAAGACCACAGTAGCGTGGTTGCTGTCCTGTAGAGTTGCCACCAAGCTTGAGTTGTTAACCGTCCAGGCTTGGCCTGGGGTCTCCAAAAATCGAAGATTAATCCTAGGCAAGCAAGAACCGGGAGAAAAATCGCATGATAATTAAAAATGAACATGTTTTGTTTCTCATTTCTTTTGAACATTCTTATTTATTAGCTATAAAGGTATTAAAGAATGGGCAAGAATGGGGGATAAAAGCTGATTTTATTGGGGAGGGCAGTTGAATGCAAAGGGCCATGTGATGAAAATTGCAGGAATATGTCCAATCAGATTTGGCAATATGAAAATCAATGGGAGGAATTTTCCAGTCCTGTAGCGGGTGGAGGGGGTAGGGAGGGTGGATGGATGATGCAAAGTCTGTTGATCTCAGATGGAATTTTCCAATCTTGGGGTAAGCAGGGCTGGATAATCCTCTCCAATATCTTGGATACTCCGACAGTTTAATACCTATTTATATTAATACGATACAGGCCCTAATGCATTGATCATAAGATATAGCAATAGAATTAGGCCATTCGGCCTATCGAGTCTGCTTCACCATTCCAACATGGCTGATATGATTCTCAATCCCATTCTCCTGCCTTTTCCCCATAACCTTTGATCCATAGCAAGAATCTATCCATCTCTGCCTTAAATACATTCAATGACCAGGCCTCCACAACCTTCTGTGACAATGAATTTTATAGATTCACCTCTCTCTGGCTGAAGAAGTTCCTTCTCATCTCGGTTCTGAAGGATCATCCTGTTACTCTGAGGCTGTGCCCTCGGTTCCTAGTCTCTCCTACTAAAGAGAACATCTTCTCTGGAGAAGGTACAAGGTTATGGGGAGGGGGTGGCAGAGTGGGCACAATGGGTTGAACAGCCTCATTCTTGAGAGAAATATTTGTTGCACTGGTCTTGGCTGTAAAGAAGAAAGAAAGAATTTGCATTCATATAGCACCTTTCACATCTGCAGAGTGTCCCAAAAGTCATTGGGTTCTGGGGATAGGATGGGGTGACGGGCTTGGGTAACACAGAACATAGAACATAGAACATAGAACATTACAGCACAGAACAGGCCCTTCGGCCCTCGATGTTGCGCCGACCAATTGAGAAAAAGCAATGACCCTCTAACCTAAACCATTCCCTTTTCATCCATAAACCTATCCACTGACCTCTTAAATGCCCCCAAACTTGGTGCATCTACAAATGCTGCAGGCAGGGCATTCCATACCCTTACCACCCTCTGGGTAAAGAACCTACCTCTGACATCCGTCCTATAACTACCACCCCTTAATTTAAAGCTATGTCCCCTCGTGCCAGCCTTCTCCATCCGAGGAAAAAGGCTATCACTGTCCACCCTGTCTAATCCTCTGATCATCTTATATGCCTCAATAAGGTCACCTCTTAGCCGTCTGCTTCTTTCTAATGAAAACAACCTCAAATCCCTCAGCCACTCCTCATAAGACCTTCCCTCCATACCAGGCAACATCCTGGTAAACCTCCTCTGCACCCTCTCCAATGCCTCCACATCTTTCTTATAATGTGGCGAACAGAACTGTACACAAAACTCCAAGTGCAGCTGCACCAGAGTTTTGTACAGTTGCAACATGACCTTGCGGCTCCAAAATTCAATCCCCCTGCTAATAAAAGCCAAGACTCCGTATGCCTTCTTAACAACCTTATCCAACTTTCAGGGATCTATGCACATATACACCGAGATCCCTCTGTTCGTCAACACTATTAAGAGTCCTACCATTAGTCCTATACATCCCAAAAATGTGCTCTTAGGCTGATTGGGTAACAAATTGTCCTTATATTAGTCTCTATATGTCATTAAGACATTAGGATGGCGGCGTGGGCTCGTTGGGCCGAAGGGCCTGTTTCCCGTGCTGTGTTGTTCTTTGTTCTTTGTTCTTTGTTCTACTCTATACATTTGTTATTTCTGCCAAAGTGAATTAACTCACTTTTCCGCATTAAACTCCATTTGCCACCTCTCAGCCCAGCTCTGCAACTTGTCTAAGTCTCTCTGTAAACTATACCACCCCTCTTCACTATCTACAACTCCTCCAACTTTGGTGTCATCAGCAAATTTAGTAATCCATCCTTCTATACCCTCATCCAGATCATTTATAAAAATTACAAACAGCAGAGGCCCCAAAACAGATCCCTGAGGTACACTGCTTGTAACTGAACTCCATGATGAGTAATTCCTATCAACCACCACCCTGTGTCTTCTATCAGCTAGCCAATTCCTAATCCAATTAGCTAAATCACCCTCAATCCCATACATCTCTATTTTCTGCAGAAGCCTTCCATGGAGAACCTTATCGAATGCCTTACTAAAGTCCATATATACCACGTCAACTGCCTTACCCTTATCCACCTCTTTGGTCACCTTTTCAAAAAACTCAGTAAGGTTTGTGAGGCACGACCTACCCTTCACAAAACCATGCTGACTATCTTCAATCAATTCATTTCTCTCTAAATAACTGTAAATCCTATCCCTAATAATTCTTTACAAAACTTTGCCCACAACAGAAGTAAGACTCACCGGTCTATAATTCCCTGGATAGTCTCTATTCCCCTTCTTGAACAATGGGACAACATTCACTATCCTCCAGTCTTCTGGCACTATAACCAACGACGACCTGAAGATCAGAGCCAAAGGCTCTGCAATCACCTCTCTTGCTTCCCAGAGAATCAGAGGGTAAATCCCGTCCGGCCCAGGGGATTTATCTATTTTCATACCCTCAAGAATATCTAACACCTCCTCCTTATCTACTTCAATACTATCCAGTTTACAACCCTATATCCCAGTAAGATGCACTTCTGGAGAATTGGTGCAGACTTGATGGACCAAATGGCCTCTTTCTGCACTGTAGGGATTCTATGGTTTTATCTGGAATGTTGTTTTGTCCTGATGCAAAACTGCAACTCCCCCTCCCCCACTGGGCCTTTATCACTTGTTCTTCAGTTTTGTTTTCACTTAGCACTGACCTTTATTCTGCCATCAGCACATTCTGATATCTTACCATTATGCGCCTGTCATTAACCTCTGTCTCATGACCTACACACCTTTGCTGTAATCTCTTCTGGCTCCCAGCAATCGGTGACCTACTAATCTTTGAATCAGACAGCAGTCATGGCAGGTGCTTTACAAATGCAAGTCTTTTTTCTTGGCTGGGTTTGAAGAAGGAAGAATAGATTAAGGCTGGTGAGGAGGGGGTGACGGCTGGGGGGGAGCATTTATTGGGGAGGGGTGCCAGAGGCTCGAGGTCAGAGAGCAGATCAGCAACCAATGAATCATCATGTCCGTGTGTACTGTAAGATTGTCAGTGTCTGGATGAGGATAAGCACTCTGGATTTAGTCATTTCAATTGGATTGTGGTGTTTAAAAAAAATGCTGGATCAGGCAGTCATCAACTCTTGGAACTAATCTCCTGCCAATTCAGATTGGCTGTTGGCTCACAAAGTAGTGGACTCAAACGATCATTTGAAGTTGACTCCTCCCAGCAAAGACACAGAGAGAAAATAGAGAGAGAGAGAGAGAGAGCGACTGCAAGTCTTCCCATCAGTGTGGGCTGAATTTAATGTGAGGCTGCAAAGACTGCATTTAATTCAAGAGATTTACTCAAAATGTTAGGAGGTCTTGCGCCACAGTGGCCCCTGCCGCTCAGCTTGAAGATCCAGGTTCATAGAATGCCCACAGTGCAAAAGGAGGCCATTCAGCCCATTGAATTTGCACCAGCTCTCTGTAACCCTGTAACCCTGCACATTACCATGGCCAATATGCCTAACCTGCGTATCTTTGGACACCAAGGGGTAATTTAGTATGGCCAATCCACCTAACTTGCACATTTTTGGACATTAAAAGGGGAATTTAGCATGGCCAATCTGCCTAATCTGCACATCTTTGGACACTAAGGGGCAATTTAACATGGCCAATTCACCTAACCTGCACATCTTTGGACACTAAGAGGCAATTTAGCAAGACCAATCCACCTAACCTACACATCTTTCGACATTAAAGGGGAATTTACATGGCCAATCTGCCTAACTTGCACATCTTTGGACACTAAGGGGCAATTTAGCATGGTCAATCTGCCTAACCTGCACATCTTTGAACTGTAGGAGGAAACCAGAGTACTTGGAGGAAACCGATGCAGACACAAGGAGAACAAACAAATTCGCACAGACATTCACCCAAGGCTGGAGTTGAACATACCGCGTGTAGGCTTTGATGGCCAAGGAAGGTGACCAAATAGGTTGTGTATCAACCTGTAAATCTTTCCAACACATGCTAATGATGGGTGGTGAGAGTGGCTGCGCTTCCTGGTCAGTCGCTTGATGAGAAGAAGATTAGAACATAGAACATAGAACATTACAGCACAATACAGACCCTTCAGCCTTCGATGTTGCGTCAACCAGTGGAACCAATTAATGACCCTCTAATCTAAACTCTTCCAATATTATCCAAATGCCTATCCAATGACCATTTGAATGCCCTTAAAGTTGGCAAGTCCACTACTGGAGTAGGCAGGGCATTCCATGTCCTTATTACCCTCTGAGTAAAGAACCCACCTCTGACATCTGTCCTATATTTATCACCCCTCAATTTAAAGCTTTAATTGGAGCATCTAACTTCACTATCCATGTATGACTTGCAGGTAGAAGTGCACAATGCTCGAGCAAGTTGGTCTTCTTAAGTGAACTGTGACACATCACCACATAAAGCACTTGAATTCACAACTCATAATTTGAGCAGTTGCAAAAGAGCTGCCATTCAAAATGTATGAGTTTGCAGCATTGAAACTAAGCTCCAGTGTCTGTAATTTGTTTAGATGCCATGGTGCTGCCTCTGGTATGTTAGTGGTTGAGCTGTCTTGAAGCATTGGGTTGCCCTTAACAAAGTTGGACAGGCAAACATTGCAGCAAAAGCAACAGGGGACATGTATGTGAACATTACCCTTTTAATGTAGATAGACAGCTTGAATTTTAAGTCTAAATCTTGCTCCGTTTTAGATGCCTTTTTTTGAGTCAGCAATTATCAGTACAGTGAGTGGGAATTTCCTCCCCTTTGAGGTGTGTTTCTTGCTCTCAGCAGGATGTTATTCTTCCCCCTTAAAGGGGGAGAAAATTCATGCACCCATCACTCCTACATACATTTGTGGGGGTATGTCATTGGCAAGACTGTAAGATCCCACCAGATAAATGCCAGCAAGATATTGACAATTGTGACTATTGTCATGCCAGTTTGGCTAATGCTTTCTTGGTTGCTGTGGTGATTTGTGGCAATTGCTCCTTTAAGGGAAAAATAGCAGGAGGAGATTGTCTAGTCTATGTGACCAACTGGGATTGAGAGTGGGTAATCACCCCAGGGGTTGGAATCCTCTCATAGGCAGAAGGCATGCAGAAGACTGTGGAAACTATCTGGGCTGTTAGCCTTTGTGCAGTTTTTTTGCAAAAGCACATCATTTCATGTGGCTAGAAGGATGGGATTATGACGACACTACCTCTGGCCCAACATCTGTTAATATTCTGTTTTAATCAAAGCCTGGAGAAATAAATACTCATCCGAATGCCTCTCTTTGGGCAAATAGACCCATTTGAGATTTTGAGATATTGCCAGGCCCTGAGTAATATAGAATCAGAAAAGATGGACAGTTCCAAGATGCATGGGCAACAGAAAGAACACAGAAAGATCCTTCAGAAGAAATACGGAAATTAAACAGTTCAAAAGTAACTAGGAACTATTGAACATAAAGATGAATTAACAAGAGAAGACATTAAAACAAGATGAAATGCTGACAGCAAACATGAAATAAAAAAAATTACAAAAATTGATAAGTTGAAGTTAAGGAGAAATAAATGAGACAATGTAGAACAAGCTGATCTCCATGAAAAACTACCAGAAAATAACAACAAATCTAGTGGAGAATTGCATCAGGAGAATAAAAGCTTGAAGAACGGAAGCTTGGCAATGAGAAGTTAACTGAAAAGGTTAAAAACATTGAAATTGACAGCAGAATCAACTATTCAGACAGAGAAAGAAACTGAGATTATATGCCAGAACAAGATTGTTGAAATGGTTGCACGAATAGAAAAGATGTAAGGAGCATTGGCCATGGTAATCTGTGGGGTTATAGGGTATTCAGAGAGTTGGTGCAGATTGGATGGGCTGAATGGCCTCCCTCTGCATTGTGGGGATTCTATAAATCTGGAGCTTCAGGCTTGGAGGCAGGGACATTACCCATTGTGGCGCAAGACATCCTAATATTTTGAGTAAGTCTCTTGAATTCAATGCAGTCTTTGCAACCTCAAATTAAATTCAAGAACTAATATGATAAAATTTTCAATGAAAAAGATGCCATACTGAAATGCTGCAAAGAGAAGAAATTTTATTGCTTGACTTAAGTACAGAAACAGAGAGCTACAATCATTTCTTCACACATGACAGACTGAGATTATGAAAGAATTGTCAAGACATACAATTCTATAATAGTAGAGGGGCAGCATGGTAACACAGTGGTTAGCACTGCTGCTTCACAGTGCCAGGAACCCAGGTTCAATTTCCGATTTGGGTCACTGTTTATGTGGAGTTTGCATGTTCTCCCAGTGACTACGTATGTTTCCTCTAGGTGCTCCAGTTTCCTTCCACATTCTGCATTGACCTGAACAGGTGATGGACTGTGGTGACTAGAGGAGTTTCACAGTAAATTCATTGCAGTGTTAATGTAAGCCTACTTGTGAACTAATAAATAAACTTTACTTTATTTGACACTATGTGACTGCATGCATTATAATGTGAGGTACTCAGCAGGGTAAGTATCAATGTGACACTGGAGAATGGTATTATCCACTGAGTAATGTATGAGGGCACTTGGTCAGAGAACAGGCTAGGATAGAACCCAGTAAGCCACAAGCCTGCATTGAAGAGGTCCATGTAAGTCCATATTTGGAATTGTACATGGTTAAAGTCTACTAGCAAAAGTTTAAACACATGACTGTCAAGTTCTTACCAATAGTAATTTCCAGCTGCAGAGGGAGCCCATCATTTGCTGGTGGACAAGATCTTCCAGTACAGCTGATGTCTATGAAGCTTTGCTGCTCCAAATCCTCCATCGCTGAGAAACAGCTGTGGTGATGGTGGAAGTCACTATTGGCGGGACTGGAAGATCCCATTGGCAGGAAGGGCTGGAAAATTTCATCCAAAGATTTAGCAGAGAAACTATTATTGAATCACTACTATAGTATACAGAAACCTAAGAAGTTGTCCTCCCCTTCCCACCAACATAGTGTCCAGTAAAATCTATTCCCCATTCATCTTGTGAAGCCATGTTAATTATAAATAATGATTCAATGGCCTTTCAATAAAGATAGGCTCTTAAAACATTAAAAAGCTGTGCTAAATTGCGATCAAGATGTCACATTTGATCATCAAATTAAAAAAAAGGTTAATTGAATGGCAGAGCAGACCCCTGGGTCAGAACAAATTACTCATTTTCTTGATGTTACTATACCCCCAAGTTAATAAGGAATAGGTTGGGCTGCTTTTTGGATTTACAGGACATCTTATTGAATGGAAGCTTTTTTCTCCAGTTCTCCAGTTTCCTTCCACAGTCTGAAAGACATGCTGGTTAGGTGCATTGGCCTTGCTAAATTCTCCTTCAGTGTACCCTTACTGAGTAATCTCACATCACGAGGTTTATTTGGTAGCATACGTTTTCAGAGTGCTGCCCCTTCATCAGTGAGTCACCTGATGAAGGGGCAGTGATCCGAAAGCTCGTGCTACCAAATAAACATGTTGGACTTTAACCTGCTATTGTGAGACTACTTACTGTGCCTAAGCAAGTCTAATCTGGCAACTCCACATTAAGTGTACCCAAACAGGTGCTGGAGTGTGGCGACCAGGGGATGTTCAAAGTAACTTCAGTGCGGTGTTAATGTCAGCCTATTTGTGACTAGTAAACTTTACTTTTCACCATTTTTCTGGTAATAGAACCATTGATTGGTTTTAATGCATAATACATATTGTCTAACTATACTTCACTGACTGTATTTCGCTCATGATAAATAACACTGCTCTTATTCGGAGAGTTTGTTGTAGTTTCAGTCACAAGCTCAATTCACTGCAGTTTGGAGAAACTCTTCTTATTGAGTGCGTAGACAGTTTGCTGTTTAAATGGACTCTGTTTGCTGTTTGATATAAATTAGATTCTGTTTGCTGTAAAATAAACTCTATTTACTATTTGCTGTAAGTGCTAGACCTATCACACCCCCTAGCCCACTCAATGGCTGTTCAATGGCATTGAAAAAAGTAGGGAACTTCCATCTTTGTTTCTGTGAATCTTCAAGTAGAAAATGTTGTGGATAAAGTTACTATTGTAGTAAAAGCATCTCTCCTAGTTTTTTTTATTCATTCATGGGATGTGGGTATTGCTGGCAGGACCATCATTTACTGACTGTCCCTGAGGGCATTTAAGAGCCAATCATATTGCCTTGGCTCTGGAGTCACATATAGGCCAGACCAGGTAAGGATGACAGATTTCTTTCCCTAAAGGACATTTGTGAACTAGATGGGTTTTCTATGCCAATGGCTTCATGGTCATCATTAGACTTCTAATTCCAAATTGATGTTGAATTCAAGTTTTACGTCTGCTGTGGTGGGATTTGAACCTGGGTCCCCAAATCATTACTCTGCATCCCTGCATTACTAGTCTATTGATAATATTACTACACCATCACTTCCCATGAATTGCCATCATGGGAGTCCTTTGCCCTCACAAAGCCACCTTGATAAGTTAGGTAAGGAGGGGGAGCATTTAATCAGGTGGATAGGTGGCAGACAGGAGCATTCCCACCTTCCTGGTACTGCCCAGATTAAGTCAGTGATGGAAGGTCCATGTACTGCCTTCCTGCCCTGCAGCTAATTGAGGCCCTTAAAATAGGCAATTAATGCCCAGTTAGGGGCTTAGCACACCAGTGGTGGATGGGGACACATACAGCCCATTCATATCATTGGGATGAAGATTTGGCTGAGTATAAATCCTCCGTCCTCGCTTGCTGTAGCAGTGGGGACTGAATGGCTGGAAAATTCCATCCCTCATGTGGGAAGCATGAAAAGCAAACCCTGGTGCATCAGCTTGTGGATTTATAGAGGGTAGGTGGTGGAGGAAGTCCCTGTTTCAAAAGCATTCTGTGTGTGATCATGGGACCTGACATTGGAACCTGGGGGTGGGGGTGGGGGTGGGGGGTGATGGTTAGGTGCAGTAAGATGAGAATTACTACCCCCCACCCTTGCTGTTGACCCCTTTCACACCTCTTCCTTGTAAATTCTTGCGAATCTTGCCCCCCCAAAGCCCATCACTCATCTGTGTCTGGGTCTGTTGACATTGCTCTGGGCCCAGTTAACAGAAGCCACTGCCTTTCCGATGATATTGTTGTGCAGTGAAGAGTAGTGAATGGTCTGTTTGGTTTAGAGATTCATGATGGATGGGATTTGACTGCCTCTGTGCCCCAGGGTCAAGAACCCCTGGGAAGACCCATCATTGCCCAGTTAAGCACATAATGGGGGCATATCTTCCTGAAAAGAAGTGACATGGGACTTAAGCTGGCTCTCCATTAGTGGGGTGGATGGAGACTTTGGTCTCCATTAAATATCATCCATTATCTAATTTAATAATATTGTCCACTCAACACTCGCATCTCATGGCTTCCTATTGCCCCCCCTAAAAAATGTTGAATCTACAAATTTCAGTGCAGTACCGGGCGAGGTGGGAGAGGAGCGCTGCACTACTGAAGGAACAAACCTTTGGATAAGTCCTGATCTGTCGCTTAGGTGATTTGCAAGTAATGACTTACAAATAAGCATGGCAATCTGGGCAGAGAATCTGTGATTTCTCATAGAATCCCCACAGCACAGAAGGAGAGCATTTAGCTTTGCCCCTTGATTGGGATTTCTCATAGAATCCCTACAGCACAGAAGGAGCCATTCAGCTTTGCCCCTTGACTGCGATTTCTCATAAAATCCCCACAGCACAGAAGGAGCACATTTAGCTTTGCCCTTTGACTGGGACTTCTCTACCTATAAAGTATTGTGCATCCCACCTGTCCTCTGACGTTTCATTAGTTTTACTAACACTAGTGGGTGCTTTTCTAAAATTCTATTATGGCATTTATTGCCCAGTCCTTTTTAGTTTAGCAAGTTTGTTTTACTTTATTAGTGTCACAAATAGGCTTACATTAACACCACAATAAAGTTACTGTGAAAATCCCCCAATTGCCTCACTTCGGTGCCTGTTTGGGTACACTGAGGGAGAATTTAACATGGTCAATGCACGTAACCAGCACATCATTCAGGAAGAAACCAGAGCACTTGGAGGAAACTCACACAGACACAGGGAGAACGTGCAACTCCACACGGAGAGTGACCCAAGTTGGGAATCAAACCTGGGTCCTTGGCACTGCGAGGTAGCAATGGTAACTACTGTGCCACCATACCATCCTTCAATTTCTTCATAGCTGCCCTCCACCCCAACTCTTGAAATTGACTTCAGCACAACTTGAAGTGAATGAGATAGATGCCAAGGTTTACAATGCAAGCTGCCCTGAGTCAGCTCATGCGCCTCAAGATAAAAAAAATTAAATTTAATTACCTATTCAATGCATGTGCTGACTTTTAATTTCCAGTTCAAGCCCTTAGGAGATTCATATTGAGTGCTTCTATCTGTCTGAGTCACATCTGTCCTATGATTCCAACCAAGACCAGAGGCACAGAGATAGGAGGTGACTCCATTATCCAATCTGGGTCTGTCACTCTCGTGTAGGAAGATTTGAACTGCCCATTGTCCTAAGAAACTGGTTAATGTGTTCCCTTCCCAGATGGTGAAGTTGGCTTCTGAGAAGCCAGAGATCTGAAGTTCTGTTGTGGGCAAAGTCTTAGAAAGAATTATAAGGGATAGGATTTATAAGCATCTAGAGAGAAATAAATTGATTAGGGATAGTCAGCACGGTTTTGTGAAGGGTAGGTCATGCCTCACAAACCTTATTGAGTTTTTTGAGGAGGTGACCAAAGAGGTAGATAAGGGTAAGGCAGTTGATGTAGTGTATATGGATTTTAGCAAAGTGTTTGATAAGGTTCCCCATGGTAGGCTACTACAGAAAGTGCAGATGCATGGGATTGAAGGTGATTTAGCAGTTTGGATTAGGAATTGGCTAGCTGATAGAAGACAGAGGGTGGTGGTTGATGGGAAATATTCAACCTGGAGTGCAGTTACAAGTGGTGTACCTCAAGGATCTGTTTTGGGGCCACTGCTGTTTGTCATTTTTATAAATGACCTAGATGAGGGTGTAGAGGGTTGGATTAGTAAATTTGCTGACGATACCAAAGTGGGGGGAGTTGTAGACAGCGAGGATGGATGTTACAGTTTGCAGAGGGACATAGATAGGTTGCAGAGCTGGGCCGTGAGGTGGCAAATGGAATTCAATATGGATAAGTGTGAGGTGATTCACTTTGGTAGGAATAACAGGCATATGAAATATAGGGCTAATGGAAGGACCCTTAATAGTGTTGTCGAGCAGAGGGATCTTGGGGTACAAGTACATAGCTCTTTGAAAGTTGGCACCCAGGTTGATAAAGTTGTTAAGAAGGCGTACGGTGTGTTAGCTTTTATTGGTAGAGGGATTGAATTTAGGAGCCGTGAGGTTATGTTACAACTGTACAAAACTCTGGTGCGGCCGCACTTGGAGTATTGCGTATAGTTCTGGTCGCCGCATTATAAGAAAGATGTGGAAGCATTGGAAAGGGTGCAGAGGAGGTTTACCAGGATGTTGCCTGGTATGGTGGGAAGGCCTTATGAGGAAAGGCTGAGGGACCTGAGGTTATTTTCATTAGAGAGAAGAAGATTACGCGGTGACCTAATTGAGGCGTATAAGATGATCAAAGGACTGGATAGGGTGGATAGTGAGAGCCTTTTTCCTCGGATGGTGATGACCAACACGAGGGGACATAACTTTAAATTAAGAGGTGGTAGTTATAGGACGGATGTCAGAGGCAGGTTCTTTACACAGAGGGTGGTGAGGGCGTGGAATGCCCTGCTTGCAGCAGTTGTGGACTCGCCTACTTTGGGGGCATTCAAATGTTCGGTGGATAGGCATATGGATGATATTGGAATAGTTTAGGTTAGAGGGTCCACTGGCCGGCGCAACATCGAGGGCCGAAGGGCCTGTACTGCGCTGTAATGTTCTATGTTCTATGAAATATAAAAGCAAAGAAAATCAAAGCAGAAGTAGGCCACTTGGCCCTTTGAGCCTAGTCCAACATTCATTCTGATCATGGCTGATCATCAAATTCAATATCCTGATCCAGTCTTCTCCCCATATCCCATGATCCCTTTAGCTCCAAGAGCTATATCTAATTTCTTTAAGTTGCACAACATTTTTAAAAATTCATTCGTGGACCATGGACATCACTGGTTGGCCAGCATTTATTACCCATCCCAGTTTCCCAATGGCAGTTGAGATTCAATCATGTTGCTGTGACTCTGGAGTTACATGTAGGTCAGGCCAGGTAAGGATAGCAGATTTCCCTACTAAAGGGCATTAGTGAAGCAGATGGCTTTTTACGGCAATCGACAATGGTTTCATGGTCATTAGTAGATCCTTAATTCCAGGTTTTTTTTTACTGAATTAAATTCCACCATCTGCTGTGGCAGAATTCAAACCTGGGTCCTCAGAACATTAGCTGAATTTCTGGATTAATAGTCTAGCCTCCCCTATTTTGACCAATTTCTGTGGGAGTGAATTCTACAGATTTTCATGATCCTCTGGGTGAAGAAATTTCTCCTTACTGCTTTCCTAAAAGGTTTACCCCTTATCGTCAAACTGTGACCCCACCTAGTTCTGGATTCACCCTGATTCATTTCTGAATCTACCCTGTCTATTCCTGTTAGAATTTGATAAGTTTTGATAAGATTCCCTCTCATTTCTCTAAACTTCAGTGAGTATAATCCTAACAGATTTTGTCTCTTCTCATATGACAGACTTGTCATCCCAGGAATCAGTTTAGTAAACTTTCGCTGCAAGTAATCATGTGGTTGGTGATATCTTCCTACAGTCAGCAGAGATGACTGACGGAGAATATGATTGACATGTATAAAATTATGAAGGTCGTAAATAGAGAAAATGAAACTTTTCTCCTTGGTGAAAGGATCAATATTGAGGGGGCATAGATTTAAGGTAAGGGGCAGGAGGTTTATAGGGGATATGAAGAATAACCTTTTCACCCAAAGGGTGGTGTGAGTCTGGAACTCACTCACAAGAGTGATAACATTTAAGAAGTATTTAGATGTGCACTTATGATGTGAAGGCACACATGGTTACAGGCCAAATACTATAGAATGGGATTAGAATAGTTCAGTGGTTTGACTTTGACCAGCACAGCTGCGATAGGCCAAAGGGCCCTTTTCTTTGCTTTATACCTCAATGACTCTATAATGGCATGGCTTTGATAAATTTATGAAGCCATTTATAGTTCCAGCACAGAGAGGCCATTTGGCCCATTGTGTATGTCGGCTTTCTGCAAGGGTATTTTAGCTTGCTCCAGTCCTTTGCCTGTAATTATGAAAATTGTTTCTTCTCAGATAGTGATCCATTTGGAAAGCCACACTTGAATGTGCCTTTTCTACACTCTCAGGCAGTGCACTCCCAATTGCAACCATCCCTGGGTACAAAGCTTGTCCTTATGTTGCCTTTGGTTCTTTTGAAAAAAATCACCTTAAACCTATGTCCACAGTTGCTGGCCAATGGAAAGAGTTTCTATCACGATATTCCCCCAACTCTTTTTTTAACAGTCAATTTGTTTTTTTCTCTAAGACCACATCCAGGCTTAACAAATCAAGCACAGTTAACATAGATCAGTCAACAGATTCGCATGATCATATGCAGAACAATGTAACCCTGAAACCTTAAATTGGAAGCAAAGCATAACATTAGAAGCATTGAAAAAAAAGGCCATGATGAACTGAACTTTGTGTAGAAACTAGAATGTGTGCACATGTTAGAAATGGACTTCGTGAGTCTCCAATTCTTCAAGTCTTTTTTTGCAATCTTGCTACATGACTGGGACTGGACACAGCAACCACTCAGATTACAATGCAATGGTTCAATAACAGCTGCAGGATAGGTTTCAGAACACTTGGTCCTCAGACATTGGACAACCAAGCAGGTCCAGCTCAGTGATTCTTCTGTCTCCTCTTCTTGCATGCTAGTCCCATGTCTTCATGATTCATGCATGCGTTTGCATTCTCTTAACTCAAATTGGAAGTGAGCCTTGATTGACACCAATATTCGCTGTCTCACTCCTCTGGCTTCTTGCTGTAAAATAAATTGTTTCTCTGTTTCTCTTGTCAAATCTGCAGACATTGATGAAGTTCCAGCCTTCAATTCTGCTCTCATTTTCCAATATGGTTACCTCTCAAGAACAGACAAACTCTCAATGCCATCAGGATAGTAGATGTGGTTTATGACCCTGATTCAGGTCATTTTCTTTGGAAACAAATAGTCCAAACAAATGGTCATTTCCTTTGACAAAATGGATCCTTGCCTGATAGACACCAATTGCTCTTTTCATTGTACAAGATTATGAGGGGTATAGATAGAGTAAACAGGGTTAAGCTCTTTCCTAGGATGGACTCGAATAGCACGAGGGGTTATGGGCTTAGAGTGAGGGGGCTAAGGTATAATTTGGATGCTAGAGGGAGTTTTTTCACACAGAGGGTGGTGGGGGTATGGAATGCGCTGCCAAGTAAAGGGTGGCGGATCAGTACTCTGGAGTTATTTAAGAAATACTTAGATGGGCACATGAACAGAATGGGAATGGAGGGGTATAGAAAACTGATTTAAAATAGGGATCATGAGCCTTGGGAGTCCCTGGGAAGTGTGTAAATAGATGATGATATTGATGTACTTTTTTTTATCCTACAGGTGCTTTGGTCCACCTTGTTGTCTAACGAGGGGCATACACGCGATGGGTCGTGAGAGGGCTGCTCTTGGATTTTTTTTAAGAGTATCCTAGTGCTTCATGTCGTTAGTGTACGCTTGACCTGGACCATTTAATGGGCAACACGACAGCTCAGTGACTATCGCTGTGCTGTGCAGATACATGGATTTGGGCCTGTGTCTGTGGGAGTTTGCGCATTCTCCCCGTGCTTGCGTGGGTTTCTCTGGGTGCTCTGGTTTCCTCCCACATCCCAAAGATGTGCTCTTAGGCTAATTGGCAAAGCAAATTCTCCCTAAATTGTCTCAAATTTGGTTTTTAATCCATAGATCTATAAACATAGACAAGGATCACGGGTAGAGGTGGGAACATCGGGGTGGCAGCGTGGGCTCGTTGGGCTGAAGGGCCTGTTTCCCATGCTGTTTTGTTCTTTGTTCTTTGTTCATTCATGGGATGATAGCATCGCTGGCTGGGCCAGCATTTGTTGTCCATTCCGAATTGCACTTGCATTGAGCGGCTTGCTAGTCTATCTTAAGAGGGCAGTAAACCACATTGTAGTGGACCTCGAGTCACAAGGAGGCCAGATCAGTTAAGGATAGACAGATTTCCTTCCCTGAAGGACATTTTAGAACCAGATTAATCTTCACCAATATGGTCACTATTACTTTTATGAACTTTTAATTCCAGATTATATAGAAACATAGAAGCATCGAAATAAGAAGCAGGAGTAAGCCTTTCGGCCCTGTTCTGCCATTCATTACGATCAAGGCTGATCATCAAATTCAATATCCTAATCCCCTCTGCCCTCATATCCCTTGATGCTTTTAGTTCCAAGAGCTATACCCAATTTCTTCTTGTAATCACAACGTTTTGGCCTTGACTACTTTGTGTGATAGTGAATTCCACACATCAATTATTCTTGGGGTGTAAAAATACTCCTCATCTCAGTTCTAAAAGATTTACTCCTTTATCCTCAAACTATGACCTCTAGTTCTGGACTCCTGCATCATCGAGAACATTCTTTTTGTCTAAATCCGTTAGAACGTTATAAGTTTCTAAGAGATTCCCTTTCACTCTTCTAAACTCCAATGAATATAATCCTCTTCGACTTAGTGTCTCGAATTTATTAATTGAACTTAAATGCCACCAGCTGCTATGCTAGGATTTGAACCCACATCCTCAGAACATTAGCTGAGTTTCTGAATGACTAGTCCACTTATATTACCATTATGCCACCATCTCCCCTCCCGCTGCCAGGTGTGAGGTGAAAAGACAAGTGGAAGATTCATTCCATTCTCAGTGGGAATAATCCCACTCTATAAAAGCTTTCTACCACTCAGTCACCCATTAATTCAGCTTAATAAAAGCGACAAAGGGTGGAAAATGAAAATTGTTACATGCGGGGGGTAAGTGAAACCCTTCTGAGATTTAGAGTGCTCAGAACAACCTCGTCTTTGTTCTGTAGCACTGGCCATACAGAACAGGTGTACAAAAAAAATCCATTTGCTATCACTGACATTCATCATATCGAGAAGCATGAGAGCCACTAAGAAATGCATTAAAACTGTCTGTTATCAAGACTTGCTGGACGTCTGTACTGATGATTTTGGAGATATCCATGTAGACAGTTGTTAGGATAGATGAAAGGTGGGTGAACATCGGTGAAGAAAAGATTTTGCGTTGTAAATCTTGCTGTGAATTCCTGGTCATGTTTCGACAACAACAAATTGCATTTAGATAGTGGCAAAATGCTGTAGACGCTGGAACTACAAACATATGGGGCATGATCTTATTGGCTCTTGTGCCAGTCGATCAGTGTGGCGAGACGGGAAGATAGCACGGGAGGCCAAAAATCTGATTTACACCTGACCCCTGTTTACCGGTGAAAATGGCTCCATGCCCAGAAAAGTCACAAAATCTACTGACATTAAAATGATGACAGGACTTATCTGGTTCGACGCAGCTGCTTCTGCCCTCCTGAATGCTTCCGCCCTTTTCAATGTGGCAACAATCTCAACTGTTTGTAGTATTGTTCTATGTTCTATGTTCTATGTTCTATGTTTCTATGTTCTATGTTTACAGCATAAAAACAGGCCCTTCGCCCAATTTGTCAAGGAACAAAGAACAAAGAACAAAGAACAACACAGCACGGGAAACAGGCCCTTTGGCCCAACGAGCCCGTGCCGCCGTCCTAATGTCTTAATGACATATAGAGACCAATATAGGGACAATTTGTTACCCAATCAGCCTATATTGCAGGCCATGCTGGGGGGATTTGGGCTATTGAAGCCCCCAGAATGGATAGTGCCCTTCTGACAGCCAGAGAAACCGACACAGTGCTGGAAGATTACAATGCAAGCTTGCCCAGAAAGCTGGCTGGAATCTCCTGCTTTCACACTGTTTGAATTTTTTGGGGAAAATTCTGCCCATGAAATAGGAGCAAACATATGCCATTCAGCCCCTCGAGCCTGTTCCTCCATTCAGTAAGAGCATGGCCAATCTGTTTGCATTGAGTTCCAAATTTCCCTCTACCCTCTGATAGTCTCTTATTTTCTTGCCCAACAAGACTTTATCTACCTCCAGCTGAAAACTATTCAATGACCCCCATCTCCACTGACTTTTGAGATAGAGTTCCAAAGTTGCATAACCTCTGACAGAAAAAAAATTCTCCCAAAAGAGTGACCCCTAATTTTAAAATAGTGCTCCCTAGTTCTGGACTCACCCACATGAGGAAACAACCTTTAAACGTCCACCCAATCAGTACAGTTCAAGATCTTATAAACTTCAATCAAGTTATCAAATCTGTTGAAGAGAGTATGCCCGTGGGGTCCTTGATTATGCTGGCTTTTCCAAGGCAGTGAGAGGTATAGATGGAGTCAATGGATGGGAGACTTTGTGTGACAAACTGGGTTATGTTTGCAGCCATTAATAGTTTCTCTTAAAGTTTATTCATTAATGTTACATGTAGGCTTACGTTAACAATGCATTGGAGTTACTGTGAGAATCCCCTTGTTGCCACACTCCAGCACCTGTTCAGATACGCTGAGGGAGAATTTAGCATGGCTAACGCACCTAACTAGCACGTCTTTCAGACTGTGGGAAGAAACCGGAGCCTCCGGAGGAAACCTACACAAGCACCGGGAGAACGTGTATGATCTGCACAGATATTGACCCAATCTGGAAATTGTACCTGGATCCCTGGTTCTGTGAGGCAGCAGTGCTAACCACTGTGCTACCATGGTGCCCCTTGTGGTCTTGGTCAGAGCAGGAGCCATACTAAGTTGTGATACATTCAGAAAGGATGCTTTCTATGGTGGCATCTGTAAAAATTGGTCAGAGAGTCGTAATGGAGATGTCAAATTTCCTTAGCCTCCTGAGAAAGTAGAGTCATTGATGGGCTTTCTTAACCATAGAGTTGGTGTCGAGGGACCAGGACAGGTTACTGGTGATCTTGTTACCTAGAATCATTTCCACTTCATCTTCGTTGCTTTAGGTTGGGACATGTCCTTCACACCGCTTCCTGAAGTCAATGACTATCTCCTTCTTGACATTGAGGGAAAGTTTATTGTGTTGCACATTTTATTGACTTCAGTATTCCAATCTAAGACTCTCTGTTTAAATTCTGCTCTGTAATGATGCTTCTATTTTGGTCAGTTAAGGAGCCACCCTCAATCTCTTGCCCTCTTCAGCTAAGTCCCAGATGCCCTGAAGACGGCACTGTACATGTCAGCTCTCTCATACACAGTAAATTCCAGTGACAAACCCTACATAGAGTGCCTGGAGAGTGCAAGTACAGTGAATTGTTGGCATTAATCGTTTGCTAGCCATATTGTTTTGCATGTTTCCATCTGTCTGTATCTAATTAAATCAAGTCACAAGTTTCAGACATTTTCTTCCACCATTATAATCCCAGGTTGGATTATTTCATTTCTCAACATTTATGACAGCTTAAGTGGCTCATTAATTGATCAAGAAGTATTAAAATCTCATTATTGCAAAGGTAAAGTGATTAGCAGTCACTTTTTATTCAGAAAACTGTGGGTGTTTACTATAGAGGAGGCCACTTGACCTCTTGTTTCCATGCTAGATCGTTGCAGTCCAAAATGAATCTCATTGTTGTAGCTCACTGCTTCAGATATGGACTAGCATGCCACTTCATCAAGTAGATACAATGTTCTCTGCCTCAGTAACTCCTTGTGACAAAAATATATTTGGTTGCTCCAGCAACCAAATATATCAGTGATTTTCAAACTGGGGTCTTTGGATTCCTTTGAGTCTGTCGAGATTTTCTGGGGCTCCATGAAAATAATGCATAAGTGTCAGTCAAGAGATGGGAGTGGAACCTTGTTGCCATGTGTCTTTTTTAAGTTTCACCAAAGGTTGGGGGCGGGGAGTGTGCATGGAGGAGCCCTAATGGAGATACAAAGGTAATAAATGATAATTTTCTTAAGGGCAGGGGTATTACAGTGGTACAGCAGTTAGCATTGCTGCCTCACAGCTCCAGGGACCTGGGTTCAGTTCCAGCGTCAGATCTGTGTGGAGTTTACACATTCTCCCCATGTCTGTGTGCGTTTCCTCCACATGCTCTGGTTTTCTCCCACAGTCCAAAGATGTATGAGTTAGGTTGATTGGCCATGCTAAATTGACCTTATTGATGGGGTATTAGCAGGGTGAATATATGGGGTTACTGGAATAGAGCCTGGGTGGCATTGTGATGGGTCAAATGGTCTCCTTCTGCACTATAGGAATTCTATGGGATTCTATGATTAAAACACATTGTACATCCATGTACATCGTTAATATTACGAGTATTGCATAATATTAGAATTTGAATACGGGGTCCATGATTACTAATCCATTTGAAAGCAGGTCCATCAAAAGAAAAAGTGAGAACCACTACTATGTGAACACATTTCCCTTTATCTAACTGCTGCCTCATTGTGCCAAGGATCCAGGTTCGATTCCCTGCTTGGGTCACTGTTTGTGTGGAGTCTGCACATTCTCCCTGTGTCTGCATGGGTTTTCTTCAGGTGCTCTGGTTTCCTCCCACAGTGCTAGTTGGATCAATGGCTATGCTAAATTCTCCCTCAGTGTACCCGAACAAGCACCATAGTGTGGCGATTAGGGGATTTTCACAATAACTTCAGAGCAGTGTTAATGTAAGCCTACTTGTGACATTAATAAATAAATTTAAAAAAACCTAACTCCCACATCTAGTTCTATCTACTATGTAAGAGGCAATTTAGCATGGTCAATCCAGCTAACCTGCACATCTTTGGAAACTAAGGGACAATTTAGCATGGTCAATTCACCTAACCTACATATGTTTGGACACTACGGGACAATTTAGCATGGCCAATCCATCTAACCTGCACAGTCTTGTTAGAACGTGAGACGAAACTAGAGCACCCACAGGAAACCCATGCAGACACGGGGAGAATGTGCAAACTCCACATAGAGCATCACTCAAGGCCAGATTCAAACTTGGGTCCCTGATGCTGTGAGACAGCAGTGCTAAGCACTTTGCCACCGTGCTGTCCTGTTCAGAATTCAGAACTATGATATTGCACTGGCTGGTCACTTGACTGGCCACTTAAGTGGCTGCCAGCATTAATTGCAATCAGATTGGGCCAGCAGAGCCAATGAAAATGGGCACCTGGTGGATGCAACATGCAATGATGGTCATTGCTAAGTTGAAAGTTAGCATGCCAAGGCTGCAAAAGCAGAATGTTCAGCATTGGAAAACATACTGTTACAGTTCAGGACAGAAACTCCAAAGTGTTTTGTGGAGCTTGCCTGAATCATAAGTTTTACACCTTGAATTTGGCTAAGATAAATATGATATGTTTTACTTCAGGTACGATTAAAATGACCACTAGGGAGTTTTCATCAAACAAAGTTTAATAAAGAATATAATTAATATATATAATAAGAAAATTAGCAATAACTATTATTGATTACAACCAACAAAACACAATAATATATAACCCTTAACAAATCTCTCAAAGATATCCCAATCAAAACTAATCCCATAATCAACCCTTTAAACAGGTTCAATATAGAAAAGACTAATATTCATGTGATACTGGAATTGAATCCTTTGGATGAATCCAGAAGTTCTCTTGATAGACTCAGAACAGTTTGAAATCAGAACAGCTCCCTGCAATACTTGGGAGACTCTAGGCAAACCACCAACAGCAAATTCTCCTTTTTAGAAAGGTAAGACCTGGCTTTCAGATGACCAGCAGAATTTCCAAATAAAACAGGGAGACAGAGAAACACTTCCTTTGCACTTGCTGTTCCTTTTAAAAACCTGCAACTAAGAACCGAAAATAAAGAGCTCCTGTCAACCAACCTGCCAACCAGTTTTCTCCTAACATTACAGGGTCTTAAAACTAATCACAGAAAGTACCTGAGGGCCCCGGTTAAGCCACTTAAGGAGCAGTAGATGGAGATCTGATAGACAGCTCAGCAACAATGAGAAACACAAGCTGTGAGAGCTCCAGGGATCATGATTGAAAGAAAACCACTTTTTAAAGGTACACTAATGTCATAACAGCAATTGGGAGGGTAGTAATTTTTTAAAATTGAAAACCTTACTCTTCTCTGCTGAGGTGTAAATTGTCCCGATCTCTCCTCACAACTACTGTTTGCCTTCTCTAGCACAAACCAGGCAAATCTGTGTGGAATTACCTCATGGCTTTAATGTTCTTACTTGAACGGGGCGCCAATAATTGCACACCAGTTTCTCAGTACCTGTCTACTTCAGTACATTTGTATCTTACACCCTTACAATACCAGAGTGTCATTGGCTTTCTTGTTGTGGCTGCATCACTTATTCTTTCAAGGATAAGTGGACTGAAGTTGCATTCTCAGAGATCATTTAAACAACAATAGATAGAAAATGCATTTAATCCCCAAAAATGGGAGAAACCAATTCCTGCAATTTCATTACCACTTGATGGAGATGAGCAATGGAGCCTCCCTTTTGAAATGGAAGGAGAGATTTTGACACCCCTGGGGCGGGAAATACCAGTCATGTTGACAGAGTTGAGTTTTCTGCAGCGAGGCTGAATTTGAGGCTACTTTAATGGGAAGAACAGGAGAAACCCTGCTGCCGAGGCTGGGTGTACGTAGAGCCCAGGATGGTTGTGAACATCAAGGGAAAAACCTACCATTTATCAGTGTTGGCAACCATGATAAAAAAGACACACAATGAATTAAAACTTTAAATTGAGGTGAGAACTATATTTACAATCCCTGGTCTCCACATTCTGCTGCTCCACTTCCTCCTGGCAGATCTCTAGCCTAATTCTTGGAGATGCTTATCCACTCTCTTTTCCTACTTTTTAAAGCAAGTAAATGGAAACATCTGCCTTTCACTGCCTCTGTGTCTTTTCTATTGGAGCTTCTTATCTGTATCTTTTTCAGGAATTGCAAGAACTGTGGGAGATCGTGGCCCTTTTATTTTATTTTTTATTCATTCGTGGGGCATGGACATCATTGACTGGCCAGTATTTATTGCCATTCCCAGTTGCCCTTAAACTGAATGGGTTGCTAGGCCATTTCAAAGGGCCGTTGAGAGTCAACCATATCGCTGTGGCTTTGGAATCACATATAAGCTAGACCAGGTAAGGATGGTAAATTGCCTTCCCTAACGGACATTAAGAACATAAGAACATAAGAAGCAGGAGTAGTCCATTTGGCCCCTCAGGCCTGCTCTATCATTCAATAAGATCATGGCTGATGTTTTTGTGGACTCAGCCCTTCTTACCCGCCTGCTCACCATAATGCTTAATTCCTTTACTGTTCAAAAATCAATCTATCTTTGCCTTAAAAACATTCAGTAAGTAGCCTGAACTGCTTCACTGGGCAGAGAATTCCACAGATTCACAACCCTTTGGGTGGAAATGTTACTTCTCAACTCATTGCTAAATCTGCTCCCCTTTATTTTGAGGCTATGCCTGCTAGTTTTAGTTTCACCTGCCAGTGGAAACAATCTCCCTGCTTCTATCTTATCTATTCCCTTCATAATTTTATATGTTTCTATAAGACATCCCCTGATTCTTTTAAATTATAATGGATATATTCCCAGTGTCTCCTCAAAAGCCAACCCTCTCAACTCTGGAATCAACCTAATGAATCTCCTCTGCACCCCTCCAATGCTAGTATATAATATTTCTCTAGTAAAGAGACCAAAACTGTACACAGTATTCCAGGTGTGGCCTCACCAGCAACTTATACAGCTGCAACATAATCTCCCTGTTTTTAAACTCCATCTGTATAGCAATGAAGGACAAAATTCCATTTGCCTGCAAACCAACTTTTTGCAATTCATGCACAAGGATACCCAGGTCCTTCTGCACAGCAGCATGCTGCAAGTATTTTACCATTTAAATAATAGTCCATTTTGCTGTTATTGTTACCAAAATGGATGACCTCACATTTAGCAACATTGTATTCCATCTGCCAGACTTTTGTCCATTCACTTAAACTTTATCTATATCGCTTTGCAGACTTTCAGTATCCTCTGCACACTTTGCTACCACTCAGCTTAGTGTCATCTGTAAATTTTGACACACTACACTTGGTTCCCAACGCCAAATCATCCATGTAAATTGTAAACAGTTGTGATCCCAACATTGATCCCTGAGGCACACCATTAGTCACTTGCCAACCAGAACAACATCCATTTATCCCCACACTTTGCCGGATGGGTTTTTCTGTCAATTGACAATGGTTTCATGTCATCAGTAGATTCTGAATTCCAGATTTTTTTTATTGAATTCAAATTCCACCATCTACCGTGGTGGGATTCAAACCTGGGTCCCCAGAACAGTGGGAATGTTACTGCCTTAACTTTTGAGGTTAATGGACTCATAATCCAAAGGCCAAGGCTAATGTCCTGGAGATGCATCGGAGTTCAAATCTTCACCATGGCAGCTGGTGGAATTTATAATCAATTAATAAAAAAATCTGAAATTGTTAATGGGCATGAAGCTTTTGTTGATTGTAATAAAAGCCCGCCTGGTTCACTCATGTCCTTCAGGGAAGGAAATCTACCATCCTTACCTGATCTGACCTACATGTGATACAGCAATATGAATAGGATTCTGAATAGATCCTTGAAATGGCCAAGCACGGGCTTGAACTCTTTCACGGCAGCTAATGGAATTTTAAATTCAATTAATAAAATCTGGCATAAAGTAAGTCTCAGTGATGGTGACCAAGAAGCTATCATCCCAATATCATCAAAACTTTGCTGATGCCCCTTTATGTAAGGAAATCTGCCATCTTTACCTGGTCTGACTTACGCACGATGGCAGACCCACAATATGTGGTTGGCTTTTGATTTTCCTTCGGAAATAGTCGAGGGCTGCATGTTGGCATAGTGGTTAGTACTACTGCCTCACAGCACCAGAGACCTAGTTCCTTGGCCTCAAGTAATCACTTGGAGATTGCACATTTTCCCTATGGGTTTTTTCCAGGTGTTTTCTCCCACAATCTGAAAATGTGTAGGTTAGCTTGATTCATAGACTGCGTGAATCAATCAAGGAGGCGTTTGGCACATTGAGCCTTCACTAGCATCAATCCACCCAGGCTCTCTCCCTGTAATCTCATATATTTAGTCTACTAATCGCCCTAACATTAAGGAGCAATTTATAATATGCAATTAAACTAACCCTCATATCTTTGACCATAGAAAATTGACCCTTAGTGTCAAGGAGATTAGCAGGGTAAATACATGGGATTATGGGGAGAGGACTGGGTGGGATTGTTATCAATGCAGAATCAATGGGCTGAATGATCTCCTTTTGCATGTAGGGATCCTATGATTATGAAACCACTCAGTTCAAAGGCAATTAGGGATGGGCAACAAATGCTGACCGTACCACCAACAACCACAGTTCATGAAAGAACAAAGAAGGGAGAAAAATGTCTCATGAAAATGAAGTCCTGCTTTTCTTGAAATAGTATTCTTTAATAAATGCAATTTGATCATTTTGTTTTAAAGATGTTACATTTTAGCCACTGCCGGTGACCCCAATGCAATGGTGGCGTAACAGCCCGTACTGTGTGTTCTGGAGTAAGGCTTGAACATGCAAACCTGACTCAGAAGCAAGCACACAGCCAACTGAGTCAACCTGACACTTGATGATGTACCCTCAAGAGAGTAGCTTGACTATAATAGCGGGACTGTCAGAACTGAGAATGCAATATAAATTCGACAATAAACCTGAGGGCACATGCATAAGATTTGAAACTGGTGCACTGGATATCCTTTTAATAAGAGATCTGTTGCTTGTCATCATCTTAAAATTGGCCATTAGTCACTTTGGTTGTGGATTTACAATCACTGCATACCAATAAGAAAAAAAGCCAAGGCATCCTTTCTCATTCTGCGCTGTGGTATTGCTATGAATGTGCAGGTCCATTTGCTGTGAAATATCCCAGAGGCCATTCTGTAACTTGTTCCTATATTTTGCATTTTGATAGCATTGCCCTGAATTCTGCTATTAATACATTCTGCGATCTGACCTTTATGGCACTATTAGAATCTACTTTAGTCTTGAACACTATCATTACCCCTCTTTTTGTCTTGTATCCACGACATCTTTATCAAATTGGTGCCGAGTTCCCACCTATCCCTGACCTTTTATTTCACCCCACCTGCTTTGCCCCCGCCCCGTCTCTTTTCAACATTTCTACCTCTCTTCAAGTCTGAAGAAGAGTCATACAAACTCAATATGTTAACTCTGTTTCTCCCTCCACAGTACCTCCAGACCTGTTGTGTATTTCCTGCTTTTTTGCTTTTATTGCCCTGAAACATTTCCCATCTTTGCCTCTCCCCCACTACTTATACCTCAACACTGTTGGCATCCCAATTTATGGGTGAGTACCCCCCTATTATTTCCAACTGCAAAGTTTACAATCCTAAGCCTGATTGACAGCTGTGGTTTCTTCGAAGAGGTTAAATGGTTTCACTTCCTCTTTTACATACCACTTATTCCTTGAGATGCATTCAAGCATGCAGGGGAAGGTAAATAAACACAGCTGACTTGAGACTGAGTAGAAAACATTAAGTTGTCAATGAAAGCTGAATTCAAAGCTTTGCAAAATTGAAAGAAAACAAGAGCGTGATTTTCCGGTTGTGCTTACCTCGAAACCAGGAAATCACACCCGAGATCAACAGACCTTTCCAAGGTTCGACCCTTGTCTGCTCCAATTCCCGTGGTGGGTGGAATGATAAAATTCACCCCCAAAGGTTTACAATGGAATAAAGATACTTCCAAAGATTTAATTTTCTATGAAGCTCAGACACTTCAATTAAAAACTATGTGAATGCATTAAAGATGGGTGAAGGGCTCACCATCTTGAAGTGCATTAATTTGCATCTTTCAGAGGGGTGAATCCCATCTGACAGACGCAGCCAGTGCCAACTGGAAACATGTCGATTTTCCTGCTGGCGTGGGCACCATATTCATTAGAATTGTTAGTTCCAATATGGATGGATCGCATGGTGACAGAATGGTTAGCAATGCTATCTCAGAGCACCAGGGACTCAGGTTCAATTCTCAACTTAGATCATTGCCTGTGTGAAATCTCCTTGTGTCTGTATGGGTTTCTTCCGGGTGCTCCGGTTTCCTCCCACACTCCGAAAGACATGTTGGTTAAGTGGATTGGCTGTGTTAAATTCTCCCCCAGTATACCCGAGCAGGCGCCGGAGTGTGGCAGCTAGAGGATTTTCACAATAACTTAATTGCATTATTAATATAAGCTATTTGTGATACTAATAAATAAAAAAAATTGTGGCTCTTGTCTCCGTAGAATTGGCAGCCCCAGTGTTGACATCGTTTTCAGCCTTCTCACAGCTTGTATCTCCATGATTTTCCAAAAATGGCTCTCTTCATGCTTCGTAAAAGCTGCTGGTAGTTTTTCATTTTCCTTATTTTCCTTGGCCCAGATAAACAGCCACAGCCACAAATACAGCTTTTGATGTTTCTGTCAGTCTCTCACAGGATTTCAGGGCCTAGCCACGCAGCTATCTTATCTTTATCCTCACCCCTTATCCCTGTGAATGTACATCACTGAAGTTAGCCTTCAATAATCTGAAGTGAATATAATACTTTGTGAATTTGTTCAAACCTCCCAGAATTCATACTCAGACAGTAAAGTTTGATTGTATGGTACACTATCCCTTGTTATATTTGAA
This sequence comes from Sphyrna mokarran, assembly GCA_024679065.1. Taxonomy (NCBI): domain Eukaryota; kingdom Metazoa; phylum Chordata; class Chondrichthyes; order Carcharhiniformes; family Carcharhinidae; genus Sphyrna; species Sphyrna mokarran. The sequence continues at coordinate 8,864,486 of JAGIQG010000034.1, forward strand.
CCAAATGCTATTTTTTAGCAAACCTGGCATTGGCGGCACGGTGGCACAGTGGTTAGCGTTGCTGCTTCACAGCACCAAGGGACCCTAGTTCAATTCCAGTCCTGAGTGATTGTAAGGAGTTTGCATGCACATTCTCCCCATATCTGCATGATATTCTTCTAGGTGCTCCGGTTTCCTCCCACAGTCCAAAGATGTGTGGTTAGGTGGCCATGTTCAATTGTCTCTTACTGTCCAAAGATATGTAAATTGGGTGGATTGACCATGCTGAATTGCCTCTTAGTGTCCAAAAATGTGCAGGTTAGGTGGATTGGCCATGCTGAATTGTCTCTTAGTCTCAGGGGGATAGAGCCTGGGTGATATAGTTGCTAATGCAGGCTCAATGAGCTGAATGATCTCCTTCTGCACTGTTGGGATTATATCCCATTCTTTGAGCTTTCTTAAAACAATGTACTAAAAACTGAAAAGTTAAAAACCCCTTCACTATGGGGTTTTTCTGGGAGAATGTTTCTGCACATATCTGAAATAGTAACTTTTTAAAATTCTTTCATGTGACATGGTCATTGCCGGCAGGGCTAGCATTTATTGCTCGTTCTTAATTGGCCTTGAGAAGATGGTGGTGAGCTGCCTTCTTGAACGACTGCAATCCATCTGTGGTACTTTGCTACAACTGAGATTCTTGCTCGGCCATTGCAGAGTCAAACAGGTTGCTGCAGGTCTGCAGTTACAGCTATCAGTCCAGGTAAGATCTCTGAAGGGACATTTTAGTTGATAAGTATATGGAAGAGAAGGGAATGGTTTAGTTAGGAGGGGCATTGCTTTTTATTTTGGTCGGCACAACATCGAAGGCCGAAGGGCCTGTTCTGTGCTGTATTGTTCTATTGGTGAATCAGATGGGTTTTAATGACAATCAATGATTGTTTCACAATCACCCATTACTGACACTAACTTTCAATTCCAAACTCATTCATTGAATGGAAATTCGACCAGTTGTCATGAGCAGATTTGAACCTGTGTCTCTAGAGCATTAGCCTGGGTCTCTGGATTAGTAATCGAGTAAAATTACCTCTGTGCCCCTCACAGGGTCAGTTATGGAACCCTGAAAGGAACATGGGGTCTTGATATATTTTATATCTCTGTGATATGCAATGATAAGACACCAGCTTAAACATGTACAGCAGGAGTTTTATTCAATGTTATCAAACCTTCACTCTCATGCTTGTCTACAATTTAGTCTCTATTAAGTGCCCATGCCTAGGCTTAACTGATCGTACATAGTGAGCAGTTAACAATCAACAGATGCACATAATCAACCACTGAACAATTGGACACAACAGTCAGTTTAATATCTTATCTGAAATATCGCACTTTGAAAGTGGGGTTGAACATGTTTGTGTTTGTGCGCGCTTGTGTCTGTACATGTGTTTATGTCCATGCGTGGTGCTTACAGTGAATGTATATGATTGTGTGTACTTGTATGGGTGTATGCTTGTGCGTGCATGTTGTCCATGTTTGAGTGAGCGTGCATGAGTATGTACGTGTGCATGTATATATGTGTATGTATATGTGTTGTGCATTATGTTTGTATATGTATAAGTATATGATTGAATGTGCATTTTGTGTATGTTTGAGTGAGTGCATGTATGTGTATGTATGTATGTGTGAGTGTGTGTGCTGATGCATATATTTGGACGAGTGTGTAAGTGTTTGTGTCTGCATGTATGTGTTTTATATATATTCATGCATGGCGCATATATTTGAGTGAATGTGTATGAATGTGTATGTATATGTGTGTATGTGTGTGCTTGTATGTGCATGTTTGCATGAATCATAGTGCGGAAGGAGGCCATTTGGCCCATCAGGTCTGCACCAATCATGATCCCACATAGGCCTTATCCCCTTAACCCCATCTATTTACTCTAGCTAGTCCCCTGAACACTAAGTGTCAATTTAGCATGGCCAATCAACCTAACCTGCACATCTTTGGAGTGAGGCAGGAAACTGAAGCATCCAGTGGAACCCATGCAGACAGAGGGAGAATGTGCAGACTCCACACAGACAGTGACCCGAGGCCACAGTTGAACCTGGGTCCCTGTCATTGTGAGGCAGCAGTGCTAACGATTTTGAGAGGGCGGTGATATATTTCCAAGGAGAATGGTGTGTGGCTTAGTGGGGAACTTGGAGGTGGTGGTGTTCCCAGCTATCTGCTGCCCTTGTCCTTCTCAATACAAGTGTGGTTGTGGGTTTAGAAAGTGCTGCCTAAGGATCTTTGGTGAATTGCTGCAGTGCATCTTATGGTTCACACTGTTGTTACCGAGTGTCAGTGGTGAGGGAGTGGATGTTTGCAGATGTGGTGCCAATCAAGTGGGCTGCTTTGTCCTGGCTAGTGTCAATCTTTCTGAGTATTGTTAGCATCACGCCCATCCAGGCAAGTGGGGAGTATTGCAACATATTCCAGATTTATGCCTTGTAGATGGTGGACAAACTCTGGGGAGTCAGGAGGTGAGTTACTAGCCTTTGACCTGCTCTTGCAGCCACGGTGTTTGTGTGGTGAGTCCAGTTGAGTCAATGGTAACTCCAAGGATGTTGACAGTGGGGAGTTCAGTGACGGTAACACCACTGAACATCAATGAGCAGTGGTTAGATTATTTGTGGAAGCAGTGTTTGGCTACTATATTCCAAAAGTGATTCCATTTCAAAAATACTGTCATTAGCTGCAAAGTGCTTTGCGATTGAAAAATGCTATATAAATGCAAACAGTTCTTTTTAACTTTGCTTAATAACTTGCACCTATAATTAACAGAGAGTGAATGTTCCTTAATACTACTCATGATTTGACAGAAACTGTATTATTTTATAACTTTAATACATTATAGATTATTCTTATTTCCGTCATTATTATTGATGGATAAAATGGTTTCTATTTTTAGTTTACCTAGAATCAATTCCTAATTGTGTTACTAAATAGGAACAACCTAAATTTCTTAAAGAAAATAGTTTTAATGGATGTTCCAGTGGGTAAAGGACTGCTGTCTTCTTAATTAAATTGACATTACCTTGATGTACATTATGTCATCTGTTTGAGAGAATTAATTCAATACCGTGCTGAACCCTCACAGCATGTGTAATATGAAAATCATAAGTACCTTCATGACAGTTGTCTGGTACTTTAATTGAAGCTGTACCTAACTTTTCATTAAAGTTATCGCAGTTCCACAGAAGTAAAACAAATAAATTGACAAAAGACTTATTCGGAATTTAAACAGTTCATTCCTTTCAGGTGTCAGAATTCAGTCTTTTGTGATATTTTGCCTCACTATAAAACTTAGAGGACGTTTTGTAGCGCAGTGGGTTAACGTCTCTGCCTCTGAGCCAGAAGCTCCAGGTTCAAGTCTCACCCCAGGACTTGATGGCCAAGGAAGGTGCATTTGTAACGCAGCCAAACAGGTGAGTGTCAACCTGCAGAATACTTCCAAATACACCAGTGATAAGAGCAGGAGAGATTCCTGGTCAGCCACACTTGCTGTGGAGTGATGCCCCCTCAAGCTATAAGCCTCTGGCGACAGACTAGTGACATGTTCCAGAAATAATGAGCCATGTAAACAGACAGAAATCTGCCTTAGTGCACCATTAGGCGTGAGAAGAGAATTGGAATGGATTATAAAACTTAGTTTGTAGTCTCTATCACATATTTTCTTTAAAATCCATCTGAGACATTAATATTTGACCCACATCTGTGGATGTAAAAGGTATCTGTGTATATGTGTGTTTTCGTGTATGTATGTACACTCAGAGAAGTGCATGCACATTCACACAAACACAGACACACACACACAGCACAATTTTGAAGAAGATCAGGAGTTATCCCTGGTGTCCTGGTCAATATTCATCTCAAAACAAGTAACACCAAAATCAATTTATGTGGTCCTTACCACACTCCTGTTTATGGGAGTTTGCTGTGCACAAATTGGCTGTCACATTTCCTACATTATAACAGTGATGACCCCTTAAAGCTGCATTGTTGGTTGTAAAGCACTTTGTGACAGCTCAAGATTGCAAAATGTGTTATATAAATGCAACTTCTTGCCTTTGATAAGGAATAGGCCATTTGGCCCTCCAGCCTGTTCTGTCATTCAGTTAGATCATGGCTGATCTGTATTTTAACCTCACTTATCTGCCTTGATTTTGTAACCCTTAACACCCTGCCTAACCTCTTAGTCTTACTTGAGTCTCAACAGCTTTTTGTGAAAGAGAGCTCCAGGTTTCCATAAATCTTTTGTGTGAAAGTGTGCTTCCTTTCATCACTTCTTGAATACTTAGCTTTAACTTTAAGGGTGAGAGGCAACCTTTTTGAGATGCCTAGGATTCTCAAGAGGCTTGACATGGTAGATGCTGAGATGTTGTTTCCCCTTTTGGGAGAATCTAGGACCGGAGGGCATAATTTCAGAGTTATTTAAGACAGAGATAAGGAGGAATTTGTTCTTTAGAAGGTAGTGAATCTGTAGAATTCTTTACTGTAGAGTGCTTTAGAGGCTGGATTATTAAGCATGTTCAAGGCTGACATAGACAGATTTTTAATCTGTAAGCGAATAAAAGGTTTTGGATAAGTTGGGAAGTGGAAATGAGAATTATCATATCAGATCTGCCATGATCTCTTTGAATGGTGGAGCAGACTTGTCGGGCTGAATGATCTACTTTTGCTCCTATGTCTGATAGTCTTATGGATTTTCCCCCTTTGTTTTAACTCATTCACCAGAGGAAATTGTTTCTCCCCATATACCCAATCAAATCCTTTAACCACCTCAATTAGATCATCTCTTAATCCTCAATGTCTAACCTGTCCTCATAATTTAACCCTTTAAGCCTGTGGTGAACAAAACATTCTCATTTCTCTTATAGAAAAGGGGCAGAATTTTATCAGCCTGTCTGCAACAGGAACCAGAACAGGTGAGGGACAGAGCAAGATTTATTGATCTCGGTTGGGATTTTATGGTTTTTGGGACAAGCGAGGCCATAAAATCCCACCCAAGATGCTGGAAACATTCAGCATGTCAGCTTGCATCTGAACTGGATGTTAAACCTGAATTACTTTTAAGCAAATGCAGCTGGGAAGAGGGATAAAACTACAAAAAGCAATGATAAGGTGGAGTGTTAGATTAATCAAGGCAAGATGAGGTGAAAAAAATGGCTCAAGCTTGAAGGATATCTGGTTGAAAAGAATCAAGGCCATTTGCCACAATCTGAGATAGTCCTTCCTCACTTTCCTGTTGCTGAAGGCTTGCCTAGTCCTTATTCAGAGCTATCATCCTTTTTTCCATCCATGCTCATCGGCAGCATGGTGGCACAGGCTCGAGGAATCTGGGTTTGATTCCTGGCTTGGATCACGCTCAGTGTAGAGTCTGCACGTTCCCCCTGTGTCTATGTGGGTTTCCTCCAGGTGCTCCAGTTTTCTCCCACAGTCTGAAAGACTGTGTTGTTAGTTGCATTGGCCATGCTAAATTCTCCCTCAGTGTACCTGAATAGTGCCAGAGTGTGGCAACTAGGGGATTTTCACAGTGACTTCATTGCAGTGTTAATGTAAACCTATTTGCGACACTAATAAATAAAAAAGGAAATAACTGCCTTCTGACAGACAGGATGCCAACTATATCAGTATGTATTAACAAGTGATAGCTTCAATACGAGATATGATCACAAGCTTGCCAAGCAATGAAAATAAGTCAGGAGCAAGTCTTCTTGGGTGTGTTATAACCTTGGCCGAGCGACAATGACCCGATTCAAGCTATGCTCTCAACTGTTTTTTAAATGATTCCTATAAACAAAAGGGTTTCTCCAGCAGAAAGCCCTGCAAAACAGCATAGGTGGCTAAACAAAAACGTACTTTAATGGCCATTCTGTCAACCTCCTGTTGTGGTATGATAGATGTATGTTGGAGAAAATACATAATGACCCATTTCGTTACTCACTCCACTCAGTATATAACCACTGAATCTTGCACTAGCTAGGTATTTATATGAAGATCATTGTGGTGATTTCACAAAATCATAGAATCCCTACAGTGCAGAGGGAGACTATTTAGCCCATTAAATCTGCACTGACAATAATCCTACCCAGGCCCTATCCCTGTAGGCACAAGTATTTATCCTGCTAATCCCCCCTGACTAAGGGGCAATTTAGCAAGGCTAACCAATCTAACCCGCACACCCTGGAGTGTGGGAAGAAACTGGAGCCCCTGGAGGAAACCTATGCAGACACGGGGAGAATGTGCAGACTCCACGAAGTCAGCTGATGCCGGAATTGAACACAGGTGAGGCAGCAGTGCTAACCATTCTGGTACTTGTGGTGATTCTCTTTAAGGGATAACACAACAGAACAAAGAACAAAGAACAATACAGCGCGGGAACAGACCCTTTGGCCCTCCAAGCCTGCATCGATCATGTGTTCCTAACTAGACCATCTGTTTGTATCCCTCTATTTCCAGTCTGTTCATGTGGCTATCTAAGTAAGTCTTAAATGATCCAAGTGTGCCTGCCTCAACCACCTTACTTGGTAGTACATTTCAAGCCCCCACCACCCTCATGTAAAATACATCCCTGCATATCCGTATTGAACCTTTCTTCTCCCCTCACCTTGAACTTGTGACCTCTTGTGTTTGTCATTTCTGATCTGAGAAAAAACTTCCAACTGTTCACCCTGTGCCCTTCATAATTTTATAAACTTCTATTTGATTGTCCCTCAACCTATGTCTTTCCAGGGAGAACAACCCTAATTGACTCAATCTCACCTCATAGCTAATACCCTCCATATCAAGCAATATCCTGATAAACCTTTTCTGCACTCTCTCCAAAGCCTCCACGTTTCCGGTAGTGTAACGACCAGAACTGGACGCTGTATTCCAGATATGGCCTAACCAACGTTCTACATAACTGCAACATCACATACCAACTTTCATACTCTATACCCCATCCAATAAAGGCAAGCATGCCATATGTCTTCTTTACCTCCTTTTCCACCTGTGTTGCCATCTTTAAAGATCTGTGGACTTGCATACTCAGATCCCTCTGTGTGTCTATACTCCTGATTGTTCTGCCATTTATTGTATAGCTCACTCCTGCATTAGATTTACCAAGTTGCATCACTTCGTATTTATCTAGATTAAAAGAAGCCGGGGGGGGGGGGTTCACCTGGCTTGGGGGACTAATTGGGACTAAGTGTGGGAGGAGGAGGATGTTGGGGAGTGGGAGAGATTCTCACTTGAGCAGGGGATGCTATGAGGACGTGTGGAAGGCACACAGGGAATGGGACAGCCAGAGGGCTTCTTCAGAGCAGTTGGTGGTGTTGGGGGGCTGCTAACCTCTGGAGAGTCTTTCCTTATTAAAAATTACCTTTTGTGTATGCGACGAAGTCTGTGAATGTACATCATTACTGTTATACATGTACAAAACAATCCTTCAGCCATCTTAATGTAGCAATATAAATACATCATTTGACAGATCTGGGTGGAATAAATTAAGAAAAATTGCTTCCAATGGCTGAAGGATCGATAGTAAAAGGGCAGATTTTTAACACGATTGGCAATAGAACCGGAGGCAGCATGAAGAAAAACCTTTTTATATGAAGGGTGGTTAGGATTGGAAATATGTTGCCCGAGAGGGTGATGGAGGCTGATACAAGCAAAGCTGTCAAAAGAAATTGGATAACTGTCTAGAGGAGAAAAATTTCAGAGATTAGAGAAAAGAACAGAGTGGGATTTTATTTTCCCTTTCATGGGATTTGGAGTTGGGAAGGGCCAGCATTTGTTGCCATCCCTAATTGCTCTTAAACTTAGATTTAAGGGCAGCACGGTGGGACAGTGGACAGCAAAGGGCAGCACAGTGGCACAATGATTAGAATTGCTACCTCACAGCACAGTTCGATTCTTGTCTCAGGTGACTGTCTGTGTGGAATTTGCACGTTCTCCTTTTGTCTGTGTGGGATTCCTCTGGGTGATCTAGTTTCCTCCCGTATTCCAAAGACATACGGGTTAGGTTGATTGCCCATGGTAATTTATCCCTTGGTGTTAGGGGGATTATCAGGGTAAATATGTGAAGTTATGGGAATAGGGCCTGGGTGGGATTGTTTTTGGTGCTAGTTGAATGGGTCACATGGTCTCCTGCACTGAGGGATTCTAAACTGAATAGTTCACTCAGTCATTCAGAAGGGAAATCAAGAGTTAACCACGTACTGTAGGTCTGCAATCTTCGATAGGCTGGGTCAGTTAAGGATAGCAGATTTCTTTACGTAAAGTGGCATCAGTGAACCAGATGTGTTTTTTATGATGATAGGACAATAGCTTCAAGGTCACCATTACTAGCTTTATGCAGGTTTTAGTAATCGAGTTTAAGATTTCATTTGCTGTCATGGTGGGATTCGAACGTTATGTCAAACTGAAGGTCTGGAATAGTGGTCAAGAGCTTCAAGTTTCTAGGTCCCCAGATCACCAACAAACTGTCCTGGTCCCTCCATGCTGACTCTGTAGTTAAGAAAACCTACCAACACCTCTATTTTCTCAGTAGGCGAAGGAAATTTGGCATGTCCGCTGCAACTCTCACCACTTTTTACAGATGCAACATAGAAAGCATCCTTTCTGGATATATCACAGCTTGAATGGCGGAGATCCTGAATGAATACTTTGTGTCGGTATTCACAAAGGAGAGGGGCTTGTTGACAGCTCCTGTCTCTGAGGGAGCTGTGGACCAGTTGAGGGAAATATCCATACCGAGGGAGAAAGTGTTAGAACTTCTAGGTAGCATTAAAACTGATAAATCTCCGGGCCCTGATGACATTTATCCCAGGCTGCTTAGGGAGGTGTGAGGTGAAATTGCTGGGCCTCTGATGCAAATCTTTGTCTCTTCCTTGGACACAGGTGAAGTCCCAGAGGACTGGAGAATAGCTAATGTTGTACCGTTGTTTAAAAAGGGTAGTAGGGGTAACCCTGGAAATTATAGGCCAGTGAGTTTGATGTCAGTGGTAGGGAAGCTGTTGGAGGGGATTCTTAGAGATAGGATGTATAGGCACTTAGAGTGTTGCGGTCTGATTAGGGATATGCAGCATGGATTTGTTAAGGGGAGGTTGTGCCTTACAAATCTGGTAGAAGTTTTTGAGGAGGTGACGAAAACGTGGACAAAGGGCTAGCCGTTGATGTTGTCTATATGGATTTTAGTAAGGCGTTTGACAAAGTCCCTCATGGGAGGTTAGTCGAGAAGGTCAAGGATAATGGGATACAAGGACAGGTAGCTAGATGGATAAGTAACTGGCTTGGTAATAGGAGACAAAGAGTAATAGTGGAAGGGTGTTTCTCTAGCTGGAGGTCGGTCACTAGTGGTGTGCCGCAGGGCTCGGTACTGGGACCTCTTCTATTTGTAATATATATATAAATGACTTGGAAGAGGGAGTAAGTGGAGTGATCAGCAAATTTGCAGACAATACAAAGATGGCTGGACTTGCGGATATTGAGAAGCATTGTCAGGCGATGCAGCAGGACATAGATAGGCTGGTAGCTTGGACAGACAGATGGCAGATGGAATTCAATCCTGATAAATGTGAGGTGATGCATTTCCAGAGAAAGAATGTAGGGGGGAGGTGTATGATAAAGGGTAGACCTATTAAGAGTATAGAAACGCAGAGGGACCTGGGGGTGCAGGTGAACAAGTTTCTGAAGGTGGCAGAGCAAGTGGAGAAGGTTGTGAAGAAAGCATATAGTATGCTAGCCTTTATAGGAAGAGGTATAGAGTACAAGAGCTGGCCTTTAATGTTGCAGTTGTACAAAACTCTGGTTAGACCTCATTTTTTGAGGAGCTGACGAAAACGTGGACGAAGGGCGAGCCGTTGATGTCGTCTATATGGATTTCTTAAATAACTCCAGAAGTACCTGGAATACTGCGTCCAGTTCTGGTCGCCTTACTACCGGAAGGACGTGGAGACTCTGGAGAGAGTGCAGAGAAGGTTTACCAGGATGCTGCCTGGTATGGAAGGTCTGAATTACGAAAAGAGGTTAGGCAAATTGGTAATGTTTTCCTTAGAAAGACGTAGACTTAGAGGAGATCTGATAGAGGTGTACAAGATTATGAAGGGGATAGATAGAGTAAACAGGATTAAGCTTTTTCCTAAGATGGACTCAAATAGCACGAGGGGTCACGGGCTTAGGGTGAGGGGGATAAGGTATAATTTGGATGCTAGAGGGAGTTTTTTCACACAGAGGGTGGTGGGGATACGGAATGCACTGCCAAGTAAAGTGGTGGAGGCAGGTACTTCTGGAGTTATGTAAGAAATACTTAGATGGGCACATGAACAGAATGGGAATGGAGGGGTATAGAAAACTGATTTAAAATAGGGATCATGAGCCTTGGGAGTCCCTGGGAAGTGTGTGAATAGATGATGATATTGATGTACTTGTTTTTATTCTACAGGTGCTTTGGTCCACCTTATTGTCTAACGAGGGGCATACACGCGATGGGTTGTGAGAGGGCTGCTCTTGGATCTTTTTCAAGAGTATCCTGGTGCTTCACATCGTTAGTGTACCCTTGACCTGGACCATTTGATGGGCAACATGACAGCTCAGTGACTATTGCTGTGCTGTGCAGATACATGGATTTGGGTCTGTGTCTGTGGGAGTTTGCGCATTCTCCCCGTGCTTGTGTGGGTTTTCTCTAGGCACTCTGGTTTCCTCCCACATCCCAAAGATGTGCTCTTAGGCTAATTGGCAAAACAAATTCTCCCTAAATTGTCTCAAGTTTGGTTTTTAATCCATAGATCTATAAACATGGACAGGGATCGCGGGTAGAGGTGGAAACATCGGGGTGAGGGCGCGGGCTTGTTGGGCCAAAGGGCCTGTTTCCCGTGCTGTTTTTGTTCTTTGAACTTTGATATGGCTCCAGCTCTGACCAACACCACAAGAAACTACAAAGGGTTTGTGAACATAGCCCAGTCCATAATGCAAACTAGCCTCCCATCCACTGTCTCTGTCTACACTTCCTGCTGCCTTAGAAAAGCAGTCCGAATTATCAAGGACCCCACACACCCCGGACATAGTCTTTTCCACCTTCTTCCTTTGGGAAAAAGATACAAAAGCTACTTCCCTGCTGCCAACAGACTTTTGAATGGATCTATCTTATACTAAGTTGATCTTTTTTTCACCCTAGTTATGACTGTAACACTACATTCAAAACACTACATCTGCACCCTCTGCTTTCCTTCTCTCCTACGTACTCTATATATGATATGCTTTGTCTGTATAGCTCGCTCACTATATCCCAATACTGTGACAATATGAATCAAATGAAGTCAAATCAAATCAAATCGTAGCCTGGCACAAGTCAGGTTGAAAACAATCAAGACTATTGTCGTATTTTGGGGGTGTGAAAAGCCTGAGGCTCTACGTTACTGGTCTATTGACAGTACCATTGTGTCACCATCTCCCCATTTCTCTTTGAACAAGTTGGACCACATTATTCTCTGACTCTAATATCTTACCCCACTTACAGTGTACTTGAGCAACAATAGATTCTGAGATGTATATGAAGTACTGAATGCTAAAGTAGCAAATTGTTAGCTTTTGCTGAATCTGGCACACAAAAGGAGTTGAAGTGACACCAGTGTGAGCTATGCAGTATCAGATGTGAATAAATCATTACTTATTACCTTGGGTTTGCTCGACACACAAAAGATCATTGCAATAAATGTACTAGCAACTCAGTGCAAGATGTGAATGAGCTGTTAACTTTTATTGTACTGTGGATTGCAAGAACTGGTGAGGAGTCAACTGTATGTTGCATGGCCACAAAAGACTTAACAGACTTTACCCTGAGTTTATGTTGAATCCATGAAAAAAGCAATGCAGCGATTCTGGCCTCTTGCACATTACCTTGCCAGTTCTGGCCATGCCTTCAGCCACCTGGGCACCTAGGCCTGAATTGTTCACCCGTTGTCTCACACACACTTTTATTTTCTTTATTCATTTTTTAGGGATGTGAGCGTCTTTGGCTGGGCCAACATTATGGTCTGTCCCTAACTGCCCTCTATTCTAGAAGGCATTTGATAGGCAACCATAATGCTGTGGCTCTGGAGACACATGTAGGCTAGACTAGTTAATGACAGAAGATTTCCTTCCCTAAAGGACATTAGTGAACCAGATGGGTTTTTATGGCAATGTTTCCTGGTTCTTATTAATTCCAGATTTTTATTTAACTCAAATTTCACCATCTACCATGGCAGAATTTGAACCCAGATCTCTGAATCTTGTCCTGGGTCTTTGCATTACCAGTCCAGTGACAATACCATTGTGCCACTGCCCCCCACAGGCCTAAGAAGTGGACAAACCACACCCTTCCAGTCTGGCCAATTAACAGGCAGCCATTGTGAAACACATGCTGTGAAAGGCTGATTGTTGCTGGGGAGGACAGGATGAGGGCGGATAATGAGAAAAGGGTTGGTGACAAGAAAAAGACTGGCGTTTCCAGTGTGCTCTCTCAGGGGGGGCAGTCATTGCAGAATTGTCTCAGGGACTTGTGGAAACTAAATACCGATGGAAAAACAATGTCACGGGTGTCTGGGCAACATGATCATACACAGTCCTCAGTCCCCAGACTCATCTGTTTATTTTATTTCAGCCTGGAAAGGTCATCCCGCGTGGGGTTGGGCTTGCAGCTAAAACTGTAAAGGCTGCCTGACCAGTCGGCCCGTCTGCTAACTGTGAAGGCAAGTGGGCAACATAAAATTTTGGCCAATTGATGTTAACTTGAGTTAAATTGACTTCTTTAGTGTTGGCAGGTACGCTTCTGACTTGAGTGTTTGTCCAGAGTGAAATATTGCCTGAGTGCATGATAATGGCGGAATGTGTGCATGACACTGGGTCAGGCACGCACCCAAAATGTTTAGGTAAAATTCTGGGCCACAGAATTTGGAATTCCCTTCCTTAACCTCTCTGCTTCTCTATCTCACTCTCCACATCATAGAGCCTCTTTCTACCTGTCCTAATGTGGCTGCTTGTCACATATAGCCTGATAATGCTCCGGTAAGGCTCCTTTGGATGCTTTATTACAATAAAGGCTTTTGTTTATTCTGAGAATTGCACTTTTAGATGTAGGTCAGCTAGGTTCAGCTAAGAAATTCTTACATCTTTACGCTATAGCTTTGTGCTAACTGGAAACCTGTGTGGGGAATAAAGCTAAATAGAATGTATTCATCACAGACACAGTGTAGTCTGCCAGGCTATTTGATCTATGTTAACATTGACTTTGTGTATTAAATCTAAGGTATGATATTTAGGAGGCAGAGATGCCCTCTTTGGGTGAGGCATAAAACTGAGGCCTCAATTGCCCACTCAGGTGAGCTTTAAAAGACCCCACAAAAGAAGAAGGTGATGGAGAACTTCTGGTATGAGCAAAATACTGTGATTGCTGGAATTGAAACAAAAAGAAAAAAATGCTGGAAAATCTTTGCAGGTCTGGCAACATCTGTGGAGGGGAATACCTTTGGGTAGGATATAATCATCCTTTCATACCGTGCTCATACTACAGTGAAGTCAGAGAATTTGGCAACTAGCCAAATCTCCATTCCCTGTGGCAGGATGGGAAAATCCCAATTTCCAGAGTTACCAACAGGAAAAAACAGTGTGGTATCTGGGACTAAACATGACTGCACTTTATAAGAGCCAGTGCAGGTGGGAGAAGTCAAATGGCTGCCTTTTTTTATACTGCTAAGCTATGTTGTTTATATAAGCAAGCACTTTGCCCACTGTTTTTATTTCCTACCTCTTCTCTTGAAGGAATGGATCCCTGTCTGGCCCTTGATTGTAATAGCTCATCCTCTGTTCCCTTGGACAAGTTCCCGTTTTTAATATCTGAGCCTGGATCTCTAGGATGATGGGGTAGGGGTAGATGGGGTATGTGGGGGTCTGAGCACTAATGGGCACACAAGCTGGCCTGATGCTGCATGTGCTGCACAGCAAATATCACTTGATAATGATCAGGATTTTGATCTTGGTTGATTGATCCATTTGTTATAGCCCTGGCTGCTGAGGCCAATTGCAACAGTGGCTAATTTATTCCAGGCCAGGGACTGAAGGGTGGATTTTCTGGCCATAGAACATAGAACATAGAACATTACAGCACAGAACAGGCCCTTCGGCCTTCGATGTTGTGCCGACCAAAATAAAAAGCAATGCCCCTCCAAACTAAACATTCCCTTCTCTTCCATATACTTATCAATTAACCTCTTAAACGCCACCAAACTTGGCGCATCTACAACAGCTGCCGGCAGGGCATTCCACTCCCTAATCACTCTTTGAGTAAAGAACCTACCTCTGATATCCGTCCTATAACTCATACCCCTTAATTTAAAGCTGTGTCCCTCGTGCTAGCTTTCTCCATCCTAGGAAAAAGGCTATCACTGTCCACCCTATCTAAACCTCTAATCATCTTATATGCTTCAATAAGATCCCCTCTAGCCGCCTCCTTTCTAACGAAAACAACCTCAAATCCTTCAACCTCTCTTCATAGGACCTGCCCTCCATACCAGGCAACATCCTGGTAAACCTCCTCTGTACACTCTCCAATGCCTCCACATCTTTCTTATAATGTGGGGACCAGAACTGCACACAATACTCCAAGTGCGGCCGCACTAGAGGTTTGTACAGTTGCAACATGATGCTGCGGCTCCTAAATTCAATCCCCCTACCAATAAAAGCTAAGACGCCATATGCCTTCTTAACAACTTTATCCACTTGACTGCCTACTTTCAGGGATCTATTGACACCTACACCAAGATCCTTCTGTTCCTCAACACTATTAAGAGCCCTACCATTAGCCCTATACTCTACACATTTATTGTTCCTGCCAAAGTGCATTACCTCACACTTTTCCACATTAACTCCATTTGCCACCTCTCGGCCCAGCTCTGCAACTTGTCCAAGTCACTCTGTAAACTATAACACCCCTCTTCACTATCTACCCCTCCACCGACTTTAGTGTCATCTGCAAATTTACTGATCCATCCCTCAATACCCTCATCCAGATCATGTATAAAAATTACAAACAGCAGGGGCCCCAAAACAGACCCCTGAGGCACACCACTTGTCACCGAACTCCACGATGAATATCTCCCATCAACACCACCCTCTGTCTTCTATCTGCCAGCCAATTCCTAATCCAATTAGCTAAATCACCCTCTATTCCACACATCTGCATTTTCTGTAGAAGTCTTCCATGGGCCACCTTAGCAAACGCCTTACTAAAGTCCATATATACTACATCAACCGCCTTACCCCCATCCACCTCTTTGTTCACTTTCTCAAAAAACTCAATGAGGTTAGTAAGGCATGACCTACCCTTCACGAAACCATGCTGACTATCCCCAATCAATTCATTTCTCTCTAAATAACTATAAATCCTATCCCTATAAATCCTATCCCTATATAACTATAAATCATGCTCGCTCCAAGGCCAGAAATTCCTGCCAGAGGTCCATGTACCTTTGCATGGTCCGTGTTCCGCCTGCTACGATTCCTGTGGCGGAGGGGGACAGGAAATTTCTGCCCTGAATCTGTAGTTGACTAATTCTGTACATTAACATGCTGGCATTGCTCCCCCTGACAAAGCTGTAAGAATGGCCATTAACATTCTGGTTCAAAATGGCTCATCATGTATGGTAAAAATCCAAGTGCATTCTTTACAACAGCAGTGAATGTGGTTTTTGAGTGAAGGTTGTTTCTTACCCATCTGCTCAAGTGTCCAAACTGAAGTGAACCTTGTTCAGTCTTAAATTAGTTCCTATTTGCTGTGATTCCACTTCACAAAATTGTCCCGAATTGACATTGAAAGAACAACCTTGACCTGGGAAGCTGTATCAGACTAGTAGGTTTGTGTAATTGACATGGCAGACTAGTATAGCCCTGGTGCACTTTGTTCTGTTTGTTCCTGGGATTTGTTAGCCAGGACAACATTTGCTGTTCAGCCCTAATTGCCCTCGGAAAATGGCGATGAGTCACTTTCTTGAACCACTGCTGTTCCTGAGGTATAAGTACACCTATAGTTAGAGAGGGATTTCCAGGATTTTGACCCAGTGACAGTGAAGACACAGCAATATATTTGCAGTCGGGATTTCTTTTTATTTTATTCATTCATGGAACATGGGTATCACTGGTTGGCCAGCATTTATTGCCCATCTCCAAATGCCTCTTGAGAAGGTGGAGTGAACTGCTTTCTTGGATTGCTACAGTCCACATGCTGTTGTTTAACCCACAAAGCCACTAAGGAAGGAATTCCAGGATTTTGACCCAACAACAGTGTAGGAATGGTGATATATTTCCAAGTAAGAAGCCTGGCAGCATCAGGTTTAAGTCCAACTGATTTATTTGATAGTAAACTCACAAGCTTTTGAGACTGTCCTCTTTGTCTTCACCTGACGAAGAGGACAGCCTTGAAAGCTTGTGAGTTTACTATCAAATAAATCGGTTGGACTTAATTCTGGTGTTGTCAGACGTCTTATTGTGTTTACCCCCGTCCAATGCAGGCATCTCTACATCATGACCAATATATTTCCAAGCCAGGATAGTGAGTGGCTTGGAGGGGAACTTGCAAGTGGTGGTGTTAGCATGCCCTGGTCCTTCTAGGTGGAAGTGGTTGTGGGTTTGGAGGGTGCTGTCTAAGAATCTTTGATGAATTTGGTGCGTTTGGGAGGTGCTGTCTAAGGATTGTTGGTGAATCTTGTAGATTAGTACATACTACTGTTACTGAGTGTTGGTGGTGGAGGAAAAAGTTGATGTTTGTGGATGTGGTGCCAATCAAGTGAGTTGCAAGCTTCTTGAGTATTGTTGGAGCTGCACTCACCCAGGCAAGTGGGGAGTATTCTATCACATTCCTGACTTGTGCATTGTAGATGGTGGACAGGCTTTAGGGAATCAGGAGATGTATCACTGTTCATAGAATTTCCTTGCAGCCACAGTATTTATATGGCTAGTCCAGTTTGATCTATTAAGTTCTCAAGTAGGAAAGAGGAAATAGTTCATTGTCAGAAGTGATACAGTTGGAGACAGTTGGAGACAGAGTGAGAAAACTCAAGGGAATTGGACGATGTACTCAAGACATATGTGCATATGGAGGAAGACAAGCAGGAAAGGAAGCAAGAAGACTGTAAACATTTCTCAAACTTATGGGGCTCAGGGATCATTGAAAAGAAAAAGATAGGTAGAAAGTTTGGATCACACAACCAGCACAGTTACAGTGACTGGACCCTCCCCCATACATCAACACAGCCTTCTCTGTACCACCCACTATCTATTTATAGCATCAACGCTAACTGCCAAAGAGAAAGAAGGTGCAATAATTAAACTCTTATCAAATTGTAGAATTCCAACAATGCAGAAGGAGGCCATTCAGCATGTCAGGCCTGCACTGACTCTTTGACATCTTAATCAGGCCCATCCCACGTCCTTTCCCCGTAACCCCATATATTTGCCCCACGAATCCCCCTAACCTACAAGCCTTAGGGACTGTTTATCATGGTCAAACAACCTAACCTGCACATCTTTGGACTGTGGGAGGAAACCAGAGCACACAGAGGAAACCAATGCAGACAGGTGGAAAATGTGCAAACTCCACACAGTCACCAAAGGCCAGAATTAAACACGGGTCCCTGGAGCTTCGAGGCAGCACTGCCACTGTGCTGCCCAAGATCTTAAAGTATTCTTAAAGTCGCTAAGAAGGTTCACCAGGCTGATACCAGAGATGAGGGAGTTAGCTTATGAAGAGAGATTGAATAGACTGGGTCTGTCTTTGTTAGAGTTTAGAAGGCTGAGGGGGGATCTTATAGAGACTTATAAGATAATGAAGGGGCTGGATAGGGTAGAGGGAGAGAGATTCTTCCTGCTTAGAAAGGATAGCAGAACTAGAGGGCACAGCCTCAAAATAAGAGGGGGAGGGAGCGGTTTAGAACGGAGTTGAGGAGGAACTTCTTCAGTCAAAGGATGGTGAATCTCTGGAATTCTCTGCCCATTGAAGTGGTGGAAGCTACCTTTTTATATTTAAGTTACTGGTAGATAGATTTCTGATAGACAAGGGAATTAAGGGTTATGAGGAGAAAGCAGGAAAGTGGAATTGATCCACTTCAGATCAGCCATGATCTTATTGAATAGCGGGGCAGGCTCGAAGAACTAAATGGCTTTCTCCTGCTCCTATTTCTTATGTTCTTATGTTCTTATTTTAGGTGCAGTGAGCAGTGCCCTTACCTCTTGGCCAGAAACTGTGTTCAAGTCCCTTCTGTGGCTGGTTGGTGACAGATGGAGTGTCAGTGATGTGGTTCAAAAGTTAAAAATTTAATTAGTCACAAGTAGGTTTACATTAACACTGCACTGAAGTTACTGTGAAACTAGTCACCACAGTCACCACATTCGGCACATGTTCAAGTATGCTGAGGGAGAATTTAGCATGGCCATTGCATCTAATCGGCACGTCTTTCAGACTGGGGGAGGAAATTGGAGCACCCAAAGGAAACCAAGCAGACACAGGGTGAACATGCACAGACAATGACCGAAGCCGGGATTCAAACTTGGGTCCTTGAACTGTGAAGCAGCAATGCTGACCACTGTGCTGCCATGCTGCAAATCCTCCTTCACAGTTCCCCAAAGGGGAAAATGTGTGCGTGACGATATACAAAGCAGCAGATTAAAGCTGCTCTTGAGACCAGAGGCCTTTCAAGTGCCTTTGCTCTGTTACAAATGCCTCTGGGTTTCACAAATGGTGACATGGCCAGCTCTGCACTGTGAGAAACATTCCCTTTTTCAACAAACTCTTTTTGTATGAATTCTGAGAGCATATGCTTCCTTCAGCTGTCACACTTCAAAGCGTCAAAAGTTGTTTAAAAGGCCATCATTTCGGGATATTTTGTCCTTTGGTTGGAGATAGATGGTTCCCATAATGTAGGAAGCATCCTTAGGCAAAGGCCCACTCCAGTGAGTTAAGAGAAGCTGTTTCCATTGGCAGGAGAGTTAGTTACCAGAGGACAAGAACTTAAGATGTTTGGCAAAAGAAAAAATGAGGAGCATTTTTTTTTAAATAGTGAGTTGTGATGATCTGAATGCCCTGCTTGAAAGGATTTGGAAGCAGGTTCAGTGGTGGCATTTGAAAGAAATTAGATTGAAGAGGAGGTGAACTTGAAGCGGGGCAAAGAATTGCAAGACTCCTGGGGAGGAACCAGGAAGCGAAACTGGTTAAGTAGGACACTCAATGAGCTTGCAAAGGCACAATGGGCTGAGTGGTCTTCTGCTGGGCAACACAGTGGCACATTGGTTAGCACTGCTGCCTCACAGCTTCAGGAATCTGGGTTCAAAAAGCTGGCTGGTTTCTCGGTATGCATTGTTTTGCATCTTTCTGGCAGGGCAGGAGAATCCCACCTAACAGATGCTGCTAACACCAATAGGAAATATGCCGGTTTTCCCATTGACATGGGCATTTAATTCCAACTTGGGGAAGAGTGGGTTAGCACTGCTGCCTCACAGCGCCAGGGTTCAATTCCTGGTTTGAGCCACTGTCTGTGTGGAATCTGCACATTCTCCCCATGTCTGCATAGGTTTCATCCAGCAGCTCCGGTTACCTCCTGCAGTCCAAAAGAATAGGTTCATTGGCCATGTTAAATTCTCACTCAGTGTATCCGAGCTGGTGCCACAGTGTGATGGCTCAGGGATTTTTTTACAGTAACTTTGTTGCAATGTGAAAGTAAGCTTAACATTTGTGAAAATGATCAATAAACTTTAAACTATGCTGTAAGATTATAATATTTCATTTTACATTATACATCTTGTTTGATATCCCTTCACCTGCTTAACACTACAGAAGACTCATAGATTTATAGATTTACAAAAGGAGAAGTAGCCATACGTTGAGTATTGCTAAAAAAGATGTACTGTTGAAGCTTGTTGTCTTGCACTCATTAGGAAAACTTGCAAGTATGCTAAATTGTCAAAGGAACAACAATTTATACTATATGAAAAGAGGGTGATGATTAGCAGAATATCACCATGGCAATGCCTCTTCTAATCAGAATCCACTTGTCAAGCAAACAGCACTCTCTTCCCATGCAATACAAATTGTTCTCTTTACAATTTGGTGCTCTTGCAATTTGTCCTGAAGGGTGGAAGCTGAAAAGCTTTGATAGCATGTGTCCTTTTTCAATAACACTTAAATTCTGTAGTACAAAACTACATAAATTATATATTAGCCTTTCCTAGAACTATGGAATAATGAAATTATAAGTGCATAGGGAAACTATTCTTCCCTTATTGGTCTAATCCATATCAGGAAAACCTACAATGAATCCACTTCCCTCTCACTTTTAATTGTCTGCAGGTGATTGACATTAATTGGAGATTTACTTGTGCCCCAATGGATAGATATGTCCTCTCAAGGCCAGCAGATATGAAGTACATTATCACCCTTGCTAATCTTTTTCTTGGCCATTTCAACCGAGTCACTGGCATGGATAGCATTTCTGCTTATATGAACACACAAGTCTCCTCTTACAATTCCAGGGTGAGCCTCAGCAGGATTGGTATCACCCACCATGCGAGACATACTCACCATATTACAACCTTCCCAAACCATAACAACGATGGGTCCTGAGCTCATGTATTGGATTAGTGCAGAATAGAAAGGTTTCTCCTGTGGATCACAATAATGCTCAAAAATACATCCGGGTGGGGATGAACAAGTTCCAGTCCTACAAGCTGGAATCCCCTCTTCTCAAAGCATTGTGTAATTTCTCCCACAATCCTCCTCTGGATCCCGTCTTTCACAGCCACCAATGTTTGCTTATTAATCCCAGTGACCCCCGCCGAGTGCAAGCAGAAGCCAGCAGCAGCTCAGGCGGCCTTAGAGTCTCTGCAAGCGGGGTGAAACCACAAATGATCCCGGCCATCACCCACCAGCTCAGTCCCCGCAAAAATATCGCTGCTGGTGCCAGCACCGAAGCTGCAGCTCATCACTTCTTGATTTAAGGTTCCTTTGAAGTTTTTGTTCTCATAGCAGTGGGCTGAAAGTACCCTTTCTCACGGGGGGATTTAATTGTTTCATGCTTGCAAAAATATTTTTAAAAATGACTGTCCCTTTTGATTGGGTACCTAATTAGTGTTAGGGGCAGGAAAGAGGTATAGTTGTTGGTAAGGGGGCACTTACTTGTAATGTGTAACTGTACATAGATGCTTTTTTTTTACATTCAATTGTAGGACATGAGCATTGTTGACTGGCCAGCATTTAATGCCCATCCCTAGTTGTCCTTTAGGAAGTGGTGGTGAATCACTGTAATCTATGTGCTGTGGACTGATCCACAATTAGGGAGAGAATTCCAAATTTTGACTGAACGACTGCAAAGGAACAGCCGATGTATTTCCAAATCATGATGGTGAGTGGCATGGAGGGGAATTTGCAGGTGGTAGTTTAGCCATGTTTCTGTTATCCATGTCCTTCTAGATGGAAATAGTCACTTAAAAACATGTGAAAAGATTAGCTCCAGTTCTATCCTTTGCCGACTGGCTTTCTGAAGTAAGCTCTGACAAAGGATCATCCTGACTCGAAATGTTGGCTCTATTCTCTCTCTACCGATGCTGTCACACCTGCTGAGTTTCTCCTGCAGTTTCTGTTTTTGTTTCAGATTCCAGCATCCACAGTATTTTGCCTTTATCTCATCATTTGATATTCCTTCTTTCACCCAAAAGATCAGACAGGAACTCAGTGGATGGCAGCACAGGGGCTGAAAGGCCTACTTCTGTTCCTATGGATAAGGTTTCCCAATCTTTCCTACTGGCAGGATCCTTCAGTGGCAGGGCAGGGAGGTGTTAAAAACACAAAGATAAATAATGAGGAAATGAATCCAACATATTGATTTTTGAATAATCAGCAAATGTACACATAGATAGAAACATCAGTATAGTACAAAACACTGGTTGGAATAGACCTCAGCGGGGCCGAAGATTCTGGTGGTGGGCAATGGTGAGCAGTCTTTGCTGTTGGAAAGCACACCGCAGGAGGGGCAGGGGGCTGTTAATCTCAGCCTATGTTCCTATGTTCATTGTAATTGCCTATATTTTCAAATCACTCACAGAAATTTATGTTCTAATAACTATAGATGAAGAATAGATTCCTCCTCTATTGTGCAGTGACATCTCCTGATCCACAATTCCCTAACCACTGAAGACTGACTTTGACTATTCATGCTGTGAAAAGTTTTCACTAGAACCTTTTGTGCTCAATTATATTGAGTACTGGGACTTCAAATCTCATCATAACTAGACTTTCTGATCTTGGCCAACCTGTATGCAGTGAACTTAACTCTTTTTAATGGTCATAATATCCTTTCTGTGAATGATTTCCTAAAAAAGTTCAATGTTCCAACAGCTCGAACCGAAATCCATCATTACGTCTTCATTTTTGCATTCAATTGAAAACTTAGAATCTCATTTGCTTTAAAAAAATTATACATAATTGAGTGTGGGTTGTATCTATGTGGAACTTAACGAGTGGTTTTTCAGTCCCCTTCATTACTCCAGAAGATGTGAATATTTGAATATATTTGAATTAAGAGTTTAGAGGGCTTTCTGCAGGAACATTTTTTCTAACCCTTGCTTATGAGCACAAGTTGGTAGATTTGTGTGTAAAGAAGAAGAAAAAAGGATTTTGCTGAATGTTTTTGTGACAGGAGAACAATCTAATGTGGCACGGTGGTTAGTACTGCTGCCTCACAACGTCAGGGATCCAGGTTCGATTTCCGGCCTTAGGTCTGCATGTTCTCCTTGTGTCTGTGTGGGTTTCCTCTGGGTGCTCTGGCTTCCTCCAACAGTCTAAAAGATGTGCTGGTTAGATGCATTGGCCATGCTAAATTCTCCCTTAGTGTAGCCAAACAGGTGCCAGAGTGTGGCAATTAGGAGATTTTCACATTAACTTCTTTAGTGATAATATAAGCCAGCTTGTGACACTAATACATAAGTAACGATTTAATTTATTATTGCCACATGTATTGGGATACAGAGAAAAGTATCATTTCTTGTGTGCTATATAGATAAAGCATACTGTCCATTGAGCATATGGGACGAAGGAAAGGAGTGGGTGCAGAATAAAGTGTTACAGTCATAGTTAAAATTGCAGAGACAGATCAGCTTAAAATATGATAAGCCTATTCAAAAGTCTGATGGCAGTAGGGAAGAAGCTGTTCTTGGTTGATACATGACTTCAGAAATTTTATTTTTTTGCCTGGCAGAAGAAGGTGGAAGAGAATATATTTGGGGTGTGTGAGGTGTGTAGGACTCCCTACTCCTAGGGCGAATATCATCTGCACCTTCCCATATCAAAGCAAACTTAGTACTGGTAATCCAAATACAGCAAGAGAAGTGTTGTAACTCAATTCATCATCTAGTTCTAGAAAAGGAAAAGAGAGGGTGCAGAATGTAGCTTTGCAGTTACAGGTAGGGTATAGTGAAAGACCAGCTGGTAGGCCTATTCAACAATCTGATGGCAGCAGGGAAGAAGCTGTTCTTGAGTTGGTAGGTACAATCTTTTGTATCTTTTTCCTGATGGAAGAAAGTTAAGTATGTCCGGGGTGCATGGAGTTCCTTGATTATGCTGGCTGCTTTTCTGAGGCTGCAGGAATTGTACGTGGAGTCAATGGATGGGAGGTTGGTTTGTGAGATAGACTGGACTTCGTTCACAACTCTTTGTCATTCCTTGCGGTCTTGGTCAGACCAGGAGCTATACCAAGCTGTGATACAGCCAGAGGGGATTGTCTATAAAAATTGGTGAGTGTCCTAACGGGCATGCCAAATTTTCTTAGCAGAGCATAATGGCATGGTTATTAAATCCACAAGGTTCAACGAATACAACAATGATAAGTTTATGGATTTAAATTATCAATCCCCATTTCATGTCCCAAAGCTGTAACTGTATGAGTCAGGAATACATAGCCAGTGGAGAATCTATACAGTCTAATCTTCCATCACAGCTGCGTATGGGGCATTTTACATGCTGGAGTTGGCACCGTCGGCATAAATCTGAGGCAGCTGTTCTAATCCATTTCATTTCCTCTGTTATTTTCATGGTGTGTACACTGCTGTAGCCTTGCAAGAAGCAAAATAAATAATAGTGGTGCTGATCCTTCAATTGAAAATTCTCCGTTAAACCCAAAGAAGAAGCAGGGAAAACTTTTTAATTTCTCCAGAGAGCCAGCATGATTGTCTCCCACATTGGCCTTTTATCTCCAGAGTTCGAACTACAATTCAAATCCAGGCTCATTGGATAAAAGTAGCCGCATCCCTGAGCATTATTATGGCCCTAAGTCAGGATTAGCCCTGGAGGCGGCTTCATTATAGCTCCCAATGGTCATGGATCTGGAGGACAAAGCTGCCCACAGGCTGGTAATCTCTCTGCCTGTCTCTCTCTCTCTCTCTCTCTCTCTCTCACACACACACACCCATCCCCATCCCCTGTCGCAAGGGAGATTACAAAGCGGATTTGATTTGATTTTTTGTTGTCACATGTATTGGCATAAAGTGGAAAGTATTGTTTCTTGCGCACTATACAAAGCATACCATTCATAATGTACAAAGGGGAGAAGGAAAGGAGGGGCTGCAGAATATAGTGTTACAATCATAGCTAGAGAAAAATCAGCTTAATGTGTGATAAGTCCATTCCAAAGTTTGATGGCACAGAGAAGAAACTGTTCTTGAGTCGGCTCGTACATTATCTCAGACTTTTTATCTTTTTTGCAACAGAAGAAGGTGGAAGAGAATATGTCCTTGATTATGTTGGCTGCTTCACCGTGGCTGCAGGAAATGTAGACAGAGTAAATGGGTGGGAGGCTGGTTTTGTGATGGACTGGATTATGTTCACAATTCTTGGTAGTCTCTTACTGCTGTGAGAAATACCAGTCTTATTGAGAGCAGCACCATGGCACAGTGGCTTGTAATGCTGCCTCACAGTGCCAGGGATAAGAACATAAGAAATAGGAGCAGGAGTAGGCATCTAGCCCTTCGAGCCTGCCCCACCATTCAACAAGACCTTGGCTGATCTGAAGTGGATCAGTTCCACTTTCCCGCTTGCTCTCTATAACCCTTAACCCCCTTTCTATCAGAAACCTACCTACAGGTGACTTAAATATATTCAGTGAGGTAGCCTCCACCACTTCAATGGGCAGAGAATTCCAGAGACTCACCACCCCTTGAATGAAGAAGTTCCTCCTCAGCTCCAATCTAAACTGCCCCCTCCTTATTTTGAGACTGTGCCCTCTAGTTCTGCTATCCTTTCTAAGCAGAAAGAATCTCTCTACCTCTACCCTAACCATCCCCTTCATTATCTTATATATCTCTATAAGATCCCCCATCAGCCTTCTAAACTCCAGTGAGTACAGACCAGTCTATTCAATTTCTCCTCATAGGCTAACGCCCTCATCTCCGGATCCTGGTTCAATCGCCTTGGGTGATTGTGTGAAGTTTGCATGTTCTCCCTGTGTCTGCAGTTTTCTCCCATGGTCCAAAGTTGTGCGGGTTAGGCTGATTGGCCATGCTCAATTGCCCCTTAGTGTCAGGGAGATTAATGGGGTAAATACATGTAGTTACGCAGATAGTGTCAGGGTGGGATTGTTGTCAGTGCAGGTTTGATGAGCCGAATAGTCTCTTTCCACACTATAGATATTCTATAATTCTGCTGCTTGTCAAAGTTTGGCATGAACTGCTGTTGTTGGGGAAGGGTTAACAGGAAGTGTTCTGCAGGTAGCCCAATACATGACTGACTGTGGTTGCTATTGGCTACTGAACACTTGGTCAGTTTTTGTGTCATCTACTCTGCCCACTGTGAATAAGGTTAAAGCCAAAGCAAATTTATTTCATTCTGGATTCACACACACACACACACACATACACACACACAGAGTGGACATCTTTAATTCACTGAATGTCTTGCAGCCATCCAAATTTTGCATTTCACTGATTCTGACCTCTTGTGAACATTCCCGATACCATTGCTCTACCTGTGACTGCTGTGCCTTCACCTGTTCCGTGAAGCTTGGAAATCTTTGTTGATTCCTCCGGCTTTTTCATCTCTTCCTCTAACATCTTTAAGATGTTCTTTTTGACTCACATCTTTGATTAAACTTCACCTAACCTCATAGCTCCTGTCTTCTTCTTTGTCTGATTATGCTTCTGTGAAGCACATTGGTTAGTTGAAAGTTCTAAAAATATATTTGGATGAATAGGCAGGGTGTAAACCCACTGTACTATGCCATGCCTCAGTTGCATCAGCACTGCCAGTGTAACTGAAGGAAATCCGGCAAAGGTTTACAAGTGCAAGAAGAGCAGCATGTGGCACAGTGCTTAGCACTTCTGCCTCACAGCACAGGGACCCATGTTTAATTTTGGCCTTGGGTAACTGTGTAGAGTTTGCACTTTCTCCCCGTGACTGCATGGGTTTCCTCCCACAGTCTAAAAGATGTGCTGGTTAGGTGCATTGGTCATGCTAAATTCTCCCTCAGTGTACTTGAACACATGCTGGAGTGTGGCAACTCGGGGATTTTCACAGTAACTTCACTGCAGTGTTAATGTAAGCATACTTGTGGCACTAACAAATAAATGTTAATATTCATGCTTTCCTCTGTGTTTCCTAGCAGTCTCAGCATTCTTCCCCTGGAATCAGCTGTAACTCAGTTGCTGCTTGCCACTGTGTCAATTTTGTTCTCTGTCTCCTGAGTGCAGCCCAGGAGGCAGTTCCTTTAAGGCCAGTTGTCCACCACCACTTTGATCCAATAGCCATCATGTTTGAGGTTGGCTGGTGAATGTTCAGCAATGGAGAGTATCAGAGTTGAACTCAAATCAACTCATGTGACCCTCACAAGGCAGCCCTCAGAATCCTGGCTGCAATATTCCTCCTTTTTTCCATGGGATATGGTTGTTGCTGATTGTCCAGTCTTTATTGCCCATCCTTAGTTGCCCTTGACAAGGTGGTGGTGAGCTGCCTTTGTGAATCGCTGCACTCCATGTGCTGTAATTGAGCCACAATGCCATTAAGGAGAAAATTCCAGGATTTTGACCGAGCGACTGCGAAGGAACAGTGACTTATTTCTAAGTCAGGATGGTGAGTAGCTTTCAAGGAAATGTGCAGGGGCTGATGTTCCTATGTATCTGCTGCCTTGTCCTTCTAGATGGAAGTGCTAATGGGTTTGGAAGGTGCTATCTAAAGATCTTTGGTGAATTGTTGCAGTGCATCTTGCAGATAGTACACACTGCTGCTACTGGGCATCGGTGGTGGATGGAGAGGCTGTTTGTAGATATGGTGCCAATCAAGCAGGCTGCTTTGTCCTGGATGGTGTTGAGCTTCTTGAGTGTTGTCAGAGCTGTACCCATCCAGGCAAGTGGGGAGTATTCCTTCACACTCCTGATTTGTGCCTTGTAGATGGTGGACAGGCTCTGAGGAGTCAGGAAGTGAATACCTCACCATAGTATTTCTCACCTCTAACCTGCTGTTGAAACCATGTGGTAATGTGGCAAGTCCAGTTGAGCTTCTGGTCAGTGTTAATGCCAAGAATGTTGACATTGGGGGTTTCAGTAACACCACTGAATTTCAAGGGGCGATGGTAGGAGCGTCTCTTATTGGTGACGGCATTTGTGTGGCACGAATGATACATTCACTTGTCAGATCAAGCCTAAATATTGCCCAGATTTTGTTGTATTTGAACATGGATTGCTTCAGTATCTGAGGTGCTGAAAGGCGCTGAACATTGTGCAGTAATCAGTCGCCCCCACTTCTGACCTTATAATGGAGGAAAGGCCATTGATGAAGCAGCTGAAGATGATTGGGCCTAGACATTACCATGAGAGACTGCTACAGGGATGGCCTGGAGCTGAGATGACTGACCCTCCACAACAACAACCATCTTCCTATGTACCAAATATGTTTCTAGCCAGCGAAGAGTTTGCCCTCTGATACCCATTGATTCCAGTTTTGCTGGAGCTCCTTGATGCCACACTTGGTCAAATGCAACCTTGATGTCAAGAGCTGTCACTCTCACCTCACCTCTGGAATTCAGCTCTTTCATTCATGTTTGAATGAACTCCCTCCCGACTGCATATCACTGTGCCGCCGACTCTGCTGGGTCTGTCTTGCTGATGGGACAGGACGTATCCAGGAATGGAAATGATGGTGTCTGGGGTGTTATTTGTACGCTATGATTCTGTGAGAATGACTATGTCAGGCTGTTGCTTGACTAGTGTGTAAGATAGTTCTCCCAATTTTGGCATGAGCCCCCAGACGTTAGTAAGGAGGACTTTGCAAATTCAAAGGGCTGTTTGTTTCCCTGTTCCCCTTTCTGGTGCCTAGGTCCATGGCCGGTGGTCCATTTCTTTGTTGAAACTATGTGGCGATTGAATCACATATGGAGTTACATATGTACCAGACTAGGTAAGGACAGTAGATTTCCTTCCCTAAAGGACATTGGTGAATCAGATGGGTTTTTCCAACAATCGACAAGATTGTTTTCATGATCATCAATAGACTCTTAATCCCAGTCTTTTTTTATTGAATTCAAATTCCACCATCTGGTGTGGTGGGAACCTGGGTCCCTAGAGCATTACTGAGTTTCTGGATTAATAGTCCAGCGATGATACCACTAGGCTACCTCTCAGAGATATTAGGGCCGTTTGTAATATACCACTCTCAACTGTCAATGGCTAACTATGCAGCAGGAATCAAGGAAATTCGGCGTGTCCACTACAACTCTCAACAGTTTTTACAGATACACCATAGAAAGCATCCTTTCCAGATGAACACAGCTTGATATGACTCATACTCTGACTAAGACCAGAAAAAACTACAAAGCGCTCTGTGAATGTAGTCCAATCCATCACACAAACCAGCTTCCATCCATTGACTCTGTCTATACTACCCGCTACCTCGGTAAAGCAGTCACATAAGCAAGAATCTCACGCACCCCAGGCATATTGGATCCATGTAGCTTGCAATGGGCTAGAATTACTCTCAGCTTTGATTCAACTGGTAAGCACACTTATTTCTGAGCTTGAATATTGTCAGTTCAAATCCAAGTCAAGAACAAAAATCAAGGCTGACACAGAAGTGTTGCACAACTGCAGTGCTCCCTTTTAGATTAGACATTAGACTGAGTCCAGTCTGTCCTCTCAAAGAGATGTAAAAGAATCCATGGCATGATTCTCAAGAATGGGAGAGTTATCGAGGTGCCTTGGCCAATGTTAATCCATCAGTCAATACTGGAATAACAGATCAGACCATAAGACAAAGAAGCAGAGGTAGGCTAATCGGTCCATCGAATCTGCTCCATCATTCACTGAGATCATGACTGATCTGGATGTGATTATCCTCAACTACACTTTCTCGCCTTATCCCTATAACCCTTGTTCCCCTTACTGATGAAAAATCTGTCTATCTCAACCTTGAGCATACTTATCGACACATTATCAGCTTATTATCTTATTGCTGTTTGTAGGAACTTGCTGTGGGCAAATTGGGTTAGGGTTAAGCAAATTGGCTGTCAAATATCCTAAATTTTATCATTTTAGAAGTAAATAATGGACTGCAAAATGCTTTGGGATATCCTGAAGCCATGTAATGCAATCTGATTCTCTTCCTGTATCTAATGGTGGAGGAAATCAGACTTTCATCTGTTTTTATCCTAGAAGGATGCCACTCTACATTAAGCGTGGCTGACCAAGAGTCTCTCCCCACTCTTACCGCCAGCCATTGGCGTGTTTGGAAGGATTTTGCAGGTTGTCGCACCCAATCTGTTTCACCACAAGACCATAAGATATTGGAGCAAAGTAAGGCCATTTGGCCCATGGAACCTGCTGTGCCATTCAATCATGGCTGATAAGTTTCTCAACTCTGTTCTCCCGCCTTTTCCCCATAAACTTTGATCCCTTTACAAAGGACCTATTTACTTCTGTCTTAAATATACTCTGTGATCTGTCCTCCACAGTTTTCTGTGGCAACGAATTCCATAGATTCATTACTTTTTGGCTACATTATTAAAACCATGTCATTGCAAGTCTGGAGAAAGGAGTTCAAATAGACAAATTGGACTCGTTCATCCAAACTCACATGCTGGTCTAATTTCATTTTTTAAATGGTTGGAATTTGGAAATAAAGATCAGAAAGGTTACTTCAGTCCTTTCAGACCTACTGGGTCACCTGACACAGGGGCAAGCTCAAGCTGCGAAAAGCCAATGTGATGTTTGTTTCAATTCCCAGGAACGCCTTTAGAATCAGTAGCAGGAGAGGTTGTCTCAGCATTTGACCAGAAGGCGAAGGAGAAAATGTCACTTAATCTCCCTGGGCCACGCTTTGACAAAATGCTTCCTGAAACAATTCCCATGAATGATCATGGCAACAAAAATCACCCCATTGACAGTTTGACTTTAGACTGTTGCGGACAGGGATTCTTCCTTATGAGGGGAAAGACAGGGAGGTGGGAGTGCTGGTATTTCCCTGCTTTAACCCAATAGTGATTTACATGTGGGTTGAACTGTATGTAGCTGCCCTGCAGGCATTAAACTCAAAGCTGCCTTCCTCACTTTTAAGTGTGGAGGATGAGATTGGAAGCCATAGGGAAAGAAATAGGTCATTTATCCCATAGAGTTCTGTTTCATCATTTGTTGAGATGGAATCTTAGGATCTCTGCAGTGCAGAAGGAGGCCATTCGGCCCTTTGAGCCTGCACCAGCAACAATCCCATTCAGGCCCTATCCCCATAACCCCATGTATTTACTTTGCTAATCCCCCTGATACTGAGCAATTTAGTATGGCGAATCCACCTCATCCGCTCATCTTTGAACTGTGGGGAGAAACTGAAGCATGAGGAAGAAACTCATGCAGACATGGGAGGTTTTAAGCTTAAATGAAATTGATTCATCAGTGTCACAAGTAGGCTTACATTAACATTGGAATGAAGTTACTGTGAAAATCCCCCAGTCACCACACTCCGGTGCCTGTTCAGGTATATGAGGGAAAATTTAGCACGTTCAATATACCACACCAGCATATGTTTTGAACTGTGGAGGGAAACTGGAGCACTTGGAGGAAACCCATGCAAACATGGAATAACATGCAGATTCCACAAAGCCAGTAACCCAAGCCGAGAATTGAATCTGGGTTTCTGGTGCTGTGAAGCATCAGTGCTAACCACTTGATTCCTTTATCGAGGTCTCTCATGGCACCAGTGTAGTCAGCCATTCATTTGGAGCTAAGGCAGGATTTTACGCAGGAGTTGCAGCAAACAGTCTATTTAAAAAGAGTCTCTACAAACTACTAATTATTCATTCATGGGATGTTGATGGAAAGTCCAGTATTCAATACCCACACCCTAATTATTCTTGAGAAGGAGGTGGTGAGCTTTAATGCAGTACGTATGTGTTGCTTTCACGGTAGTGTTAGAGAGGGAGTGCCCTACTTAAAAACCTGTGAACTAATACTGTCAATGGGTGACCAAACCCCCTTCACCAGTGTCCACTGGAAGCAGTAAAAACCGACTGGAAAATTATTTCCTTGTCCCTTGGAGGTGGGAGAGAGGTGGTTGTGTAGGGCGGGGCGGTTCAACTTTTATTTAATGCACAAACCAACCTTTGGTTGTTTAATTTTTCCCAGAATGTGCCACTCTGCCTGAGGTCAGTGAGGGAGAAGGGGGGAATCTGCTGCCACTCTGCCCGAGATTGGCGGGATGGGGGAAGGGGAGGAGGGGCCCACGATCGGTTTGGATGGTGGACAGAGGTGGGAAATAAGGAGGTCAATAATATTGTGGCGATGGGGCAATGTCTGAGGGGGCGAGGGGGGAGGTATTATCCGGCCCAGGAGAGATGTGACAGGGGAGCCGCATTCTATCATTTTTTTCAACGTGTGTGTAGTTGGAGGTGCTGATCGGATTTCAGGATTTTGGGCATGTTGAGTCCCATCTACAAGCTTCTGCAGCATGATTCAGAATCACTGATATTTTTTCAGGCAGAGTGTGTATGTGGGTCCCGGAGAACGGGTCTAAAAATTGGATCTTAGAATCAAAAAAATAAAATAGAGCCCCATAACTGCACACAGTTTTTCAGGATGCCCTCACCAACAATTGCAGTAAAACATCTTGATCCATATACTCAAATCCTCTCGCTATGAAGGCCAAAATACTATTTATCTTTATTACCTGCACGCTACCTTTCAGCAACTAATGCACAAGGACACCAAAGGCTCATTAAATATCCACCTCTCTTAACTTTATACCCGTTCAATTAATAATCTGTCTTCCTATTTTTACTACCAAAGTGGATAATCTCATATTTATCCACATTAAACATTAAAGGTATAACTACACACTGCAGTTACATACCACAGTCATAAACTCACATTTTTAACTGTACATTTAGGATTAATATTATTTTGTGGACTGAAAAGTTTTAAGATAAGGATTATAGTTTTCTGCCATAATTCTTACCTTCGCTGACCTTGTGAGATCAGTAAACACTCCTTCCTGCACCAGGAGAGCGGTTCTATGGGTTCATTTGCAATTTTCCAATCATCAAGAGTAAATGGGTGGATAACTACAGGCTGATCAACAGAAATATCTGATGTCCCCAGCTGAGGGAACTGAATATTGGCTATTAATAAAAGATCATTTAGCTTTCAATGCAATATTTAAA
This sequence comes from Sphyrna mokarran, assembly GCA_024679065.1. Classification (NCBI taxonomy): domain Eukaryota; kingdom Metazoa; phylum Chordata; class Chondrichthyes; order Carcharhiniformes; family Carcharhinidae; genus Sphyrna; species Sphyrna mokarran. The sequence goes on from JAGIQG010000034.1 coordinate 8,897,192, forward strand.
ATGCAAAGTCTTGCTGATGGCTTTATATAAGATAATAATCATAGAGGCAGGAATCCCCCAGGGTGGGATAGGCAGTTATTAAAGAAGACAAGCTCAGAACTGAAGTGCCTAATCTAAAGTTTGGCTGTTCTGAATCTATTAAAAGTACCATAAATACAAAGAGCTGCAGTAAAGTGGTAAGTTTGCAAGGAGAGTACTTCATGTGTATGAGTTCCAAATCTTGACTGAATTTTCAGGATAAGAGTAAAATGAAAATCATTCTTTTCATTTCCGAGTCTGCTAAAAAAAATTAGACCCCAAGTGCAGTATGGTGGCACAGTGGTTGGCATTATTGTCTCACAGAGCCCAGAACCCAGGCCTGGGTCTGCTACTCATTTGGAAAGTCAGTGCAAATTTGATGGGCCAAATGGTCTCCTGCATTGAAGAGATTCTATGATTCTCTCATTTGAAGTAACAGAATCTTGTTAGAGGGAAGGAAAGAGCAATAGGCAATTAGCGTACTCCAATTTTCACTCCCACAATGTCAATTACCTGTGCTTTTCCAGTAATGCTCATAGGCCTTGGTATAGATTGCTTCCCTGCCTTAAGCAATGAAACATTGCATCGATAAAGTCATAAAGCACAAATAAAATGGGATGGGGAAGACTTCTGTAAAAAGCCACAACATCTATCAATAAAATTCAGGATACTGCCTATTGTGGTATTCAATCATCCAGATTGTAAAGACCTTTGCATCAATCAAAACAATAAATAAAATTCATTCTTAGGTTATTATACAGCCTTTATTGCCCATTCTTTGATGGCCTTGAGAAGTGGTGTCTGCGTTCTCTTCCCTTCTCAGAATCCCAATGGTGGAGATGTCCCTCAAAAAGGCATTGGATAGTGAGTTCTGGGATTTTGACCCAGTGGCAATGAATTCAGAAGCGATGCCAAAACGTCCTTTGATGGACTTACGAAAGATTTTAATTAACATTCCTGGGTTATTGAGGAAGAAATATCAAACAGTGTTCTTGCTCTTGATCCTGACCCCTATCTCTTTCTTGCAAATGCACAGTTGGAATAAGGACAAATTTGGGCTTGGCTATTTTGCTCCCCATGCAATCATAGAATCCCTACAGTGTAGAAGTAGGCCATTTGGCCCATCAGGTCTGCACCAAATCTTCTGACATTGTATTTTATCTGGGCCCTCTCTCCTGTCCTAGTTCTGAACCCCACACATTTACCATGGCCAGTCTATCTAACCTCACATCTTGGTATTCTAAAGGACAATTCAGCATGGCCAATCTATCTAACCTCACATCTTGAGACACTAAGGGACAATTCAGTATGGCCAATCTATCTATCTTTGGAGCATAGGAGGAAACTGGAGCACTTGGAGGAAACCCACTCAGACAAGGGGAGAATGTACAAACTGCACACAATCACCCAAGGCTGGAATTGAACTCAGGTCCCTGGTGCTGTGAGACAACAGTACAACCCACTATGCCATCATGGTGGAGGTCTGCATATAAAGAATGCTCATTTAGACAATGCTTTGGGGTTGTGGGTGGTGATGGGTGTTGAAGCTTGTTTCTATGATGTTGAAGCAAGCTCAAGTGCAGGAAAGAAAATTTGGAGGAGAAAAAATCCTAATAAATATAAATGGACAGTGAATTTAAGTCAGAAGATCTGGAAATACTTGGCAGGTCAGGTAGCAGTTATGGAGAGGGAAACAATGAATGGGCTGAATATTACAAAGGATAAGATGCAAAAGAAAAAGGCCCTAAAGTGGCCTTTAATTATATCAATGAGCTGTCTGCCTCTCCTCTAATGAGGAGTGGGGACTGAACCATTGAACACAAGGCTGAGTTGGACAGATATTTGATTAATAATCCTTCTGAGCACAGATGGTACTGCATTTTTTGATTGGATTTATCATTGTCACATATATTGTAATACAGTGAAAAATATTGTATTTTGCAAACTATGCAGACAAAACATACCATTCATAGAATGGCAGAAAAAAAGGAGGGGGCAGAATGTAATGTTACAGTCATAGCTAAGGTGTAGAGAAAGATCAAGTTAATGTATTTAAATTCTTTTACTCCATCCCTAAAACTGCAAAACCAATGCTCAGAATGGACCGTTCCTTGCTTGCTCCAAAAATCAAAATCAAACCTCAATTGAAACCAATTCATGGTCCTCCACAAGTGGGATTAGATTTAAAAGCAAGGACGAAGCTATAACCAAAAGAGAAAATGCTGCAAAATCTCAGCAGGTCTGGCGGCATCTGTAAGGAGAGAAAAGAGCTGACGTTTCGAGTCCAGATGACCCTTTGTCAAAGCTTTGATGCTGCGAAATCTGCTGAGATTTTCCAGCATTTTCTCTTTCGGTTTCAGGTTCCAGCATCCGTAGTAATTTGATTTTGAGTTGATTGGCGTGTGATCTCAGACTTTTATATCTTTTCCCTGACAGAAGAAAATGGAAGAGAAAATGTCTGGAATGCGTGAGGTCCTTGATTATACTGGCTGTTTTTCTAAGTGGAACTGGAAGTGTAGACAGAGTCAGTGGTTGGGAAGCTGGTTTGCGTGATGGACTGGGCTTTGTTCATTCCCTTTGTAATTTGTTATAGTCTTGGACAGAGCAGGAGCCATACCAAGCCAGACCATTTAGTGTATGTACTTGACTGAGTTATGATGTAGAGATGCCGGCGTTGGACTGGGGTAAACTCAGTAAAGTTTTACAACACCAATTTTAAATCCAACCAATTTATTTGATAGTAAATCCGCGAGCTTTCGACTTTACAGCCTTCGTCAGGCAAATGCAGTGTTCTGATCTGCAGAGGCACTCATATCCACACAGACAGTTACAGATTGCTGATTAGAATGCGAATCCTTACATCTAACCTGCTATTCAAGTGTTAAAGTGGCTAACAATGTGTGTGAAGGGAATCCTGAGCATTGGTTACAGAATTGTGTATTGTTCTCTAATTGTTCTCTAACCAATGCTCAAGATTCCCTTCACACACATTGTTAGTCATTTTAACACTTGAATGGCAGGTTAGATGTAAGGATTCGCATTCTAATCAGCAATCTGTAACTGTCTGTGTGGATATGAGTGCCTCTGCAGATCAGGACACTGCATTTGCTTGACTGAGTTGCAGGCGGTGCCAAGATACCACCAGGTTAATGACTAAACAGTTCGAAGTCACAATCCCTGCCTGCTGCCACCACCGCCAACACCACCACCACCACCAGCACCCCTCTCGCCCACCCCCATCTTCTCCCACTAAAACCTAAAAGAGGCAAGCAGGAAAATGGAATAAGGTCACATCAGATCAGCAATGAGCTTATTGATTAGTGGGGCAGTCTTGACAGGCTGAAGGGCTTACCCCAACTTCTTGGCTAACATCAAGCATCAGACCAAGCTCAAAATGTGGTGCAATGGCTCATCTTGTCCTTGTATCTTGTTTGGCTCCCTTGGGGGGCCATGAATTGGTTTCAATTGGTTTTTGAATTTGATTGTTGGAGCAAGCAAGGAATGGATTTGGGTTTGCCCGGTCCATTCTGAATATTGGCTTTGCAGCTAGAGGAATGGAATAAAAAATTTAAAAAAAGGCTTACCACTGCTCCAATTTCTTATGTGGTTGTGGTGCTGACTGTCATTGCATTAAAGTCCTGTAGTATAACTATATAATTGGAACTTACAAGATTGGCCAACCTTAAGGTTTCCCAATGAGGACTAATAGACTGTCAAATTTCATTAAATATTCCTGATTTCCTCTCAAAGTAACAAAGGAGTGAGATCTGAATAATTACTCTGCTTCCTTTTCCTCAAGAGACTGAAGAATTCCTCAAATTCTTTTATTTGTCCTAATAAATTGTCCCTCTTGGTACATTACTGTGCCCAACCTGATAAAACTCTCATTGTATTATGCCACGGTGTGAAAATGAGACAAGCCTTCAAACATCACAGTCAAAGCCCTATTAGGGAGTATGCTTTCATCTTGTGATTTATGTGATTGCTTCAAGAAGGCTTCCCACATGAGAAACCTATCTAATATGGTCTGAGTCTAAATGAAAGCAGCAATCGCTATTCCAGAATGCCAGCACTTGTAACCTTGAAAGAAACTATTGTGTGAATTTTGGCAGGAAACAGATGCAATATGTTCGGCATTTCAAATTGGATAAAGTGATGTTTGGTGTTTGCGGGTCATTCTAATAAGTATTGGATGAATGTTGACTGCCAAGTGCTGGAGAGGCTGAGTGGCAGAGGGAGATTGGGGGAGGAAATTCATGTTCCCAATCATTCGAAATCTTGAATGGGAATTGAGACAATACATAATGGAGAACAAAATCCATACTATTGTGTGGACGAATAATAAAGTTATGTTTGGAAGAATTTAGAGATGTATAGGGCAGGGTGGGGGTTGGTGATGCTGGGGACGGTGGGGAAGAGCGCTGAGGACATGATTATATAGGGCAGCAGCACATTAATTCAGCCCATTAATTGTTTCTCTCTCCGTAAGTGCTGCCTGACCTGCCAAGCATTTCCAGCATCTTTTTTAATGCTGTTTGATTATACTTAGCAATTTTCTTTTCTGCACTTGAGCTTGTCTTCAATATCATGGATACAAGCCCCAGCACCAAGTCATCATCCCCAACCCCAATGCATTGTCTAAATGAACATTCTTGTGCAGGCAATGTGGCACAGTAGTTAGCACTGCTGCCTCACAGCGCCAGGGACCCAGGTTTGATTCCCAGCTTGGGTCTCTGTCAGTGTGTGAAGTCGGTACGTTCTCCCTGCATCTGCATGGATTTCCTCTGGGTGCCCCAGTTTCCTCCCAAAATTGGAAAGACATGTTGGCCGTGCTAAGTTCTCCCTCAGTATTACCAGAAGAGGTGCCAGAGTGAGGTGACTAGGAGATTTTCACAATAACTTCATTGCAGTGTTAATTGAAACCTTGTGACACTAATAAATAAACTTAAAAATAAATATAGTGCTCTTGAATAAGAGAGTAATTTAAAATGGGATAAAGGCAAGTGCTGTACTATCCAAGAGAGGCAGTGGCATAGTCATATTGTCACTGGATTAATAATCCAGAGACACCAGGTGAGACCTGGGGACTCAGGTTCAAATTCCATCATGGCAAGTAGTGATATTTGAATTCAATAAAAAAAAATCTGTAATTAGAAAGTAATGATGACCATTGTCAATATTGTACAAACTCATCTGGTTCGCTATTGTCCTTCAGGGAAGGAAATCTGCCATCCTTACCTGGCCTGCAATATATGTGACTCCAGATCCACAACAATGTGGTTCATATTCCCTTTGAAATGGAGGGGAGTTAGGGATGGACAATAAATGCTAGACCAGCTAGCGACACCCACACCCCGTCAATCACTAAAAAAGAATTCACCATGTTGTGTACAGATTCCTTGTGTGTCTTATATTACTCTTGCTATTTACTGCTGTCTGCGATTCCAAAGTAAAGATCATTACTTAAATTGAATAAAGCTCATCAGTAAATCTTCATGAGTTATTAAGTAGCCTAATGACCATCAAAAAAAACAATTATTCATCATGTAATGAGTTGGTTTTGTACTGAGAAATATAATAGAAAATTCCTCTTTATCTTCCTTGATCTTCCATACTTGATTAGTGGTGGGAACATTGGAACATAGGTTAAGAGAAGGCCATTCAGCCTCTCAAGTTTGTTGTGCCATTCAGTGAGATCATTCATGATCTATACCTTAATCTCAAGCAAATTGCCCAGTGCCATTTCCCTTCATATTTGGACTAACAAAAAATTGTTGAGTTCAGATGTATAATTATTAATTGAGATATCATCTGTTACCTTCTATGCGAGAGGGTTGCAATATGAAGGAAAGAAAAAGAAGGAAAGAAAATTGCTAAGTATAATCAAACAGCGTTAAAAACAGAGGATGCTAGAAATACTTGGCAGGTCGGGCAGCGCTTACGGAGAGAGAAAAACAATTAATGGGCTGAATTAATTTATTGCCCTATATAATCATGTCCTCAGCACCTGCTCCCCCTGCTCCCTACATCACTACCCCCATCCTGCCATATGCATCTCCAGCTCCATCCAAATATAACTTCATTATTCTTACACAATAGTCTGAATTTTGTTCTCCGCACTATGATGTAACATTACATTCTGCACTCTTTCCTTCCTTCTCTATGAACAGCAAGCTTTGATTGTATAACATGCAAGAAACAACACTTTTCACTGTATACCATATGTGACAAAAATAAATCAAATCAAATCAAAGGAATGTTTGCTTGCATCGCTCCTGAATGGCCTGATTTTGATTTTAAGGTTGTGGTCCCTTGTCGACTTTCCCCAGCAATGGGAGAAGTTTTTCTCCGTCTACCCATTTAAATATTTTCAAGATTCTAAAATCCTCCATCAAATTGCCCTCTAATTATCTAGATTACAGGGAATATAAACCTGGTAATTTCTTCTCACCATCTAACCATAAGATCACGGGTAAGATTCTCAGGTCTGGAGGGGTTATAAGTACAAGATAGTCTCCAAAAATCCAGAGAAGAATTCAGGAGCAATATCCTTCCTCAGAGAGGGATAGAAATGATAATTCTACTAAATGGAAGAGTTGAGTAATTAGGAAAGATGTCATCCAGAAGAATCTAGTTAAGTGCATGAGAATCTAAAGGTTGAAGGGTTGTGTTAGATAGTGTAGGATTATGCTGCATGAGAGCAGACAAGACTAACACAAGCAGCGCAAAAGGCAAGGTAGCTTAGGGTTAGAAGACTTATAAAAATTCATAATTTCAATCTTTTTGAAAAGTGATGATCAGCTGTTTTTATGGATTCACTTGACAACGGTGTATACCAATTTTAATTTACTCATTATCAGTGATAATGTCTGCAGGTAAAAGTTGTCTTCTACTCAGATTATACTCTGAAGTATTTCGATAGGGAGGTATTCAGGGGTGTTGTGGCCTCTGGCACATCCTTGGTTTTCATTAATAGCCATGCCTTCACCTGCCTAGACCCTGAGCCCTGGAATTCCCTTCTTAAATCTCTTGACCTCACACTCCACTTTTAAAGGATTCCCTTTGCAGCGTTCAAAGGTTTAATTGATCTGTGTTTGATTATGATGTCCAGTAACTGATCTATTGCGTTCGATTGGTTAAAGCTCTGTGTTTATTCAGAGTCAAGTAAACAGACATCAAGAGATTATTCGTAACAGAGCTGCAAAGTATGAGTGATTGCAGAAACATGTTAAAATTCTTTAAATAAACCTATTGCATACTCAGATTGCATCAATTTTGCATTGCTCTTAGATAAAATACTGAGCACGCCTTTAAACCAACCTCTTTTACCAAGCTTTTGGTCACCTGTCCTAATATCTTCATTTTTATTTTATTTATTATTGTCACATATATTGGGATAGAGTGGAAAGTATAGTTACTTGCACACTATACAGACAAAACATACTGTTCATAGAGTTCATAGGGGAGAAGGAAAGGAGAGAGTACACTCTGAGCTAGGTATAGAGAAAGATCAGCTTAATACATGGTAGGTCCATTCAAATGCCTGGTGGCAACAGGAAGAAGCTGTTCTTAAGTTGGTCGGTAAGTGATCCTAGACTTTTGTATCTTTTTCCCAATGGAAGAAGGTGGAAGAGAGTATGTCCAGGGTACATGGGATCCTTGAATATGCTGACTGCTTTTCTGAGACAGCAGGAAGTGTAAACGGTGTCAATGGATAGGAGGCTCATTTATTTGATGGACTGGGCTTCGATTACAACTTTTAATAGTTTCTTGCAGTCTTGGATAGAGCAGGGGCCGTACCAAGATGTGATACATCCAGAAAGGATGCTTTCTATGGTGCATTGTAAAAGTTAGTGAGAGTCATAATGGATATGTTGAATTTCTTTAGCCTCCTGAGAAAGTAGAGGTGTTGGTGGGCTTTCTTAACTAAAGCGTCGGTGTGGGGGGACCAGGACAGGTCACCTAGAAAGTTGAAGCTCTCGACCATTTCCACTTCAACACCATTGACGTAGACAGAAGCATTTCCTCCACTACACTTCCTGAAGTCAATGACTATCTCCTTCGTTTTAATGACATTGAGGGAGAGATTATTGTCATTGCACTTTTTCACCAGATTCTCTATCTTTTTCCTGTACACTGTATCATCATTCTTTGACATCTGATCCAACATATATCGCTCGATATTAACCTCCCACAAAGTGCCTTGGGGATGCTTACTGTAAGTTGTTCTTGTTGTAAATTCTAGCACCCATGTTTAAAAGTGTTGGGATGAACAACTAATTGGCATTGTAAGAATCCACCAGCTTGCGGAACACACAATAAACAACTTCTTCATGCCAACCTGATTAAGGTGACACAAAAGTGAGAACACTCAGTGTTTGTTTTGTTTAGGTTTTGGCACTCAATGTTGATGGCATGTTCCAAATTGGGAGAGTGGAAGTGACATGGGGAAGACAGAAATTTAACTCGATTGTTCCCCTGAGTAGCGTCGCCTACTCTGGCTGAATAAATTCTCTGGTAGTTTTCTCACATGACCTCCTCCCTCCCATGCCCCCACTTCTACACCCCCAACTTGCCCACACACATGATACTCTGTCTTCCACAGCCAATTGGAATTCTTCATCAATTGAGTGGATAATTCTTGACAATCAGCCAAACATCCTTTTCTTTCCCACTCCGAGCACTTTGATAATTCATCAGCTTTGAAAGATTCCTTTGATTTTTCACCTAGTTCTTGCCCACAGGAGAATCCTGCATTTCAAACCTAAATTTCTGAGGATTCATTACCTGAAGGTTGAATTTCTTCTAATGTTTGATTTTATTAGGTGCTCCAGCAGAGTGTCAACTGAGTGGTTCAGTTGGTACTACATGTGTGTCTCTGAATCCAAGGTTTGGTCTTCAAGCCCCACTCAAGGACTTGCATGCAAAATCTAAGTCTGGCATTTTAGTGCAATACTGAAGGGGTGCTGCACTATCAGAGCTGCCATTATCTTGGATGAGACATTAAACCAAGGCCCCCATCTGCCTATTTGGGAGAGATGTAAAAGATCCCGTGGCACTATCGCAAAAGAAGTATGTGGGGGGGGGGGTTAGTTCTCAATCATCACCACAAAATGGCACAGTGGTTAACACTGCTACCTCACAGTGCCAGGAACCTGGATGCAACTCCCGGCTTGGGTCACTGTTTCTGCAGAGCCTGCATGTTCTCTCCGTGTCTGTGTGGGTATCCTTCGGGTACTCCAGTTTCCTTTCACAGTCTGAAAGATGTGCTGGTTACACTCATTGACCATGCTAAATTCTCCCTCAGTGTACCTGGACAGGCACCAGAGTGTAGCGATTGGGAAATTTTCACATTGTAATGTTAATGTGAGCTGACGTGAGACTAATAAATAAATATGAAATTGATTATCTGGTCTCAGCACTAACTGACCGCTGAGTTTTCCACATTATAATAGTGATTATATTTCAAAAATACCTCATTGGTTATACAGTACTTTGGGTATCTGGTAGTTATGAAAGAAATGTGTAAATGCAAGTCACCCCTTTTTATGTGATATTGTCCTGGTGTCATTTGCAACTATTCCCTTCTACGTAGGAGATGATGTTTTGGCTGACGTGTTACTTTAAGCGCTATCTGGTTGCGGGATAGTTACCAGACAGATATTGATGTCTTAAGCTCCTTGGGATATTTGATTAAATCCATTTGGCAGAGCAACTGAATAGGGGAGACAGTGGTGTAGTGGTACTGTTAGTGAACTAGTAATCCAGACACAGTGTAATGCTCTGGAGATCCAGGTTCGAATTCCCATGGCAGATGGTGAATTTAGCCTTCGATAAAAAGTCTAATGCTAATGATTGTCGGAAAAATCCACCTGGTTAGGGGAGAGAATCAGCCGTTCTTTCCTGGTCTGGCTTACATGTGACTCCAGACCAACAGCAATGTGGTTGACTCTTACATGACCTCTGAAATTGTTGAGCAAACCACTCAGTTCATGGGCAATTAAGAATGGACAACAAATGCTGACCCAGCCAAGGACGCATACATCTCAAAAATGAATTAAAAAAAACCTGAAAAATCCTATCAAAATACTTTTTTAAAATTTTCCTTTCTCCTCTGGTAGTTTGCTAGGAATATAGGTTTGTTTCCACCATTGGGTGACAGTCTTTGTGGAGTTTGGATGTTTCCCCGTTTTCTGTCAGTGTTTCCTTTGAGTGCTCCAGTTTCCTTCCATACTCCAAAGATGCGCAAGTTAGGTGGATTGGCCATGCTAAATTACCCATTAGTCTCCCAAGATGGGGATTAGCGGGATAAATTTGGAAGTTACGGTGATAGGGCAGGGAGCAGGCCTGGGTAAGATGCTCTGTCAGAGAGTCGGTACATATTTGATGAGCCAAATGGCCTCCTTCTGCACACTAGGGATTCTATGATACATAATTCTCCTGTTGGGAAATGTAAGCTTATTAATAAATAAACTTAAAGAGAAGAAGGGTGAATAGTATTTAAAAAAAATGGAAAGCAAAGGATGTCAAAGCTCATGCTCTGGGTGACATAGGTGGCTCAACCCTATGTGACCCAGCAACGACTTAAACCAAATGAACAAAGAACAAAGAACAGTACAGCACAGGAACAGGCCCTTCGGCACATCAAGTCTGTACTGACACAGATGCCTCTCATCTAATGTTTTCTTGCTTCTATGTGGTCCATATCCCTCTATTCCCTACCTATTCACATATATATCCAGATGCCTCTTGAATGTTGTTATAGAATCTGCTTCTACCGCCTCCTCTGGATGCGCGTTCCAGGCATTCACCACCCCTTATGTGAAAAACTTGTCCCTTACATCTCTTTTTTAAACTTTCCCCCTCTCAGTTTCAACCTTTGCCCCCAAATAATTAAAACTGGGAAAATGACTCTCTGACTATCTTCTCTATCCAAGCCTATCATAATCATGTAAACCTCTGTCAGGTCCCACCTTATCCTCCAGCACTCCAATCAAAACAATCCATGTTTGTTCAACTTTTCTTCATTGTCCACACTCACCAAACCAGGCAATATCCTGGCAAATCTCTTCTGCACCCTTTCCCATGCATCAACATCCTTCTGATAGTGTGGTGACCAGAATTGTACCCAATACTCCAAATGCGGCCTTACCAAAGTCTTATAGAGCTGCAACATGATTTTCCAATTCCTATACTCAATGCCCTGACCTCTGAAGCCAGCATACTTAACCCCTTATTTACCACATTGTCCACCTGAGTTGCCACTTTCAGGGAACTGTGGATCTGCAGATCTAGATCCCTCTGTATGCTAATATTTCTAAGGGGCTGTACCATTTACTGTATATTTTCCTTCTGCAGTAGACCTTCCAAATCGCATCACCTCATATCTGTCCAGGTTAAATTCCATCTGCCATCTCCAGCTGATCTTTCCTCTGTATCCTCTGACAACTCTCCTCGTTATCTACTACCCAATTATTGTATCATCTGCAAATTTATTAATCAGATCACCTACATTTTCCTCCAAATCACTTGTATGTATTACAAACAACAGAGGATCCAGCACTGATCCTTGTGGAACACTGCTTGTCACGGACCTCCAGTTAGAAAAGTACGCTTCCACTGCTATTCTTGCTTTCTATGCTCAAGCCAGTTCTATATACACATTACCAGATCCCATATGAGTTCACCTTCTGTGTCAGTCTGCTGTGAGGAACCTTATCAAAGGCTTTACTAAAGTCCATGTATACAACATCCACTGTCCTGCCCTGGTCAATGTTTCTTGTCAATTACTCAAAGAGCTCAATCAAGTTTGTGAGAAATGCCCTCCCCCTCATAAAACCATGTTGCCTATCGCTAATAAGCCTATTCTCTTCCAGGTGTGAGTATTTTCTGTCTGTAAGAATCTTATCCAATAATTTCCCCACCATTGATGTAAAGCTCACAGGCCTGTAATTTCCCAGATTGTCTCTTCTGCCCTTCTTAAACAGAGGAACAATGCTAACTACTCTCCAATCCTCTGGTACTTTGCCTGTGGCTAAAGAGAATACAAAGATTTTGGCCAAGGATTCAGCAGTTTCTTCCTTCACCTCTCTCAGTATCCTGGATGGACCCTAACTTGCCCTAGGGAAGTGAAAAATGCAAGAAGTTAATTGTAAACTTGAGAAAAATACAACTCTGGTGACAATGTGATTAGTGTCTACTGGGATTGTTGTGTCGCAGCTATTAGACAGTCTAATCTCTTTTTCAAGCTCCGTGGATAATGAGGCTGTTTAGTCGAGTGAAGTGCCTTCATTTGCATATCAGAGAAACCTCATCAATGAATATTCATCAAGGTACCAGAGGGGCTTCACTCAGCTTCAGATATTGTTTCCACACACAAAAAAAGAGCGGTGAATTATCCAGATCCTTGGGGAAGAGACAAGCCATTCACTGCATAAATTCCAGCATTTTTATCTCAGGCTATAATACTCCCCAGTCAAAGGTGCAAATGGATATAGGGGGTGAATTGGAAAGGGTCAAGTTCCTAGGTATCCAAATCACTGACAACTTGCCCTGGTCCCTCCAATGTCAACACTATAGTTGAGAAAGCCCACCAACACACTGTCTTCCTCAGAAGCTGAGGAAATTTGGCATGTCCACTACAACTCTCACTTATTTTTACAGATGCCACATAAAAAGCATCCTTTCCGGACATATCAGCTTGGTATGACTCCTGCTCTACCAAGACATCAAGAAATTACAAAAGGCTGTGAATGTAGCCCGATCCATCATGCAAACCAGTCTCTCATCCATTGACTCTGTCTAAACATTGCGTGCCTCAGAAAAGCAGCCAGCATAATCAAGGGCCCCATGCACCCTGGACATATTCTTTTTCACCTTCTCCCACTAAGAAAAAGATACAAAAGTCTGAGATCACATACCAATTGACTCAAGAACAGCTTCTTCCCTGCTACCATCAGACTTTTGAATGCACCTACGTTATGTTAAGCTGATCTTAATGTCCAACGATATGCAGGTTAGGTGGATTGGCCATGGTAAATGTGCAGGGCTATGGGGATGGAACGAGGCACAGGCCTGGGTGAGATGGTCTTTTGAAGAGTCAGTGCTGATTCGATACACGACTGGCCTCCTTCAGCACTCTCGGGATTCTAGCATTTATTCTATGGGTCAGACTATGTCGGAATGACATTTTTCTCGTCAAAAGGAGATTTGTGAATTAATCAAGTTTTGGCAACAGACATGGAAAATAATTCCATGATTATTTTCCTGGCATAAACCAAGAAATTGGAAGCTCAAAACCTCTGAGTTGCTGACTCAAGCCCTAGACCAACCTCATTAGAAACAGGGAGCTTTATCCATAATTTAGTTTGGCACTAGGTTTGACATGAAGTACTTTATGGTTGAATAGAGTCGGCCTCAGGAAGTACCTGTAGGAATTCAGTATCATGCTTTGAATATTTTATTTTTATCAATGTGCATTTTACAACTCATTTAGAAATTTCTGAGACTCATAAAAGAGGAATCCAGATGTCCCTAAAAGATGGTTGCAGAATGAATGGGGTTGAAGAGATACCCAGCTCTGCTTTGCTTATCCAGTTTCTGGCCTATAGTGCATCTTCAATATCCTGTATCCCACCACGGGGTTCTGTGCCTTCAGTTGTCTTGGGCTTAATCTCTGAAAATCGCTTCATAAGCCTCTGCACCTCTATATCTCTCTCTCTTGCTTAAGACATTTCTTAAAACCAACTCTTTGGCCAGGTTTTGTCACCTGTATTAGGAACAAAGGAATTAGGAGCAGAGTTAGGCAATTCAGCCTTTCAAGCCTGCTCCAACTTTCAATCAGATCATGGCTGATCTCTCCCTGGTCTCAAATTCACCTCTTCACCTGTTTCTCCCATCCCATAAACCTATTTTTTAAAATCAGAAATATATCTATCTCCTTCTTGAAACCATTCAATGATTCAGACTCCACTGCATAATGCAAGAAATAGTTTCTCCTCATCTCAGTTTTAAATCTACCGCCTCTCAACCTATACCATAACTTGTTGTTCGGGATTGCCCACAATGAAAACATTTGGTCTATGTTTACTTTATCAATTCCTTTGAGTATTTTATATACTTTGATCAGATCCCCTCTTATCCTGCTAAACTCCAGCGAGTATAAGCCCAAACTGTTTAATCTCTCCTCATCCATCAACCCTTTTATCCCCGGAATCAATCTCGTGAACTTCCTCTGAACTGCCACCACATCCTTCCTCAGTAATTAATGTCTGTAATAATTCTGTATGTACCATCTGCGAGCTTCCATACATAGCACTTTCCCAAGCATCCACGACCATCTAGAAGAACAAGGGCAGCAAATTCTTGGGAACACCACCACCTGGAGGTCCCCTCCAAGTCACTCACCATCCTGACTTGGCAATATATTGCCGTTCCTTCACTGTCAATGTGTCAAAATCCTGGGACTCTCTCCCTAACAGCACTGTGGGCTTACCTACATCGCAAGGACTGCAGCAGTTCAAAAAGGCAGCAAAAAGACCACCTTGTGAAGGTCAGTTAGGAATGGGCAATAAATGCTGGTCCTAGTCAGTGATGCCCACTTCATATAAATGAATAAAAGCAAATCTCCTTATGTCGATCAGTGTCAAATTCCTTCTGTTGATGCCCCTGGGATGCATCTTGGAATGTTTTACTGTGTTAAATGTGCTATATAAATGCAATTAATTGTTCTTGTCCCATGGAAAATAATCCATAAAACTTAAGATTCAAAGTTTTATGTGGGTACAAATGTAGATTTATTCTTCCTTCATGCTTTGTGTGATTTTACAGCCTGTTACATGTGCACAGATCTATCAGTTAGCAAGGTTGGTGACTTGGCTATGGGCAACTGGAAATACAAAGCACCACAACACTAATTTATAAGCTGCTTTTGCCATATCAAAACAGCTCAAAAGCCCCATGCACCAAATTACTTTCAAGCATCAGTCTTTGTTGTTATTACAACCTCAATCTGAATTTCCATTTGGAACCCCTTTCCATCCCAACCCCAATCCTCTTGATTTTATTGCTTTGTATGATATAAACTCCTTCTTGCAGTCTTTTGAATTTGGCCCTCAAGATTAGAGCTGAAACTGGATTAATTTAAAGTTCATTTATTAGTCACAAGTAGGCTTACATTAACATTGCAATGAAGTTACTGTGCAAATTTCCTAGTCACCACACTCCGGTGCCTGTTTGGATACACTGAGGGAGAATTTAGCCAATGCATTGTCTTTTTAGCCAATGCATGTCTTACGGACTGTAGGAGGAAACTGGAGCACCTGGAGGAAACACATGCAGACAGAGGAGAACGTTCAAACTCCACACAGTGATGCAAGCCGGGAATTGAACCCAGGTCCCTGATGCTGTGAGGCAGCAGTGTTAACTGCTGATTTCATGAGCTTTCTGGGTAATGACATGCTGGCATAGTGGTTAGCACTGCTACCTTATAGAGCCAGGGACCTGAGTTCAATTCCCGACTTGGGCACTGTCTGTCAGAGTTTGCATGTTCTCCCTGTGTGTGAGTGAGTTCCCTCTTGGTCTTTTCGTTCCACAATCCAAGAGACGTGCTGGTTAGGGTGCATTGGCCATACTAAATTGTCGTTCAGTGTACCCGAACAAGCGCCTGAGTGTGGTGACTAGGGGATTTTTGCAGTAACTTCACTGCAGTGTTAATGTAAGCCTACTTGTGACTAATAAATAAACTAAACTTAATTTAACTTAGTGGCAACTGACTTGACTTCCATAATCAGTATAAATGAACCCTGAAGAGCTTGTTTCTGTTTTCCTTTCTTTTACTGGGTTGCTAACAAGGCCAGCATTTGTTTGCCCATCCCTAATTGCCTGGAATGGAGTGGGTCAATCAGCCATTTCAAGGGGTATTTTAGAGTCAACTATTGCTGTGGACCTTGCGTCACATGTAGGCTAGATGGGTAAGGATGGCAGATTTCCTTCCCTGCAAGACGTTAGTGAACCAGATAGTTGTCACTGGAATAATAATCCAGAGATCCAACGGACTTCTGATGATTCAGGTTTCAATTCTACCACAGCAGATGGTGAAATTTGAATTCAGTAAAAATCTAGAATTGAAAGTCTACTGATGTCCATGAAACCATTGTTGGTATTTTGGTTCACTAATGTCCTTTAGGGAAGGTAATCTGTCATCCTTACCAGGTCTGGTGCACAGAAGATTCCAGATCCACAACAATGTGGTTGATTCTTAAATGCCCTCTAAGATGGGCCAGCAAACCATTCAGTTCTAGGACTAGGGATGGGCATTGCAACCTGGAGGGGGTCTCATGATGCAGTGAGTAACATTCCTGCCTCTGAATCAGAAGCTTCAGGTTCAAGTCCTGCCACAGTACGTGATAGTCATGGAAGATCCATTCCTAGTATATTCAAGCAGGTTCAGTGTCAAACTGTAAATCCTTTTAAACACGCCAATAGCTGGTGGTAAAAACAGCAGAGTCCCCTGGTCAGCCACACTTGATGTGGAGTGGCGCCATTCAAGCTATAAGCCTCTAGCGACAAACTAATGACCAGTTCCAGGAATAACTAGCAGTGGAAATCTGCCTTAGTGCACCACTAGGTGTGGGAAGAGAATTGGAATACACGCTGGCCCAGTCAGCGATGCCCACATCCTCTCAATGACTAAAATAGTCACCATTATTGAGACAAGCTTTCCATTTCCAATTTATTGATTGAATTTAAATTCTGCTAGCTGCCATGTGTGGTTTGAACCCATGTCCTCTGACTTACTAATCTGGTAACATTATAACCATCTCTCCCAACCAGCATTAGAAATCAGGGTGAAATCACTCAACTAATAATGATTGCACAACGTTATGATAAGAACTTTAGTGGAAAACAAACAAATAATCTGTACTGATATCGTGCCTTTCGCAACCTCAGAATGTCCCAAAGCACGTTATGGCTGGTGAAGGAAACATGGTTGCCATTTCAGGCACAGTAAGATCCCACAGGCAGAAATGCGGAAAACGAATAGATAATCTGGTTTTGGATGAGAGATTAGTATTGGCCAGGCAACTGCGGAGCTCTTTCTGACTTTTTTCCTTCTTGACATAGTGAAATCCTTCCCATTCTCCTGAGAGAGAGCAAACAGGGTTAGTTTGACATCTCAGCAATGCTGGCAATGTAGCATTCCCTTGGTACTGCACTGGGGCTATCAGTCACAGTGTTGTGCCCGGGGTTCCCAGAGTAGACATTCGAAGCCAAGACTTCTTACTCATTGGCAGTGGATAAGGCAGAGAGCCAGAGTTCAACAATGGGAATCAGAAAGATAAATGTCACCTCTTTCTCCCAAATGACAAGATTTAGATCTTGCCAACTGCTTTGATAATCATTTCTCTAACAAATGATCATGTTGTAGCTTGAGTAATGTTTCACTATAAAGTCAGACGCATTGCAAAGCCTCATTACAAAACTTTCTGCCTCTTTCTTATTATCTTTGATGAAAGGCTGATTATTTGTACTAACCAGATTAAGAACAGAAAATTGCAATAGCTACCTTGGAGTGCTTTCTCTCTCTCTCTATCTCTCTCTCAGTCAGGATAACTCTGCCAGCCAGAATGATGTGCATGTAAGTGTGTGTGAAGCCATCTTGCAGAATTACTAGTCCTCCTCCTGTTCCTAGTTTTAGTAGAGCTATCTACACAGACTGGCCTCGGTTGATTGTATGGAGTTTGCATGTTCTCTGTGTCTGCGTGGGTTTTCTCTGGATGCTCTGGTTTCCTCCTACACTCCAAAGATATGTAGGTTAAGTGAATTGGCCATGTGACATTACCCCTTGTGTCCAAAGATATGTAGGTTAGGTGGGATTGGTCATGCTAAATTGCCCTTTAGTGTCCAATGATGTGTAGGTTAGGTGGATTGGCCGTGCTTAATTGCCCCTTAGGGAGGGATTTTCCGGCTGTGCTTGCCCCATGGCAGGAAATTCTCACCTGAGGTCAATAGTTTGCTGGATTTTCTGTCATAGAATCCTGCAGTAGAGAAGGAGGCCAATTGAGCCCATTGATTCTGCACCAACCACAGTGCCCCATCCCCATAATCCCATGCATTTACCCTAGCTAGTCCCTCTGACACTAAGAGACAATTTAGAACAAGAACAAAGAGCAAAGAAAATTACAGCACAGGAGCAGGCCCTTCGGCCCTCCAAGCCTCCATCGATCATGCTGTCCGACTTAACTAAAACCCCCTACTTTTCCGAAGACCATTTCTCTTTATTCCCATCCTATTCATGTACTTGTCAAGACGCTCTTTAAAAGTCACTATCATATCTGCTTCCAATAGCTCCCTCAGCAACGAGTTCCAGGCACCCACTATTTTCTGTATAAAAAATTTTACATCTCCTTTAAACGTCCCTCTCACTGTAAACTTATGCCATCTAGTAATTGATTGTTCTACCCTGGGAAAAAGCTTCTGACTATCCACTCTGTCCATGCCTCTCATAATCTTGTAGCTTCTATCAGGTCTCCCCTCAATCTCTGTTGCTGCAGTGAGGACAAACCAAGTTTCTCCAACCTCTCCTCATAGCTAATGCCCTCCATACTAGGCAACATCCTGGCAAATCTTTTCTGTACCTCCTCCAAAGCCTCTTGTCATTTAGTAAGACCAATTACTCTAACCCGCACATCTATGGACTGTGGGAGGAACCGGGCACCTGGAAGAAACCCACACAGACATGGGGAGCATGTGCAAACTCCACACAATGACCGAAGCCAGGAGTTGATCCCAGATCCTTGGTGCTGTAAGGCAGCAGTATTAACTATTGTATAATTGTGTTGCCCATGTGCCACCATGCCACCCCACCCTCTTTGAGTCCCATGACAGGTGGAATGGGAAATTACCACCCTGAAGTGTCCTAGGATGTGCAGGTTAAATGGATTAGCCATGGAAAATATGTGGGGTTACTGGCATAGGGCGGAGAAGAGGTCCTAAGTAAGATACTCTGTCAGAGAGCCAGTGCAGACTTGATGGTTGAATGGCCTCTCCTGCAATGTTGTGATTCTATGATCCCACACAGGGTTTGTCACTGCAGTTCCAGCAGAGTTAAAGCGGAAGAGCATGGATGCTCCAAGAAAATGTCCAGCCCAGTGTGCAGCCTGTTTGTCTTATTTTGGCACAAATTAAGATTAAAGGTGCACTGGACTAATTCCCTGTTTGGGCGACTGGAACAGATCGTAGTACTCATCGGCAAATGACGGATTTGTAGATGGTGAATGTCTAGATATCCTTACAGTCAGTTCCGCCTTAGAAGTGTCCAATTATGGAATCGTCCCTATTCTTCAGTATTAGATTCATGGAATCGTACATCAAAGAAGGAGGCTGTTCTGCCCATTGAGCCTCTAATGGCTCTTTGGAAGAGCTATCCAATTAATCTTACTTCCCTTACTCTTTTACCACAGTTCTGCAATTTTTTCCCCTTCTCAATTCCCTTTCGAAAGTGAATCCTTCCATCATCAATATATTCAAAGTGCAACATAAAACCTCATCTTCCCTCTAATTCTTTTGCTCATGATCTCAAATATATTTTTTGCTGGCATGTCTCTTGTCAACAGAAGCAGCTTTTCCTTATTTATCCTAGTGATGCACCTGCCGCTACCAGCTGGAAGAGGCATGTGCATCACCAGGATCATCACTAGAATTACAACGTGGAACTTTGACTGCTAGGTTTCTCTTAAATACTGATTAGATTATTACCTCAGTTCCTTTCTGATTGTCTGGTATGTCTCTTCAAAATCACACAGACTGAAGAAATCTCTGCTCCTCCTGAAACTTACTGTGTGTTTTCTATTGTACAACACCAAGGTCTCCCCTCTTCTCCTTTTTACTTTCTTCTCTTCACTCTTTCTCCCCTATTTCCTCTTCACTTTCTCTTCATTCTCTCTGCTCCTTTCTCCTTCCACTTCACTCTCGCCTTTTCATTTTCTCCTCTCTTTTCTATTCTTCAGTCTTTCCTCTTGCTTCTCTTTACTGTCTCCTCCCTTTTCTCTTCACTTTCCTATTCACTTTCTCCTCTATTCACTCCTCTTCACTCTCTGCTCTTCACTCTCTCCTCTCTTTTCTCTTCACTTGCTCCTCTTCACTCCCTCCTTTCTCTTCTCTCTCTTCTCTTGCTTCTCACTCTTCTTTTCTCTTCCCCTTCCTCCTTACTCTCCTCTTTGGTTCCCCCTTTCCCTCTCCACCTCTCACCTGCATCTCACCTTCTCCAACTCAAGTGCTTAGAACATAGAAAAACTACAGCACAAACAGGCCCTTCTGCCCACAAGTTGTGCCGAACATGTCTTTACCTACTAGGCTTACCTGTAATCCTCTATCTTACTAAGTCCCATGTATTTATCCTAAAGTCTCTTTCTCTGTGCCTTACATCCAAAATTAATGTTTTTGTTTGCCTTTTCTTTCTTTGCCTCTCTTGCTTTCTTGGCACTCTCCGGCCTGCTGGACGGACATGTGGTCTGAATAAACCCTCGGCAACATCTAGCAGCGCTTCATATTAAAACTAGAAAGCATCAGAGCTGAAAGACAAAGATAAGTTAATACTAACCTCTCTTTGCAGGTGCTTCAGGCCTCCTGTGCATTTCCAGCATTAATGGGTTTTATATCAGATTGCCAATATTTATAGTTTGCTCTTTAGAAAGTTGTGATCTAATTGCACAGAGCTTTGATCTGACTGGAGCTTTAATAATACTGTGTCCAGTTCAGCTTTCCGAGAAACAAGGGAGTTATTGGACCGCTGGAGGCATCTATGTGTCAGCTGTGGCTCAATGCTAGCACTCCAGTCTCTGAGATAGAAGGTTCTGGATTCAACAGAACAAACATTTATGTCACGCCTTTCACAAGCTCAGAATGTCCCAGAATGCTCTACTGTCATGAAGGTGATTCATTGGCGGGTTGTCCTGCAGTCATCAGTTTTCACACAGCAAGATCCCACAAATAGCTAATCGAATTTAATTTGGGTGGCAATTTCCACGTATTTTCCATTGGGGGAGGTGGCAACAGTGGCAGGATCTTCCAGTCCCATCAATGTCTATGGAGTTTTATGTGACATTCACCTTCCGTGACTGGAGAGTGGGCTACAGGAGGGGGAGGGTCACCATCGTCAGGACTGGATGATGCTGCCACTGGGAAGACCATAAGATATAGGAGTAGAATTAGGCCATTCAGCCTATTGAGTCTGCTCTGCCATTTGATCATGGCTGATGTGTTTCTCAACCCTATTCTCCCATGTTTTCCTTGAAACCCTTGACTCCCTTACTGCTGTCTTAAATACAGTCATTGACCTGGCCTCCACAACCTTCTGTGTCAGTGAATTCCACAGATTCACCACCCTCTGGCTGAAATACTTCCTCTCCACCTTGCCTCTGACGGTTCATCCCTTTGCACTGAGGCTTTGTCTTCTGATCCTAGTCTCCCCTCCTAATGGAAACATCTTCTTCACATGCACTCTATGCAAACCTTTCAGTATTCTGTAAGTTTCAATGATATTTCCCTGTCTGCCCTAAACTCCATCCAATATCGAGTCCTCAAACCCTCGTCATATGTTAAATCTTTCATTCTGGGATTATTCTCATGAATCGCCTCTGCACTATCTACAGAGACAACATATCCTTCCTTAAATATGGGGCCCAAAATTAGTCACAATATTCCAAATGTGGTCTGATCAGAGCCTTTTAAAGCCTCAGGAGTATATCCGTGCTTTTGTATTTTAGTCCTCTCGAAACAAGTGCAATATTGCATTTATTTTCCTAACTACCAACTCAACCTGTAGGTTACCTTTAAGAGTATTCTGAAATAGGACTCACAAGTCCCTTTGTGCTTCTGATTTCTGAATTTTCTGTCCAATTAGAAGTGTTGGAAAACTTCATCTTTTGTTTTCATGATGCTGTTTGACAGATTTTTATTTGATTTAATATGGATTGATTTTGGCAGGACCAGAATTGCTGGAAAATATTAGAATACAATAGAAATGAATCCTACAATGCAGGAGGCCATTTGGCCCATTGAGTTTGCACTGACCACCAGCCCATCCAGGCCCTATTCCCCTGAACCCACGTATTTACCTTGCAAGTCCCTCTGACACTAAAAGGCAATTTAGCATGGCCAATCCATCTAACCTGCACATCTTTGGAGTGTGGGAGGAAACCGGAGAACCTGGAGAAAACTCACACAGACATGATGTGCAAACTCCTCACAGTCACCTGAGGCTGGAATTAAACCCAGATTCCTGGTGCTGTGACGCAACATTGCTAATCACTGTGCCACTCTGCTGCCAGTGTATGGGAGTGCGGCCAGGTAACCATGCCACATTCTGAGACCCACTGTTGAGACTGACGCATCAATAATAACCTCTTGTATGGCCACAAGAGAAGCAAAAATTCAGCATGATCGAGGGAAAAGACAAAAGACAAGATCTTTTTTATAATACATGTGATTTAAGCACGTGAACTGCATGAAGGTTATAAAACAAGCTTTGTTTATACCACTAGCATCAAAGCAGTGTCAACACTCAAGGGAAACATTAACTCCAAAAAACAAATTATTCACAGAAAGTAAAGGAAAACTAAAAGGAAAAATGCTGATGTTGCAGATCTGTGTTTAATTCAAAGCCTCAGTTCCTCAGCGGACTCAATCACCAGGCTTGTTTGGTTTTTTTGATTCATTATGGGTTGATTTATTTGGGGATCTCTAATTGTCCCTGAAATGAGTTGCTCAGCCACTTCAGAGGGTAGTTGAGCGTCAACCTTGCTGTGCTTCTTGCGTCACATGTCGGTCAGACCAGGTAAGAACATAAGAAATAGGAGCAGGAGTAGGCCATCCAGCCCCTCGAGCCTGCCCCGCCATTCAATAAGATCATGGCTGAGCTGCAGTGGTTCAGTACCACTTTCCCGCTTTTTCCCCGTAACCCTTAATTCCCTTGTCAATCAAAAACCTATCCATTCATGACTTAAATATATTCAGCGAGGAAGCCTCCACCACTTCAACAGGCAGAGAATTCCAAAGATTCACTACCCTTTGCGTGAAGAAATTCCTCCTCAACTCAGATCTGAACCACCACCCCCCCACAATCTTGAGGCTGTGCCCTCTAGTCCTGCTATCTTTGTTAAGCGGGAAGGGTCTCTCAACCTCTACCCTATCCATCTGCTTCATTATCTTATACGTCTCTATAAGATCCCCTCTCAGCCTTCTAAACTTCAACGAGTACAAACCTAGTCTATTTAGTCTCTCCTCATAATCTAACGCCCTCATCTCCGGTATCAGCCTAGTGAACCTTCTCTGCATCCCCTCCAAGGCCAATGTATCCCTCCTCGAATGCGGCGACCAAAACTGCCCACAGTACTCCAACTGCAGCCTCACCAGTACCCTATACAGCTGCAAAAGTACCTCCCTACTTTTATATTCTATCCCCCTAGCTATAAAGACCAACATTGCATTAGCCTTCTTGATCACCTGCTGCACCTGCAGACTGTGTTTTTGCGATTCGTGCACAAGGACCCCCAGGTCCCTCTGCACTGTTGCATGCTGCAGCTTTTCACCATTTAAATATTAATCCTTCCTACTGTTATTCCTACCAATGTGGATAACCTCACACTTGCTAACGTTATACTCCATCTGCCAGGTCCTCGCCCACTCACTCAACCTATCCAGATCCCTCTGCAGGCTTTCCACATCCTCCATGCAATTTGCTTTTCCACTCATACTTTTCCACTTGACTTCGTGTCATCAGCAAATTTCGTCACCCTGCACTCAGCCCCTTCCTCCAGATCATCTATGAAAATGGTAAATAGTTGAGACCCCAGCACCGATCCCTGGGACACTCCACTATCGTTTGATAAGGTGGCCCACGGAAGACTTCTGCAGAAAATGCAGATGTATGGGATAGAGGGTGATTTAGCTAATTGGATTAGGAATTGGCTAGCAGATAGAAGACAGAGGGTGGTGGTTGATGGGAAATATTCATCGTGGAGTTCGGTGACAAATGGTGTACCTCAGGGGTCTGTTTTGGGGCCCCTGCTGTTTGTAATTTTTATAAACGATCTGGATGAGGGTATTGAAGGATGGATTAGTAAATTTGCAGATGACACTAAAGTCGGTGGAGTGGTAGATAGTGAAGAGGGGTGTTATAGTTTGCAGAGAGACTTGGACAAGTTGCAGAGCTGGGCCGAGAGGTGGCAAATGGAGTTTAATGTGGAAAAGTGTGAGGTAATGCACTTTGGCAGGAATAATAAATGTGTAGAGTATAGGGCTAATGGTAGGATTCTTAATAGTGTTGATGAACAGAGGGATCTTGGTGTATATGTGCATAGATCCCTGAAAGTAGGCAGTCAAGTCGATAAGGTTGTTAAGAAGGCATATGGAGTCTTAGCTTTTATTGGTAGGGGGATTGAATTTCGGAGCCGCAACGTCATGTTGCAACTGTACAAAACTCTAGTGCGGCCGCACTTGGAGTATTGTGTGCAGTTCTGGTCCCCACATTATAAGAAAGATGTGGAGGCATTGGAGAGGGTACAGAGGAGGTTTACCAGGATGTTGCCTGGTATGGAGGGCAGGTCTTATGAAGAGAGGCTGAGGGATTTGAGGTTGTTTTCGTTAGAAAGGAGGCGGCTAAGAGGGGACCTTATCGAAACATATAAGATGATTAGAGGTTTAGATAGGGTGGACAGTGATAGCCTTTTTCCTAGGATGGAGAAAGCTAGCACGAGGGGACACAGCTTTAAATTAAGGGGTGATAGTTATAGGACGGATATCAGAGGTAGGTTCTTTACCCAAAGGGTGGTTCGGGAGTGGAATGCCCTGCCTGCAGCAGTTGTAGATGCGCCAAGTTTGGTGGCGTTTAAGAGGTTAGTTGATAAGTATATGGAAGAGAAGGGAATGGTTTAGTTTGGAGGGGCATTGCTTTTTATATTGGTCGGCGCAACATCGAAGGCTGAAGGGCCTGTTCTGTGCTGTAATGTTCTATGTTCTATGTACTAGTCACCAGCTGCTAATCAGCATAGCACCCATTAATACCTACGCTCTGCTTCCTATTAGACAACCAATCCTCTATCCAGCCTAATATCCTACCCCCAACTCCCTGCACCCTAACCTTCTGCAGCAATCTTTTGTGAGGCACCTTATCAAATGCGTTTTGAAAATCCAAAAACACCATATCCACCAGTTCCCCTCTATCTACTGCACTAGTCACTTCCTCATAGGACTCCAATAAAGTCGTCAAGCACGACTTCCTTTTAACGAATCCGTGCTGTGACTTCCCCTTAATGAATCCGTGCCATCTGTAAGGATGGCAGATTCCCTTCCCTAAAGGATATTAGTGAACCAGATAGGTTTTTATTGACAATTGACAGTGGTTTTCTAGTGTTCAGTAGATTCTTAATTCCAGATTTTTATTGAATTCAAATTTTACCATCTGTGGGATTCGAAACCCCAGAAGATTAACCTGGAAACATTGTGCCACTGCTCCTGGCTGCAGTCCTGGTTTTTCTCTGTCTTTGTCTCTCTCTCTCTCCCCCTCCCTCTCTCTCTCTCTTTCTCTTTCTGGCTTTCTCTCTCTCTCACACGAGGTTTCTCAGACTCAGAGTGCTCTTCATGGTATCCTGCTCCACCTCTCAACCTCTCAAAGATACTGCTCTCTGCAGGGAGAGGTCCACATGGCCACCCAGTTCTTATGTTAGATGATCTGTCCCAACATTGCCACCGGCTGCTAAAGACTCCACTGCAATAATAAACAGCACAGTGGCACAGTGGTTAGCACTGCTGTCTCACAATAACAGGGACCCAAGTTCAATTCCATCCTTGGGTCACTGCCTGTGTGGAGTCTGCACATTCTTCCTGTGTCTGCGTTTCTTCTGAGTGTTCTGGTTTCCTCCACAGTCTGAAAGCCGTACTGGTTAGGTGTATTGGCTGTGCTAAATTCTCCTCAGTGTACCTAAATGGTCGACTAGGGGATTTCCACAGTAACTTCATTGCAGTGTTAATGTAAGCCTACTTGTAACACTAACAAACAAACTTAAAACTTAAACAATGAAATACAACTGAGGGAGCTTCACAAGCTGACTCTAGCTTGCCACCACCTACTCAGCACAGTTCACAGCTACACTATAATTGTTGACATAGCTATCTTGAATGGGGAATGCCAAGATACAATAAGCAACGGAAATGATATAAAAATTGTGGCCAAAATTTGTGATATTAACTTTGGTGTACAGATTCCTAATGATTTCAGAGGGGAGTGAATAGTTGCAATTGTACTGAGCATAGGTGAGGCCACACTTGGAATGTCCTTATCAGAGGAAGGATGTCCTTGCTTCAGAGGGAGTACAGCGAGGGTTTCCCAAGCTGATTCCTGAGATGGCAGGTCTGTCATATGAGGAGAGACTAAGTCGGTTAAGATTGTATTCATTGGAGTTTAGAAGAGTGAGAAGACAGACAGGGTGGCACAGTGGTTAGCACTACTGCCTCACAATGCCAGGGACCCGGATGCGATTCCTGGCTTGGGTCACTGTCTATGTGGACTTTGTACATTTGCCCCGTGTCTGTGTGGGTTTCCTCCGCGTGCTCCAATTTCCTCTCACAGCCCGATAGACGTGCTGGTTAGGTGCATTGGCCGTGCCAAATACTCGTTTTGTATACCCAACCAAGTGCTGGAGAATGGTCACTAGGGCATTTTCACAGTAACTTCATTGCAGTGTTAATGTAAGCCTACTTGTTACGCTAATAAATAAAGTTTAAAAAAGGGGGTGGGGTAATAGAATTCTGGCAATAGAATTCTAACAGGGTTAGACAGGGTAGATTCAGAAAGAATGTTCCCAATGGTGGAGGAGTCAGAACTATGGGTCACAGTTTGAGGATAAGGGGTAAACCTTTTAGAACTGAGGTGAGGAGAAATTTCTTCATCCAGCAAGTGGTGAATGTGTGGAATTCACTCCTACAGAAAGTAGTTGAGGCCAAAATCATAAGACCATAAGACCATAGGAGCAGAATTAGGCCACTCGGCCCATCTGCTCTGCCATTCAATTATGGCTAATATTTTTTCTCATCCCCACGTGATGTGATTTCAAGAAGAAATTAAATATAACTCTTGGGGTTAAAAGGATCAAGATATATGAGGGAAAGGGGAGATCAGGATGTTGAATATCATGATCAATTATGATCATTATAAATGGTGGAGCAGACTGGAAGGGCTTAATGGTCTACTCCTGCTTCTAGTTTCTATGTTTCTATATCAAGACATGCTTGTTACATTTAGTGCACAGCATAGCCCTGAGAGAGCTGTAAGAATCCATAATCAGAAAAAAAGCAATGAAAGTTAATTACTAGGAACATCATACAAAAAACATTGTGTTGTATTCACAAGCAGGACGGGACCATGCAGAGTCTGACAATCATCTTATAAAGAGATAGCAGGCATACAAGCGGATTCCAATGAAAGTGACGCGAGCAAAATAGTTTCAGAGCAGTTTCGAATCCTGAACTGTGGGGTGGGGGCTGGGGGGGTGTGGGGGAATTAAATTCCTCTTCCAATGTTAAATTAGTTATTAAGACTCACCTCTACCCCAACCAGTATCACAGAAATATGCAGGATTGAATTGTAAGCTATTGTTGATTGAAGAATTCCACTCCCTAATGAAGATTCGAAAGGACAATGTTCTAATTAATGAAATTCTTAAAGCTGTAACACAACTCATGTAGTTTAAAAGGAAAAACTACATTGAAGCATTATTCCCTGTGGCATGCGCCTCCACTCTTGAAATTCGTGGTGCCACAGGCTAAAATTGGCTCCCTCACCTGCCACTCCAACTGATTTGAAAGGGACATGGAGTTTCAGCAGTAACACTGAATTCATCATGGCTTTTCCTTAACAGAGTGCATCCACCACTTTATTACCCAGCCCCATGTTAATGCAGACTCTCTTGCTCCTCACTCTCAGTTATTGCTAAGACTCTTCCCTCCTCACTCCCTCAGTTATTGCTGACAGTCTCCCTCCCTCCCTTACTACCTTAGTTAATGATGACACCTTCCTGTCCTCATTCTCTCAATTAATGCCATTACTCTCCTCCCTCACTCCCTCAATTTATGCTGTCACTCTCCCTACCTCACTCCTACAGTTAATGCCGTCACTCTACTCCCTCAGTCTCTCAGTTAATGATGTCACTCTCCCTCCCTCACTCCCTCAGTTAATGTGACACTCTCACTCCCTCACTCTCTCAGTTAAAGCCGTTGCTCTCCGCCTCTCATTCCCTCAGTTAATGCCATCACTCTCCCTCCCTCAGTCCCACAGTTAATGTCATCACTCTCCCTCACTCACTCCCTCAGTTAATGCTGTCACTTCACTCTCCGTCCCTCACTCAGTTAGTGCCATCACTCTCCCTCCCTCAGTCCCACAGTTAATGTCATCACTTTCCCTCACTCACTCCCTCAGTTAATGCTGTCACTCTCCCTCCCTCACTTCCTTGATTAATGCTGTCACTCTCACTCCCTCTCTCCCTCAGTTAATGCTGTCATTTTCCCTCCCTCCCTCACTCCCTCAGTTAATGCTGTCACTCTCACTCCCTCTCTTCCTCAGTTAATGCTGTCATTTTCCCTCCCTCCCTCACTCCCTTGGTTAATGCTGTCACTCTCACTCCCTCCCATATTCAGTTAATGCTGTCACTCTCCCTTCCTCAGTTAATGCCATCACTCTCATTCCTTCACTTGCTGAGTTAATGCTGTCACTCTCTCTTCCTCAGTTAATGCCGTCACTGTCACTTGCTCACTCCCTCAGCTAATGCCTTCACTCCCACTTCCTCTCTCCCTCAGTTACTGCTGTCACTTTCCCTCTCTCAGTCCCTGAGTTAATGCTTTACTCTCACTCCCTCATTTTCTCAGTTACTGCTGCCTACCCAAAGTCCATGAAAGAAAGATAAGTTCACAAGATTGTTTGCTACCATTCTTGTGGATCATAGAGGAGCGTGGCTGATGCCACTTCAGGATGTCACAGGATGAAAGCAAATTGGCAGAAACGTTTAGGAGTCTATTGTGTATGGACAGCTTCTTCATAATACCAATAGTAAACCTGTGGTGTTTAAATATAGCTTCAGAACAGTGTCCAATTCTGGTTATTGAGACTCAAGAGAGACATCATCTTGCAAACCTGCGCCCTCGACCAACTGAGAGAACCACCCTTGACCCTCAGAGAGAAAAATAATTCTTCTCAACTGCATCTCAAATGGGACACCCCTTCTTTTTAAATGGTGTCCCGTTGTTTTAGTCTTCCTCACTACGGAAACAACCTCTCAGCATCCAGTCTGTCCAGTCCCCTCAAGAACATTATCCCTCTTGTTCCAAAGTCCGCAAGTCTTGAAGGGAGGCTGAGGCATAGTGGTATGTCACTGAGCTAGTAATCCAGAGACCCAGGATAATGTTCTGGGGACGTGGGTTCAAATCCTGCCATGGCAGATGGTGAAATTTGAATTCAATAACAATCTGGAATTATGAATCTACTGATGACCATGGAACCATTGTCAATTGTCTTAAAAATCCATCTAGTTCACTGATGTCTCTTAGAGAAGGAAATCTGCTGTCCTTGCCTGGTCTGGCCTACACTTGATTCCAGAGCCACAGCAATGTTGTTGCCTCTCAACTGCCGTCAGGAATGGGCAATAAATGCTGGCCCAGTCAGTGACCCCACATTCCATGAAGGAATAAAAAAAAAGCAGAAGAGCAACAGGTGCATGGGAACTACATCTCCAAATCCCATACAGACATGTTTCCTTGTTACATGGTTAAATATTTGGATGCCCTATCCCTTCCTGATGTAGAGATGCCAGTGTTGGATTGGGGTAAATACAGTAAGAAGTCTCACAACACCAGGTTTAGGTCCAACTAATTTATTTGATAGTAATCCCACAAGCTTTCAGAAACAATGTTCCTTCATCAGGTGTGTGGAAGGTTCTGATCAGAGAAAGGCATATAAAGACACACACAGTTTACAGAATACTGATTAGAATTTAAGTCTTTGCAGCTATCTGTAACCGCAATGATTTGTCTGGGCTTGTAAAATCTCACCTACTGAGACAATACACATCTCTTTAACCTATGCTAATGCTATCTCCACTCACATTGTCTGCATCTTTAAGACTTGAATAGCAGGTTAGCTGCAAAGACTTGCATTCTAATCAGTATTCTGTAAATTGTGTGTGTCTCTAAATGCCTTTCTCTGATCAGAATCTTCCACACACCTGACGAAGAAACACCATTTCCGAAAGCTTGTGGGATTACTATCAAATAAACTGGTTGGACTTAAACCTGGTATTGTGAGACTTCTTGCTGTGAGAACACCTTCATCACATAGACTGCAGTGGCTCAAGAAGGAAGCTCACTGTAAACACTTTCCAAAAGCAATTCAAGGTGGCACCAAATGCCCAGTGATGCTCACATCTTGTGAATGGAAGAGACCCAAGTGCTGGAGACACAGGCTGGGATTTTCCATCCCTGCCTCTGCCTCCAGTGTGTGTTTTCCTGTGGTGGAGGTGACTCGCCATTGATCGCCAGCAGAATCTTCTGGTCCTGCTGAAGTCAATTGTTCTCTGCTGGCTTCACTGCCGTGGGAACCATCGCGGGGAATTGCCTTCAATGGGACCAGATCCTGCCAGCAGGAAAAGCTGGAAAATCCCAACCATTGATGCAGCCAAGATGAATGAGTACATTATGGGTCTGGAAAGATGGGTTTTCCAGACTTGGGGCGATGCAATGGCACGGTAGTTAGCACTGCTGTCTCACAGTGCCAGGGACCCAGATTTGATTCCCGACTTCGGGTCACTGTCTGTGCAGAGTCTGCATGTTCTCCCCATGTTTGTGTGGGTTTTCTCCGGGTGCTCCGGTTTCCTTCCACAGTTCAAAGATGAGTGGGTTATGTGGATTGGCCATGCTAAATTGTCCTTTAGTGTCAGGGTGACTAGCTGGGATAAATACATGGAGTTGTAGGGGTAAGGACTGGGTGGTTGGGACAGACTCGAAGGGCCAAATGGCCTCATCTTGCACTTAGAATTCTATGAAAGGAGAGAACTGGAAGGTAACATTATAGAGATAATAAGATTGTAAAGGCTATGGAAAATTAATCCACAAGTTTACTTTAGATTAAATCACCAAGTTGACAATCTGTGGCAATACTGGTACAATGTCCCTTTCAGCACCATTCTCCATATCTGGCACTGTGGCCTCAATGAATCACATTGCCATTAGCACCAACGGACAGAAGCTGTGCACCTTTGGCAATGTTCCCAAAAATGAGCCGGATCGAGGCTACCCAAA
This sequence comes from Sphyrna mokarran, assembly GCA_024679065.1. Taxonomy (NCBI): domain Eukaryota; kingdom Metazoa; phylum Chordata; class Chondrichthyes; order Carcharhiniformes; family Carcharhinidae; genus Sphyrna; species Sphyrna mokarran. The sequence continues at coordinate 8,928,554 of JAGIQG010000034.1, forward strand.
TATTTTAATGTTTGGATTAAATATTTTAATCCAATCAACAGAGAGAGAGAGGACCATCACACTGTAATGCAGTAAATTTTAAGAAGGCCATGACTGGAATTAAAAGTGACTGAATTAATGAATACATAAAGAAGCAATTACTCCATAATAGATCGGTGTGTTTTTAGTGAGCATAAGCTTGGGACCTGAATACAGGCACCAAGCTTGTAGTTATCAATGTACATGCTGCCGTGGACAGAATGGCAACAAGGCAAACACATCTGACTGCTTGTTTGTCACAGCCAAGATGGCTCTGAAATAAATTTCTAAGAAATTGGCCGAAATCCTACCACCCATCATGCCGGCAGGACTTATGGTTTTATTTATTAGTCACAAGTAAGGCTTACATTAATGCTGCAATGAAGTTACTATGAAAATCCCCTAGTCGCCACAGTCCAGTGTCTGTCTGGGTCAATGTACCTAACCAGCATGTCTTTCAGAATGTGGGAGGAAACTGGAGCACTCGGAGGAAACCCATGGAGACACAGGGAGAATGTACAAATTCCTCACAGACAGTGACCCAAGCCGGGAATCGAACCCGGGTCCCTGAAGCTATGAGGCAGCAGTGCTAACCACTTTCTCTCCCACCGCACTGAATGGAGGTTTGGCCGGCTGCCAAATTCTCCAACCTCACTGCAGTGGGAGGGTGGCATGAATGGCCAGTAAGATCACGCCAGTTGTGTTTACCGCCCTGCACTCCAGTGTAATGTACAACATATTAACATGCGGGCCCCAATACCCATTCTGTTTTGTGAATGGGGCAGGGTGGGGAGGAATGAGGAAGGATTTCAGGATATGTATGAAGGATATGAGACTGAGCATCCTGCAACGTTTGATGGCAAGACAGATTTTAAGTATTTCTGGTTGGTTCTGGCAGGCACATAGATTGGATGAGATTTTGTTTTTATTATTCATTTGTGGGACATGGACATCACTGGCCGGCCAGCATTTATTGCCCATCCCTAGTTGCCCCAGGGCAGTTGAGAATCACCCACATTGTTGTGGCTGTGGAGTCACACGTAGGTCAGACCAGGTAAGAGTGGCAGATTTTCTTCCTGAAAGAGCATTAGTGAACCAAATGGTTTTTCCGACAATCAGAAATGGTTTCATGGTCATAAGTAGATTCTTAATTCCAGGTATTTTTTTATTGAATTCAAATTCCACTATCTACTGTGGCCGAAATCGAACACCCAGAACATTAACTGAATTTCTAGATTAATAGTCTAGCAATAATACCACTAGGCCATCACCTGCCCTCAGGGTGGGTCAAAGGCTTCAGTGGATAGAAAGGAGTTGGAGAGCTTGGACCTTGTGAAGAGTTTAGACAATGCAAAAGAGGATGTAGGGTTGGAATTTGGGAGAGGTCTGCAATTGGTGAGAAATGGGCTGGAGATTACATGGTGTGTGCAGTGATTAGTTTATTGGGCTTGGAGGAAGCATCTCTGGATCTCTTGGCCCACAGGCAATGCTGTAAAGGCACTTATTTCACCCATACATCTCATCTATACTGGCCTGTTTTACCTGTCACATTTCCCAATATCTGGAATACCCACATGACATGTTAAAAATAAAGGATATGTTAAAATGGTTAAAAACTGCAAGGTTGGATGAAAGTGGATGAGCTTTAGTTTAAGTCTGGTGTTTTTTCAAGCCTATCCAAACTACCTGTTCCTGTTAAAATTATTCTCTTTGTGCCACACAATAAGGCTAATTGAAGACAACAATTAAAAAATGTAACCCTGGAAAGATAGAGTGCAGAAGGACACCATTTATCCCATTGTGCCTGTCTCTTTGGATGAACAAGCCAATAGTTTCACTCTCCTGATCTTTGCCCATAGCCCTACAATCGTCACTGCCTGTCACTACCATTGAGAAGGACAAAGAGAGCACCACCTCCTGGAAGTCCTCCTCCAAGCCACTCGCCATGGCACAGTGGTTAGCTGCCTCACAGCGCCAATGACCTGGGTTAGATTCCAGGCTTGGGTGACTGTCTGCACGTTCTCTCTGTATCTGTGTGGGTTTTCTCCGGTGTTCTGGTTTCCTCCCACAGTCCGAAAAATTTGCTGGTTAGATGCATTGGCCGTGTTAAATTCTCCCTCAGCTTACCCAAACAAGTAACAGAGTGTGGCAACTAGGAGATTTTCATTGCAGTGTTAACATAACCCTACTTGTGACACTAATAACTAAAACAAAGTCCTGAATTGGAAATATATCGGCCTTTCTTCACTGTCTCTGGGTCGAAATCCTGGATTTCCCTCTCTGAGAGCACTATGGGTGTACCTATATCACATAGTCTTTAGCAGTTCAAGAAGGTGGTTCACCATCACCTTCTCAAGGGACAATTAGGTTTGGGCAACAAATGCTGGCCTAGCCAGCGATGCCCACATTCTGTGAATGAATAAACAAAACCTCACAGGTTCATCAAGACTGGCTTTCAAAACAGAATTGGACAATGAACTGAAAAGGAAAAAGTGCCCATTCCCTTCTTGCAAATCTGACATGACAAGCAAGTATTAAAAAAAAGATAGATTTCACTTGAATTGTTGCGTTTTTCTTGCAAACAGCGGAGTGAGCCCTTTGAGAAGCTAACACTGGTCATCAGCAAGCTTGCAGCTGTGATAAGGAAAGAGGTTGAGTTGTAGCTTTGATCCAACAGTGTTTATGAGCATTCAGTTGAACACCATCATCCCTGGTGCTTGGCGAGGAACAATTGGCTCCCACCCTAGCTCCAGTTCAAAGGCAGTGAGAAGCCGATTATGTCCCATTCTATTAGCGTGATCCCCTGGAACATTGTACAACTCAACATATTCAGCTGGTTTTCGTCAGGTAATGTGAAAGCTACGCCATGTTTATTTTGACATTGCTCATGGCATGGGTCATAGGGCATGATTTTAGCATTTCTGAAGCTAAGAGTTCAAATCTTGCTCTAGCTGATGGTACTTCAGGCTGTTTTTAAAGTATGTTTAAGTTTATATATTAGTAAAAAGTAGGCAGTTTTAGACACTGCCAGCTCCTGCAAATAGCTACAAGGGAATAGCCGGACTATCAGTTTAGAATAAAGAACACCCGGCTCTCCTTCAAAAATGTCATGGGATCTTTTATATCCAACTGAAAGGACCTGAGTTTAACATCTCACCTGAAGAGCAGCACAACTGAGACTGGAACATTCCTTCAGAGGCTGTGGCAACATGGTGGCACAGTAGTTAGCATTGCTGTCTCTCAGCAAGAAGTCACAATACCAGGTTAAAATCCAACACGTTTATTTGGTAGCACAAGCCACTAGCTTTCAGAGCGCTTCTTGTTCATTAGATAAGTGGGAGTTCTGTTCGCAAACAGGGTATAGAAAGACTCAAACTCAATTTACAAAATAATTGTTAGAATGCGAGTCTTTACAGGTAATCAAGTTTTAAAGCTGCAGATAATGTGAGTAGAGAGAGGGTTAAGCATAGGTTAAAGAAATGTGTACTGTCTCCAGCTAGGATAGTTAGTGAGATTTTGCAAGCCCAGGCAAGTTGTGGGGGTTACAGATAGTGTGACATGAACCCAAGATTCCAGTTGAGGCTGTCCTCATGTGTGCAGAACTTGTCTATCAGTCTCTGTTTAGTGACTTTACGTTGTCGTGTTCATGAAGGCTGCCTTGGAGAACACTCACCTGAAAATCAGAGGCCGAATGCCCGTGACCACTGAAGTGTTCCCCAACAGGAAGAGGACACTCTTGCCTGGTGATTGTTGAATGGTGTTCATTCATCCGTTGTCGTAGCGTCTGCATGGTCTCCCCAGTGTACCATGCCTTGGGACATACTTTCCTGCAGCATATCAGATAGACAACGTTGGCCAAGTTGCAAGAGTACGTACCGTGTACCTGGTGGATGTGTTCTCACATGAGATAATGGCATCCGTGTCAATGATCTGCAGAGGTTGCAGAGTGGTAGGATTGTGTGGTAGTCACGGTTCTCCTGAAGGCTGGGTAGTTTGCTATGGACAATGGTCTGTTTGAGGTTGTTTGGTTATTTGAAGGCAAGAAGTGAAGGCATGAGGATGGCCTTGGCGAGATCTTCGCCTTCATCGACGACATGTTGAAGGCTCCAGAGAAGATGTCATAGCTAAATTGTCCCTTAGTGTCCCAGAATGTGTAGTTTAGGTATATTAGCCATGCAAAATGTGTGGCATTACACCGATAGGGTGGCTGAAAGGGCCTTGTTGTGGGAATATTTCAAGTGTGGTCAAAAGGTCAATGACACTGCTCACTGTTGGCAGAACTGGGAAATTCCATTGTCTATCCATTGAATGACTGATGTCTATTTGATACAGAACTTTTCAATTCTATTCTTCTTGAAACAAAGACTTATGCTTGTTTTTTTAATGCTTTACTAATATAATTCTTAGTGATTTCTTGGTGAGGTTGTATAAGACATTGGTGAAGCCGAATTTAGAGTATTGTGTGCAGTTTTGCTCACCTAATTACAGGAAGGATATTAATAAGATTGAAAGAGTGCAGAGAAGGTTTACAAAGATGTTGCCGGGACTTGAGAAACTGAGTTACAGAGAAAGGTTGAATAGGTTGGGACTTCATTTCCCCCTGGAGCCTAGAAGAATGAGGGGGGATTTGGTGGAGGTGTATAAAATTATAATGAATATAGATTAGAGTGAATGCAAATAGGCTTTTCCACAGAGGCTAGGGGAGAAAAAAATTAGAGGACTTGGGTTAAGGGTGAAGGGGAAAAAGTTTAAAGGGAATATTAGAAGTGGCTTCTTCACACAGAGAGTAGTGAGAGTGTGGAATGAGCTGCCAGATGAAGTGGTAAATGCAGGCTCAATTTTAACATTTCAGAAAAATTTGAACAGGTACATGGATGAGAGGGGTGTGGAGGATTATAGTCCAGCTGCAGGTCAGTGGGACTAGGCAGAAAAATTGTTTGGCACAGCCAAAAAGGGCCAGAAGGTCTGTTTCTGTGCTGTAGTGTTCTATGGTTCCACTGTTTTATGATTGACATATTTGTAATTTGGAGTCCCTTTGTTCGTCTAGCCCACCTACTCTTGCAACTTCCCAGTCATAAGTAACCTTCCTATCAGAATGTACAATGTCCCATTTATCTGTGTTGAACTTCAGTTCTGTCCTCCTGCAAATTGTTGCAGTTCTCAGCATTGACTAACCACCTCCCAGCTTACATGAGATAGAACACAAACTAACTTAAAAAGACGGAGGTGGTTATGGATCACAAAAGGTGAGGATGCAGGTACATGAAGTAATTAGAAAAGTTAATAGAATGTTATCGTCTGTTGTGAGGAAAATTGATTACAAAAGTAGGGAGATTATGTTTCAGTTGTATAGGGCACTGGTGAGATCACCTTTGGAGTATTGTGTAGGGCACTGGTTTTCTTCTTTAAGGAGAGATATGAATGCATTAGAAACAATTCAGTGAAGATTTCATAGCAGGAATAGACAAGTTGTTTTATGGGGAAAGATTGGAGAGGTCAGATTTGTATCCACTGGGGCTTAGAAGAGTAAGAGGTAACTTGATCAATACTGTTAAGATCTGAAAGGGTGGATGTGGAGAGAATATTTTCTCTTGTGGGGGAGTCTTGAACCAAGGGTCAAGGGTCACTGTCTAAAAATAAGGAATTGTTCATTTAAGGCAGTGATGAGGAGAAATCTTTTATCTCAGAGAGTGGTGAGTCTTTTGGAACTCACTTCCTCAGAAAATAGTGGAAGCAATCTTTTAAGCCAGAGCTAGATAGGGTTTTGATAAGCAAGAGGGTGAAAGGTTATTGAGTATAGGTGCGAATGTATTGTTGAGATGCTGGTCCTGGAAAGGGTACAGAGAAGGTTCACAAGAATGATCCCAGGAATGAAAAGCTTGCCGTATGAGGAGTATTTGAGGACTCTGGGTCTGTGCTCAATGGAATTTAGAAGGATGAGGTGGGGATCTCATTGAACCTTACATAATATTGAAAGGCTTGGATAGCGAACGTGGAGAATATGTTTCCATTAGTAGGACAGACTAAGATCCGAGGGCACAGACTCCCTACTTTTGTAATCAATTTTCCTCACAACAGATGATAACATTCTATTAACTTTCCTAATTACTTGCTGTACCTGCATCCTCACCTTTTGTGATCCGAGGGTACAAACTCAAAGTATAGGGACAACCCTTTAGAAATGAGATGAGGAGTAATTTCTTCAGTCACAGGGTGGTGAATCTGTGGAATTCATTGCCGCAGGAGGTTGTGGAGGCTGGGTCATTGAGTGTAGTTAAGACATAGATAGGTTCTTGATTGTAAGGGATCAAAGATTATGAGGAAAAGGTGGGAGGATAGAATTGAGAAACATATCATGATGGAGCAGACTCAATGGGTCGAATGGCCCTGTATCTTTTTGTCTTATAATCAGATTGGCCATGATCTTATTGAATGGCAAGCAGGACCAAATGGCTTACACCTGCCCCTGATTCATGTTTGTGTGTGTAATATTTGTCACAGAACTGTTGACAGGGGGTGGGATTTATCTAATGGAGTGTTTCAAGGGTGCGCAAATGTCACCAACTGCTATACAACAATTCAAAAGTAATTCTGCATCCACTGATGCTTACACTGAGTTATCTGAGAAGTCTGATGTGTCTATGCACATGCTCCATTGGAGGCACTAAACACTGTTGGGCCTCTTGTTAAGAAGCAATGGAACTAAACTGTATCTGTGTCCGCTTGTTAAATTGCATCAGGATCATTGACCTGTAGTGACAAAGTAACTCACTGGGCACATATCAACATCCAAACAGAAATGCAACTTTTGGATACTGGCCAAAAATCTTTTTTTTATTAATTCATTGGCTGACCAGCATTTATTGTCCATCCCTAGTTGCACTTGGAGGGTGATTGAGAATCAACTGCTATGGGTCTGGAGTCACATGTCTGCCAGACCAGGTAAGCATGGCAGATTTCTTTCCCTAAAAGGGATATTAGTGACCCGGATGGGTTTTTCCGACAGTTGACAATGGATCTTCAGTAGATTTTAATTCCAGATATTTTTTATTGAATTTAAATTCTGCCATCTACTGTGATGGGATTCGAACTTTGATCCCCAGAACATTAGCTGAGCTTCTGGATGAATAGTCTGGTGATAATGCTGCTAAGTCATCACCTCTCCAGTCTCCGGCAGTTCACACTGGTGGGATCTTCTGGTCCTACTAATAATGTAGTCCTGCCACAGGATTCCTGGTGATATGGGGTGAAGTCAATAGGATATCCCTCAGACAATGGTGGGATTGCTGTCAAATGGCCTGCAGCTTGCTGCCATGTGAAACATGCTGCGGGGAGGCTAGAGAATTCGTCCCCCCATTATCTTTTCAGCATCTGAAAGAAGAAGAGTCCTTTAACCAACAATTCACCCTCTGTTATCAACGCAATGTTTATGAATGAAGCCTCAACAATCTTTAATGGATCTCAATCATGTTGTTTTGTTACTGGCAAGGGAGGAGGAGGAAGCTGAGGAATGGGATTAATGTAGTATTAAAGGCAATTTATTGATCTTTATCAAGTGCCACTTTGGACTGAATGTGGCTGCTTTGAAAACAGCACAATCCCAAATACTTTTTAGACGTTGTTGTTTTTGAAGTACAGTAACTTCTTTTGAAGATAAATGCAGTTTTCTGTTTGTCCCCAAGACCCAATGTTAGTGCTCCTCTTGTCCATGGTAATTGGTGTCTTTGTTCTGTGGTGAGGCAGTCCTTTATTGTCTCATCCAGGAGCCACTCTTCATGTGCAAAAGTTAGGAGCAGGAGTAGGCCATTTGGCTCTTTGAGCCTGCCCTATCATTCATAAGTGGCTGATCTGATTGTGGCCTCAACTCTACTCTGTCTGTATCCCTCCTCCCCAAAAAACCCTTAACTTCATTGTTGATCAGTAATCAGTCTTGAATATATTCAATGACCCAGTCCCTGTGGCTCTCTGGGGAAGAGAATTCCATAGACTAATGGCCCTCTGAGAGAAGATGGTTCTCCTTATTTTCACTAATCAGAGCCAAGTACTCACCTTGTTCTGACCTGTACTCCTCATGAACATTTCAATATTATCCAATGTGGGATAATGGCTAAGGGCAGAAGGAGGAAGAACCCTCGTTGAATTTTCTCTGCCTTTTGTCTCGCGACACCTGGACCAATTGTCTCTCAACTAAGCGTCAATAATGGTTCAGCTGTAATATTTGCACCGTAGTCAGAAGACTGTAGACCTAGAGTCACAATTCAAATAGATCTAGATTCACAATTCAAAGGAATCAAAGCAGTTAATCCACTGTTGCACTATTGGAAACACTGGGTATGATTTTCCAGCTGTCCCTGCTGGCAGGATCTTTTGGTCATGCCAATGACAGCTCCAAACCTTTGGGATCCCCAGCAGTGGAGCTTGCAAACAACTGGAAACCCTGTTGACAGGGATGGGACTGAAAAATTTCACCCACTCTCTTCTGTAAAGTGAGGTCTGGCCTGCCCATCTCTTAAAATCACTTGGCATTATTTTGCAGTGGAATCGGGAAGTTATCCCTGGATCCTGGCTAATATTTTTCACTGAATCAGCACCTAAATAGAGGTGATCTGGCCATTGGCACATTACTCTGTGGGAACTTGCTACCAGCAAATTTTTTGAGGTATTTCCAATATTACAACAGTAATTAATACTTCAAACATACATCATTGGCGCACACATGCATATACAAATACATACACACACACATGTACCCACATGCACACATAGACACACCTGTGCACACAAACATGCACGCACGCACACACACACATGCACACACAAACACACACACACATAGATACATACGTACACAAACGAACACACAGGCAGACATACCCACATACTCACACACATTCCTGATTTTTGGATCAAAAGGCATTTTGATGAAATAATTTTTAATTACTGTCCCTGAACCTTGAGAGTGGCCTAAAGGTCCTCATGCCAAATGCAGCTGTTTCTCAATTATTTTGCGGTCAAATTTCCTGGCACCGATATACTCTTTTAGATCTGATTTTATATTACTGGGGTGTTATACACAATGTGAAGGCACAGCCATTAACACAAACTTGAAGAGTTATTGATCCTCCATTGTTGACCCTGGAAAATGTGTCTTCAGAAGGACTTGCTAGACATTCAGGTTTGCTTCCGCACATTGAAGGCTCCGCACTGCAGGTTTATTCTTTGCCTGTTGGTGATCTCTGTGGAATCTTTTAACCAAGTGAAAGGCTCCAGTGCAATACTGAGGGAGTGCTACACTGTTGAAGATGCTTTTTTGGGTCAACATGTGATAGCGAAAGCTGCTATATAAGTTTTGTTTCTCCCTGCAGCATTCAGGTGAGTCTGCAGTCCAGTTTCATTATGCTTACTCCTGGGGAAGAAAACTGAGGGTTTAAGTCCCACTCCAGTACTCGGGCATTGAATCCAGGCTGATCTGCTACTGTAACAACAATAGCAATACAATAACACAAACAGGCATTTATGTAGCATCTTAAACTATGGTGAAATCCAACAAGGTGCTTCATGGAACACTGATCAAACACAACTTGAAGCTGAGTTCCATAAGGAAACATTAGTTCAGAGAACATACAATTGATTGAGTTCATATAGTGCAGAAGGAAGCCATTCAACCTATTTGGCCAACAATGACAACAATTCCATCCAGGCCCTGACCCTGTAACTCCATGTACTTACCCTGCTAACCCCCTGACACTAAATGACAATTTAGCATGGCCAACCAATCTAACCTGTACATTTTTAGACATTAAGGGGCAATTTAGCATGGCCAATCCATCTAACCTGCACGTCTTTTGGACGCTAAGGGGCAATTTAGCATAGTCAATCCACCAAACTCATACATTTTTGGACTGTGGGAGGAAACCAGATGCACCCAAAAAAAACACAGACAGTCATCCAAGGCTGGAATTGAACCCAGGTCCTTGATAATGTGAGACAGCAGTACTAACAACTCTGCCATCCTACTGCTGACTTGGAGAAAAAGGTCGGTTTTATGATGTGTTGAGGGATGATAAATTGCAAAGAATTCAGGAGAGAATTTTGGAACTTAAGGCAGAACCAGCCATAGTGGAGTTCTTAAATTCCTTAATGTGCAAAAGGAGCGAATTGGAGGGATTCTCGGTTGGATTGAAGAAGGTTACTGAGATAGGGAGGCCATGGAGGGATTGGAAGTCAAGGATGACAATTTAAAAATGGAAAGATTGCCAGGTAGGGAACCAATTAGGTCAACCCAAGCATGGTGAATATACGGCATTTATTATGAGCTGCAATACAGACAACAATTTAGGATGAATTAAATAGTAGATAATGGGAGGTGGGTTAGGAAAGAACTGGAATAGTCAACTTATTTAATGACTGAAATGAGGTAGATATTCCAGCACAGTACTGACAGAATAGCACAGCGATTAGCACTGCTGTCTCACAGCATCAGGGTCCTGGGTTCAATTCCAACTTTGGGCGATTGTGTGGAGTTTGCCTGTTCTCCCCATGTCTGTGTGTATTTTCTCCCACAATCCAAAGATTTACAGGGTTTGGGAGATTGGCAATGCTAAATTGCCCTTTTGTGTTAAGTGGATTATCAGAGAAATATGTGGGGATAGAGTCTGGGTGGGATTGTTGCAGGTTTGATGGGCCGAATGACCTCTTTCTGCACTATATGAATTCTATAAGAATAGAGAATACATACATGAATTCGCTGTGGTGATGCAAGAACATTATTACAGAATATCTGCTTTGATTTTTCTTCTCCAAAACCAACTTTAAATCATTCCTCAGTACACCTGCAATTATTAGGTCATATCTTCACATATCAAGGACAAAAAACACTTTTCCAAGAGCATTCACATTGAAAACAACTGTAAGCAAAAAAAAAGCCTACCCCCTGTAGTTAGCAGTATATGAGGATTGGTATCCTGCTGTGTTTTCAAGGTTTTAATCAGATTGTGGGCTTCAGTTGACAGATAGTGCATAGTCTTTCTACTTGTATGCTACGATATACCAAAGTCCCTTGAGTATATTTTCCCCTTCTGACAATCTCTGAGCCATTGTTTCTTCCTTTTCTCAGTAATTCTCATTGTCTGTTTTTTCTTAACAACACACTCATCAAGGTGATCAAAGTCAGTCAAGGAGAGTGGAAAACGTTTGTCACAAAATGTCAGCACTAATTTCTCCCAGGATGGCGGGGAGACCTGCCAGGGTTAGAAATGGAACTCATAATCCTACAATGCAGATGGAGGCCATTTGGCCCATCGAGTCTGCACTGACCACAATCCCACCTAGGACCTATCCCCATAACCCCATGCACCCATCCTAGCTAGTCTCTCTGACAACTGAGGGGTAATTTAATATTGCTAACCCACCTCACCAACACATCTTTGGGCAAGGTCAATCTATCCAACCCACACATCTTGTGGGAGGAACCAGGAGCACCCAGAGGAAACCCACACAGGCAAGGGAGAACGTGGAAACTCCATGAAGACAGTGACCCAAGCCAGGAATTGAACCCAGGTCCCTGGCAGTGTAAGGTGGCAGTGCTAACCATTGTTCCACTATGTCGCTCATCGCGCTCTGAGTTCTCTTTTGCTCTATCCCCTCAGTGACATATTTTCATTTCACAGTCAGCCAAGTGCTACATTATGAGCCTTTAGAAATGTAGGCATCTCATCAAGGTCTGATGATTCAGTCCAGCACTGAGGAGCTACGCACTACTGTCAATGCCAACTTCTTCAGGTGGACCATTGAACAAAAGCCCTGTTTGTCCACCCATGAGTGATCATCATTCTCCATGAAGTTCTCGCAATAGTATTTACTGCTCAGCCAACACCACCGAAGCAGACAAAAGGTTGGTTCATCTTAGAATCATAGGGGTGAATTTTCCCATCCCCCCGCCAAGGGGATCCTAGTGAGTGATGGACGGACCCTGGAAAGGTCCATTGACTGCAGGCAAGACTTTCTGGTTTTGGGGCAAGTGCAGCTGAAAATTTCCACCCATGCAATTATAGAATCCCTACATTGCATAAGAGATCATTTAGCTCATTGAGTCTGCACTGACTGTCAGCGAATTTTACCCAGGCCTCTGCCCTGCACTATCCCTGCCATCCCACATATTTAATATGGCTAATCCCCCTAACCGACACATTTTTGACATTAGAAAGCAATTTAGCCTGGCCAATCCACCGAACCTGCACATCTTTGGAGTGTAGGAGGAAACCGGAGCACTTGGAGAAAATCCATGCAGACATTGGGAAATGTGTAAATTTCTCAAAGTCACCCGAGGCTGAAATGGAACCCTGGTCTCTGGTGTAGTGAGACAGCAGTGTTCACCACTGTGCCACCCACTAAGGGCCAGAAACCAATCAGAAAAATGGAGAGTTCAGGTAGGAATGGAACTTGTTAAGTTCCATTCTTGCTGGAAGAAGTTAAAAGCATTGAGACTATGAAAGGATTGACAGACATGTGTAAACATTACATCTTATGTTTGATATTCTGGTGAAACTAGAAGGCAGTGCAAGTTGGCAAATGTGATGGTGACTAGTTCGCAGCACAAAGAACAAAGTAAATTACAGCAGGAACAGGCCCTTCAGCACTCCTGCAGTGGCCATGCTGCCCAACTGAACTAAAACCTCCTACTCTTCCAAGGACCATATTCCTTCTATTCTCATCCTATTCATTTATTTGTCCAGACACCTCTTAAAAGTCACTAACATATCTGCTTCCACTATCTCCCTCGGCAGCCAGTTCCAGGTACCCCTCATCCTCCGTGTAAAACAATTTGCCTCGTACATCTCTTTTAAAACTTGCCTCTTGCACCTTAAACTTATGGCTCCTAGTAATTGACTCTTCCATCTTGAAAAAAAGCTTCTGACTATCCACTCTGTCCATGTCCCTCATAATCTTGTAGACTTCTATCAGAATTTATGACCTTATTCTTTCACAGAATGTGGGCATTGCTGACAAGGCTAGCATTTGTTTTTCATGGCTTGCTAGGGCCATTTCAGAGGACTGTTAGCAGTGATACCACATCCAGAGCTACTTGTGTGGCTCTGGAGTCACAAGTAGGCCAGACCGGGTAAAGATGGCAGATTTCCTTCTCTAAAGGATAAGAGTGAACCAGATGATTTTTTTTGCAACAATTGATGATAGCTTTGCAATTCACCATTACAGAGACTAGCTTTCAATTCCAGATTTCATTAATTGAATTTATCATAGGGTGGCATTTGAATCCATAGGATTACTATATATTAAGTTTATTTATTAGAGTCTCTAGTAGGCTTAGAGTAACAGTGAAATGAAGTTATTGTGAAAATCCCCCAGTTGCCACACTCTGGAGCCTGTTCAGGTGCAGTGAGGGAGACTTTAGCATGGCCAATGCACCGAACCAGCATGCCTTTTGGACTGTGGGAGAAAACTGGAGCACCCAGAGGAAACCCACACTGATACAGAGAGAATGTACAGACTTTGTACAGACAGTTACCCAAGCTGGGAATTAACCTATTGTCCCTGGTGCTGTGAAGCAGCAGTGCTAACCACTGTGTCATCTCAGAGATATTGGATGGGATTTCTACACCCTCTCTCACCCACGCATATTTTGCCACTGTGCTGCTAGATCAGTGATATTACTATGACACCATCTGTGCAAACAAGTGCAGGTTAGGTGGATTGGCCATGGTAAATTGTTCCTTAGTGTCAGGGGCATTAGCAGGATAAATAAATATTAGCAGGGGATAGGGGTTGGATGGAGTTGTTGTCAGTGCAGGTTCAATGGGCCACTTTGCCTCCCTCTACATTTTAGGGTTCTATGATTCTATGGTAGAATATAAGCAGTAGATTTTTAGAAGGCTGAAGTCTTCAGAAGACGTAGGTTGGAAGACAAACCAATAGACTACTTGTCTAATTATGCCCAAAAGTAATAAAGGCAGGACTAAGGATTTCAGGAGCTGATGAACTGAGATGGAGGTAGAGATGATGAAGGACGATGTTACAGATGTGGTTTTATGTGATAAAGACATCATATGGTTGGAATTTGATAAGGTATAGTTGAGCCATACAATAATATTTGAACCATATAATAATCCTTGCTGTTCTGTGACCAGGATTTCATCATAGAGTGCCATCTTCCAGGCTCCTTAACAATATAACTATTTGGTGTCCTGCAGCTTTCATTACATTGCCTTATAGCTGAATGCAGCTATAAATGGAACTAAACTTTCAATTACCTAAATCACGCGTACTTAGTGCAAAGTAGGAATTGCCAAAGCTTCCATTTAATTCTGTTACTTTGCACCAATTGGGAGTTGGAACAGGTGAGCCGTTTGTTTATCCTTCCATTAACAACAATGACGCTCCAAAAACGCCTGTATCTAAGTAGCTCAAAGAATTCAAGCAACCTAGTGAAGCTCTAGCAGGTGCAAGCTCTCGAAAGCGAGCCACCTTCTTGAGTTGCTACAGTCCACGTTATATTGACTGCAGGGGCACTGAACAGCAGGTGGTGCATTTAATGGGCACCTGGGTCAATATTGCCCATTTATTCCTTGACTGCTCTAAACTGGGAATGTCACACACTCTCCGACGAGGTCTCTAGCTAGTTTTGCCATTTCAGTTTTATTCAGTGAGCAGTGTTAATTTAGTAAGAGATAATTGCAGGGAAATGTGCACCTCCAGTAGGCCTTGCTGTGATTAGGAAATTAGTTTAATTTGTGCTGGTGCTATTTTGTCCTACATGGTGCATTCTTCACGCTGCAGGCAGAGGCAATAGATGGTTAAATACCAGAGCAAACATATCAGCAAACTCATTGGTTCATTTTTTTGCCACATTTTATGATTGTTTGGTCATTTTGTGGGTATATAATTAGTGGGAGAACTTGTTCAGCAATTCATCTACACAGCCTCAAATACCAGAGAAAAATGTCAGTCATGCCATTCGTGGTGGAGCTAGTGCTGCCTAGTCTCTGCTCCCCAGCACTCCCTCTGAAAATCCTTCTGCTTTTCACCTTTCTCTTATCTTTCATCAGCCTTCTCAGACCAATCATTTCCTCTGAGGTTTCAATCACTGCTCCATAATAATAATGGATGTTGCTTTCACGATCTTCGGGCAGGGTTAGTCTTGCAAAGGCAAGTGCAGGAAAGGTTGAGACATGTGTTACTTCTGCTATTTTTGGTTCACAATATGCATATGTATTAGGTATGTTAATATTGTAGGTTAAAGCTGCATATAATCAACACTCGTTTCGCTGCATTCAACTGCAATGGGAATACTGAAACGTGACAGAAAATCAATTTGAAATTTCAAAGAAGGTTTGATTCTTGTTGGGAGACAATTTCTACATTTAACTCTTAAACTTGTACATGAAGACTCTTGTACCTGTTAAGTTGCATTTAAATTTTGCCCAAGTATTACTGTACTTTCATCTTGCGGTAATACTAAGTTTGCGAAGGGCATGGTAGTTAGCATTGCTGCCTCACACATCAAGGACCCAGGTTCGATTCCTAGCTTGGGTTATTGTTTGTGCAGAATCTGCACGTTCTCCCCCCAAGTCTAGGTGAGTTTCCTCTGGGTGCTCTGTTTTATTTCCATAGTCCCGAAGATGTGCTGGTTAGATGCTTTGGCCATGCTAAACCGTAAGACCATAAGACATAGGTACAGAATTAGGCCACTAGGCCCATCAAGTCTGCTCTACCATTCAATCATGGCTGACTTTTTCTTATCCCTATTCTTCTGCCTTTTCCTCATAACCCCTGATTCCCTTATCAATCAAGAATCTATCTATCCAAATTCTCCTGAACAGGCGCTGGAGTGTGGTGACTAACAGGGTTTTCATAGTAATTTCATTGCAGTGTTAATGTAAGCCTACCTCTGCACTAATAAGTAAAACTTTTAAACTTTTAAAATCAGATCGGTGTATTGGTATATGATTGGTTTAAACACATGAGCAAGTTGTTTAGAATAAGGGGGTTAATGCCTCAATTAACACAGCATATTTTTAAAAAATGCACATCAATATCTGGGCAACAATTCAACAAAAAGCAATATTTTTCAGTGTGTTACATCCCAGTATTTTTGATTTATTTCAACCGAGGTGAACTCTGATTATTTTCGTCCTCCTCCGGGGCAGAGGAGTGAGGGGTTCATTCAAACTAATTTTCATCGACCTTACTGGTGGAAATGTGCCAATTGTCGTCCATGCAGTCATGCTTGTTCTATGCATTTCCAACAGCTTAATAGCCACTTACCCGATCAGGAAGTGACGAAGGAGTGCTCTCAGGAAAGGAACAAATGATAGTATGTTATGCAAACCAGCTCAGCCACTGGCATGGCTGTGCTCCCTTTTTGAACAGGGTGCTTATATATCCTCAGAGATTTATCGGCAGTCAGGTCTGAAATCTCCTTTTGAGTTTTACAATCAGACAGATTTCTGAAATTCAAGTTCATAAAAGTTGGCAGTGTCACCCCTTGTGGAGTTTGTATCAGAAATGAGATTGAAATGCCTTTCATTGTTGGTCCTGTGCTCTGGTGTGAGTGTAGCGATTTACTCAACGTCCAAACCTAGATCTTTTGATGAGAGAGAATGAAACAAACAGCTGAGCAGGGCATTGGGTTTTTTTTTTCCTTTCAGCATTTCTCTGCTCATCTGTATCATGATTCACTGAACTGTAACGCTCCTGAAATGATTAAATTGTGAGTTGAGAGAAAGCACAGTTAACAATTTAACAGACCAAGTGCTAAGCTGGAAGAATTAGGCTAAGGGTGCCTAGTTTCCGGCTACCTCTGAGCTTCCATTCCTCAGTCTTCATCTCCAACTTTGTTCCCAATCCCCAGTCTCCTGCTCTCTCCTGAGCCCTCATTCCTCAATCTTCATTCCCCAGTTTCCTGCTCACTTCTCAAGCTCCTATTCCTCTGTCTTTATCTCCAACTTCGTTCCCATTCCCCAATATCCCAGTCTCTTTCTGAGCCCTCATTTTTAGTCTCCATATACAACTGTGTTCCCACTCACCAGTCTCCCACTCTCTCTTGAGCCCTCATTCTTCAGTCTTCATATCCTACTGAGTTTCCATTCACCAGTATCCTACTTGCTCCTCAAGCTCCCATTCCTCAATCTTCATCTTCAACTCTGTTCCCATTCCCCAGTGTTCCACTCTCTTCCTGAGCCCCCATTCCTTAATCTTCATATCCTATTGTGTTCCCAATCCCAGTCTCCTGCTTCCCTTGAGCCCTCATTCCTCAGTCTTCATTTCCTACTGCATTCTCATTCTCCAGTCTCCTGCTCTCTTCTAGAATTCCCATTCTTCAATCTTCATTTCCTACTGCTTTCTCATTTCCTAGTTTCCTATTTGCCCCTCAAGTTCCAATTTCTCAGTCTTCACCTCCTATAGTATTCCCATTCCACAGCCTCCTGCTCTTTTGAGCTCCCATTCCTCAATCTTCATGTCCTACTTCATTCCCATTCCCCTGTCTCCTGCTTATTTCTCAAACTCTATTCCTCAGTCTTCACCTTCTACAGTGTTCCCATTTCCCAATCTCCCAGTCTTTCCTGATGTCCCATTCCTTAGCCTTCATAACATATGAAGGCTGGTTCTTTACCCAGAGGGTGGTTCGGGAGTGGAATGCCCTGCCTGCGACAGTTGTAGATGCACCAAGTTTGGTGGCGTTTAAGAGGTTAGTTGATAAGTTTATGGAAGAGAAGGCAGTGGTTTAGTTTGGAGGGTCATTGCTTTTTATAATGGTCGGCGCAACATCGAAGGCCGAACGGCCTGTTCTGCGCTGTAATGTTCTATGTTCTATGTTCTATATTGCGTTCCCAATCCCCAATCTCCTACTCCCCCTGAGTCCCCTTTCCTCAGTCTTCATCTCCAACTTTGTACTCATTCCCCAGTCTTCCGCTGTCTTCCAGGCCCCCATTCCTCAATATTAATTTCCTATTGCATTCCCATTCTCTAGTCTCCCACTCTCCTCCCAAGACTCCATTCCTCAGTCTTCATTTCCTACTGCTTTCTCATTTCCCAGCCTCCCGTTCTCTGCCAAATGTCCCTTCTCTCAGTCTTCATTTTCCTCTCTACCCAGCCTCCTATTCCCCAATTTCTCTCTCTTAAGCACTCCTTTCTACTTTCTTATTCTTACTGCAACCAGCTGTTAATTGCTCTCTGAGCAGAAGCTGGTGATTTGATGGAGAGGAGGGGCTGATAGGGACATTTTCTATCAAAAGTTTTTGTGCAATGTTCTGTTTGACTGCTGGGGTCAGTGCACAAGGGAAGAGCCATTGATTTTATTGTTAAAAGTGGGCAGACTGGGAAACTTACAAAGACAGCCAACTTCTATCTAACTAACATCTAACTATCCTCATCCCTACCTTAGCCCATCAGTCCAAAGATATGCAGGTTAGCTGGGTTGGCCATGTTTAATGGGTGACAGGAATAGGATAAATAGGAGGGCCTGGCTGGGATGCTCTTTCAAAGAGCCAGTGCAGACATGATCGGTCGAATGGCCTCCTTCTGCACTGTAATGGTTCTATGGTTCTACATAAATGTTTATAATCCCATTCATGCCTATTTTACTTCTAGATTCGACTGTTACAATACGCTGCTAGTTTGCATCCCATAATCCAACTTCCATAAACCTGAGTTCCTCCAAACCTTTGCTGAAATGCACCAGGCTCCGTTGACACAATGCCCCTGTGCTTGCTGATCCATATTGACTCCTGGTTCCTGGATTCCTCAATGAAAAAAATGTTCATCCTTGTGTTCAAACCCCTCCAGAGCTTTGCTTTTCTGTATCTCTATAACCTCTCCAGCCTACAGCACACCAGATTTCCCTGTGCGACTCCCAATTCTAGCCTCTTGAACATCCTCAACTTTAACCTCTGCACCATTGGTGGCAATAACTTCAGCCGCCTGAGCCCCAAACTCTGGAATTCTATCCCTGAACATCCACACTCTCTCTCCTCCTTCAGGGTGCTTCTTAAACTCTACCTCCTTGACCAATCTGGTTCTTGTCTCTTAATGTCAGTGTCAAATTTTGTCTGATAAAGCCCCTGTGAAGGGATGTATTGCCAAGGCTGGGATTCTCCAGGCCCGTTTGATATGGATGCATGTCCCATTATGCTTGGAAACTCTTGTGAGAAGGCCTTATGTGAATTTTGCTGGTGACATCTCTGAGTGATATCTTCTCTGCCACCCCCAGCAGTGATGTAATCAGGTTCATATCCAACCAGGGAGTGATCCTGACTACTATCAATTTGAATTAATAATAAATGGCATAATGTTGTACCTTCCAGGGGTGTCAGATGATCCCATTCTCTCCCCATCCCACCAAAGTGACGTCATGCTGGCAGAAATCACTACCGCTCTCCAGGAGTTGAGGTGGGAGCATGGAGGCCAGTGTAGCCCCAGGAAATCAGGGACATTGCAGGACAGTTCTGGCATGGCCCTTGCAGTGTCAGGTTGGCACTGCAGAGGACAGGGCCAGGGTGGCATGGCCAGGAAGCGGCGTGATGAAATTGGAGAGATTGCCGGTGACTAGGGGTGGGGGGGATGGGGTAGCAGTGGGTGTCATAATGTCAGTAGTGTGGGGGAGAAGGGGGCTCTGTCTCTCAGTGTTGAGATTATTTATTATAACGTAACCAATGATAACACTGGGATCTGTATAATGTAAACAGTGGTAAATGCTGTGAGGGCTGGCTGACCAGCTGACCCGGTAGACAATGTAACCAATGATGTGGTTGTCAGCTGACCAAATATAAAAAGAAAGCCAATGGGGATTGTGGGAAAAAAAAGACATTTATGGCCCAGAGTGTGGCTCAAGTGACGGTGTAATGACGTTACTTCATTAAACTTTTCTCTTTGATTTACTTTGTGAAGTTCTTTTATTACGTTCGAAGTATCCTTACTGCCAGATAAATATCAGAGCACGTTTTAAAATAAAGTGACCCAATCCCTTTGGAGCCAAACTTATTGGCGTCATTAGGTCCTGTCCCTCAAGAATGATGTTGCAAATCTCCCCCCAATCCTGCACCGCCTCCACTTTCTTTTAGCTAAGTGTCAGAAAATTTAGAGTAAAAACATGGCTGTATTTCTGGGGGAGACAGAATCTGACACTGCTATTTTTTGGGAACAATTCTGCCCAATGTTAAAATGCCATATAAATGCAATCTGATGTTGCTGTTCAAAGAAATTGGCTACAAATTTATAAGTACATTGAAAGCTATACAGAGGCAAAACACTTGATGACATATTTGCACTGTTAGGCTAAAAATTGAAAAGGAAAGAAAATCCCTTTTGTCGCGGTTTGATGAGCCGTGACTTAATATGGGATGGTATGTTTGTCAAGAAGAGAAAATGAGTAGAAATGGAACATTAAACATGCCCGTAGCTGACAATCTTATGTAGGTTCCAGCCTGGCACTCACACTTGAGAGCTCACCATCCAGTCTGACATTCCAGTGCTGTACTAAGTCTCCAATGATCTGAGTCTGAGGCAGCGATGGGCAACCTGACCTAATGAGTGGGTGGACAAGTGGCCTCCTTCATCTCAGTGGACTGCAAGATTGAAATCAAGCTTGTTCACTAACTGTGACCCCATGAATACGATTAAATACATGCCAGTTATTTCATTACAAGTTATAGAAAATGCTTTATATTTTAATAGAACTGAAATAGAAACATAGAAATTGGAAGGAAGAGTAGACCACTTGGCCATTTGAGCCTGTTCTGCCATTCATTTTAATTTTGGCTACTCCTTATTTATTTTATAGTTTATTTATTAGTGTCTCAAGTGGCCTTACATTAACACTGCAATGAAGTTACTATAAAAATCTGCCAGTCACCACACTCCAGTGCCTGTTTGGATACACTGAGGGGGAATTTAGCATGGCCAATGCACCCAAGCTGCACATCTTTTGGGTTGTGGGAAAAAACCAGAGAACCTGGAGGAAACCC
The DNA here is from genome assembly GCA_024679065.1 of Sphyrna mokarran. Lineage (NCBI taxonomy): Eukaryota > Metazoa > Chordata > Chondrichthyes > Carcharhiniformes > Carcharhinidae > Sphyrna > Sphyrna mokarran. The sequence goes on from JAGIQG010000034.1 coordinate 8,949,550, forward strand.
ACGCAGACATGGGGAAAATGTGCAAACTCCATACAGATAGTGACCCAAGCCAGGAATCGAACCCAGGTCTCTGGCACTGAGAGGCAGCAGTGCTAACTATTGTGCCACTGGCCACCCTCATATCCCATGATCCTTTTAGCACCAAGAGCTAAACCTAATTTCTTCTTGAATCATCAATGTTTTGGCCTCAACTACTTTCTGTGGTAGTGAATTCCACACATTCAGCATTCTCTGGATGAGATTTCTCCTCACCTCAATCCTAAAACGTTTATTCCTTATCCTCAAACTATGACCCCTAGTTCTGAACTCCCCAAACCCCACCCCACCATCAAGCCCCCCTCCCTCCCACCATCTTTCTGAATCTACCCGTCTCACCCTGTTTTAATTTTATAAGTTTCTATGAAATGGTAAAAACAAATTTATATTTATATTTTGCACACAGAGGGAGCACACAACTCTCACAGTCAATGTTGTGAGCAATCAGCCAGTACCTTACTTCATTCGCACTTGCTTTATGTGCGAATCATTTCAGTCACACTGGTGGGAAAAAATCCACATGGACGGGAATCAGTGGAATGTGGCAACCCTGACCATGAGCAACAGTCAACAAAATGTCTTGTGGGGCTGCACTCAGAACCTAGATGGCATGCATGTGGCCCTTGGGGCTGTAGGTTGCCCACCACTGACCTAAGGGGCCATCCTCTGGATGAGTCATTAACCTGACAACCTAATTTTCTTCCATTGATTCAGACAGATGTTGATGGTGCCATGACTTTATCTGAGGAAGAGCAGGGAGGTCTCCATGTGTCCAGGTCTGTGTTGCCCAGCTCAACAAAGCAGTGACAGAGAAACTGCCCAGGTGAACAGACAATTTGTCTCACTGTTGTTTGCAAGGCGAACATTTGTGTGTAAAATGGCTCGGACCAGACTCCAAAAAAAATGCAAACTGCAAAATTCAATAAGATCTTCAACTGCGATAAAGCGCAGTATTACTGGGCGGAATATTATTCTGAACCCTCTGCCACGCTTTCAAATATCCAGAACTTTGGTGTATGGCCTGATGAATAAGTGAATTGGCTCTTGGACTAGACCAATTTTGTGTAACGTATGATCTGTCAACTTTAAGCTGTTTGGAAATAATACGTATGTGATTTTCTTTTTTTAAATCCACATTTTTATTTGAAGGTACTTTCTCATTCAGTGGAAGGAGATCACGAGAGTGGGGCATAGCACTACAATTTCTCTTGCCTGAATGATCAGCCCCAAGCATTCCTGGTTCAGCTCAGAACAGGATTAAGCTTCTGCTTCCCACTCCAGCAAAGTGACTTAAATCTAACCTTAAAAGGGCAGCTTTCAAATCCATGCACTGACTCCTTCAGTCATTATATGCTGTATGAGTGGTATGTACTTGGTTTAAGTACCTGCTGCAGTGCAGCAGCTATAGGAGAGAGCACAAAGAAGGAAGGGATGAGAATGCAGAAGAATGAGACATTATTATCCTTTTCAGAAGATTTTAACAGCTGACGAGCTATCAATAGAGAAAAACACTTAAAGGAATGGACAGGCTGGATGTAGGAGAATGAGGGGTGACCTTATTGAGGTGTATAACATGAAGAGGAGCATGGATAGGATGAACACATATAGCCTTTTCCCCAGTGAAGGGAAATTGAAAACTAGAGGGCAGAAGTTGAAGGTGAGAAGGGAAAAATTTAAAAGGGACCTGAGGGGCAACATCTTCACACAGTGGCGGCGCATATATGAATGAGCTGTCAGAAAAAGTGGTTGAGGCAGGTTTAATAACAACATTGAAAAAGCATTTCGATAAGTAATGGATAGGAAAGGATTAGAGGGATATAGGCTAAATGCGGGCAATTAGGACTAGCTGGGAGGGTGCCATGGTTGACATGGACCAAGATCCGAAGGACCTGTTTCTGTGCTGTATTGCTCCATGACTCTAAGATATTTCTTAAGGGTAAGATATTTCCCTTGGGTTGGAGAGCCTGGAACCAGGGGGCACAATTTCAAAATAAGGTGGAAACCACTTAGGACCAAGATGAAGAGAGATTTCTTCACACAGAGGGTTGTGAATTTTGGAAATCTTTATCCCATAGAGCTGTGGAAGCTCAGTCATTGAGAATGTTTAAAGCAGAGACTGATAGTTTTCTGATTAACAATAACAGAAAGGGTTACGGGGATAATGAGTGTAAAAGACATTGAAGTGTCCAATCAGCCAGGATCGTATTGAATAGTGGAGCAAGCTTGCTAGTCTGAACGGCTGCTCCTGTTCCATAGAAACACAGAAACTAGAAGCAGGACTAGGACATTCGGCCCCGCCATTCATTTTGATCATGGCTGATCATTGAATTCAATATCCTCAACCCACCTTCCCCCATATCCCTTGAACCCTTTAACCCCAAGAGCTATATCTAATTTCTTGAAATCACACAATGTTTTGGCCTTAACTACTTTCTGTGGTAGTGAATTCCACATATTCACCACCCTCTGGGTGAAGAAATTTCTCCTCACCTCAGTCCTAAAAGATTTTTCCTTATCCTCAAACTATAATCCCTAGTTTTGGATTCTTTCTGAATCTCCCCTGTCTAATCCTATTAGAATTTTATAAGTTTCTTTGAGATCACCTCTCACTCTTCTAAACTTCAGACAATATCCTAACAGCTTAAGCTTTCCTCACATGGCATACCTATGTTCCTAAGTTGGCAGTGTCACAGTAACAGTGTCTGTAGAAAAAAAGCTCACTGATACAGGGTGGTGGCACGGACTCGTTGGGCCAAAGGGCCTGTTTCCTGTGCTGTTTTGTTCTTTGTTCTTTGTACTGGCCAGCGCTGACGGACACGGAATTATCTTCTGCTGTGAACACTGCAAAAATTGAACAATGGGTGATTCATAGGGCGCAATCTTACAACTCCCCCACTGGTGGAATGTCCAGTACTTTATTTTTATTCATTTGTGGGACATGGATGTCGCTGGCTGACCAACATTTATTTATTGCCCATCCCTAGTTTCCCGAAGACGTTTGAGAGTCAACCACATTGCTGTGGTTCTGGAGTCACATGTAGGTAAGATCAGGTAAGGACGGCAGATTTCCTTCCCCAAAGGGACATTAATGAACCAGATGTGATTTTTCTGATAATCAACAATGGTTTCATGATCTTTACTGGATTCTTAATTCCAGATTTTTTTTATTGAATGCAAATTCTACCAACTCCCGGGTCCCCAGAATATTATCTGAGTCCCTGGATTAATAGTCTAGTGAGAATACCACAAGGCTATCACCTTCCCCAATGAAGTGAATGGACTTTTGCACGGATCTTTGCATTTCCTTCTCCTGCTGTGATGGGACCGTTAAATACAGCACAGAAAAGAGGCCATTCAGCCCATTGAGCCCTCTTGGTATACTACTAGGAAATTCAGTCAGTCCACTCCGTCTAGCTCTCTCTCTGTAGCCAACCATCCTATTTCCTTCAAGTACCCATCCTATTTCTTTTTTAAGCCAATCTATCATCAATATGTGTTGATGGAGTGTACTCTCGTCAGATGTAAGACTTGTTCTTTGGGCATCTCCTGATGCCTGGAGTTGTCTGGGGAGGAGGGAGGGTTGAGCAAGTGGCACTGGGACTGATCTGGGACATAAAAGGAGTTAGTGACACATAGCTTTTTACAGCATAACAGCACATTCTGATTCATGCCATTGCTTTTAACTATGCAACCCAATCTTTGCAAACCCCCTCAAATTCCCTTCTGCCATTTCCACCATGTTCCAAAGTGCCTCTATCACCCACTATATTTGAATGTGCTCCTTTATTACAATGTGAATAGACAGTGGCAATGACTTGATTTTCCCATGGAAAGCCAGCTTGGGCAAGGTGACTTCTTACAAGCTGTCTCAGAAGGACTTCCTTAACATCTTAAGAAATCTTAAGTTGTATTACTGAGGCTGGGCCTGGCACGCCTCACCAGTACTTTGGCAGACCCGTTTCCTGTTAATCACCCCTCACCTGTCCTCATCCACACAGAAAATCAGAACACACACTAGGCATTTTCTCCCGAGTGCAGTTTGCAGACTCAGGAATTTTCTGGACTCTGCCCAACGCAACCCCCCGCCAACTTGGGAGCCAAATTTTGGCCCTTTTCTCCCAAGTCCGGTTTGCAGAGAAAGGAATTTTCTGGACTTTGCACCCCGGATTTGGGAGCCAAAATTTGGTCCTTTGTGTAAGCTGGGCAGCACAATGGCACAGTGGTTAGTGCTGCCGCCTTATATGCGCCTGGGACCTTGTTTGATTCCCAGCTTGGGTCACTGGCTATTCAGAGTCTGCATGTTCTTCCCATGTCTGTGTGGATTTCCTCCCACAATCTGAAAGTCTCATTGGCATTATTATAAAAAGATGAATAAATTAATACAAATGAAAATGTAGCTTGATTTATTTTACCAAGAAGCTCCTTGAGCTATTTGGATCACATTTTACCAATTATTAGAAAGGAATATTTTGATGCTTGAGGCTGAGGGATTTGTTTTAATGTATTTTTCCCTTTGTCAAATGAAAACTCCCAGACTGGAACAATGACCAAAGTTTTCCAGCCCTTCTTACCAGGGGAACTTCTGGTTAGGTGCATTGGCCGTGTTAAGTTCTCCCTTAGTGTACCCGAACAGACACTGGAGTTTAGTGGCTAGGCGATTCTCATAGTAATTTCATTGTGGTGTTAATGTAAGCCTACTTGTGACACTAATAGATAAACTTTAAACTGGCTGAGAGCATTGCTAAGCCCATTTCAGAATTAGGCCTGGTACTTGAACTGTAGCCACATCTCCTTGAGGCCCATCCTTAATCATTCTGAATCAATCCTGCCTAGAGGCCTCACATAATTATCCTTTATGTGCCATATTTAGTATTATTCAAAAAGCAATAAAAGGACCTTTCTACCGTGTAATTCAATACAGGCCTTCAGAGCACTCCGGCCCTCCAGCGAACTCATTTGTGCACCATTTCCATGTTGTAATAAGAAATTCAAAACCACTGGGCCAGCTTTATCCATTGAAATGAAAGTAAATAGCTTTGCTTTAATTAAAAAAAGACTATATTAATATATAGCCTCATTGGCATTATTATAAAAAGATGAATAAATTAATACAAATGAAAATGTAGCCTTATTTATTTTACCAAGAAGCCCCTTGAGCTATCTGGATCACATTTTACCGATTATTAGAAAGGAATTTTTTGATGTTTGAGGCTGAGGGATTTGTTTTAATGTATTTTTCCCTTTGTCAAATGAAAACTCCCAGACTGGAACAATGACCAAAGTTTTCCAGCCCTTTCCACGAGCAGGAATTTCTAGCTCCACCAATGGTGAAGCCCTCCATGGCGTGTTCCCCAGCAATGGAGGATGAGTGGAATGCAAAACCTCCTTAGACATCAGCAGGACTGGAAGATTCTGTCACTGGATAATGATGAGCCCACCCCCATCATTGGGAAATATATTGCATTGGGGCAGTGAGGGGAGATGAAAAATCCCAATAATTCTTCTATCCTTGCAGCTTTGTCCAAATCCAACACCGACAACGTCTTGCATCTATATAGAGCTTTTAATGTAGGAAACCTTCGCAAGTTGCTTTGCAGGAGAATCATTAAAAACAGAAAAATTGACACTGAGCTAGATAAGAAGGTGTTATACAGTCATAGAGGTCATAAAGGTTTACAGCATGGAAACAGGCCCTTTAGCCCAACTTTTCCATGCCACCCAGTTTTTACCATTAAGCTAGTTTCACTTGCCCACATTTGGCCCATGTACCTCTATACCAATCTTACTTATTGTAATAACTCCACAGAAGTGAAAGCCCCACCACCAAGTTAGTTTACTTACACCATACATCTGTACACAGATGTATGGTGTACTTCTTTACAGTTGAATGCTCGTTGCTGAATGCAGGCTGGGAGTCTGACACACCTACTTTAAATAGGCAGCTTGAGGCTCCCTGATTTCGCCATTAATTAGGGCTCATCAGATAGTTTCTACTCTAGCAAGCCAACATCATTAGCCTGACTGAAGTCATCACACTCATGCAAATGTCTAAAAGCCATTTTAAAAGCCAAAATTGTGCCCGCCTCTGCGACTACCTCTGGCAGCTCGTTCCAGACAATTGCAAATCTCTGTGTGAAAAAAAATACTCCTCTGGACTCATTTATATTTATGCCCTCTCATCTTAAGCCTATCCCCTCTAGTTTTAAATTCCCCTATCTTTGGGGAATGATGTTGAATATCTACCTTATCTATGCCCATCATTACTTTATAAAATCAGACCTGTTAATATAGGTTTTTAAAAAATTCACTTGTGGGACATGGACATTTCTGCCTGACCAGCATTTATTGCCATCCCTAGTTATCTTTTGGGGGCAGTTGAGAGTCAACCACATTACTATGGCTCTGGAGTCACATTAGGCCAGACCAAGTAAGGACAGCAGATTTCCTTTCCGAAAGTTCACTATTGAATCAGATGGGTTTTTAATTTTTTTTTTGGTCAGTGTTCCAGTATCACATTGCTTTATCTAACATTGTTATGGTACAGGTCAGAAACTCCAAAGTGTTTTATGCAGCCCATCTGAATCATAAGTTTTGTATCTTGAATTTGGCTAGGATGAGCATGATACGTTTCACTTCAGGTATGATTCAAATGACCACTACGTACTTTTATCAAATAAAGTTTATTTCAGAATATAGCTGGCATGTGTAGTAAGAAAATTAGCAAGAACTTTTATTAATTACAAAGAAAGAAAGAACAATCACAATAATGTATAACCCTCAACAAATATATATATATATCTAAAATGTTCCAATCAAAACCAATCTCATATACGACCCTTTAAACAGGTTTGAAATAGCAAAGACTAATGTTCATGTGATACTGAAATTGAGTTCTTTGGATGAATTCTGCAGTTCTCATGATAGGTTCAGAAAAGGTTGAAGTCAGAACAGCTTCCTAGGACACCAGGGAGAGGCTCTGGTCAAGCCACCAATGGTAGATTCTCCCCTTCAGATAGGCAAGACCTTGTTTTTGGATAATCAGCAGAATTTCCAAATAAAACAGGGCGAGAAACAGGTCGTTTCAGCTATATCTTCTGAAAAGTAACCTGCAGCTCACAACTGAAAATGAAAGAGCTAACCCCTGACCTGCCAACCGGTTTTTCTGCTAACAGTGCAGAACCATAAAAGATCCCACAATAAAAATAAACACCTCCTCCCATTTAAGCCACAATAAAAGGACATCTCCAGACAAGTTGGTGCCAGTGACATTGGCTAAGGCTGTGAGTTGCAGAAACCATGATTTTAAAAAAACCTCTTAAAGGGACACAAACGTCACAACATAAAGGAAGGGATAAATGCGTGGCTTACAACACCTCATCCTAAGTTCTAAGTTCTGGACCTACAACAGTGCGGCATTTAAATTCCCGCTGCTTGTTTTTCATTGGACTAGCTCTCACTCACTTAAGAGGGTAACTCATACTCCACAAAGCCTACAGTGAGATAAGATGTACTGGTGGTTTCCCCTGTGTTCATTGTGGCCACTATAAGTTCCTTCCTTGGCCATCAAGTCCCTGGGTGGGACTTGAACCAAGAGCTTCAGGCTCAGTGGCAGGGATGTTAACCCACTGTGAATCTGAAGCAGAGAAAAAGACAGGGCTATGATGAAGAAAGTGGAGCAGTGTTGGATTGCTTCACCAAAGAGCTGGCAAAGATATGATGGACTAAATAACCTTAACAATGGATTGCATTTGCACAATGTTAGGGCTAGCAATGCTTTACTTAGCTTAAGGCACATTAGCACTGCTGCCTCAAGCGCCCAGGATCCGGGTTCGTTTCCCAGCCTGGGTTACTACCTATGCAGAATCTGCATGTTCTCTTCATATCTGTATGGGTTTCCTCCAGGTGCTCCTCTTTCCTTCCATAGTCTGAAAGACGTGCTGTATAGGTGCATTGGCTATGCTAAATTCTCCCTCAGTGTACCCAAACAGGTGCCGGATTGTGGCGACCAGAAAATTTTCATAGTAACTTTATTGCAGTGTTAATATAAGCCTACTTGCGACACGAATAAACAAACTTAAAACTTAAACTTATCAGTGCAACACTAATCAATAGCTGTTGTTTGTAATGAGGTTACAGAGATGGAATGTCTTGGCCTTGTACAGTTCTTCCCTTTTTCCCATCACCAAATGTAGATGCAATGCTGGAGTAATTTGTCAAGTCCCAGAGCAAGGGCTATCAGTCAGAGCAGCATGCTGAGAAACGCCATGACAAAATCAAACTTGACAATGTACATAATTAGGCCAGTTTCAGCAGGCAGCACTCTGCATGCAGCTGAGTAAGGACATAGCTAAAGACTCCATCCTCATGCACCATCACATCCTACAATCTACTTGTTCCACAGGCTGGACACTACTGAGCCTGCTATCAAACAAAACTTGACAGTAAGCAACATAAGGAGCTGTCTGGTTAGATAACGACAAGATTGGTCAAGGAGGTAGGTTTTAAGAATTAAAAAAAATACATTTATGGGACTTGGGCGTCGGTGGCTGGCAGCATTTATTGTCCATTCCTAGTTGCCCTTGGGAAGTTGGTGGTGAGCTGCCACCTTGAATCGCGGCAGTCCGCACATATGTGGGTTGACCCACAATGCTGTTAGGGAAGGTATTCCAGGTTTTGACCCCGCAACTGCGAAGGAATGGCCGATATTTTTCCAAGTCAGGATGATCAGTACCTTGGACGGGAACTTGCATGTATTTTCTGCCCTTGTCCTTCTAGATGGAAGTGTTATGGATTCAGAAGGTGCTGTCTAAGGATCTTTGGTTAATATTAAAAGAGGAAAGCAAGGTAGACAGGTGTAAGGAGGGAATACCAGAAATCAGGGTCCAGGCTGCTAAAGGCATGGCCACCAATGCTGGAGAGATTACAATTGAAGATTTGACTTGATTTTCAAATGGTAGAGTTTCCCTTCCCATCACCCAAAGCACTGGTGGCCAATGCATCATTACCAATATGTTTTTTGATTTGATTTATTATTATCACATGTATTGGTATACAGTGAAAAGTATTGTTTCTTGTGCACTATTCAGACAAAGCACACTGTGCATAGAGAAGAAACAGAGAGTGTGCAGAATATATTGTTACAGTCGTAGCTAACTTGCAGAGAAAGCTCAATTTAATATAAGGTAGGTCCATTCAACAGTCTGATGGCAGCAGGGAAAAAAGCTGTTCTTGAGTCATTTGATACCCACTCCCAGACTTTTATATCTTTTTCCCGATGGAAGAAGGTGAAAGAGAATATGATCAAGATGTGTGGGCTCTTTGCTTAATGCTGGCTGCTTTTCTGAGGCAGCAGAAGTGTGGATGGAGTTAGCATGTTGGGCTGGGCTTCATTCACAACCCTTTTGTAATTTCTTACAGCCTTGATCAGAGCAGGAGCCATACCAACCTGTGATACAACCAGAAAGAATGCTTTCATCTGTAAACATTGATAAGAGTAGTAGTAGACGTGTCGAATTTCTTAACATCCTGAGAAAGTTTTCTTAACTGTGTAAAAGTTTAAAACTGTGAACGGCTTTCTTAACTACAGCATTGGAGATGCTAAGGAGGCCCAGAATTTGATATCTTGGAGGGTTGTAGGGTTAGGAGGAGAACGGAGAAATTGGGAGTGGTAAACTATGGAGGGATTTGAAAACAAGGATAGACCATTAGACCAGAAGATACTGGAGCAGAATTGGGCCATTCGGCCCATCAATTCTGCTCCGCCATTCAATCATGACTGATAAGTTTCTCAAACCCATTCTCCCATAATAAGAACAGGAAAGATGAGAATTTCAAAATCAAAATTCAATCAGTGGCTATGGTAAGCCAGCAGGGACAGGGATGAATGACAGTTGGTGCAAGTCAGGATGTAGACAGCGGAGCTTTAGATGACCTCAAGTTTACAAAGGAAATAGGACGGGATTTAACGAACTTGCTCGAACCTGGTCGGAAATTCCTGCCTGAGTCAATAGACATTTCTGTTGCCTGCCATTTGACCGCTCCAATTCCATGCGAGCGAGGTGATAGAATTCCAGTGATAATGTAAGAGCTCGTTCTGATGTCTGGTAGACTAGTCCAGGGATATACATGATGGTTTCAGCAGCAGAAGAGTTGAAACAGAGATGGAAATGTGCAATGTAATGGAGATTGATATAAGCTATCTAAGTGATGACACAGATATATGGTTGGAAGCTCAGATATGACACTAAGGTTGCAAACAGTCTGGTTCAGTCTCAATTAGAACGAAGAATCATTGAATCCGCACACTGCCATTCGGCCCATCAACCATGCACCAACAATCCCACCCAGGCCTTATCCCCATACCCCATGTATTTACGCTGCTAATCCCCTGACAACAAAGGAACAATATAGCATGGCTAATCAACCTAACCCATACATCTTTGGACTGTGAGAGGAAACATTAGCAGCTGGAGGAAACCCATGTAGACATGGGAAAATGTGCAAACTTCACACAGACAGTCACCCGAGGCTAGAATCGAACCCGGGTTCCTGGCACTGTGAGATAGCATTAACCACTGTGCTACCATGTTACCTCAACAGAACATCGACAACTTATCGAAGGCTGGAGTAACAAATTACCCTTACAATAACCTGCTAACAAAAGCATCGATTGTCTTGTAGGGCAGAGAGTCACCTGATACTGTGAGGATAAGAGACAAAAACACACTGATAAGAGAAAAAGCAGGATGAACAGGAAGAGACAGAAATAAAAATGGAGAGAGACATAGACAAAAACCAAATGAGAATGATGACAAAAAAGACTGACACAAAGGTCATGGAGAGAAAGTTGAAGATGCGGAAAGTCCTTTAAGGCCTGTTTTTGAGGCTTGAAGTAGGTTTTACCAGTGAAATGCTCAGCCTAGCTGGGAGTCTGAGGTCAGCAATATAGACACTCGCTGAAAAGCACAACATTGTAGGTGGTGGGAATACAAAAGAGAAAGCAGAAAATGCCAGCAATTCTTAGCAGGTAGGCTGTACTTATGGAGAAAAAGAAACAGCGTTACTGCTTTGGATCAATGAAAGGCCAGAGACATTGACTCTCCTCCTTGCTTTACATATGCTTCTTAGCCTGATGACTATTTCCAGCATCTGCAATGTTCTGCTTTTTTAAGGCATTAGGACTTAAGAGTGGCATGGGTGCCCAGTGTCAGCACTACTGCCTCACAGTACCAGGGACACGGGTTCGATTTCTGGCTTGGGGCACTGTTTGTGCATGTTCTCCCTATGTTTGCATGGATTTCCTCTGGGATGCTCCAGTTTCCTCCCTCACTCCAAAGATGTGCAGGTTAGGTGGATTGGCTATGCTAAATTGCCCCTTAGCTTCCAAAGGTGTGTAGGTTAGGTAGATTGGCTATGCTAAATTGCCCTTCATGTCCAAAGATATGCAGGTTAAGTGGATTGGCTATGCTAAATTACTCCTCAGTGTCCAAAGATGTACAGGTTAGGTAGATTAGCTATGCTAAATTGTTCCCCCTGTCCAAAGACGTTAGGTGGTTTTGACATGCTAACTAGCCCCTTATCAGGGAAATTTGTAGGCTAAGTATGTGGGGTTGTAGGGATAGGGCTTGGCTAGGACTGTTGCCAGTACAGCTTTCATTAGCCAAATAAGCCACTTTCTGCACTGTAGGGATTCTATGATTAGTAACACATCTTGAACCATATAATATTTGCTTAACCTTCTCAAGAAGCTAAATTTATTTTAACACATTGAAATGGCTGGGATATTAGAACATAGAACATAGAACATAGAACATAGAACAATACAGCACAGAACAGGCCCTTCGGCCTTCGATGTTGTGCCGACCAAAATAAAAAGCAATGCCCCTCCTAACTAAACCATTCCCTTCTCATCCATATACTTATCCACTAACCTCTTAAACGCCACCAAACTTGGCGCATCTACAACAGCTGCAGGCAGGGCATTCCACTCCCTAATCACTCTTTGAGTAAAGAACCTACCTCTGATATCCGTCCTATAACTCATACCCCTTAATTTAAAGTTGTGTCCCCTCGTGCTAGCTTTCTCCATCCTAGGAAAAAGGCTATCACTGTCCACCCTATCCAAACCTCTAATTATCTTATATGCTTCAATAAGATCCCCCCTTAGCCGCCTCCTTTCTAACGAAAACAACCTCAAATCCTTCAACCTCTCTTCATAGGACCTGCCCTCCATACCAGGCAACATCCTAGTAAACCCCCTCTGTACCCTCTCCAATGCCTCCACATCTTTCTTATAATGTGGCGACCAGAACTGCACACAATACTCCAAGTGCGGCCGCACTTGAGGGGAGTATTGAGGGGAGTGACTGATGAGAAAGCCCCAATTCAGGCTTGGTTCTTACTTTACTCATCACATTTTACCTTTTGTAAAAGCCCAAAGGTCAGGCACGAGCCTCCTCATTTACGTATGTCTAAGATCTGCAGACTGACCTAATCAAATACCTATCTGGCATCCTTTGCAAGTGGGTCATTGGTTTTCAAACCCGTTCTTCACTATATCCCTCAAATGCTCATAAAATGGCTGCAACGTGGGATAATTTCCCTTTGGAAGAGAAGGAGACAGAGACAAAGAGAAAGAATTTACTTTTGTTGGGGTATCTTCTTTAAGAAAGAAGAATCTCCTATTTAAGGCAGAGATGGGGAGGAATCTCTACTCTCAGAGGATTCTTTTCCTAACAGCACGGAATTATAGAAAGGGCAGGAGATTTAGAGGTGATTGAGGAAAACCTTTTTTTCACCCAGAGGGTGGTGGAAATCTGGAACTGCGTTTGACTTGGTCAGTCTGCAGATCTTAGACATATGTAAATGAGGAGGCTCGTGCCTGACCTTTGGGCCTTTTATAAAAGGTAAAGTGTGATGAGTAAAGTGAGAACTAAGCCTGAATTGGGGCTTTCTCATCAGTCACTCCTGTCAGTATCTCAACCAATTTTAATGTGTTAAAATAAATTAGTTTCTTGAGAAGGCGCAGCAAATATCATATGGTCCAAGATGTGTTACTAATTATAGGATCCGTATAGTGTAGAAAGAGGCTTATTTTGCTAATGGAGACTGCATTGACAATAGTCCCAGCCAGGCCTTATATCTGCATATTTACCTGACAATGAGAGAGTGGTAGAGATGGGAACCTCACAACATTTAAGAAGCATTTAGATGAGCGCTTGACAAGGCTATGGAACAAGTACGAGTAAATGGGATTAGAATAGAAAAGTGCTAGATGTCAGTGCAGACATGATGGGCCAAAGGGCCTCTTTCTGTGTAGTAGAGCTCTTTACCAGTGGGGACTGGATCATCAAGGCTGAATTGAATAGATTTTTGATTGCCAAGGGGTTCAAGGGTCTTGAGGGGACAGGCAGGAAAATGGAGTTAAGGCCACAACAGATCACATTGAATGGTGTGATATAATGTAGCACGATGGCACTGTTGAATAACACCACCAGGAACTCGGGTTCAATTCCTGTCTTCTATCACTGTCTGTACAGAGTCTGCATGTTCTTCCCATGTCCGCATGTGTTTTCTCTAGGTGCTCCGATTTCCTTCCACAGTCCAAAGGTATATGTGTTACGTTGATTGGCCATGCTGAATTGCCTGTTAGTGTCAAGGAAATTAATAGGATAAATACATGGCTTTATGGGGATAAGGCCTGGATGGAAATGTTGTTTGTGCAGGCTCGACGGGCTGAAAGGCCTCTTTCTGTACTGTACAGATTCTATGATTCAGTGTTAATGTAAACATACTTGTGACACTAACAAAACAAACTTAAATTTAAAAGAAAGAACAGGTGAGGGGCAGTGTCACAACAAAGGTTCTGGAATGGTTCATTTTGAAGTCAGGACATCATAGATTGTAAACAGGAGGTCCCCAAAAACCCATTAACAGGTTTCACTTGGTGTATAAATAGAGCGATTTAGAAGCCATACAGGCCAAATATGTGTATCCTCCCCAGAGAATATACTGAGGCATGAGCTGAGTCTGTATCCTGAGTCCCATTGGTGATAATGACAGCCTTGTGTTAATAAGCTATTAATCTCGGCTGCGGATAACGCCAGAAGGTAGAGAGAGAGAGAGAGAGGGAAAGTTTAAGAGGAGGATGCAATTAGGGAGGCAATTTAGAACTTAGTGTTTAGGCGGCTTAAATGTCATCACTTAGTGGTGGGGTGTGATCCAAATTTAATGTTTAATGTTTATTTATTATTGTCACAAGTTACATTAACACGAAATGTTGGTTAGTTTTTACTTTAAGAGTATGTAATAGGAATTGACGGTATGCTCACTGCTGCGTTCTAGTTTGGTCCCAGAGACCACTTGATTCTTCTTTATCTGTGAAGACAGCAGATGGGACATTATGAGTACATAAGCACACTTACTCATTTGGGCATTGTACTGCCATTACATGATCTATTAAACACTTGTACACAATCAGTGTGCATAGACATGTAGATGTAACATATGGTCCAAATAATAGAATATATGATTAATATGGCATCCATCCAAAATCATTGAGAGCTCGTTCAACACTTCTCAGTTACTCTGAAGTCAACTGCTAGGCCTGGCAACATACCTGATCTATTCTAACCCTTGCCCTCAAAATAACTAAGTGCTGCTTCTTAAAATGTGAGCATTGTGCTTAAGGCAATATTTTTTAAGCTTAGTGATTAGTGTACCAGTAAGCTTACATTAACATTACAGTAAAGTTAGTGTGAAAATCCTCTAGTTGCCACACTGTGGCTCCTGTTGGGATATACTGAAGGAAAATTTAGCATGGCCAATGCATTTAATCAGCACGTCTTTCAGAAACTGAAGCACCCAAAGGAAACCCATGCAAACACAGGGAGAATGTGCAAACTCTGCACAGCCAGTGACCCAAACCAAGAGTCAAAGCCATTTTCCCTGCGCTGTGAGGCAGCAGTGCTAATCACCATGCTACCTTGCCATCCCATGACTTGTTGAATCATACAGCTCAGAAGGAAGCCATTTGTTCATTGTACCAGGCTGACTCTTTGAAAGTGCCCTTGGATTAATCCCTTGGATTAATTGGATGACTACACAGACAAAGCATACCATTCATTGAGATGTAAATGAATGAGTGCAGATATAGTGTTACAGCCATAGCTAGGGTATAGAGAAAGATCAACTTAATGTGAGATAGGTCCATTCGAAAGTCTGGTAGTAATAGGGAAGAAGCTGTTCTTGAGTCGGTTGGTATGTGACCTCAGATTTTTGTATCTCTTTTCCAATGGAAGAAGGTGGAAGAGAGATTGTCCGGGGTGCATGGGGTCTTTAATTATGCTGGCTGCTTTGTTGAGGCAGCAGGAAGTGTAGACAGAATTAATTGATGGGAGGCTGCTTTGTGTGATAGATTGGGCTACATTCACAATTTTTTGTAGTTTCTTGCAATCTTGGGCAGAGCAGGAGCCATACTGAGCTGTGATAGAATGCTTTCAATGTGCAAGTGTAAAAGTTAGTGAGAATTGTAGCTGACATACCACATTTCCTTCATCTTCAGAGAAAGTAGAAGTGTTAGTGGGCTTTCTTAACTGTAGCGTTATCATGGAGGACCAGGACAGGTTGTTGGTTATTTGGACTCCTAAAAACTCGAAGCTCTCGACCATTTCTACTTCATCCCGTTGACTTAGGCAGGGGCTGTTCTCTTTTATCTTTCCTGAAGTCAATGACAATCACCTTCATTTTGTTGACATTGAGGGAGATATTAATGTCATTGTACCAGTTCACCAGATTCTCTATCTCATTTCAGCAAACTTGAAAATTGAATTGGAGAGGAATTTGGCCACATAGTCATAGATGTATAAGGAGTATGGTATTGGACTGAAAACATAACCTTGTGGGCGCACTGGTGTTAAGGATGATCGTGGAGGAGGTGTTGTTCTCTATCCTTACTGATTGTGATTTGTGAGTTAGGGAGTTCAGGATCCAGTCGCATAGAGAGGAGCTGAGGCCCAGGTCATGGAGTTTAGAAATGAGTTTTGTCAGAATAATGGTGTTGAAGGCTGAGCTGTAGTCAATAAATAGGAATCTGACGGATGTGTCTTTGTGTCTAGGTGTTCCAGGGTTGAGTGCAGGGCCAGGAAAATGGCGACTGCTGTGGACCTGTTGCAGCAGTAGGCAAACTGTAGTGGATCCAGGCACACTCTAGCACCTATTTGGGTACACTGAGGGAGAAATTAGCATGGCCAATTTATTTAACCAACACATCTTTCGAACTGTGGGAGGAAACTGGAGCAGCCGGAAGAAACCCGCATATAGGGGAGAACGTTCAGACTTCACACAGATAGTGACCCAATCCGGAATTGAACCCTGGCGCTGAGAGACAGCAGTGCTAACCATTGTGCCACCATGCTGCCCTCTTTTTCTGTTATCTGTTGAATTTGTTTCTATATTTTTGTTACTACACGATGTTTGCATTTTTGCACATTTTAAACCTGATTACTGATTGATCAGTAAATTTTTCAATACAAATCATACTACAATTTAGCTTACACACTGCAAATATGTTTTCTGAATAAAATACTATCATTATCATCACAGACCACTTCCTGGGATTGTAGTTTGAGGAGAGATTTGGTCGACTGGACTTGTATTCACTGGGATTAAGAAAAATGAGAAAGGATCTCGCTGGAACATTTGAAATTCTGACAGGGGTGGACAGATTGGAATCAGGGATGTTATTTCCTCTTGTTGGGGTTGTTTAGAACAAGGAGTCACAGTCTAAGGGTGCGGGGTAAGCCATTTAGGACTAAGATGAGGAGAAATGTTTTCACTCAGAGGGTGGTGAATCTGGATTTCTCTACCTCAGAAGGCTGTGGAGGCCATGTCACTGAATATACTTAAGAAGGAAATAAATTTCTTGATTCAATAGTCATTAATGCATATAGGGAGAACACAGGAGCATGGAATTGAGAGGATCAACCATTGTCACATTGAAAGGATAAGTGATGGCCTAGTGGTATTATTGCCAGACTATTATTCCAGAAATTCAGATAATGAATAATGAAGGGGGACCTGGGTTCGAATCCAGTCATAGTAGATGGTGGAGTTTGATTTCAATAAAAAATATCTAGAATTAAGGATGAGATCTTACAGCCTCACTCGTCCTGAAACTATAAGATCCTGCCTGAGTTCCACAGACTGTCCCATTGGCCGCCCCTTAGCCACTCTGATTCTGGTGTTGGATGGGGCTGTAAAATTCCAGATATCAGTCCAGAAACTCAGATAACGTTCTGGGGACCCGGGTTTGAATCCAGCCACGGCAAATGGTGGAATTTGAATTTAATAAAAGATATCTGGAATTAAGAATCTGCTGATGACCGTGAAACCATTGCCAATAGTCGGAAAAACCCATCTGATTCACTAATGTTCTTTAGGGAAGGAAAACTGCTTTTCTTATCTAATCTGGCCTATATGTGATTCCAGAGTCACACCAATATGCTTGACTATTCACTGTCCTCTGAAATGGTGTAGCGAAGGACAACTAGGGATGGATGATAAATGCCAGCATACCCTCTCATGAATGAATAAAAAGGATGGCAGAGCAGGCTCGAAGGACCAAATGGCCTACTCCTATTTTCTATGTTTCTATCTCTTGATAGAGAGGGAGAGAAACTCTATTACTCAGGAAGCACAGCCTCTGCATTTTTCTAAAACTATTAATTTTCCTGACATTTCTACAATACTCTCGGAATTAATCCAAAATATTATTAAAAGCATATTCTTCAAGTGGCATAAATTGCTTGTTCAGTTTTCTACATTAAAGGAGTCTCTGCGCTTCAAATCAAAGTATTTCACTGGTTGCAAAGTATTTTGGGACAGCCTCTGTTCACAAGAAGCATTATGTAAATGCTTCCCTTTCATTCTTTCTATGTCTCCTTCTTGCTCCTTTACAGTCACATCGTTGGTCAGGATGGTACCCCTCTTCAAGTGAGACTTCTTCACGACCCCTCTTTGATCTCTGTCTCATAGACTCTATGGCATACCATCAAAGCCCTTAATGGTGGCAGCACGTCAGTGGGAGGACTCTGCCTGAGCAAAAGGCTTTCTCTTCCCATCCCTCTGCTAAACTCTCCAACTGGAGTTCCACAGTCCAGGTTAGTGCAAAGAAATTCAGAACTAGTAGCCTGAACATACACTGAGATTAACGATGTGCCATTTATAGTGCTTGAAGGCTTGTTAGCTGCTGGAGAAATGTTATAGAATTAATTCCACATGCATTGTAATTGCCTGTTTTCTGCTGTACCCGCTAATCCATTTTTATTATGTGAAATCATCCATATTGTATTTATCTACTGTTTTGACTGCGGGGTGTGGATAATGGCAGTCATTGTAAGAGAAAGAAATCTGCTTCTGTTACAAACTCCTAGTGAGCACTTGATGCCTCCGGCACCATGGTGTTGGTCATTTCTGTAAATGGTCATCATATTAGTAAGATACTAACACCAGCTTGTCTTTATGAAGCACTTCAACATAATAACAGCCCCACATTTTTTCGCAGGGCATGATAAAACAAGATTTGAACTCATTGGAGAGAGTGCAGAAGTGGTTTACAAGAATGGCTCCAGGGATGAGAAACTTGAGTTATGAGGATAAATTGGAAAAGTTGGGTCTGTTCTCCTTGGAGGCTAAAAGGAAATTTGATAGAGATGTTCGAAATCATGAGGGGGAGGGGCTGAGAGAGTAAATAGGGAGAAACTGTTCCCACTCGTAAAAGGATCAAGAACGAGAGGACACAGATTTAAAACGATTTGCAAAAGAAGCAAACATGATGTGAGAGTTTCACAGTAACTTCATTGCAGTGTTAATGTAAACTTTACTTGTGACTAATAACTAAATAAACTTTAAATAAAAGAACAAAACGTTTTCACAGAGCGAGTGATTGAGGTCTGAAATGCGCTGCCTGGAAGTATGGTGGAGACACGTTCAATTGAGGCATTCAGGAAGGCATTATTTGAATAGAAACAATGTGCCGAGATGCGGGGAAGAGGCAGGGAAATGGGTATTATGTCACAGTGTTTGTTTGGAGAACTGGTGCAGACACAATGGGCCCAATGGTCTCCTTCTGCACAACAACAATCCTGTGAAAATTTGATACTGAGCTACTTGTGATATTCGAGCAAGTGACCAAAGGTTGATTAAAGGGATAGGTTTTAAGGAAATCTTAAAGAAGGAGTGCAAGTTAGAGAGATAGAGAGGTTTAGAGAAGGAATTCTAGACCTTATGGTCCAAGCGAGAGATGTGGACGATGCAAGTCAAGGATGTCCAAGAACCCAGAATTAGAGTAGCTCTGAGGCCTAGGAGGTTGGAACTGGAGCAGGTCGCAGAGATAGGGAGGAGTCCTATTTTGTACTTCCTACGTCAACAATCTTTGAATTAAAGATTGCTGCACTTTACTCTTATAGGTTAGCTGTGTTTACATCTCAAGACACCCTCAGTCACTGGAAAAGAAGAAACCTTGCTGCTTCTCTTACTGCTCCACATCAAACTACCCCAGATTGTCTTTTCAAGAAAGATAGAGGATAGAATTTTGTGGAGCCTGTGAGACCCTCCTAGTTGCCTCTTCAAAAGAAGTACCCCCGCCCCCCCACACAGATCTTGTGCCACTCATGATCTTGACTGGACAGTAGCGAGCCTTCCCTCAAGGTCATGGACCCTGGTGGCAAAGTCCCATCCAATGAGACCTGCCAGCCATTTAGAGGTCAGCTCCTCCTCTCTACTCAGCAGTGCCACCCAGGATTTGGTGACTGTTGCAAGTTGGCATTCACATCAGGCCTTTGTTTGAGGAGGAACCCAGGCACGGGTGAAAGATTGGATGAGGGTCTTTGAATGAGGGACCTCATCCTCAAATCTAGGGTTCCATCAGGCACAGCCCCAGGGACTTGGGGTTCAATTCCGATCTTGGATGACTGTCTGTGTGGAGTTTGCACATTCTCCCCATGCCTGCGTGGATTTCTTCTAGCTGCTCCAGTTTCCTCACACACTCAAAGATGTGTAGGTTAGATGGATTGGCCATGTTAAATTGCCCAAATATGAATAGGCTAGGGGAATTAGTGGGGTAAATGCATGGGATTATGGGGATAGGGCAAAGGAGAAGGCTTGGGTAAGTCCAAAGATGTGCAAGTTAGGTTGATTGCCATGCTAAAATTGCCCCTTAGTATCCTGAGATCGGTAGGTAAGAGGGATTAGCAGGTAGGAGTATGGGAGTAGGGCCTGTGTGGTTGGTGCAAACTCGATGGGCCAAATGGCCTCTTTCTGCACTGTAGGGATTCTATGATTCTATATTCTGTCAGAGAATTAATCCTTCTCCACTGTAAGGATTCTGTGATCCAACGAAAGCCAGTGGTCTGTGATGCTACCTGTGTTGGTGTGCTAAACCAAATTTGGTTCTGAGCTTTATTTAAACACAGCCAAGGGGCTGCAGGCTGCACAGGGAGCATGGAGAGGATTGCCTGGGGTCGGCTGTAGGTTTTCCTGGACTCAGGTGGAGAACATCTGATTCTCTATGGCCAACAAAACAAAAATAAACATTAAAAACTTCCAAGGCTTACCTACAAATGGCCTCCAGCAGTCTATTTAAGCATCATTAGTTAGGATACTTATCATCCAGTACAAGTCAATGCATCACTGAGAGATCTGTTTAGTGTAGATAGGAACAGTCTGATTCTGTTTGTTTATATAGGGGAGGTTTGTCATTTATATGGAGGAAGTTTGTTAATTATATAGGGAGCTTTATTAATATACATAGAGGATGTTTGTTATATATGGGGAGAGGTTTGTTAATATGTATGCAGAAATTTATTAATATATATGGGGAAGATTTGTTAATGTATATGGGGAGATTTGTTAATGTATATGGGGGAGATTTGTTCATATATATGAGGGACGTTTATTAATGTATATGGGGAGATTTGTTAATATGTATGGGTGGGTTCTGTTAATGTGTGTGGGGAGATTTATTAATGTATATGGGAGGATTCTGTTAATGTATACAGGGGAGATTTGTTAATGTATATGGGGGAGATTTGTTCATATATATGGGGGAGGTTTGTTAATGTATCTGGGGGAGATTTTTAATATGTATGGGCGAGTTCTGTTAATGCATATGGGAAGATTTATTAATATATATGGGAGGATCCTGTTAATGTATATGGGGGAAATTTGTTAATGAACATGGAGAGAGATTTGTTGACGTATATAGGGAGGTTTGTTAATGTACACGAGGAGATTTGTTAATGTATGTGGGGGAGTCTGTTAATGTATATGGGAGGGTTCTGTTAATATATGTGGGAGAGATTTGTTAATGTATATGCGGGAGATTTATTAATGTATATGAGGAGAGATTTATTAATGTATATGAGGAGAGATTTATTGATGTATATGAGGAGAGATTTATTGATGTATATGTGGGAGGGTTCTGTTAATGTGTAACGGGAGAGATTTGTTAATGTATATAGGAGAGATTTGTTAATATATATGGGAAGGTTTTTTTGACATATATGGAGGAGATTTATTAATGTATATGGGGGGAGATTTTTTAATATATTTGGAACCCATTAATGTATCTGGGGAAATTTATTAATATTTATAGGGAGTTCTCTTTGTTGGTATAGGGTATTCATTTAACATATATGGGGCTGATCTGTTTGTTTACAATGTTGTTTATACAGGGAAGATCTATTAGTGTATAGTAGAGTGGTTTGCCAATATATGCGGGGGAGGTCTGTTAGTGCCTATAAGGAAGGCATGTTAATGTTCCTGGGAGTAGATATATATCTGGAAGTTAGGTTAGCATGTGTATATACGTTTACACCTCATTTTTACCAACAAGTTTGCCTGATGTCTTGTTTACCCAATCTGTATGTGCAAATGTCAGCAGCCTCTGACTGTGCACAAATAGAGTGTGCCATTAATCATTGAAACAAGGCAAGTGATGTAGAGATAGCTGGAAAATGCGCTGTCACAAATTGAAGAACTATGGGTGAGGGGGATAGAAAATAAGACAGAAATATATATGAGTGCCATGTGTCCCTTATGCATAAAGCAACTTACTCAGATATATAACCTATGCTGCTAGCAATGAAAGAAGAGATTTTCTTATAAAAACAGTTATTAAAAAAAGCAATTTACTAGTGAAGATTCCATGACCTGCATTAGGTACACTGTTGAATGTGCCCCATTGATAATATATGCCAAACACAAAGCTTCTGGGAACTGAAATGTTCCAATTACAGATGGAAGACCATACAAAATCTTACAATGGCCTATCCTTACTACATCGTAAAGGTTTCATGGGGTGTAAAGTTCATTTGTATGCCTGAATTGAAGCAACATTTTGGCTACAGCGCTCTGATGTTGTATGCCCTGCCACCACTGCCATAAGAATGGAGAACTTGACGCTCAGCCGAATCTCCTTTCACAGCAGCGGGACTGGAAAATCTGAGCCCTAGGAAAGGTTGGAGAATACCAGCTGTGAGTGAGATTGGAAAATTCTGACTTTTATGTTTTATCAGGAAAAAAATCACATTAAAGTTTATTTATTAATGTCATAAGTAGGCTTACATTAACACGTTAACATTTACTGTGAAAATCCCCTAGTCGCCAACTCTGGCACTTGTTTGGGTACACTGAGGGAAAATTTAGCATGGCAATGCACTGAACCAGCGCATCTTTTGGATTGCGGGAGGAAACCGGAGCTCCTGGTGGAAACCCACGCAGATGGGGAGAACATGCAGACCCCACACAGATAGTGACCCAAGCCAGGAATTGGACCCAGGTAGCTGGTGCTCTGAGGCAGCAATCCTAACCAACGTACCACCCACCTAACAACAAACATTTTGTGTTTATGTAGCATCTTTAACATAGCATACTGTCCCAAGATTGCTTTATTGGAGCGTTATTTTGCCCCGAGCTTCGTAAGAAGATATTAGGGTAGATAACCAATGGTCTGGCCAAAGGGACAGATTTGCAAGGGAAGTCTGAAGGAAAGAGAGTGAAACAGAATTTAGGGAGGGAATTTCAAATCTTAGAGCCCAGGAGTAGGGCCCAAACTATTACGCTTGGAAGTCTGATATTGAAGATTAATAAGGAACATACTAGTAATAAGTCAACAGAAGAAATTATTACATGTCTTACTCCTAGCATAGTCAGCACCCTACCAAGCTCCACTCAAGGTGGGGCTTGAATTCCAGATGACATGATCCATTCTTTTAAAGGGGCATGCCCTGACATACATAACACAAGCCAATGGTACAGCAATGAGAATTGGGAGATCAGAATGTTGGAGTTCAGAGATCTGTGGGATTGGTGAGGGTTATTCAAGGAAGGGATGAGGCAATGGAACGATACAAAAACATGGGCGCAAGTGTTAGAATTGAGAGGTTAATGAGGTGGCACCTTCTCCGACTCTCTGGACATCCCAAAATGCTTCACAATCAATAACTTGCCTTTGAACTGTGTTATTCTTGTTACATCACCAATTACAGCAGCTAATTTGAATGCAGACAGCAAATAAATGAATAACCAGATAAATGGTGATGTTGGCTGGAAGAAAAATGTTGGCCAACTCACCAGGAAATTTTTTTTGATCATCATTGAATAATCTCTTGGTCTGTTTAAAGTCTGGAACATTCACAATTGCTCTGGATAATGTATGAGTTGAAACATTAGCTGAAATATCAGCATGGATTAGGCGATCATAGTTAAAGAGGAACTATCTCTAGTAAAGCCCATCCTCCATTTACTATGTATCCTGTCACATGACTTACATAGAGAAAGAGAAACAAAGAAAATAGAAGCAGGAGTAGGCCACTTGGCCATTCAAGACTGCTCCACTATTCATTCTGATCATGGCTGATCATGAAAACTAATATCCTGATTCCCCCTTCCCCCCATATTCCCTGATCTCTTTAGCCCCAAGAGCTATATCTAATTTCTTCTTGAAATCATCTAATGTTTTGGCCTCAATTACTTTCTGTGGGAGTAATTCCACACATTCACCACCCTGAATCAGTTTAAACTGATTCAGAGGGAGGGTGGAATCCTGAGTAGCTTGGATATTAAGAGGGACAAGAATAGGGGGGTCATAGATGAGAACTGTAAAGCACAGCAGCGTACGGGTGGAGTAGGGCATGGTTTGAAATGCGTATACTTTAATGCAAGAAGTATTCGCAATAAGGTGGAGGAACTTGCAGCTTCGATCAGTACCTGGAACTTCGATGTTGTGGCCATTTCAGAGACATGGATAGAGCAGGGACAGGAATGGTTGTTGCAGGTTCTGGGGTTCAAATGCTTCAGCCGGAGTAGAGAAGGAGGTAGAAGGGGTGGAGGAGTGGCATTATTAGTCAAAGACTGTATCACAGTGACAGAAAGGAAGTTTGATGAGGACTTGTCTGTTGACGTAGTATGGGCTGAGATTAGAAACAGGAGAGGAGAGGTCACCCTGTTGGGACTCTTTTATAGACCTCCTAAAAGTTTTAGAGAGGTAGAGGAAAGGATTGCAAAGTCGATCCTGGACAGGAGTGAAAGTAATAGGGTAATTGTTATGGGGGACTTTAACTTTACTAATATTGATTGGAATAGCTATAGCTCTAGCTCGTTTGAGGGGTCAGTTTTTATACAAAATGTGCAGGAAGGTTTTTTGACTCAGTATGTAGATAGGCCAACGAGAGGTGAGGCTACATTGGATTTGGTGCTGGGCAATGAGCCAGACCAGGTGTTAGACTTGGAAGTTGGTGAACATTTTGGTGATAGTGACCACAATTCGGTTACGTTCACCTTAGTGATGGATAGGGATAGGCATGAACCTGGGGGCAGTAGTTATAGCTGGGGGAATGGTAATTATGAGGCCATAAGGAGGGAATTAGGGTGCATAGGTTGGACTAGGAAACTACAGGGACTGGGAACATCTGAAATGTGGAGCTTATTCAAGGAGCAGCTACTGCGAGTCCTTGATAAGTATGTCCCTGTCAGGCAAGGAGGAAATGGTCGAGTAAGGGAACCATGGTGTACTAAAAAAGTTAATTCGCTGGTTAAAAGGAAAAAGGAGGCTTATGTCAGGATGAGGCTTGAAGGCTCAGTTAGTGCAATGGATAGCTATAGATTAGCCAGGAGGGAGCTAAAGAGTGAGTTGAGGAGAGCTAAAAGGGGACACGAGAAGACTTTGGCTGATAGGATCAAGGAGAATCCTAAAGCTTTCTTTAGATATGTTAAGAATAGAAGATTGGTTAGGGCAAGATTAGGGCCAGTCAGAGACAGCAGTAGGAAGTTGTGTGTGGAGCCTGAAAAGATTGGAGAGGCACTGAACAAATATTTCTCTTCGGTATTCACGCAGGGAGATGTAAATGTAGTTGTGGAGAACACTGGGATACAGGTTCGTAAACTGAAAAGTATTGAAGATAAGGAGGATGTGCTAGATATTCTTGAGGGTTTGAAGTTAGATAAGTCCCCTGGGCCGGACGGGATTTACCCTAGGATTCTCTGGGAGGCGAGAGAGGCGATTGCAGAGTCTCTGGCTCTGATCTTCAGGTCGTCGTTGGTTACGGGTATAGCGCCGGAAGACTGGAGGATAGCGAATGTGGTCCCATTGTTCAAGAAGGGAAATAGAGACTTTCCTGGGAATTATAGACCGGTGAGTCTTACTTCTGTTGTGGGCAAAGTATTGGAAAGAATTATTGGAAAGAAGGGGATAGGATTTATAGTTATTTAGAGAGAAACGAATTGATTGGGGATAGTCAGCATGGTTTTGTGAAGGGTAGGTCGTGCCTTACTAACCTTATTGAGTTTTTTGAAAAAGTGACCAAAAAGGTAGATGGGGGTAAGGCAGTTGATGTGGTATATATGGACTTTAGTAAGGCGTTTGATAAGGTGCCATGGAAGGGTTCTGCAGAAAATGTATGGGATTGAGGGTGATTTAGCTAATTGGATTAGGAATTGGCTAGCTGATAGAAGACAGAGGGTGGTGGTTGATGGAAATTATTCATCGTGGAGTTCGGTTACAAGTGGTGTTACCTCAGAGATCTGTTTTGGGGCCCCTGCTGTTTGTAATTTTTATAAATGATCTGGATGAGGGTATTGAAGGATGGATTAGTAAATTTGCGGATGACACCAAAGTCGGAGGAGTGGTAGATAGTGAAGATGGGTGTTATAGTTTGCAGAGAGACTTGGACAAGTTGCAGAGCTGGGCCGAGAGGTGGCAAATGGAGTTTAATGTGGAAAAGTGTGAGGTAATTCACTTTGGCAGGAATAATAAATGTGTAGAGTATAGGGATAATGGTAGGACTCTTAATAGTGTTGATGAACAGAGGGATCTTGATGTATATGTGCATAGATCCCTGAAAGTTGGCAATCAAGTCGATAAGGTTGTTAAGAAGGCATACGGAGTCTTAGCTTTTATTGGTAGGGGAATTGAATTTCGGAGCCGCAACGTCATGTTGCAACTGTACAAAACTCTAGTGCGGCCGCACTTGGACTATTGTGTGCAGTTCTGGTCCCCGCATTATAAAAAAGATGTGGAGGCGTTGGAGAGGGTACAGAGGAGGTTTACCAGGATGTTGCCTGGTATGGAGGGCAGATCTTATGAAGAGAGGCTGAGGGATTTGAGGTTTTTTTCGTTAGAAAGAAGGCGGCTAAGAGGAGACCTTATTGAAACATATAAGATGATTAGAGGTTTAGATAGGGTGGACAGTGATAGCCATTTTCCTCGGATGGAGAAAGCTAGTACGAGGGGACGTAGCTTTAAATTAAGGGGTGGTAGTTATAGGACGGATGTCAGAGGTAGGTTCTTTACTCAGAGGGTGGTAAGGGTATGGAATGCCCTGCCTGCTGCAGTTGTGGATGCGCCAAGTTTGGTGGTGTTTGAGAGATTAGTAGATAAGTTTATGGACGAAAAGGGAATGGTTTAGGTTAGAGGATCACTGCTGTTTCTTAATTGGTCGGCGCAACATCGAAGGCCAAAGGGCTTGTTCTGCGCTGTAATGTTCTATGTTCTATGTTCTCTGGGTGAAGAAATTTCTTCTCATCTCAGTCCTAAAAGGTTTACCCTTATCTTTAAACTATAATCCCTAGTTCTGTACTCCCCACCATCGACTACATTCTTTCTGAATCTACACTGTTGAATCCTGTTAAAATTTTGTAAGTTTCTATGAGATCTCCTCTCACTCTTCTAAATTCCAGCGAATATAATCCTAACCGACTTAATCTCTCTTCAAATGACAGACCTGCTTTTCCAGGAATCAGTCTGGTAAACCTTCACTGAAACCCTCCAAAACAAGGACATCCTTCCACAGACAAAGACACCAAAACTGCATTTAATACTCTAGGTGTGGCCTCACCAATGCCCTATACAATGGTAGTGAAATATCCCTATCCCTGTACTCAAATCCTCTTGCTATGAAGGCCAACATACCACTTGCCTTCTTTACTGCCAGCTGTACCTTCGTGCTTACTTTCAGCGACTGATGCACGAGGACACCAAGGCCTCGCCGAGCACCCACTTCTCTCAATTTATATTCAATAGCTTTCTTTATAGCAAGAATGTGGTCCATCTTTGGAGAAAAACAATGGACATACAAAAGACTGTTCCTTCTCTGCCTTGGCTCTGAGAGCACAGAAGAATAATTCTTTACACATGATGATTGACAGGTGTGTATCAAGACTGTTTCTGTGAGTTCATTTTGATGAGGCATAGATTTACTTGAAGGGGAAGATGAATTACTTTTTTATTTGGACTAACTATTTATTCAGTCAGCCTAGTCAATAATATGTAAATTGTGAATGCATGGTTCTATTTGTGTTGGGAATCATGCTTAGATCTTGCTAATGCAAGGTGTACTCATGGACGTTTGGTGTGGCTTCTGGCATGAGCCATTCAGCCAGCTTCTCAACCAACTCAAATAGCTTTCTAAACAGTTATTGATCTGGGATTGCTGCTATGCTAACTCTGGGCGGCATGGTAGAACAGTAGTCAGCACAGTTGCCTCAAAGCATCAGGGACCCAGGTTCGATTCCTGGTCCTTGGGTTACTGTCTGTGTGGAGTCTGCACTTTCTTCCCCGTATCTGTGTGGGTTTCCTCCCACAATCCGAAAGACATGCCGGTTAGGTGCAGAATTGGCCATGCTAAATTCTCCCTCAGTGTACCTGAACAGGCGTCGGTGTGTGGTGACTGGGGGATTTTCACAGTAACTTCATTGCAGTGTTAATGTAAGCCTACTTATAATTAATAAATAAACTTTATTGTTCCTGGGTTTTAATTAACCACTTCAATTTGCTTATTGAACTTACGCATCCATTTAAATTAATTGCGGATTGCTGCCAGTTTCCGAAGCTGGCGATTAACTGAGGTTGTTTCTGGAGGGTTTTCTGAAAACGAACATTTCCACGCTGTTCTGTGATGAAGTTGAGTATGCATATTAGCTAAGTGTTATGCTCGACAGAGGATCCTTGACAGGATTCTTGTCGATAATAAGGAACCGTTATTTTTTCCACCTTAAAGTTGAGTACGCCTGCCTGGGAGATGTGTGACTAGGAAAGCAGCCCCGAGGTCCTGAGATTAAATTACAGTGTCCTAAATTGTGAAATGGAATTCAGTAAATCAGGTCGTTTGTGGGCTGGTGTTGGCATATGATTCTTAAAACTGTTGGATTGTCATTGAGTAGATGTGACTGTCTTTTAGAAGAGGGTGTCTGTGATGCCCTATTTATGACTCCAGATTGCTCTCAGGACAGCTGGCGATAGGCAGTAAATACTGCCCCTGTCAGTGTCACCCAACCCTAACAAGAATTCTTATCAGTCAAAAATTAAAATAAGCTTGGTCCAACACAGGATCAGGCATATGTTTAGGTATGCTTTGCCTTAATTTGATTTGATTCATTGTTGTCACATGTATTGGGATACAGTGAAAAGTACTGTTTCTTGTGTGCTATACAAACAAAGCATACCATTCATAGAGTACATAGGTGAGAAGGAAAGGAGAGTGTGGAGAATGCAGTGTTACAATCATAGCTAGGGTGTAGAAAAAGATCAGCTAAATATATAGTAAGTCCAGTCAAAAATCTGATGGTAGCAGGGAAGAAGCTGTTGCTGAGTCGATTGGCATGTAATCCGTGAATTTTGTATCTGTTTCCCAATGGAAGAAGGTGAAAGAGAGTTTGTCCAGGATGTGTGGGGTCCTTGTTTATACTGGCTACTTTTCTAAGGGAGCAGGAAGTGTAGGTGGTATCAGTGGATGAAAGGCTGGCTTGCGTGATGGATTGGGCAATGTTCACAATGCTTTGTAGCTTCTTGTGGACTTGGTCAGAGTTCTGGTAAGAATCATAGAATCCTTCAGAGCAGATGGAGGCCATTCAGCCCATTGAGTTTGCACTGACTGTCTGACAGAGCATCTTACCCAGACCTTCTCCCCATGTATTTACCCTGCTATCCCCCTATGTATCTTTGGACACTAAGGGGCAATTTAGCATGGCCAATCAATCTAACCAGCATCTTTCAGGTGTGGGAGGAAACCAGAGCACCTGGAGGAAACCCACGCAGATAGAACATAGAACATAGAACATAGAACATTACAGCACAGAACAGGCCCTTCGGCCTTCGATGTTGTGCCGACCAAAATAAAAAGCAATGCCCCTCCAAACTAAACCATTCCCTTCTCTTCCATATACGTATCAACTAACCTCTTAAACGCCACCAAACTTGGCGCATCTACAACAGCTGCAGGCAGGGCATTCCACTCCCTAATCACTCTTTGAGTAAAGAACCTACCTCTGATATCCGTCCTATAACTCATACCCCTTAATTTAAAGCTGTGTCCCCTCGTGCTAGCTTTCTCCATCCTAGGAAAAAGGCTATCACTGTCCACCCTATCTAAACCTCTAATCATCTTATATGCTTCAATAAGATCCCCTCTTAGCCGCCTCCTTTCTAACGAAAACAACCTCAAATCCTTCAACCTCTCTTCATAGGACCTGCCCTCCATACCAGGCAACATCCTGGTAAACCTCCTCTGTACCCTCTCCAATGCCTCCACATCTTTCTTATAATGTGGGGACCAGAACTGCACACAATACTCCAAGTGCGGCCGCACTAGAGTTTTGTACAGTTGCAACATGATGCTGCGGCTCCTTAATTCAATCCCCCTACCAATAAAAGCTAAGACTCCATATGCCTTCTTAACAACTTTATCCACTTGACTGCCTACTTTCAGGGATCTATTGACACATACACCAAGATCCTTCTGTTCCTCAACACTATTAAGAGCCCTAACCATTAGCCCTATACTCTACACATTTATTGTTCCTGCCAAAGTGCATTACCTCACACTTTTCCACATTAAACTCCATTTGCCACCTCTCGGCCCAGCTCTGCAACTTGTCCAAGTCACTCTGTAAACTATAACACCCCTCTTCACTATCTACCACTCCACCAACTTTAGTGTCATCTGCAAATTTACTGATCCTTCCCTCAATACCCTCATCCAGATCATTTATAAAAATTACAAACAGCAGGGGCCCCAAAACAGACCCCTGAGGCACACCACTCGTCACCGAACTCCACATGAATATCTCCCATCAACCACCACCCTCTGTCTTCTATCTGCCAGCCAATTCCTAATCCAATTAGCTAATCACCCTCTATTCCACACATCTGCATTTTCTGTAGAAGTCTTCCATGGGCCACCTTATCAAAAGCCTTACTAAAGTCCATATATACTACATCAACCGCCTTACCCCCATCCACCTCTCTGGTCACTTTCTCAAAAAACTCAATGAGGTTAGTAGGCATGACCTACCCTTCACGAAACCATGCTGACTATCCCCAATCAATTCATTTCTCTCTAAATAACTATAAATCCTATCCCTAATAATTCTCTCCAATACTTTGCCCACAACAGAAGTAAGACTCACTGGCCTATAATTCCCTGGAAGGTCTCTCTTCCCCTTCTTGAACAATGGGACCACATTCGCTATCCTCCAGTCCTCCGGAACCACACCCGTAACCAACGAGGACCTGAAGATCAGAGCCAGAGGCTCTGCAATCTCCTCTCTTGCCTCCCAGAGAATCCTAGGGTAAATCCCGTCCGGCCCAGGGGACTTATCCAACTTCAAACCCTCGAGAATTTCTAGCACATCCTCCCTATCTACTACAATACTTCCCAATTTGCACCCTGTACCTCAGTGTTCTCCATAGCTACATTTCCAGCACTCTGCGTGAATACCGAAGAGAAATATTTATTCAGTGCCTCTCCAATCTCTTCAGGCTCCACGCACAACTTCCCACTGCTGTCTATGACTGGCCCTAATCTTGCCCTAACCAATCTTCTATTCTTAACATATCTAAAGAAAGCTTTAGGATTCTCCTTAATCCTATCAGCCAAAGTCTTCTCGTGTCCCCTCTTAGCTCTCCTCAATTCACTCTTTAGCTCCTTCCTGGCTAATCTATAGCTATCCATTGCACTAACTGAGCCTTCAAGCCTCATCCTGACATAAGCCTCCTTTTCTCTTAACAACCAGCAAATCAACTTTTTTCGTACACCAAGCTCTCTTACTCGACCATTTCCTCCTTGCCTGACAGGGACATACTTATCAAGGACTCGCAGCAGCTGCTCCTTGAATAAGCTCCACATTCCAGATGTTCCCAGTCCCTGTAGTTTCCTAGTCCAATCTATGCACCCTAATTCTCCCTGATGGCCTCATAATTACCCTTCCCCCAGCTATAACTACTGCCCCCAGCTTCATGCCTATCCCTGTCCATCACTAAGGTGAACGTAACCGAATTGTGGTCGCTATCACCAAAATGTTCACTAACTTCCAAGCCTAACACCTGGTCTGGCTCATTGCCCAGCACCAAATCCAATGTAGCCTCACCTCTAGTTGGCCTATCTACATACTGAGTCAAAAAACCTTCCTGCACACTCTGTACGAAAACTGACCCCTCTAACGAGCTAGAGCTATAGCTATTCCAATCAATATTAGCAAAGTTAAAGTCCCCCATCACAATTACCCTACTACTTTCACTCCTAATCAGAATTGACTTTGCAATCCTTTCCTCAACCTCTCTAGAACTATTAGGAGGTCTGTAAAAGACTCCCAACAGGGTGACCTCTCCTCTCCTGTTTCTAATCTCAGCCCATACTACCTCAACAGACAAGTCCTCATCAAACTTCTTTTCTATCACCGTGATACAGTCTTTGACCAATAATGCCACTCCTCCCCCCCTTCTACCTCCTTCTCTACTCCGACTAAAGCATTTGTACCCCGGAACCTGCAACATCCATTCCTGTCCCTGCTCTACCCAAGTCTCTGAAATGGCCACAACATCGAAGTTCCAGGTACTGGTCCAAGCTGCAAGTTCCTCCCCCTTATTGCGAATACTCCTTGCATTAAAGTATACGCATTTCAAACCATGCCCCACCCCACCCGTACGCCGCTGTGTTTTACAACTCTCTTCTATAACCCCCTTACTCTCATCCCTCTCAGCACCCCAACTACTTAGGATCCCACCCCCCCCCCCGAATCAGTTTAAAGCCCCCATCATAGCCTTAGCAAATTTTCCCCCCAAGATATTAGTCCCCCTCTGGTTCAGGTGTAGACCATCTCTCTTGAAGAGGTCCCACCTATCCCAGAATGAGTCCCAATTGTTAAGGAACCTGAACCCCTCCCTCCTGCACCATCCACGCAGCCATGAGTTCAAACTTTCCCTTTCTCTGTTCTTCTCTAAACTATCCCTTGGCACAGGCAAGAGTCCAGAGATAACCACTCTGCCTGTTATGGACCTAAGCTTCCACCCTAACTCCATAAATTTCTGTTTAATATCCCCTTCCCTTGTCCTACCTACATCATGTGTCCCCACATGAACTATGACTTGGGGCTGACTCCCCTCACCCTTAAGAATCTTAAAAACCCGATCTGCGACATCCTGGACCCTGATATGTGGAGAATGTGCAGACTCCATACAGATAGTGATGCAAGGTTGGAATTGATTGTGGGTCCCTGGAGCTGTGAGTCTGCAGTGCTAATGATTGTGCCACCATGCCAGTTGGGCCTGGGTTTTCTGGGACTTTACCCCTGTTGTTTTAGATGAAATTGGACCTTTTGGCCCTCAACCCTCTTATTCCGTCTCAACTCACCCACCCTGTATGCTCTCTGATATTCCTATCCCATCTCCATGTCAACTCATGCTCCCCAATCAATCGCATGCCCTCTTATAAACCCACTGCCAATCACCTAGTATTCACGATGGGTAGACCAGAGATGCATACTTGATATTAAAAAAAACTCTCAATCGATAAACTATTCAAAGTTTTTAAATCTCCTCAAATGGTTAATCCTTTATAAAAAAAAGACTTTCATTTAGACTCCACATCAAAGATTGCTAGTCACTAAATAGCCACTTTAAACTGTCATTCAAACGTGAATTTAGGACCACCTGCTGAGATAATGTAGCTTTTGAAAATTAACCGCACATTCATAACGGTACAATAAAAACCATTGGAGAAATGTTAATTATTGACAAAAATCACTGTTGGAACTGATATCCTGATGAAAATGTCTAATAACCTTCACCCTTACCTGCACAGATGGCCCATCAATCATAACAGTGCAGCAGAGATTTTTCCTTTTAACTCTGATTGGCAGCTGTCATTCAAATTGATAACTCAGGACCTCTTACTGAAATAATGTAGCTTGTGAAAATCAGCCGTGCATTCCTAATAACACAATAAATGCCATTGGGGAAATATTAACTAATGACAAAGATCATGCTTGAAATCGATAAACCGTTGAAAATGTTTAATAACCTTAACCCTAAGCTGCACTGATGGCCTGTCAATGATAACAGTCCAGTGGAGATTTTTCTTCCTAACTCTCACTGACTGCTTAGGCTGACTTTAGTGGAGGTTGTAGTTGGGGAGGATGGTAATGAGAACTGATGTAGACCAATTAGCAAAGTGATAATGGACATGGGAATTGGTACAAGATAACATAAATGATACTGGGTTTAATGTGGAGTACATAACTACACCAAGGGGTGTCACTAGGTATTGGTTAAGAGTGAAATCACTGGCTAATTTTTCACCTTTCAAAATTTGATGGGGTGCCACTACTGTCATAGCTGGGAGTAGCTTAACTCATCAGTGACCAGGGATGGAAGCTCAAACTTTCCTTGCTGATATAGTTCAGCAGCAGGTCAGTTGGAATATTGACCAATGAGTTTTTGTTAAGTCAGAGATTTGGAGCCAACATGAGTGAATAGAATGAAAACTCATTTCAACAGTAAAAGAACTATACAGATTTAGGACATCGTTTAATTCAATGCTTTAAGGACATGTGAGTAGGGGACCCCCAGGAATGACATTTTGATTTAACCTGTTAAGTTTCCTTTTGATGTTTTATTTTAGGTACAGTTCCCCACCAAGGGCTGTCAATCCTGTCATTTTTGTTTAGAAACATAGAAAATAGGTCAAAAATGTGCAGGTTAGGTTGATTGGCTATGTTCAATTGCTCCTCAGTGTCAGGGGAATTAGCAGGGTAAATGCTTGGGGTTACAGGGATAGGGCCTGGGTGGGATAGTTGTTGGTGCAGGCTTGATGGGCTGAATTGTAGGGATTCTTGAATTCGTCCTTTCCAGCCTGCTCCGCCAATCATTGCGATCAGGACTGACAATCTGACTCGGTAACCATTTTCTGCTTTCTTCCCATATCCTGTGACAACTTTAGCTCCAAGCTCTGTATCTGACTCCTTCTTGAAAACATACAAGATGGGTTCTTGAGCCCACGTTTACTATTTGCAAGATCAGCAGCGGGGGTGCAAAAGCTGGAAGTTGCAAAATTTGACAGTGAGGTTATGACTTTCGATTTTTGCCACATTCAGGTTCATGTCCAAAATGGACATGAACTTGATTTAAATAAACTAAAGTTTATTAATCAGAAGTCAGCTTACATGAACACTGCAGTAGAGTGACTGTGAAATTTCCCTGGTCACCACATTCTGGCTCCTTTCGGGTACACTAAGGGAGAATTTAGTATGGCCAATGCACCTAACCAGCACATGTTTCGGACTATGGGAGGAAACTGGAGCACCCGGACGAAACCCATGTGGACATGGGGAGAATGTACAGACTCCACACAGACAGTGAATCCAAGCTGGGAATTGAAAGTGGGTTCCTGGCGCTCTGACGGAGCAGCGCTAACCACTGTGCCACCGTGACGCATTTGAATGGATTTAAATAGTATTTGAATAGCTTTAAAATACATTTTAATGGATTTAAATAGTATTAACATGTCCTCTCACCATATATTGACCCCCTGCTGTATATAATACCTCTACAGTATTACTAATTTGAGTTGTCCAAGCTTCATGCAGATTAAAGTCACTCATAATTTAGTTTAATTTAGTGATTATTGTTTTTCTTCAAAGAATATATTAGGGGACAGCTGGGACACTGGGGGTTTGGGAAAGAACTATGGGACAGAGCAAAGTCAATGAACTCTATCAATTAAGGAAAGCTCTGCGTCTTGACTTCTTCTTTACCAATCAGCTTGACCCTAATAGCATTCAGCAGCGATCTGATTGAATGGTGGAGCAGACATGAGGGGCTGAATGGCCAGTTCCTCTGTTCCTGATATAATGAGCCATTAAGGAAGCCAAAGTTCATATCCATCATTGAAGGAGATCATGGAGGTGGCTTTATAAAAAGAATGTCCAAAATGCATGTGCGCTTTATATGAGTGTAGCATTATGTCAGTATACATACAGTGACTGGAATTTCCCAGCCATTCCCACCAGCAGGATTTCCATTCCCACTGATGGTGAACTCCCACCACAGATTCGACAGCCAGCCAATGGTGAAGCATGCCATGGGAGAGGGGTGAGTATAGAATATCCCATCCAATATCCCTGGGCCAGCATGGTGACATGGTGGTTAACACTGCTGTCTTACAGTGTCATGGAGTTGGGCTCGATTCCTGGCTTGGGTCACTATCTGTGCAGAGGCTGCACATTCTCCTCCTGACTGCATGGATTTCCCCCAGGGGCTCTGGTTTCATCCCACAGTTCGAAAGGCATGCTGGTTAGATGCGTTGGCTGTACTAAATTTTCCCTCAATGTATCCAAACAGGTGCTGGAGTATGGCAACTTTCCAGTAACTTCATTGCAGTGTTAATATAAGCTTACTTGTGACACTAATAAATAACCATAAGCTTACTAATTAAGTGCTCTAGATATTGATTTCAGTTCACCCATTGTGCTGTTTAGTTATCACTTACTCATTGTCTTTCCAAAGTTGATCATTTAATATGAAACTGGAATAATTTGATATATATTGCTCGGACATCCTCTTCCATTCTAGACCTGCAACTTCAGGATTCATGTGCTTAGAGTTGCCATTTCTGTTGCAATCTCTCACATCTCTAACACATTCTCTCTCCCTTCAGTCCTGCCAAATGTTAACTCTCCTTTCTTTCCTGACAGATGTTTTCAGGTTTGCTGAGTTTTTCCGGCATCCATTATCCTCGTCTCAGGATTTCTGTGAAAGTTCCTCCTGAAACTCTATACTTTTATTCATTTGTGGGACATGGGTGTCGCTGGCTGGCCAGCATTTACTGCCTATCCTCAGTTGCCCTTGTTCAGGGGCAGTTGAGAGTCAACCACATTGCTGTGGCTCTGAAGTCACATGTAGGCCAGATCAGGCAAGGAAGACAGATTTCCTTGCCTAAAGGATATTAGTGAACCAGATGGACTTCTCTGATAATTGATAATGGTTTCATTAGTTCATCAGTAAATTCTTATTTCTAGATATTTTTTATTGAATTCAAATTCCACCATCTGCCATCTTACAATATTTTGTCTAGAACTAGACAGAGCATTCTAGTCATGCCTAACCAGATATTTTACAGGATAACTTCCATTCTTTTGTACTCAAAGTTCTCCCTAAGTTGAATACCATGTGACTCTATACATCATACCATGGGTGAGCACCCATACGTCCCAATGGCATGTAGGCATTCACAACACCATTGACAATGGTTTCATGGTCATCAGTAGATCCGTAATTCCAATTTAATAAAAAATTGAATTCAAATTCCACCATCTGCCGTGACGAGATTCAAACCCAGTTCCCAAAACATTAGCCAAGTTTCTGGATTGATAGTCCAGCGATGATACCACGAGGCCATCACCTCTGTTCAGGTGACTCAGAGATGGACCATTAGGAAATCATTGCACATACTGCCCCATTAGATCAGGCAAAGTTCCTATTGGATGCATCTCCCCTTTTCTCATCTTTTTGCTAATTGTAACTTCAGGACTTTCAGACCGAATAATACAAGCCACTGATATAATACAGAGCTAGGCAACAAAAACAATGGACGTTCTATAAGGCTGGGGATGTATCAGCAAGTGTCAGACCCAATGGGACAATGCACTCAAACAGTTCACGAGTATAAAACTGAACCTTCTCTTGTCACATTGTACATCTGAGCTCAGTAGAATGGTGCATAAAAGGGACTAAAGAGCTTAATTCAACACGATTGTGTGACAGAGGCTCTATGTGCTACACTTCACACAAATAGATTCATTATACTGTATCTTACTCTCGCACTGTTTTCAGGAAATAGCTTTCTTTGACATGCTAATAACTTGCCATTCAGAACACAGATAGAACTGGGAAACTGGACAATTCAAACACAACTAATGCAGTGGAGAAAAGAAAGAGAGATGAGCAAGAGGGCTTAATTAATAGATTCTGAATCATCTGCTGGCCTGGCGATAAATACATTCAGCATGGAACCTAGTGTTAGATGACGCTACCACTGCTTAGGTGAGAGAATTTGCTAAAATATAACAAGTCTCCCTGATTTTCGAGATGATCTCACTCTTGCCTCTGTGAAGTTTTACATTTTCAAACTTTAGCTGCTTTGTGATGGCAGCTTTCAGCCTGGCCATATACATTTGAAAAGAGTTATAGTGTAGGACTGATTGCTTGATTGGAGCGATGCTCCCAGGGATGGCTGCTTTGCAAATCCACAACTTGTAAGTCTCTGATTCTCCACCAGCTAATCTGAATGGATGGAAAATCAAGGTCCAGGGCTTCCAGTATTTCCCTCTCAGAATGCTGATTGCTGACAGCATTGGTTGACTTGCTTCTGGGCTGCATGGTGAATTCCAATATTGCTGCCATTTTATCTAGATGAACTGTGTTTGATGCCAGACTCTCTCAGTTTGAGTATCTGTCTGCCTATTACACTGGGAATATTCCGCGTAAAAATGTTCACTCCACACTGAACCAGACCCCAGTAGTTCCCGCTGCACCTTACCCTGCTCCAAATTCTGTCCCATTGCTGCCCAGTGACCTTTGACCTGCCATTTCCCCACCTGCTGCTCATTGTCATTGACTGCATTTGACTGGCACACTATTCAGTGAGGTCACCACTCACCACCACTGGAGCCCTGGCGTCAAAATTTTTCTTTTTATTCAGTTATAGGATATTGGCGTCCCTGGCTGGCCATCCTAATTGCCTTTGGAGGGCAGTTGAGAGTCAACCATATTGCTGTGGCTCTGGAGTCGCACGTAGCTCAGATCAGATAAGGCTGGCAGATTTCCTTTCCTAAAAAAAAATTAGTGAGCCAGATGGGTTTTTCTGACAATTGATAATGGTTTCATGGTCATCAGTAGATTCTTAATTCCAGAATTTTTTACTGAATTCAGATTTCACAATCTATCATTCTATAGTACAGTGACTAGACAGAACATTCTAGTTGTGGTCTAAACAGGCCTTTATAAAGGTTCAGGATAACTTCCTTTTTTTACTCTTTGTTCTCTCTAAGTTGAATAACATTTGACTCTATCCGTTATAGCGTGGGTGAGCACCTTTATAGCACAATGACATGCTAGCATCCACAACACCATTCAACAGTGGTCATAACAGGGATCCTGGGGGAAAACCATTGTCATCCTCCAGTTCAAAAGACGACTATCTGCCATGATTCACTGTTTTCTGTCATTAAGCCAATTTTTTATCCAGTTTCACACTGCCCCATCAATTCCATAAGTCTCGATTTAGTCAACCAGCATTTTATTTGGTACCATGTTATATACATCCTTAAAACCATATAGACACCATCTACTGCATTATCTTTGTCAGCTTTCTCAAAAAATTCAATTAGCTTTGTCGAGCACAGCCTGGCCTTTTCAAATCTATGTTGGTTCATGGTTCTGGGCGAGGGTCTGGCAGACGGAATACCATGTTGGTAAATGTGAGGTCATCCATTTTGTTAGGAATAACAGCAAAATTGACTATTATTTAAATAGTACAAAACTGCAGCATGTTGCTGTGCAGAGGGACCTGGGTATCCTTGTGCAGGAATCTCAAGGAGTTGGTTTGCAGGTGTAGCAACAAATTAAGAAAGCAAATGGAATTTTGTTCTTTATTGTTAGAGGGATGGAGTTTAAAAACAGCGAGGTTATGTTGCAACTGTATAAGGTGCTGGTGAGGCCACACCTGGAATGTGTGTACAGCTTTGGTCTCCTTACTTGAGAAAGGATATACTGGCACTGGAAGGGTGCAAGGAGATTTGCTAGGTTGATACCTGAGTTGAGAGGGTTGGCTTATGAGTCGACTGGGGCTATACTATTGGAATTCAGAAGAATGAGGGGAGACCTTATAGAAACATATAAAATTATGAAGGGAATTGATAAGATAGAAGCAGGGAAGTTGTTTCCATTGGTGGGTCAAACTAGAACTAGGGGGCATGCCCTTAAAATAAGGGGAAGCAGATTTAGGATTGAGTTGAGGAGGAACTTTGTCACACAAAAGGTTGTGAATGTGTAGAATTCCCTGCCTAGTGAAGCAGTTGAGGTTATCTCATTGAATGTTTTTAAGGGAAGGATAGATAAATTTTTGAACAGTAAAGAAATTAAGATGAGTGGGTGGGTAGATGGAGCTGAGTCCACAAAAAGATCAGGCATGATCTTTTTGAATGGCGGAGCAGGCTCGAGGGGC
Source organism: Sphyrna mokarran (assembly GCA_024679065.1). NCBI lineage: Eukaryota > Metazoa > Chordata > Chondrichthyes > Carcharhiniformes > Carcharhinidae > Sphyrna > Sphyrna mokarran. The sequence continues at coordinate 8,989,638 of JAGIQG010000034.1, forward strand.
CAGATGGTCTACTCTTGCTCCTGGTTCTTATGTTCTCCTTAATTAATCAAACATCTCCAGGTGCCTTATGATTTTTGTTTCCTCTGAGTAACAATTCCACAAACTCGCCCTCCACTGATGTTAGACCAACTGGCCTGCAGGTATGAGGAATACCGTCACTAGGTTGATACTTGAATAAGGATGTCACATTTGCCATTCGCCAATCATCTGGTATCTCCCTGTATTTAAAATTTACATCTTGTAAAATTATACTTAGCACATCAGAAGTTTCAAGTCTCATTTCAAACATTACATGCATGGAAGCTTGAAAAATTAAATCCTTTAATTTTCAACTCAAGATGTAAATAAAATTCAAAATGTACATAAAGCCTTTCATTAACTTTTTTGCATAATGTTTGAAGGACAGCCCAACTTTTATTCCACTCGAGCTGTTATTGATTTTCCCTTTGGTTTGAATGAGTTGCTTTGAGATGATTTCATTCTGCAGCCCGTCGTCAGTTGTGTTACTGAAGCGATCCACCTTCAGATGTGTTACAAAAATCAAGCAGAGTTAGCTATCCAAGTTGGCTTCTTGCTTCACTGCACTTTCTGCTATTTGAGTGCCTTTCTTATTCCACTATGAGCACTCAAATGATGAGGTTACATGCTTAAGTTGAGGGCTTTATTAAACTTTCTGAATTCCACTCTTGCAAGCTGAGGTCATCAACTGGAATGACTTAATCTAAGACGTCTGACAACCTTTTGCTTACAATCACAATCATAATTTTGGTATTGGCTAGCATGTCAAGTTCAGACTACTGCTGTCAGACTTTTGAATGGGCCTATCATACATTGAGCTGATCTTTCTCTATAACCTATCTTTTGACTGTAATGTTATATTCAGCGCTGTCTCCTTTCCCATATGTACCCAATGACCGGTATATTTTGTCTGTATAGCGCTTAAGAAACAATACTTTTCACTGTATCCCAATACAGATGACAATAATAAATCAAATCAAATCAAAATCAAACAAATTTGAAAAGTGGCCTGAAAGTGAGATACTTATGTAGCATCTTTACCATGGGTTGCTGTTATAATTTAGGAAAGATAGCAGCCAGTTTTCACACAGCAAGATCCCATAGGCAGCAATCATGGTACGATCATCTCTACAATAAAGGCAAAATACTGTGTATGCTGGAATCTGAAACAAGAAACAGAAAATGCTGGGAAATCTGAGCTGGTCTGACAGGTAGTGGTAAATATGGAGTGGCTTCAGTAAGAGCAGGGTATGAGCTAAGTTCTTTTCAAGGCATAATTTGTTTTTTATTCAATTGTGAAACCAGGGTGTCACGGGTTTCATTTTCAGGCCAGCATTAATTGCCCATCTCTACTTGCCCTTTGAGAAGATAGTGGTGAGCTGCCTTCTTGAATCGCTGCAGTCCATGTGCTGTGGGTTGACCCACAATGCCATTAGGGAGGGAATTCCAGGATTCTACAAAGTGACTACGAAGGAATGGCGATATATTCCCAAGTCAGGATGATGAGTAGCTTGGAGGGGAACTTGCAGGTGGTGAGGTCTCCGTTATCTGTTGCCCTTATCCTTCTAGATGGAAGTGGTTGTGGATCTGTGCAGGTGCAGCAACAAATTAAAAAAGCAAATGGAATTTTGTTCTTTATTGCTAGAGGGATGGAGTTTAAAAACAGCGAGGTAATGTTGCAACTGTATAAGGCGCTGGTGAGGCCACACCTGGAATGCTGTGTACAGCTTTGATCTCCTTACTTGAGAAAGGATATACTGGCACTGGAAGGGTGCAAGGAGATTTGCTAGGTTGATACCTGAGTTGAGAGGGTTGGCTTATGAGTCGACTGGGGCTATACTATTGGAATTCAGAAGAATGAGGGGAGACCTTATAGAAACGTATAAAATTATGAAGGGAATCGATAAGATAGAAGCAGGGAAGTTGTTTCCATTGGTGGGTCAAACTAGAACTAGGGGGTATGCCCTTAAAATAAGGGGAAGCAGATTTAGGATTGAGTTGAGGAGGAACTTTGTCACACAAAAGGTTGTGAATGTGTGGAATTCCCTGCCTAGTGAAGCAGTTGAGGTTATCTCATTGAATGTTTTTAAGGGAAGGATAGATAAATTTTTGAACAGTAAGGAAATTAAGGTTAGTGGGTGGGTAAATGGTGCTGGAAGGTGTCTAGCATCATTCAGCCCATTGAGTACAGACCCAGAGTCCTCAACCATTCCTCATACAACAAGCTTTTCATTCCAGGGATCATTCCCAGGAGCAGCACAATTCCTTTCCTAAAGGACTCAGATTAGTTTTTTTTAACAACAATCAACAATGGTTTCTGATTATCAGTAGACTTTTAATTCCAGTTTTGATTCCCAAAACATGCTGATAAAACCATTGTCTGACCCCATGCATCCCTACCAGATATGATTTCAACAGGAACTGTTTGTTACATATAAGTCAGACCCGGAATAACTATCCCGTTATTCCTGGCTGAGTTTGATCCCTCTCCCAAGACAATCTGTATCATTCCCAGTAAGTTCTTCACCTTGATATTTGGAGTTTTTGCACATGGAGCAACTATCTACTCTCAAATATTAATTCTGTTTTGTGTGGCTTCAGAGTTTCAGTGAAGTTTTATTGCCCCCCCCCCCCCCCCCCCCCCCCACCACACACCACCACCCACCACCATCAAAAATTGAAATGACTATTCCATATTTCAACTTTTGAAGACATCTGGGCTAAAATTCTCCAGCCGTTACATGGGCAGGATTCTCTGGTCCTGCCAGGAGCAGATGACATCAATGGGAATTCCCATTTGACAACAGCGGGACCAGAGAATCCTGCCGCTAGCAAACAACGCACCGCCTCTCACCTGCAGGAAACATATGGCTAGGAGACTGGAGAACCTCACCCCTGTACTTCTCACACCAATGAATAATCAGTAATGCCCAGTGTTTATTCCCTATCAGTCTGTCTCCCTGTGGCTTGATCACATCTTGCATTGTGCCTTCCAAATATTCAATGACAGCAGCAATAATTTCCTTTATGAAGCATGGAAAAACGTCCCAGGGCTCTCTACAGGCATGTTAATAAACCAAGAATTCCAAACCAAGTCCCTTCAGGTGACATTATGAAAGGTAAACATAAAAGTTGGGAACTTTTCAGGGGCAATTTTAAAGAAAGAGGGAGAGGGAGAGATGCAGAGATGTTTAGGGAAAGAATTCCAGGACCGAGGGGCCTGGATTGTTGGAAGCATGACTGGCAATGAGCATAAGTAGTCATGATGTAGAGACGCCAGGGATGGACTGGGGTGAACGCAGTAAGAAGTCTGACAACACCAGGTTTAAGTCCAATCGATATATTCGATAGTAAACTCACTCAAGCTTTCGAGGCTCTGCTCTTCGTCAGGTGAAGACTGGTGTTGTCAGACTTCTTACAATGAGCATAAGAACATAGGAGCAGGAGTAGGCCATCTGGACTTTTGAGCCTACTCTACCTTTCAGATGGCTGATCTTTTCATGGACTCAGCCCCACTTACCCACTCACTCACCATAGCCCTTAATTCCTTTATCGTTCAAAAATTTATCTATCCTTGTCTTAAAAACATTCAATGGGATAGCCTCAACTGCTTCACTGGGCAGGGAATTCCACACATTCACAACTTTGTGTGAAGAAATTCCTCCTCAAATCAGTCCTAAATCTGCTTCCCCTTATTTTGAAGTCATGCCCTCTCATTCTAATTTCATCTGCCAGTGGAAACAACTTCTCTGCTTCTATCTTATTTATTCCCTTCATAATCTTATATGTTTCTATAAGGTCTCCCCTCATTTTTCTGAATTCCAATGAGTAAAGTCCTAGTCTACTTAGTCTCTCTTCAACCCTCTCAACTCCGGAATCAGCCTAGTGAATCTCCTCTGCACTCCCTCCAGTGCCAGTAAATCGTTTTACAAGTAAGGAGACCAAAACTGTACACAGTATTCCAGGTGTGGCCTCACCAACACCTTTTACAGCTGCAACAGAACCTCTCTGTTTAGAAAATCCATCCCTCTAGCAATGAAAGACAAAATTCCATTTGCCTTCTTAATTACCTGCAAACCAATATTTTGTGATTCCTGCATAAGAACATCCTCTGCACAGCAACATGTTGCAATTTTTTACCATTTAAATAATATTCCATTTTGTTGTTATTTCTGCCAAAATGGATGATCTCACATTTACCAACATTGTATTTCATCTGCCATGATAGAATCATAAAGTGGGATTCCTCTGTCCCTCACCACTACGTGTTTTCTGATGGTGGAAATAGCTTGTCAATGATCAAAGCTGGGACTTTCTAGTCCCACTGAAGAAAAGGTCCACCAAGGATTTTGCATGGCTTGCACCCTCCACGACCAGGGTGGGGTTGGTGGCAGAGGGGTGTAATCCGAAGACTCCATTGGTTGGAAGGGTCAGAAAATTCCATCAGTGGAACAGATTATAGAACGACCACAGCACAGGAGGCTGTTAGGTCTGTGATGACTCTCTGAAGGAGCATTTTGTTCAGGTAAAGCTGCGACAAATGACTGGATGTACAAAAGGACATGATAAGAGGAGTGTAGAAACTTCAGAGTGTTATGGGGTTGGATGGGATTCGGGAGATAGGAAAGTCTGTGGAGGGAATTGCAAAAAGGGCTGAGAATTTTAAAATAGTAATGTTGCCAAACCTGAAATTTATATAGTGTATATGGTGATGTAGTGGTAATATCAAGTAATCCAGCAGCATAGGCAAATGCCTTGGGAGCAAGGGTTCAACTCAGTTAAACCATGCCAGTTGATGAATTTGAACTCGATTAATCTGGAATATTGGCTTGGTGACCATGACAGAAAACGTTGGAAAAACTCAGCAGGTTTGGCAGCATCTGTGTAGAAAGAAACAGAGTTAACGTTTTGAGTCCTTATGGCCCTTTTTCAGAGACCTTCACCATCATCAGTATGATTGATGTAAAAACCCATCTGGCTCACAAGTGTCATTTAAGGAAGGAAATCTACCATCCTTAACTGGTCTGGTCTACATGTGACTCCAGACCACAGGAACATGGTTGACTCTTAACTGCCCTCTGAGATGGTCACAGAGCAGTTAAGAAATGCACGAGATCTTTCAATTTTTAGGTGACCAGATCACCAACAATGATCTCTCCTCGCAAACACCTTAGGAAAGACCACCAATGCCTCTACTTTCTCAGGAAACTAAGGAAATTTGGCATGTCTGCTACAATTCTCACCAATGTTTACAGATACTACATAGAAAACATCCTTTCTGGTTGTATCACAGCTTAGTATGGTTCCTGCTTTGTCCAAGATCACAAGAAACTACAAAGAGTCATGAACAAAGTCCAGTTCATCACTCAAACTACACTCCAATCCACTGACACTGTCTACACTTCCTGCTGCCTCGGAAAAGCAGCCAGCATAACCAAGGACTCCATACACCCCAAACATGCTCTCTTCCACCTTCTTGCATCTGGAAAGAGATACAAAAGTCTGATCACGTCCCAGCGACTCAAGAACAGCTTCTTTCCTGCTGCTGTCAGACTTTTGAATGGACCTACCATGTATTAAGCTGATCTTTCTCTACACCCTAACTACGCAACACTTTGCACTCTCTGCTTTCCTTCTCTCTGTATGGTATGCTTTGTCTGTATTGAGCAAGAAACAATACTTTTCACTGTATACTTATACATGTGACAATAATAAATCAAATCAAATCTAGACAGGCTGAACAAAACACTCAATTCAAGGGCAATTAGGGATGTGCAATAAATGCTGGAATGTCAGACAAGGAAACACAAATAAAAGATAACTGGCTGGTCACTTAAAACTGAGATGCGTAGAAGTAGATTTTATAAGGCTTTGGTCAGACTACATTTAGAATATTGTGAGCAACTTTAAGCCCCATATCTAAGGAAGGATGCACTGGCCTTGGAGGGGTCCAGAGGAGGTTCATGAGAATAGTCTTAGGAATAAAAAGTATGAGAAGTGTTTGGGAACTCTGGGTCTGTACTCGATAGAGTTCAGAAGGATAAGTGGGGATCTCATTGAAACTTACAGAATACTGGAATTCTGGAATTCTGAATACTGGAAGGCTTTGTGGCCTACTGAAAGACCTGGATAGAGTGGCCATGGGGAAAATATTTCCATTAGTGGGAGAGACTGGGATCCAAGGGCATGGTCTCAGAGTAAAGGAGTGATCCTTTAGAACTGAGATGAGGAGGAATTTCTTCAGTCAGAGATGGTGAATCTGTGGAATTCATTGTCACAGAAGGCTTTGGAGGTCAGGTCATTGAATATATTTAAGACAGAGATAAATAGATTCTTGAATGTAAGGGGATTAAAGGTTAAGGGGAAAAAGTAGAAGAACGGGGTTGAGAAACTTATCGGCTATGTTTGAATGGTGGAGCAGACTCAATGGGTTGAATGGTCTAATTCTGCTGCTATATCTTATGGTCTTATGATTAAGTTTCTTTTTGCAGAGGGTATTGAATCTCTGGAATTTTCTGTGCAAATGGTGGTGGAGCCTGGATCATTAGAAGTATTTAAAATGAAGGTGGATAAATATTTGATAGGTCGAGGAACAGAGGGCTATGGGGAAATGGCACAGAAAAGATCTGATTGTATTGCATGGCAGGGTAGACCGTAAGGTGGCCCACTCCTACTTTAAGGGCCTGGTAGCCCATTTCTCTTTAATTTCTGATGTTCTTGAGTTCTACTTTGAAGTGGATAGAGGCATTTCCTGAAAATATATCTGGGTTTGTCAAATTTGCCGGAAGCTCTCAAAAAACCAGTAAAATTCGCACGACATGGTTACAGCTTTCATGTTGTTGTAATCCTTTTAAAGAAAATTCGAATCTGTAATCCATGCCGTCAAAGCCTCACCCAAGGAATCTCTTTATTTGTCCAATGTGCTGTACAGTCTTGAGATATATTTCTGGGTCTTGGCAAACTCGGCTATGCTATTTTAAGCATTTACCCAATGTAAGTGCTTTCATATTAAATGAACCCACAAACAAAGTGATTTTGATTTTTAAATGTACTTGTTCCATACTGGCTTTCAGGACTGTGATTTAAGTTGGAATGTGTCCAGCTGAAATGGATGAAGACAGAGAATTGACAGGGAAAAATAAAAGAAGATAGATTTCTGTGGTGCACTGTGGTATAATTAAGGCATCAGATCTCATTTGATGAAGATTTTTCGTTTTATTTAGTTTGCTGACATTGAAGTTAGTTCGTTTAAGTAGTGTGCATGAAGGGCAGGTTTAAGTCTCCTGGGCATGAATTGGCCTCAGGAACCTTGGGAGCGAATGTGAGTAGAAGTGTAAGAGAATTGGAAACAGGTGATAGAATTTTCCCATCGTGCCCAACACAGGAATCACAATGAATGGGGTGGGTAGCAGCCCATGCAAAGTGCCATTGGCCTCAGGCAGGAATTTCCAGCCTTTTCTCCTTCTCTTTAAATTTTGAAAAAGTCCAGTTTGCTGTGTCCAGCCCGAGTTGAAAAAAAATCAGTGCTTTCAGTTTCAGTGATTTTTTTTTTGACATAATTCTATGAGCTATCATTGCAGTTTTGTTGCTGCTTGACAATGTTTGCAACCTATCATTGTTGCAGTTAGTGGTGGGGGGGGGGGCAGCTGCAAGTTCCTAGTTCCATTGACAGCTCCAAGAGATTATTAAGGGATTAGCTGCCTTTGAAGAGAGGTTGTGAATGCAATTTTGTCTCTTTATAAGAGACTAATTACTTGAGGGGGTTTAACTATATTGAACAGGCTTTTATCAAATAAACTGTTTTTTATACAGTGAGGTCTGTAACAGATACTTAGAACTTTTTAAAATTTCATCTCAGCATGGCTCTTGAAGACTGCCTATGATGGATACTGGTTGAGTTGGCATGGAGGGTGTAGGGCAAAAGCTGGTGTATAAAAGGCATGGGTTGGAATGAGAGTTGGCACTGAGTTGATAATAGGGGCTACAAGGGCCGTGGGGGTAGGTAGAGTGACGTAGATTGGCAAGGAAAGTATGAATCATAGGCTCCCTACAGCAGTAGGAAGCTATTCTGCCTGTTGAGCTTGCATTGACAATAATCCCACCCAAGCCTATCCCCATTACCACATGTATTTACCCAGTAATCTCCCTGACACTTTAGGGGCAATTTAGCATGGCCAATACTGCATATCTTTAGAGTGTTGGAGGAAACTGGACATGAGGGAAAACTTCACACAGTCACCTTAGGCCATAATTGAACTTGGGTCCTTGATGTGAGGCAGCAGTGCTAACTACCATGCCACTGTGCTGCCACTGTGCTGCCCTATGGAATGGGTGGAGGGGCATGGGTTAGCATAGAATGTATGAGTTGTAAAATTCCTTGATTTTCCACATCCCATTCAAAAGCAAAAACTTGGATCATTCTCTGTAGGAAGTATAGCATGCATTATCTGTGGAAAATATTTTGTGGAAAGTACAGGATAAATCTTCTTAAGACTTTGGGTACACAGTCGATGGAAATTGCTTTCCGTCTTGTTTCCCTCCACTTCCACTGTCCTGCTGGAGTTGACTGCCGCATTCCTACAATCTGTGCCTTTGTTCTGTCATTTACACGTTCTGATTTTTTTGTTGAACATTTTAAGCACCATTCTCAGCCTTATCCATCACCATTTATATCTCCATTGTCTTTTTGTCTATATTATCATAATTACAGTCCTTTTCCCCCATCTTCATGGTATAAATTTTGTCTGGTTTTTCTTGTCTTCAGCTCTGATGAAAAATTATCCAAGACTCAAAACGTTGACTCTGTTCTGTCTCCACAGAAGCTGTCAGACCTGCTGAGATTTTTCAGCATTTTCTGCTTTTGTTTCAGATTCCAGCATCCACAATATTTTGCTTTTACAGAAGTTGTTGGCTAGTTCTGGTGGTGCAGGGACATATATTCAAATAGATGATCAAACACTATTGCAAAACATCATTCGTCTCCTGCTCTGACTACAGGAATGCAGTGTTTGACTGCAGTAGACCACAGTGGAATAATGTAATGCTGAATATCTTGAAGACAATTGCTTCAAAATGGTGCAGTAGGATAATAAAGATTTTAGTGTTTTAAAATATTAGACCTATGTGAGGGGAAGTGACAATAGAATTTCATTACAGGTCCACAAAGAAAATTCTGGACAAACTTGTTAACAGATCCACATCAAATGCTGCAGAAAGTTGTTCAACAGACATCATGGTAAATCTTACAAGACCTTGTTCCTGTTGGTTTTATTCACCGCTCTTAGGGAAGTAGTTAGTTTACTAAGCTTCAATACAGCATAAATTGTACATGGTTGGTGGAAGGGAGCGATTTGATGGACTCAGTGATGCTTTCTCAATCTTGTTATGCTCTTATGAATAATATGATGTATGTCGCAGGCAGATAGGAAATTGAAATTCAAATGAGGGCCCCAAGTTCAGCAGTGTCAGTCTTACAGGCATGTTCTCATTTGCCCTAGGAGTAAAGACACCCTGCAGTGGCTTTCGTGATAAGCAATTGTCTGTAAGGTAAGAATTTTGCTTTCATTGAATCAAAGAGTAGTATTAACACAGATGGAGGCCATTCAGCCCCATGAGTCTATATGGCTGTTTCAAAAAGCAATCCAGTAAGTCATAGAATCATAGAATAGAATCCCTGTAGTGCAGAAGGAAGTCATCCAACCCACTGAGCCTGCACCAACAATAATCCCACCCAGACCTTTCCGCATAACCCCATGTATTTACACTACTAATCCTCTTGACACTAAGGCATGGCCAATCCACCTAACCTGCACATCTTTGGAGTGTGGGAGGAAACGGGAGCACTCAAAGGAAACCCATGCGGACACAGGGAGAATGTGTAAACTCCGCACAGTCATCCAAGGGCAAAATTGAACCTGGATCCTTGGCGCTTTAACACAGCAGTGCTAACTGCTGTACCATCGTGCCACCCTTTCACTCCCTTCCTCTTTCTCTCTATAGCTATTTTCTTTTCGTTCTTGATGTATTCAACCAATTGTCTTTCTCATTCACATTTAACAAAACAATATGCAAAACCCTTATGTGAAAAACGATGCATTTTTTTCATTTTAATATGTATTTTTGGGAAGCTAAATTTTCTGTAATTTGGGTATGTCTAATAAGAATATAAGAAATAAGAACAAGTAGAGTCATTCAGCCCTTTGAGCCTATTCTGCCATTTAACAAAATCATAGCTAATCTAACCCTCACTAAGTCCACTTTCCTGCCTTCTCTCCTTAACCCTTAATTCCCTGATGGATTAAAAGCCTATCGATCTCAGCCTTGAAGATGTTTAAGGCCTTGGCTTTCACAGCTTCCTGGGGGAAAGAATTCCAAAGATTCTCCACGCTGAGAGAGAAGAAACTCTTCCTCAAGTCCATTGGAAATGAAAATCCCTTTTATCTGCAACTATGTCCTTTGGTCCCACACTTTCCCAGGAGCGGAAACATCCTCTCAGTATTTACCACCCCAAGAACCTTAACATGCTTCATTGATATCACTTCTTAGTCTTCTGAACTCCAAAAATATATACCCAACCTGTTTAATCTTTCCTCATATGGCACTCCCTCCATACTCGGGATTATCCTAGAAGTGCCCTTAGTGCTGCCTCAAACAATAATATATCTTCCCTTAAATAAGGGACCAAAATTGTACATCATATTCTAAATGGGGCCTCACTAATGCCTAATGGGGTTGAGCTGCCTTTGTCGCTATGCCCATATAGGGTGACAAAGTGCTACATGGTTAGCACTGCTGTCACATAGCGCCAGGTTCAATTTTGTGGGTCTGTGTGGAGTTTGCACATCTCCTTCTGTCTGCGTGGGTTTCCTTCAGGTGCTCTGGTTTCCTCTCACAGCCCAAAAATGTGTAGGTTAGATTGATTGGCTATGCTAAATTGACCCTTACTATCCAAGGGTCAATTAAGGGTTAGTTAAGGATATTACTAGGATAAATATGTGAGGTTATGGGATAGTCTTGAGTGAAAGTTGGTGGAGATTTGACGGGCCAAGTGGATCCGTTATGCACTATAGGAATTCTATGCTATGGGATTCCCTTTCTTTCTATAAGGTTGTTCCTCAGTCATGAATTTCAAAATTATTCTGTTTATCTTTTTGAGATTCTTTGTTACATTGCTCATTAGAGTCTGTTTTACATGGCAGCCAAATAGTTCCAATTTGCAATGGGAGTTTGGGGAGGTCTTGGCCTCCTATTTGCATAGTAAAAGGGGTTGACCACCTGAAATGGTTAGACACCTCTGATACCTGGTGCTGGGCACCCTCTTCAAAATGGTGCCTGTAGCTTTTTTTGTCTGAGTTAATGAGTTAATGTAGAACTATTAATTCATTTGTAGGACATGGGTGTAGCTGGGTGGTCAGTATATAGTTGCCCTTGGATTAACATAACTGAGTGGCTTGCTCGGCCATTTCAGAGGGCAATTAAGAGCTAACCACATTGCTGTGGCTCTGGAATCACATGCAGGCCAGACCGGGTAAGGACTGCAGATTTACCTCCTTAAAGGACATTAGTGAACCAGATGGGTCTTTCCGACAATTGACAATGGTTTCATGGTCATCAAAAAATTCTTATTCCAGATTTTTAAAATCAAATTCAAATTCTACCATCTGCTGAGATGGCGGAACTGGAACCCAGATCCCTAGAACATATATATAAATGATTAAACATTTTCTGTAACTCATTATAAAATATTTGGGACAAGTTTATCTGGCCACGCTCGTGGAAAGCACCACCCGAGGTCAACGAACCTTTCTATGGTTTGTGCCCCACCCCCTATAATTCCTGTGGTGGGCTGAATGGGAAAATTCTACCTTTGGCGTGTATTAAATTACTTAATCTTATTCATGGGGTCATGGTTAGTGAATAAGCCCGCATTCAATTTTGAGGTCCATTGAAATGAAGAAGGACCCCTCATTAACTTAGGTTGTTCATCACTTTATCATTCCCTGGAATGGGTTGATAGTCTGTTTCTCAAAACTACTCCTGTGGTAGCTTGTTCTAACTACAGCTATGAAGGACAATAACTAATGGACCAAAGAGATGGCTCTTAAGGAAGGTGGAGATAGAACAGAGAAGATGTTCAGAGTTTCCACTGGTAGACAAAACTTGCCAGTGGGATTATCCAATCCTGATGATGTTTACGGCATTTTGCATGGTTTGCCTGTTGTGCTACCAGGGACTTCACTTCAGCAGGACCAGAATATCCCGTGCATAGGAAGGGATGGAAAATCCCACCCATAATTTTAGAACGTGGAGTTTTTGAATTTTTGATTTGATGTGGATTTATTATTGTCCATGTATTAGCATACAGTGAAAAGTATTGTTTCTTGCATCCTTACAAAGAGGCGGGTTACAGTCATAGCTATGGTGTGGAGAATGATCAGCTTAGTATAAGGTAGGTCCATTTAAAAATTTGATGACAGCAGGGAAGAAGCTGTTTTTCAGTCACTTGTTACTTGAGCTCAGACTTTTATATCTTTTTCCTGACGGAAGAAGATAGGAGAGAATATGTCAGGTGCATGTGGTGTCCTTGATTATGCTGGCTGCTTTTCTGAGGCAGTAGGAAGTTTAGACAGAGTCGATGGGTAGGAGACTGGTTTGCATGATGGACTGGACTTGGCATACAACCCCAATTTCTTGTGGCCTTGAGCAGAGCAGGAGCCAGATCAAACCACGATACTACCAGAAAGAATGCTTTCTACGGTGCATCTATAAGTGTTGGTGAGAATAGCAGTGAACATGCCAAATTTCTTTAGTCTTTTTAGAAAGTAGAGGCATTGTTGGACTTTAACTATAGTGTCAACAGGGGGAGACCAGGACGGGTTGTTGGTGGTTTGGACATCTTGCAAACTTGAAGCTCCGACCAGTTCCACTTCATCCCCCTGTTGATTGAGACAGAGACACGTCCTTTCCTTTGATTATCTCCTTTGTTTTACTGACATTAAGAGAAATATCATTGCCAGTGCACCACTTCACCAGATTCTCTTTCACTTTCCTATACTCTCCACATAGTCAACTTTGTACATTAAGGCAAGACGCTGGCTACCCCCTTGCCTATGCTTTTTATCATGGCTGCTCCTGTAACCTCACAACTCTCTCGACCTGGGCAAACCCTGACTTTCCTCACAGCTTGATAGAATGACTGAAGGCGGTTGGGAGACAAAAGCATCAGTGGCTTACTGAGATGTAGAATGAAGGGCTGTTAATCAGTACTGCCAGGTCCCATGCCAAGACAGAATCAAGATCAACAATGCATGTAATCAGGCCTATTTCAGCAGGCCTTGTTCTGCACACAGCTAAACAAGGCAACCTGGAAGAAGTGAGTGCCACAGTTTCAAGTGCAGAAATATCTCAGATTACTGACGGTCACATGCCTTTGTCACAGTGCTAAAGGACATTTTCCAGGCACTACGAAATTTTCTTAATATCTGGTAGAGCTGATGATATACGGAAAAGAAAGCTGAATATGCCATAGCAATAAGGTAAAAGTTGCGGAGAGGGTTAGCCAACCCAAACATGACAGATATTATTGGAATCACCAACAATAAGGTTTTGGTGACAACTCCAACTCGATGGGTGGGATTTTCCAGTTACGCTTGCCGTAAGGCTGGATTTTCCCACCCAAGGTCAGCAAAACTTTTCATGGTCTGCTGAATTTTCTGTCCCACCAACTATGATTCCTGTGGCGGCGAGACAGGAAACTCCCACCCAATGTGTTTCACTTTCAAAACACTAACTAGTTCACTCTACAACTCATTATTATTTTTCTTTCTTCTGCCAATTTTTGAGTTTCTGCTTTCTTCCTCCGAGGCATTGACACTTTGCTGGGTTGTGCTGGTCAATGGTAGCATCTCATCCAAGTGTCTCTTCTGCCTGTGCATTAAATGTCAATAGGCTATTTAAATTGGGAAGGCCTGGTATTCAATCTTGACTCTATCCACAAAAGGGAAAAACACAGATGCGTACAAAACAAAAAAATAGCAGACCATAAACAGACTTGAATGAAGAGAAACCTGCATACTTATGAATACCCATGGCACAGTGGCATTGCTGTTTCACAGCACCAGGTTCAATTCCCACTTGGGTGACTGTGCGGAGTCTGCAATATTTTCCTGTATCTGCGTGGGTTTACACCGGGTGTTCGGTTTCCACCCATAGTTCAAAGGTGTGCAGTTTAGATTGATTGGCCATGCTAAATTGACCCTTAGGGTAGAATTTTCCCATCCCATCTGCCATGGGATTCCTAGTGGACAGGACATGGACTATGCAAAGATCCATTGACCTCAGGAAGAATTTTCCAAACTTGTGGCGAGGATGGCCAGAAAATCCCACTCTTGTGTTACAAGGGAATTGGCAGGGTAAATGCGTGGAGTGATGGGGATGGGACCTGGGTGGAATTGTTTTCGGTGTGAGCTGAATGGGCCAAATGGCCTCCTTCTGCCTATGTGAATTTGGTGATTCTGTGAACCATGAGATATTGTTTCCAAATTTAATCATTAACAGCTAATTGCTAGTGAGGCAGCCCCTGGCCTGTCCAACATATTCTTCTATTGTTCCTGAAAATCAAAGAATGTGAGAATGACAGGCCACTGAGTACAGGCTAAAACTACTTGGTCAGATTTATTCAGTAGGTTAAGTAACAGACAGAAGCTAAATTGTATAGCATAGTAGCTATAAAGAAATAAACTTCACATCAACCCATCAGAGACTAACGTGACTATTTTAGAATGTGCTTCTCTTAAAGTCTGTCAAGCAATTGGGCTAGTGAATGAAGCAAGTTGGTTTTTTGGTAAATTTTCCTTATGCAATGTTATACATGGACGTGTGACTCACAGCTTATCCACGTGGACTTGTGTTCCCTGCCAAACCTGAAACTGAACAGCCAGAGTTGTAATTTATGCCATGGGATTTTTTCATGTTAGACCCATTTCCTTGATATAAACAAACAGGCTGAGAATTTGACAGACCTCGTACGTTGTTAGGGGAGGTGCTAATGTTTGAATGCTCACTGCTTTCTTCACTCATTCCCTTCAATGGCTCAGCTAATGGAATAGGCAGCATGGTGGCACAATGGTTAGCACTGCTGCCGCATAACATCAGAGATCTGGTTCGACTCCTGGCTTGAGTCACTATCTGTGTGGAGTTTGCACATTCTCCCCACGTCCGCATGGGTTTCCTCCGGATGTTCCTGTTTCCTCCCACAGTCTGAAAGACATGTTGGAGTGCATTGGCCATGCTAAATCCTCCCTCAGTGTATCCGAACAGGCGCTGGAGTGTGGCAACAGTGGGATTTTCACAGTTACCTCATTGCAGTGTGAATGCAAGTCTGTTTGTGACACTAATAAATAAACTTTAAAACTTAAAAAAAAACTTAAATATGAATTTCCCTTCCTCTGTCACCTTGCATTTATTAGCAATTCAAATCTGCCACCAAACTAATTTTTTGCTGAGATTATTTTCAGAACAAGGCACTGACTCAAGCAAAACCACAGCAGTTACTGCTATAGGATGAACATCTGTTATTGTGGACTAATTGTGCTGCCAGTAACATGAATTAGTTACCATTAATATAGATTATGGAGTCCTCCCAGAGGCACAACTAATTGTACCCAATTTGTAAGCTAGACATACAATCTAACATAAAATAAAAATACCGAAATGTTCTCAATTTTCTTTATGATGCTTGCAAGACCATACTCCGAGGTCTTCTTATTGTTCTTGGTATAATGCTGATTCAGCATCTTGTTGTATCATTTAACTTCTGTGTATTGGTTAACTGTTGAATAAATCTAACCAAATAGATTTAACCTGTCCACATTGGTTTATCATCAGTATATCATTGGTTTTTCAAAAGTAATGTGGCAGTCAGTAGCGGGAGGCAGTGGCATAGTGTTATTATAACTGGACTAGTAATCCAGAGTCCCATGGCAATGCTTTGGGGATCTGAGTTTGAATTCCACCATGGCAGGGAGTGAAATTTAAATTCAATAGAAGTCTGGAATTAAAAGTCTAATGATGACCATGAAACTATTGTCAAGGACTGTAAAAGTCCATGTAGGTCACTAACGTTCTTTAGGGAAGGAAATAGAATAGAATAGAACAATACAGCACAGAACAGGCCCTTCGGCCTTCGATGTTGTGCCGACCAAAATAAAAAGCAATGCCCCTCCTAACTAAACCATTCCCTTCTCATCCATATACTTATCAACTAACCTCTTAAACGCCACCAAACTTGGCGCATCTACAACAGCTGCAGGCAGGGCATTCCACTCCCTAATCACTCTGAGTAAAGAACCTACCTCTGATATCCGTCCTATAACTCATACCCCTTAATTTAAAGCTGTGTCCCCTCGTGCTAGCTTTCTCCATCCTAGGAAAAAGGCATCACTGTCCACCCTATCTAAACCTCTAATCATCTTATATGTTTCAATAAGGTCCCCTCTTAGCCGCCTCCTTTCTAACGAAAACAACCTCAAATCCCTCAGCCTCTCTTCATAAGACCTGCCCTCCATACCAGGCAACATCCTGGTAAACCTCCTCTGTACCCTCTCCAATGCCTCCACATCTTTCTTATAATGTGGGGACCAGAACTGCACACAATACTCCAAGTGCGGCCGCACTAGAGTTTTGTACAGTTGCAACATGATGCTGCGGCTCCTAAATTCAATCCCCCTACCAATAAAAGCTAAGACTCCATATGCCTTCTTAACAACTTTATCCACTTGACTGCCTACTTTCAGGGATCTATTGACACATACACCAAGATCCTTCTGTTCCTCAACACTATTAAGAGCCCTACCATTAGCCCTATACTCTACACATTTATTGTTCCTGCCAAAGTGCATTACCTCACACTTCTGGCCCAGCCAGCGACACCCATGCCCAATGAACAAATAAAAACCAATATCCTGGGTGTTCCAATTGACATCCAGTAAGCAATATTCAATATTGATAAATTTTAGCATAGTTATATATTTGGCAAATGGAAAATGAAACAGTGAAGATGAGATAAATGATCAGCTAAAGCATTTTTAGCATCACAGGGTGAAAGATAATTGTTGTCTGAGATACCTCCTGTTCTTTGAAGAATACTACAAGATATTTTCATCCACTTGAGGCAGCAGATGATACCGTGGTTTAGCATCTCATCTGAAAGATGATAGGTGGAATCTTGTGCCTGCTCCCATGGTAAGTTTGCTGGTGACTGGCTACTTAAGGGGCAGACCAACCTTACTCCACCCCAATGAAGTCTGTGAAAGGAAGACCATGGCCTTCCCCCTGCCATTGATGCCCTTAATTGGCCAATTGATGGCCACTTAAAGCCCTCATTCTGCTTTGGCCCAGCAGCGAGAGGGGACTCGCCATGCGAGGAGCAGCATAATTCAACCCTTGAGCGTTTGCTTGTTATTTCCCAGGAGGATGTGGTGGAGGATGGTCAGGGGGCAGGGGAGGGATTTGATTTGATTGGAATTTGATTTGATTTATTATTGTCACATGTATTAACATACAGTGAAAAATATTGTTTCTTGTGCATTATACAGACAAAGCATATCGTTCACAGAGAAGGAAAGGAGAGAGTGCAGAATGTAGTGTTACAGTCATAGCTAGGGTGTAGAGAAAGATCAACTTAATGAGAGGTAAGTCCATTCAAAGGTTTGTCAGCAGCAGGGGAGAAGCTGTTCTTGAATCGGTTGGTACGTGACCTTAGACTTCTGTATCTTTTTCCTGACGAAAGAAGGTGGAAGAGAGAATGTCTGGTGTGTGTGGGATCCTTGATTATGCTGGCTGCTTTTCTGAGATAGTGGAAAGTGTAGACAGAATTAATGGATGGGAAGCTGGTTTGCACAATGGATTGGGCTACATTCACAATCTTTTGTAGTTCCTTGTGGTTTTGGGCAGAGGAGGAGCCGTACCAAGCTGTGATACAGTCAGAAAGAATGCTTTCTATGGTGCATCTGTAAAAGTTGGTAAGAGTTGTAACTGACATGACAAATTTCCTTAAATTTCTGAGAAAGTAGAGGTGTTAGTGGGCTTTTTTAACTATAGTGTCGGCATGGGTGTTACCAAGAGAGGTTGTTGGTCATCTAGATACCTAAAGACTTGATGAGTAAGCACAAGGAAGGAGCGGGAAAATGTCTACACTTTCCGCTGTCTCGAAAAAGCAGCCAGCATAATCAAGGACCCCACACACGCCAGACATTCTCTCTTTCACCTCTTCCATTGGGGAAAAGATGCGAAAGTCTGAGGTCACATACCAACCAACTCAGGAACAGCTTCTTCCCTGGTGCTGACAGACCTTTGAATGGACTTACCTTGCATTAAACTGATCTTTCTCTACAACCTAGCTATGACTGTAACACTACATTCTGCACTCTCTTCTTGCCTTCTCGATGAACAATATGCTTTGTCTGTATAGTGCACAAGAAACAATACTTTTCACTGTATGTTAATACACGTGACAATAATAAATCATGCTCGATTGCTCACCACCACCTCCATTACCATTACAAACCCCCTCGCCTCACTGACAGTACTCACCTCTGGCCTGGGATGGGGATGATCTGAAGCCTGGTATAAAGTTGCCATTCCTTGATGATGCTCTCATGTAATAGAGTTGCCACCTTCTGATTACTTGGCAGCCACTGGCAGGCAGGACCTCTGAATCCGAGGCATTGAATCCCAGTAATCGTCAGCTGGTGACTGCTCAAGTGACTGAGTGACACACAATGTGTGGATATTCCCGAGAAGGAGGCAGTGCGTGAGTCTCGCCGGCTCTTCAGATGACAGCTAAGACCCTCATCATCACCAAATTTCTCTAACAATGTGGTATCCACTGAACTGAACAAAAGATGTTATTTTATTTTTCTGCCCCTCCCTATTTTGATTTGAATTATTATTATAACATACGTCGAGAAACAGTGAAAAGTATTATTTCTTGCGTACTATTCAGAAAAAGCATACTGTTCATAGAATACATAGGACAGAAGGAAAGGAGACAATGCAGAATATTGTTACACTCACAGCTAGGGTGTTTGTGTACAGAAAGATCAACTTAATATAAGGTAGGTCCATTCAAAAGTCTGATGGCAGCAGGGGAGAAGCTGTTCTTGAGTCAGTTGGTACATGACCTCAGACCTTTATATCCTCTTCCCGAAGGATGAAAGTGGAAGAGAGGGAGGCAAATTTTCCCTTTCCGCCCGTCATGGGAATCATACCATGGAAAGTCTGTTGACCTCGGGCAGGATTTTCCAGTTTCGGAGCAAACGTGGCAAGGAAATCCTATCCACAGGTCAACTGTCATCTGCAGCTTCTCCTTTCAAAACAAACTCGGCACTGGTAATCCGAATGCAGCAAGAGAAATGTTGTAACTCAATTCATCATTTAGTTCCCCGAGGGCATCCAATAACTTACCTGTACACAATTACATATTTATTATTTTGTAGTGTTTGGGTTGTTTCTTGTATTTATGTGGTGGACTGTAGGTGATTAAATAGCTTGTCATAGCAATTTTACCCCTCTGCTTCTGTAAGGTAGCAGGAAAAAGGCTTCAGTCTGGAGGTTCATACCAAGATTTATATCATGGCAGTTTCTTTGCTGTCACAGGCCTGTCTGGAAATGTGGAGAGGAAGTTTGACATCTAAGTTAACTTAATTTATTAGTGTCACAAGTTGGCATACATTAACACTGCATTAAAGTTACTGTGAAAATCCCTTAGTCGCTACACTCTAGCATCCGTTCAGGTGCACTGAGGGAGAATTTATCACGGCCAATATCTAACCAGCATGTCTTTCTGACTGTGGGAGGAAACCAGAGCACTCAGAAGAAACCCACACAGACAGAAGGAGAACATGCAGACTTTGCAGCGACAGTGGCCCAAGCCAGGTATTGAATCCTAATCCCTGGTGCTGTAAGGCATCGATGCTAATCACTACGTGAACTCAATAGAATATTAATGGATGAGTTCTCTAACTGATGGGCAATCTGCCAAGTTACTGCTAAAGGGGAAAAGGAAACAATATTTTCCTAGATCTTTCATAGTTGCTGGTACTGCAGAGTGGTCTAAGTTGGAGGTTGTGCAGGATTTACTGCAGGACTTAGAGCAAATAGGGTCTATCCGGTATCGAGATAGCAGGTTCTTTTTTCAAAGGACAGGAGTTCGAAATGCCTCAGCACCTTGATAGTTGCCATTGACTGTTCATTTTGCTATTTTTGACAGTTTCAATGAGCTTGACAGTTAATACATTAGTGCACATTTTAGACACAGTTATGGCTATCTTTAACAATGACGTAAAGATGCCAGCATTGGACTGGGGTGGTAAGAACTCAGTAAGAATTTAGCAACACCAATTTTCAATCCAACCAATTTACTTGATAGTAAATCTGTGAGCTTTCAACACTCTGTGTCTTCATCAGGCAAATGCAGTGTTCTGGTCTGCAATAGCACACATCAGCACAGACAGTTACAGATTGCTGATTAGAATGCAAATCCTTACATCTAACCTGCTATTCAAGTGTTAAAGTGGCTAACAACATGTGTGAAGGGAATCCTGAGCATTGGTTACAGAATTGTGTATTTCCTCCAGACAGCACAGTAAGTGAGGTTTTTTGCTAACCCAGGCAAGTTACGGGGGTTACAGATAGCGTGTCATGAAGCCAAGATCCCTGTTAAGACTGTCCTCATGTGTGCGGAACTTGGCTATCGATCTAAGCTCAGCGACTCTGTGCTGTCGTGTGTCATGAAAGCCCCCTTGAAGAACATTTACCCGCAGGTCGGAGGCCGAATGCCCATGACTGCTGAAGTGTTCGCCCACAGGAAGGGAACTGTTTTGCCTGGTGATTGTTGAGCAATGCTCATTCATCCGCTGTCGTAGTGTTTGCATGGTCTCCCCAATATACCATGCTTCGGGACATTCTTTCTTGCAACGTATTAGGTAGACAACATTGGCAAGTTGCAAGAGTATGTACCGTGTACCTGGTGAATGGTATCCTCACGTTTGATGATGTCGTCCATGTCTATGATCCGGCATGTCTTGCAGAGGTTGCTGTGGCAGGGTTGTGTGGTATTGTGGTCACTGTTCTCCTGAAGGTTGGGTAGTTTGCTGCGAACAATGATCTGTTTGAGGTTGTGTGGTTGTCTGAAAGCAAGAAGTGGGGGGTGGGGATGGCCCTAGCGAGATGTTCATCGTCATCAATGATATGTTGAAGACTCCGGAGAAGATGTCGTAGCTTCTCCGCTCCGGGGAAGTACTGGACAACAAAGGGTACTCTGTCCACCGTGTCCCGTGTTCGTCTTCTGAGGAGGTCAGTGCGGTTTATCGTTGTGGCACGTCGGAACTGTCGATCGATGAGTCGAGCGCCATATCCTGTTCTCACGAGGGCATCCTTCAGCGTCTGGAGGTGTCTGTCACGATCCTCCTCATCTGAGCAAATTCTGTGTATACGGAGGGCTTGTCCATAGGGAATGGCTTCTTTAACGTGTCTAGGGTGGAAGCTGGAGAAGTGGAGCATTGTGAGATTGTCTGTCGGTTTGCAGTACAGTGAGGTGCTGAGGTGACCGTCCTTGATGGAGATGCGTGTGTCCAAGAATGCAACTGATTCTGGAGAATAGTCCATGGTGAGTCTGATGGTGGGATGGAACTTGTTGATATCATCATACAGTTGTTTCAATGATTGTTCACCATGAGTCCAAAGGAAAAAGATGTCATCAATGTATCTAGTATATAACCTTGGTTGAAGATCTCGTGTGGTGAAGAAGTCTTGTTCGAACCTGTGCATGAAGATGTTGGCATACTGAGGTGCGAATTTGGTCCCCATGGCTGTTCCGTGTGTCTGGATGAAAAGCTGATTGTTGAAGGTGAAGACATTGTGGTCCAAGATGAAGCGGATGAGTTGTAAAATTGCATCCGGAAACTGGCAGTTGTTGGCATTGAGTACTGAGGCAGTTGCAGCAATACCATTGTCATGGGGGATGTTGGTGTAGAGCGCCGAGACATCCATTGTGACAAGGAGTGTCCCTGGTTCTACTGCTCCATGTGTGCTGAGTTTCTGTAGGAAGTCCATAGTGTCAAGACAAAAGCTGGGGGTTCTTTGTACAATGGGTTTCAGGATGCCCTCGATAAAGCCGGAGAGGTTCTCACACAGGGTCCCATTGCCCGATACGATGGGACGGCCGGGTATGTTTGCCTTGTGTATCTTTGGGAGGCAGTAGAGATCTCCAATGTGGGGAGTACGTGGAATGAGAGCCGGAGGGTGTTCTGAAGGATCTTTAACAATCCCAAGGGGCACCTTACCTCACCCAGGAAATGCCTGATTTCTCTAAATGGCACCCAAGCTCTGCCATTGATGACCTTTGACCATATTCAAACCTCCACAAAACGGTATCCTCCCTCACCAAAGGGCTCTGCAAAGTTTAGATTTGCCTAATTCGCACACATCATCTTTCCCATTTCTGCTTAAGGAAAATCAGACATGACTAGAGGTAGCTGTTGTTTGAATGGACATGTTTGTGCATATACAAATCCCAACCTGGACCCTTTATTACCATACAAAATTGGTAGGTGATATTTCTTGAGGTTGGAATTTCTAAATTTCAGCTTTTCCCATAGCTCTTTCAAAAAACAGTGATTAGCACAGTACGAGAGACCCAGGTTTGATTCCCAACTTAGATCACTGTCCATGCACATTCTGCCCTGTGCCTGTGTGAGTTTCCTCTGGGTGCTCCGGTTTCTTCCCACAGATCGAAAGATGTGCTGGTTAGGAGTATTGGCTGTGTTAAATTCTCCCTCAGTGTACCCGAACAGGTGTCGGAATGTGGCGACTAGGGGATTTATGCAGTAACTTCATTGCAATGTTAATGTGAGCCGACTTGTGGCACTAATAAGTAAAAACTTTAAACTTTAAAAAGTCCAGGCCAAACTCTATCTCATAGAAAAGAGAATCTACTTTTAATGAGTCTCTCAACTAAAATCATGACTGAAACTGCAGTAAAGTCTCCCATTAAAAGTAAGGTTATTTCTCCAACAAAATGCAGTGCATGGAGGATAATTACACAGCATAAATTCATGCATGGAAAATCAATCCTGATTACTTACTCAGTGAAGAGTTCATCTCTGATTGACACAGGGTTTAACTAATCATATTTAATCTAACCTAGACTTGTTGGGCAGCAGTTTTGTGGAAAAGGTGGGAAAGCCAAGCCGGGAAACACCTTGACTTGGCAGACCTGTCTCCGTTAATAAACCTGCCCCCCCTCGTTGGCCTACCTGCCATATTTCAGTTCTGGGGAGGCAAGAACAGGATCTAGTGGGATTCACCACCTAAGGGGGCAGGCAAATGATGAAGGAGTTTAAGGCCCTAAAATTCATTATGACGACTGGTCCAATTTCCCAGTTAAAGGAGGCAGGCCAAGAGGCTACAATGCCTGCCTCCTTTAACGGGAAATTGGACCTGTCATCATAATGAATTTTAGGGCCTTAAACTTTCCTTCACCCCCTCACCGCTCCACCTACCTGCATATCTCCTGTGCCTTAACCACTGTCATAACCCTCTGCGGCCCTCATACACCACATGAATTCTCCTTATCCCCTTCATAGTCTCCATGCCCCTTCAACGCCAATCCTCAGTGGCACAGTGATTAGTCCTGCTGCTTCACAGCACCAGAGACCTGGGTTCAATACCCAGCTTGGAAACGTTGTCTCTGTGTCTGCATGGGTTTCTTTCAGGAGCTCCGGTTTCCTTCCACAGTCTGAAAGACATGCTGGTTAGTTGCATCAGCATCCCTCAGTGTACCTGAACAGGCACCGGAATGTGGTGATTAGGGGATCTTCACAGTAACTTCATTGCAGTTTTAATTAAGCCTACTTATGACTAATAACTAAACTTTACTTTTTCATGTGGTCATGACCCTCCCTGCCCCCTCTGGCCTACCCTTCTTTGCCACTCATTCAGTATCCACTATGGTGAGACCTCAGGATGTCATCAAAATGGACATTGGAAACAAATTTCAAACAATTGAGGAGAGCTGTTGTTCAAAGACACTTCATATTGTGAAAAGAACCTCTAATTTATAAAATCATTAAAAATTGAACCCTTCAAGTGGTCTGCAGGAAATTTTCAGTGATCTATGTATTATGCTGGCTTTCATGTGAGAAGTTTCTCTTTATTAATAACAGCTCAGCAAATACAAAGAACTCCAGAAGGAAGTAATTTGTTGAAGACAAAATTTCTTTGCCCAGGCCTGGTCTAAAGGAGAACAATTTTGGGCTGGCCCAAATCATTCCAGGTTACATTTGTTATCATTAGTACAATTAGACATTTTTCTGAAATCATCTGCCCTCCTACTTCGTTCATCCTAGCCGGAATTAGCCAATCAATTTAATATGAACCGTTTACTTTGGCCAATAACATTCCACTCTCTGGCAGCATGAGAATTCATTAGTCCATAGAATCCAACAGCTCCCACCTACCATCTCTTAGCAACCTTGTTTACATAGGTGATAGAGTCCAAAGAATTCTTTCGCCTGTCTCTTAGCAACTTCAATTTTTTGGGTCATAGACTTCAAGAGTTCCTTTCCCACTGTTTGCTGAACAATTTCTTTTTGGAAGAAACTAAAATATTCTATTCATTTTGCTGTCTGGGATTACTTGAACTATCTGAGATCCAGGCTGATAAGAGAATCCTTTTCTACTATACTTAATGGCTGTGTTGTTTTCAAGGGATGTGGTTCTTTTTGTACAGCGAGATCCCATCATGCCTTCGGACAGTCTGTAGTTGGCCAAGGTGTACAGAATATTCAAAAATACTTGTTTAATTCTCTATCAATGGTTATAGCGTTTCAATGCATAATAGTACTTTTGTAACTTAAGGTAATTCATTCTATTCACTCTAAATTAGTTTGGCTTAATCTATTAATCTTTTAGTCCCAAGTTACCCTAAATCCCTCTAACTTGGTCATTCTGTTGTAAAATAACAAACACATAACCACTCATAGTGTCAAAAGCATAATCCTTTAATAACCTCTTAAAAAACTATTATTTAAATTGTGAACATAGACTCCTGTTTACATAAATAGTCCTGTAGATTTTGAACCTCAGGCAAGCACTCATGATAGATTCAGCTTTAATAACAAATGCTTGGAAATGTAAATGATTATGTTTTTTGAAATTAAGAAAACAAATGTTTTTTTTTAAGTACATCAGATGTCTTGTCAATCGGAATAGCCCAGATGGCTTTTTGTTTCTTTAAGAGGAAGCTGCTGAAGGATCTTTGCCAATTTAAAAGGGATTTAAATCCCTTCAGATTATCACACTCGAGACCCCAAGTACAGTTTCTTCAGTTTTGAATGCAAAGTATTACTTTTACAAATTGGAAAAGTATGCTAATACATCTCAACATTCATGCTGATCTGCTCAAACATTGACTTATCTTTGCAGAATGTAGCCTTATGATCAATCACTGTGGTAAAGACGCATCTAATTTACAATATGGCTTCCAATTGTTGAAATTGAACAAACGATTACTTTTCTTTGTACTACTAAGCATATCAATGAAACAATTCCAAGAAGAGTTTGACTGTTTTTTTTGGCTCCCCAGTTGGGATTGGCATTCTCCATGGTTCATAACTCTTCTGAGAAGATGTAGATGATGTTTATGAAGGGAAGCCTGGAGTGAGAGATAGGGAGTGTTGGGGGATGCTTCCAACTTGGACTGCCACTCTGCAAATAGATACCAGCATGGGCACGAATGCTGCTTGAAGGCTAACTGCCCACATCCTTATATCGTGCTGGCAAAAAATTGCCAGGAGCAGGATAGTGGTGGAATCCTGGAATTGAGTCTTGCCCTCCATTTTTCAAGAATCCTGAATTGGCCTGATGCAGTGACAATCCATGCAGGTGTGATGCCACATCCAAACACATGTGCTTAGATATTGGCAGTTGCTCTTCCTGTACATCAGAAAGCACCGTTCTCTGCCTGAATTGGCTGACTGTTTTCTGCTTTACCAGTTCCCCCTGATTCCGTGGCTATTCAGCCCATCATTTGGGTTACAGAAAGACTGACAGTGCAACCAGAGGAAAGTTAATAAGGGTGAACATTCAGTTGTGTCAACAAATTTGCAAAGGAAAGGAAAGACTTACTATGAAATAGAAATATTAAAATGAAGAAACAGGATTAGCCCATTCAGCCATTCAAACCCTGCTCCGCCATTCATTTTGATCATGGCTGATAATCAAATTCAATATCCTGATCCCACTTTCCCACCCCATATCCCTTGATCCCTTTAGCACCAAAAGGTACATGTCATTTCTTCTTAAAATCACACTTTCCATGGAGAGTGTTGAGTGTGTAGAATGAGGTGCCAGAGGTAGTAGTAGAGGCAGGTACAATTTTGTCTTTTAAAAAATGTTTAGGCGGTTACATGAGTAAGATGGCTATCAAGGGATATGGGCCAAATGTGGGCAATTGGGACTAGCTTAGTCATTAAAAATAAGGGCAGGATGGACAAGTTGGGCCAAAGGCCTGTTTCCATGCTGTAAACCTTTATGACTTTATGATTCTATGGTGTCAGGACAACCCAAAGCATTTGCAACCAATAATGGGTTTTGGGATATGATCACTGTTAATATGTAAGAAACACAGCTGCCAATTTGCGCACAGTAAGATCTCACAATCTACAAAAATTACAATGACCAGAAAATATTTTTCATGATGTAAATTGAGGAATGAATAATGGCCAGGACACTAGCAGTGAACTCCTCTATTCCTCTTTGAAATACCCAGGAGGACACAACAATATGGACCAGCATTCTCATTTCCCAGAATAACTGGAGGAGTTGGCTATGCAGAAACCATACATTTATTGCACAAAATGAGAATTAACAATAGCTATAAGCCTGTGATGAATACAATAGGTCCCAATTAGGCCTAAAAGGTTAGTGGATCTTCTCAGGATCTTGCTTTATACAGAAGTTGCTATACAAGTCACCTGGTTGGCTAATTACCAATCCCCAGGGAGCTTGTGTTCAACAAGCCCAACAGAGAAGTCAATTATTGATCCCTCTATACAGATCAGGGGGGTTATCACATTTCCCCATTTTACAGGTTTTTCTTTCTGGTGCAGCACAGTGAGAGTGTTTTTCTATTGAAGGTGTCATTTTGGATAGTGATGCTAAACTGAGGCAGCATCTGCCATCTCATGTGAAGATTAAAAAGAAGTCCGTTGAACAATCAGTTTGGACCAACATTCTTATTTCCCCTTTTTACTGTATTTTTCTTCTGGGTTATGTCAAAAGACTTTTTTTTAACTGCCACATAAGAAGTGCCTTAGTTTAGCATCGCAAGCCAAAGATGGCACCTTCAATAGTACACCACTCCCTATGTACTGCACCGGAGTGCCAGGCTCAACTCTGCATTTAAACCCCCCTGGTGGGCCTTCAGTCCATGACCTTCTGGCTCACAGATGAGAATACCATTCACTGAGCCACAGATGACAATTTTAGGGGCTATTTCAGACCAGTGGAAACTCTGAGCTGTCCAAAATGTTGAAGGCAGCACAGTAACACAGTTGTTAGCACTGTTGCTTCACAATGCCTGAGTTCAATAGCCGGCTTGGGTTGCTGTTTGTGTGGAATTTTCATATTCTCCCTGTGACTGCATCCGTTTCCTCCCACATTCTGAAAGACGTGCTGGTTAAGTGCATCGACCTGAGCAGGCACTAGAGTGTGATGACTAGGGGATTTTCACAGTAACTTCATTGCAATGTTAATGAAAGCCTTACTTATGACTAATAAATAAATTTTTAAACCTTTTTAAGTGCTTCTTCAGGCTTTTCTATAGCCCTGTAGTATGTTTTGCAATGGCAGAGTCAGTCTGCCATTGGCCAGTGGTGAGATCTTTTGGTCCTGCCGCTATCAATGGGATTTTCTATTGAATGTAAGCACCAGTGAGAGCCCTCCCCACCCCGCCCCATCCCATTCACCCGTTCTCCCCACCTCCATTGCCGCAAACACTGTGGTTGATCGTTAATGAGACCAGAAAATTCCACCACTCCATTAGCTAGACCGGAAAATCCCACTGCCTAAATATTATGGCCTTTCTGCGCATATGGCAAACATACCGCACATTTTATACCTATATATATATTCCTACAATAAATTAGTTCAAAAATAAACACCATCTTTAAAATACGGATGAGTTGCAAATCCTGTGAATATTACGACCAATGCTCTTTAATGGTTTATGAAGCCCAAGGTATTTCCAGCAGTACAGATCTCTCAGCGTTATTTTGCTGTTAAATTTGGATTCTGAAGGAACATTTAGCCTTTGCATTCTAATTTCATGATTTATTATCAAATTGAAGAAGTTAAAATAATGAATTGCTCTGGTGGAAAGGTAATAGAGGCCAGAGCAGTAATGAAGTTCTGATGCTGGAGGCTTTAATTTCCTCAGCCCGCTATTTTTAGCTTGGTGATAAACATGCTCGCAGGATCACTATTACTTACATTTGATAGGCTTTTCGGCCTATCTTAATTCACCCATCCAGAAACAAATTCTGCTTCCCCCACTGCGTCCCCCCGCCCGCCCTCCCTCTCACCACATTGCATTGAATTTGTTCCGAACTGATTCCCAGGATGTTGTCTTCATTATAGTATCTTGGATCAAACTCGTATTTGTGAGATCTTGTTAGGTTGACGGAGACGATTGTGTCGAGACACTGCGAACTGCGTTTGATTAGTTGGAATGCCTAAACTGCCAGGCCATTTAGGAGTGAAGTTGGGAAATCGATCCTCACACAAAAGTCGCGGAAATATGGGACTTTCTCCCCTCTAAAAACCTGTTAGGATTTGGAGGTCAATTGAAAATGTTAAAACCGAGATTGATCGAGTCAGTTGTCGTGCAAGCGTATTCAGAGATTATGGGACCTGAGACTAGGAATGAAATGCAAAGCATCCATGATTTAACCTATAATATAAGGATCTGCTGTGTTTAGGGCTAATGTGGGACTAATACAGTAGCGTCCACACAGTGCTATAAGAGAGCACAAGACCCACACTCAGGGTCAGTTGAGATGTTGGACAGAGATGTGTGTGCCAGCGAGCGTGAAGACAACTCCTAGCTTATATGCTCTACTGCATATTTGTAAATAGTTCTAAGAGCAATAAAGACTTGAATTAACTTATATAAAAAAACAAACATTTCTTCATACCTACTGAGTGTTAACCAATACGTTATGACAGGTTTGAAGGACGGAATGGCCTATTGTTCCCATGTTTGAATATTCCTAAACAATACACAAAAATGGAACCCTAGAAAATCCAAGAGGCGGCATGATGGCACACAGCGCCAGTGACCCGGGTTCAATTCTGGCCTTGGTCGACTGTCTGGAGTTTGCACTTCTCCTCCATGTCTGTATGGGTTTCCTCTGAGTGCTCCAGTTTCCTTCCACAATCCAAAGATGTGCAGTTGGATGTATTGGCCATGCTAAATTATTCCCTAACATCCAAAGATGTGCAGATTAGGTGGACTAATGGAGTAAATACTTGATGTTACTGGGATAGGGCCTGGCTGGGATTGTTGTTGAAGAGTTGATGCAGACTCAATGGGCTGAATAGCTTCCTTCTGCATTGTAGGAATTCTATGATCTCAATGCCTTTAGCAGACAAGGTAAACAAAATATGGGGCAATTTGAATTTACTGTATGATGCATAATTGACGCTACCATAGAACATAGAACATCACAGCACAAACAGGCCCTTCGGCCCACAAGTTGTGCCGAACACATCAAAACCTACCCAGCCATAGACCTATCTATAACCCCCAATCCCATTGGATCCCATATACTCATCCAGAAGTCTTTTAAAAGACCCCAGCGAGTTCGCCTCGACCACCACCGACGGCAGCCGATGCCATTCACTCACCACCCTCTGAGTGAAAAACTTTCCCCTAGCATCCCCTCTGTACTTGCTTCCCTGCACCTTAAATCTGTGCCTCTCGTCGCGACCATTTCAGCCCTGGGAAATAGTCTCTGAGAGTCCACCCTATCTATACCTCTCAACATCTTGTAAACCTCTATCAGGTCGCCTCTCAACCTTCGTCTCTCCAGGGAGAACAGTCCCAGTTCCCTCAACCTGTCTTCATAAGGCATGCCTCCCAATCCAGGCAACATCCTTGTAAATCTCCTCTGCACCCTTTCAATAGCTTCCACGTCCTTCCTATAGTGAGGCGACCAGAACTGCGCACAGTACTCCAAGTGTGGTCTGACAAGGGTCCTATAAAGCTGCAGCATTACCTCCTGACTCCTGAACTCAATCCCTCGATGAATGAAGGCCAGTACACCGTAAGCTTTCTTAACCACATCCTCCACCTGGGAGGCCGATTTGAGAGTCTTATGGACCCGGACCCCAAGATCCCTCTGCTCTTCCACACAGCTAAGACTCCTACCTTTGATAGTGTACTCATTCATCCCGTTGGATCTGCCAAAATGGACCACAACACATTTATCCGCGTTGAAGTCCATCTGCCACTTCTCCGCCCAGTCTTGCATCCTGTCGATGTCATGCTGCAACTTCTGACATCCCTCCAGACCATCCACAACACCACCGACCTTCGTGTCATCGGCGAACTTACTCACCCATCCCTCCACTTCCTCATCCAGGTCATTTATGAAAATGACAAACAGCAAGGGTCCTAGAACAGATCCCTGGGGCACTCCACTGGTGACCGACCTCCATGCAGAAAAAGAGCCATCCACAACCACCCTCTGCCTTCTGCAGGCAAGCCAGTTCTGGATCCACAAGGCCAAAGCCCCTTGGATCCCATGGCCTCTCACCTTCTCAAGAAGTCTTGCATGGGGGACCTTGTCAAATGCCTTGCTGAAGTCCATGTACACCACATCCACTGCTCTTCCTTCGTCAATGTGTTCAGTCACATTTTCGAAGAACTCAATTAAGCTTGTAAGGCACGACCTGCCTTTTACAAAACCACGATACCATACGATTTAATGTGAATCTATTGACGGACCATGTAATTCGCATGGTCTTTATTAATGTTTATGGTGCCAATTCACAAAGTCAAGATTAACATGCCCTGGAGACGAGAGCATGTGGACAGATTCAGCACGGGCAGTGATACAGAAATATTGTCTTTGTTGAAGCTGTAGAGCAACACAGCCACAAAAAGAAAATGGAGCTGTGTAGCCAGTCTTTTCCCTGGTGTATAAATTCCATGTCAATGTTGCTCTGAAAATTCTGCGCCTTCCCTCATGGTTGGAGAAAGCTCTTTAGCCCACTCCAGAATTGAATTTGAAGTGGGACAGGAATCTCGTGAGACTGAATCCTGATGGATCTTCCTGTTTCCACTCCAGACAGGCAGCCTTTTGCAGGTGGTCCAGGAGAAGCAGGTCTCCCTATTTACCTCTATCTGGAAGGTTTGAGTCGGAACAAAGAATCAATTGTCAATGCAGTTAGTGACCTTTCACCCTTGCCCTAGCAAGAAGTGGTCATGTGGTTGGTAGTGAGAAGAGAGCTGTGACAACAGGAGGATGTCAATGGATGGATCAGGTGGGCAAATGGAATTCAATCTGGATACTTGTAAGTATGAGTTGATGCTTTTTGGTGGATAAACAAGGCAACTAAGTAGGGAACAAATACTGAGAAGTGCAGAGATTGGATTTGATTTATTATCATCACATGTATTGGGATACAATGAAAGCATTGTTTCTTGTGTGCAAAACATACTATTCATAGAGTACATAGGGGCGAAGAAAAGGGGGGGTTGCAGAATATTCTGTTGAGGTACAGGTATAGTGAAGAGAAAGATCAGCTTAATATGTGAAATAAGTCCATTGAAAAGTCTGATGGCAGGAGGGGAGTAGCTGTTCTCTAGTCAGTTGGTACATGATCTCAGACTTTGGTATTTTTTTCCGGCAGATAAAGGTGGAAGAGAGTATGTCGGGGATACATGAGGCCCTTGATTATGCTGGCTGTTTTTTCGAGGCAGCGGGAAATGTTGATGGAGTCAATAGATGGGAGGCTGGTTTGCTTGATTGACTGGGCTATGTTCACAACCCTTTGTCATTTCTTGTGGTTTTGGTCAGAACAGGAGACATACCAAGCTGTGATACATCTGTATGTTTTCTATGATGCATCTATGAAATTTTATGAGAGTCATAGCAGATATGCTGAATTTCCTTGGCCTCCTGAGAAAGTCGAAAGCTAGGAACCTTGGAGTGCACATTCACAGTTCCCAGAAACTAGCAGAACAGATGGCAAATGAGGTATTTGAGATATTTTCTTTCATTGGCCGAGGAATAGGCTATACTTGTATAAAACATTATTTCAACTGCAACTAAAGTAATAGCTACAGTTCTGGTCACCATATTATATAAATGATATGTGATTGTAACTTTACAAGATTTATGAAGATGTTACCAAAGAATGAACTTTACCTATGAAGAATGATTGGATAGGCTGGGGTTTTGTTTGGAATTGAGGTGCCTGAGGGGCAATTTAATTAAGATGCATATAATTCTGAGTTACTGAGATAGAATGGATAGGGAGACTTTACCTCTGCTAGCACGGACGTCAATATCCAATAGGCATTTTTTTTCTTGAGCTGTGCACAGAACTGGGGATTAATAATCAGTTTGATGTAATTGGTAGAAAGATTATAGGTGGGTTGAAGAGGATTTTTTTTACTTTGAGGGTGTGGGTTTCTGGAACTCACTGCCTGAAAAGGAGATGAGGCACCAATAGTGTTTTAGAGATTGTCCTTAATTTTTAGACATTCTAGGGCAATCGTGGAAGTGTTGATAACACTGTCACAGAAGTGGTCAGGAGTGGAGGCCTTGTGGCCATTGTTGGATGGAGAGGAGATGATAGGCCTCAAAGAGGAAAGTTATGACTTTGTGTTATGGAATAGGGCCTGGGTGCGATTGTTATCGGTGCAGACTCAATGGGCTGAATGGTCTCCTTCTGCACTGTTGGGATACTAGGATTCTTCTAGTCATGATATTTCCAATGTTGCAAGAATCTTGATTGAACCCATAAATTGAGGTGTGTCATGTCAAGAGGCTCACACTTTAAGTATTCGCCTTGCTGAAGCCCAGGTGCAGCTTTTGGGGAGCAGTGGATTCTGGGGAAGGAAAAATTAGCCCCCCCCCCACCTTGTTCCCCTTTATCTAGATTGTTCATTTGGGTTGCCAACCTTTCAGGATTGGACTGGAGTCTCCATAAAATGAAGACAAATTTCCAGGACACTGTGGTGCATGTAACACTGGAAAAAAATCATCAGGATATTAAAAAAAATTGTATGGAATTCTCTGGTTGTTCACGCTGGTGGGATTCACTGGTCCTGCTGGCAGTGCACTCTTGTCCGTGAGTTTCCCGCCAGCATGGAGTGACGTCAGTTAAAGTTTTTAAAAGTTTATTTATCAGCCACAACTAAGGCTTACATTAACACTGCAATGAAATTCCTCTAATCGCCGCACTCTGGCGCCTGTTCAGGTCAATACACATAACCAGCACATCTTTCAGACTGGGGGAGGAAAGCATAGCACCGGAGGAAATGCACACAGACACGGGGAGAATGAGACAGAGACCCAAGCCAGAACTGAACCTGGGTTCCTGGCATTCCTCACCCAATGACTGCGAAGGAACGGTGATGTATTTTTAAGTCAGGATGATGAGTGGCTTGGAGGGGAAGTTGCAAGTGGTGGTATTCCCAAGTATCTGCTGAGACTCCCACTGCTGGAAAACAGTATGCCACCTCCTGCCAATGGGAAACACGAGGTTGGGAGGCTGGAGAATCTCAACCATTGCTTTTTTTCCATCATATTTTTTTGAACATATCTCTTTACTGGATAAGAAAATATTGAAAATGGAATGAAAAGCTGTTTGTCATGCATCACCCAATTGGGTAATGAGCCCTTTTGCTTTCCAATTGGCGTAGGAAGGCTGTGTGTCATAAGGATGGATGTGTTGGCCGACTAATGGGGGCAAATCATGTGATGAGACCATTAGGAGAGTGCTTAATCACAGTTGGAAGCCCCCATTGTTGATACGTACATTAAAACATTGCAAAATGTGGAAAAGTCAGGCTCTAACAATCAAATCAATTCTTATTGTGTCATTGAGTATTCAAAGCAGCCGTCTCATTATTCCGCTAAGAGAAACTGGGTGAATTTCAAATACATTCTTTGCTAGGCTGCTCTTATTTTTCATGGCAAATTATATTTCTCATCACTTCAATTTTTATGTCACAATACCATTCCACAAAATCCAGATTATAAGTCAGACACATAATTTTGTGATCTATTTTACTTTCCTTCTTCTGATGTTAAAATGCTTTGGAACATGAATTGCTGGAAAAGCCAGCATTGTTTTTTTATTCGTTTGTGGAACATGGGCTTTGCTGGCTGGCCAGCATTTATTGCCCCTTCCTAGTTGCTCTTGAACGATAGTTGAAAGTTAATCACATTGCTGTGGTTCTGGAGTCATATGCAGGCCAGGTTAGGATGGCAGATTTCCTTCCCAAAAGGACACTTGTGAACCAGATGAGTTTTTCTGACAATCAGCAATGGTTTCATGGTCATCAGTAGATTCCTCATTCCAGATTTTTTTTATTAAATTCAAATTCCACCATCAGCCGTGGTGAGATTTGAACTTGGGTCCCCAGAAAATAAGCTGAATTTCTGGGTTAATAGTCTAGCAATAATACCACTAGGCCTTCGCTGCCCATCCCTAATTGCACTTGAATTGAATGTCTTGCATGACCGTCTCAGAGGGCAGTTGAGTGTTAACCGCATTGCTATGGCTCTGATGTCACATGTAGGTCAAACTGGGTGAAGATGGCAGATTTCTTTCTCTAAAGGACATTAGTGAACATGATGCATTTTTACAACAATCAGCAATAGTTGCATAGTTAAACACAGCAGCTTTTTTAATTTGCAACAAGCTTGGACAATGTCCAGGCTTGGTAGACAAGTGGCCAGTAACATTCATGCCACATAAGTGCCAGGCAATGACCATCTCCAACAAGAGAAGATCTAAGTATTGACCCTTGGTAATCTATGGCATTACCATTGCTGAACCCTCCCTTCTACCAATATCCTGCAGGTTGCTATTGAGCAAAACCTGGAAGGAGCTACCATATAAATACTGTGGCTACAAGAGCAGGCCAGAGACTGGGAATCCTGCAGTGAGTATCTCACCTCCTGCTTTCCCAAAACTTGTCCATCTAAAGTTTTAAAAAGTTAAAGTTATTTATTATTGTCACAAGTAGGCTTACATTAACACCGCATTGAAGTCACTGTGAGAATCCCCTAGAATCTACATAGCACAAATCAGGAGTATGATAGAATACTCACCAGTTGCCTGGATGGATGCAGCTCCAGCAACACCCAAGAAACTGGATACTATACAGGACAAAGCAGCCCGCTTGATTGGCATCACATCTACCACACTTCACTCCTTCCATCACTGAAACACAGTGGCAGCAGTATACAATGT
Source organism: Sphyrna mokarran (assembly GCA_024679065.1). NCBI lineage: Eukaryota > Metazoa > Chordata > Chondrichthyes > Carcharhiniformes > Carcharhinidae > Sphyrna > Sphyrna mokarran. Next base: position 9,025,212 of record JAGIQG010000034.1, read on the forward strand.
ACATCTACAAGTTGCACTGCAGCAACAAGACTCCACAGAAAGTATAGTCCAACCCCACAATCACTATCATGTAGAAGAACAAGGACAGCAGATATCTGAGAACAACAGCACCTGGAAGTTCCCCTCCAAGTCACTCACTAACCTGACTTGGAAATATATCAGCTGTTCCTTCACTGTCATTGGGTCAAAATCCTAGAAATCTCTCCCTAACTCCACTGTGGGTGTACTTGCACCACGTGGACTGCAGTGGTTCAAGAAGGCAGCTCATCACTACCATCTCAAGGCCAATTAAGGATGGGCAATAAATGTTGGCTTAGCTAATAGCACTCACTTACAAATAAATGAATTAAAAAAAAAATTCCTAGACCAGCTTTCAACTCTAGACTTGATAATTTAATTTAAATTTCATCAGTTGTCATGGTAGCATATCCCCAGACGATTAAGGTATGCCTTTGATCACTTGTCCAGTGCCATTATTACTAAGCTATCACCGCCCTCATTTTATCAATATAAAAGTACAATCTATGATGCTGTTGCTCCCTTCCAAAGATAGACCACAAAAGCGACATATCCTGGATTGGAATATTGAGGTGACATGGGGCTCATGAAGTAGGGGAGGGAGCAGGGAAGTGCACCATCCACCTCAATTATATGTTCCTCTGCCTCAAAACTCACTTTGGGGGATAGAGCATTAATTCCCTTCCTGCATCTCGTGGTGCTCTGGGGCAGACATTTGGTGGCTCAATTGGTGGCACAGGGTGGAGGTGGTGTGGGAGACGGTTGGGGGTGAGGGTTGGGATAATGGAGTGGGAAGTGATAGCCATCTGTGAATATTGTTACCCTGAACTTAATTGGGGCAAAGGTGGGAGGAGGGGGAGAGCAGAGTGTTCACCATCCAGCTGGATTATATGCCCCTCAGCCTCAAAGCTCACTTTGGGGGATAGAGCATTAATTCTCTTCCCGCACCTAGTGAAGCTCTGGGGCGGACTTTTACCTGGTTCCATAGCTGGTAATTCCTGGATCAGGTCGTTAGTCTGTTGTTCAGGGCCTTATAGTTTGAGAGGCACCGTTTCACATCAAACGTGGCTGACGAATAGTCTCTCCCGTTCTTACCACCACCAGCCATTGGCCTGTTTGGAAGGATTTTGCAGGTGGCGGCAAGGTGGTACAGTGGTTAACACTGTTGCACCAGAGCCCTAGGACCTCGGTTTGATTCCTGGGTTGAATCACTGTCTGTGTGGAGTTTGCACAGTCTTCCCATGTCTGCATGGGTTTCCACTGGGTGCTCCACAGTCCAAAGATAAGCAGCTTAGGTTGATTGGACCTGCTAAAGTACCCATATTATCCCAGGATGTGTAGGTTAGAGGGATTAGCAGAGGTAAATGTGTGGGGTTGTGGGATAGGGCCTGGGATAGAATTATTGTTGGTGAAGACTCAATGGGCTGAATGGCCTCCTTCTGCACTGTAGGGTTTATATGATTGACATAACCTATTATAAACGCACTTTCCTTGATTGTCAAGTGTGGGGTGGGACTCAAACCTGGAGCTTCTGGCTCTAAGGCAGGTTTAGTGTCCACTGCAGGAAGGCTGTAAATTCCACCCATTTTGTGCATTGGTAGCTTTGAATGTGGAGAAGCTACTTTGTGAATGGTCCTGCCTGTATGGAAGTGGAGGCATGATGAAACTACTGTGAAAAAATTTTAAATAGAGATAATTGCAGGTCTATTGTTGATTTAACAAGCTATATTGGAAAATTATTCATAAGTGAATCTTTACAACCTATCCACACAATGAAAGGAAAGCCAGAAGGGCACTGACTGTTGTCATGGTTACATTTGTGATCATTTTGTTTTACCCTGGACACTCATTCCAATGCTATCAACATGAATTTATAATTAGGGTCTGTAGTATGTTTACATAAATTAATTATTAGACAACCTGCAAGATTGAAACAAAATAATTATTACACAATTTAGAAAAAATGTGCAGGTTTGGTTGCATTTGCAGTGCCAAGATTTTCTGAAGCTTAGACAAATATTTAGTACATTTTGTCAAAATGATCTGGGGCTTGAAAACAAACAGCAGTCCACCTGGGCAGATAACAGCACACACAAGATATCTGAAGCCAAGTTGGGATAAAATTGAAAGAACGAGTGTGGATCAGGTTCAGAATGAGAAACAGGACTCAAGCGGGGTAAATATTCTAGTCCCACTCTCTGCGGAAATCATAGTAGTAGAACAAAAGATTTGGCAGACCACTTGAAGGTCTGTTAACCTTGAGTGGGACTTTCCGGTCTGAGGCATATGTGGCTGGAAAATCCTGCTGAAGGATTAGTTATCCACAGAAATCCAACAGTAGAGAAGGAGACCATTCAGCCCATTGAGTCTGCATGGACCACAAAGCCGACCAGGCCCTATTTCTGTAAAATTTATATATTTACTCTGCTACGGCAGCACAGTGGCACTGTGATTAGCATTGCTGCCTCACAGCGCCAGGGACCTGGGTTCAATTCCGAGCTTTGATCACTGTCTGTGTGAGTCTGCACGTTCTTGTAAAAAATACAATTTTACGTATTACTTAAATAGACAGGCATCATTACATATGTAGGGGCATCACACTGACACTGCAGTTCATACTGCTGCCTCACAGCACCAGGAAGACAGGTTCGATTCTGGACTCTGTCACTGTCTGTGTGGAGTTTGCACATTCTCCCCGTATCTCTGTCGGTTTCCTCTGGGTACTCAGGTTTCCTCCCACAGTCTGAAAGACATGCTGGTTAGATGCATTGGTCATGCTAAATTCTCCCTCAGTGTATCTGAACAGGTGCCGGAGTATGGCAACTAGAGGATTTTCATAGTAACCTCATTGCAACATCAATTAGCTGACTTGTGACAATAATAAATAAACTTTAATCCTCCTGACATTAAGGAGCAATTTAGCATGGCCAATCAACATATCCTTCACATTTTTGGACCATGAGAGGAAACCGGAACACTCAGAAGAAACCCACGCAGATATGGGGAAAATGTGCAAACTCCACACAGACAGTGACAGAGTCCAGAATCGAACCTGTCTTCCTGGTGCTGTGAGGCAGCAGTGTGAACCACTGTGTCACTGTGCTGCCCCTACATATGTAATAATGCCTGTCTATTTAAGTAATACGTAAAATTGTATTTTTTATAAGATAGAAGTACGCCTCTCCTATCATGATCTCAAGTCATCCCAAAGCCAGTGAAGGTGGCGGGGGGGGGGGGGCAGCATGGTGGCACGGTGGTTAGCACTGTTGCCTCATACTGTCAGGGATCTGTGTTCGATCCCTGGCTTGGTTCACTATCGGTGTGGAGTTTACACATTCTGTGTGGGTTTCCTCCAGGTACTCTAGTTTCAATAGTGCTAACTATTGTGCATGTCATCCTTGATTCTGATGTCTGAACATCGCGAGCCATTTCGTATTCAGACTACCTTTCCCTTTGGTTACATTCCTAGGTCAAAGCGCAATTCATTTTTTAAATGCTTTAATGGGATATGAACACCTCTACTTGACCCAGAATTTGTTCCTCAGCCTTAATTGTCCTTGTGAAGGTGATGGTGTGCCAATCTTATAAAACTGCTTGATATAGGTACATTCACCCTACCATTATGAAATGAACTACTGGACTTTGACTCCGCAAAAGTGAAAGAAAAGAGGTATAGGGTGGGATTTTATGGCCTTATTTATCCTGAAACCAAAAATCCTACTTGAGGTCAATGGACCTTTACCAATCCGCTCTGATTCCTATGACAGGCAGGATGGTAAATTTCCGGCCATAGTTCCAAGACAAAATGATGGTGGAGGGAAACTTGCCTATGGTGGCGTTCCCAGGTATCTGCTGCCCTTGTCCTTCTAAGTGATAGAGGCTGTGAGCTGAACTTTCCCGTCCTGTCCACCATGGGTATTGTAGTGATGGGACACAGACAAAATGTCTGGTTCAGGAAAATCCCGCCCTGTGGGTTTCGTAAGGCACGGTACTCAGATTCTGGGTGAACTACCGCGGTACAGATGGTATATGCTGCCGCATCAGTTGTCAGTTTACTGTTAGTAGATGGTGATTACTGCCAATAGTAAAATCTAATATTATTGTGCCTTTGGTTCCAATTTTCCTAATAATTCTAGCGTAGCGTAAGTGCCAGAAAGTTAAATTGGATAATGTTCTCTCATCTAAGGATGAAGTCTTTGTGCAATTTTATTTGATTAAGCACGAATGGCATTCTGACAGGGATTCTCCATTTTTGTTTGAGAATTGGATAAGATTGGCAGAGAGATTGCAAGATAAAGACCAGGTTTTGAACTTACTTAAACAAAAGTAGCTCAACCCTCTCGCCTCTGAGTTAAAGATCATAAATTGAAAGCCCTCACTGTGGAACTACAACATGTAATCTGAGCTGACAGTGGGGCTCAGTTTAGCTCAGTTAGTTGAGAGGCTGGTGAGTGATGCTAATAGCATGGGCTCAATTCCCCACTTTCTCAACCTTGCCTGAGGTGCAGTGATCCTCAGGTTAAATTGCCACTAGTCACAGTCTATGATCATCTGGGTGTATGGCAACTTTAGCGCGGAAGCACTACACAGTCAAAGAAACCTTCAAACAAGATGTCGAACCAAGTGCTTGTTTGCCTGCAAAAAAGACATAGAAGATGCCATACCAATGAAAGAGGGAAGGCTAATCTTCCTATTGTCCAGCCTTTAACAACACCATTAGAATAGATTCTTCAGTCATTTTAGTGTGGAGGTGATGTCCTAGTGGTATAATTGCTTTAATTAGGAAACTCAGCTCATGTTTTGGGACCAGGTTTGAATCCTGCCACAGCAGATGGTGGAATTTGAATTCAACAAAAAATATCTGGAATCAAGAATTTTCTGATGACTATGAAACCATTGTTGGTTGTTGGAAAAACCTACCTGATTCACTAATGCCCTTTAGGGAAGGAAATCTGCTATCTCTACTCAGTGTGACCTATATGTGACTCCAGAGCCACAGCAATGTGGTTGACTCTCAATTGCCCTCTGGAATGGCCTTACAAGCCACTCAGTTGTATTCAAAAAGGCAGTCCACCACCCACTTCCTCAAGGGAAAATAGAGATGGATAATAAATGCTGGGCAGCTAACAATTCCCATGTCCCACAAATGAATAAAAAAAATTGTTCACCTTGAGGTTTTACTAGGTGTATATTTGTTGTTTACCTGCCTACTTCACAGAAGAGACTACACTTCGAGAAATGCTTCGATAGTAGTGGAAAAATTCAGCAGCTCTGGAAGTATCCACGGCGAGAGAAACGGGCAATATTTTGAGACCTTCCTTTTTGTTCCCATTTTCAACCGTACAAAACCCATCATATTTCTATTTCCCTTCAGTTCCAAGGATGTTTCGTTTAACTCAAAACTTGAACTCTGCTTGTCTCGCCAGACCTGCCATGTCAGCTGTCTGCTTTTTTCCTGTCAGCATTTTGTGAGATTGGTTGCTCCCTTCTTTGTGCAGTGCAGTGGTGAGTCAAGTAGAATAGGATGAGTGCAAGATGGGATCCTCCTTAGTCACTTCGTTACCCGATCTTGTGTTCAAAGCCATTTGAGAGGCCCTATGAACCTCAGGAGTGCTCGCGATAAGGCGTAGTGGCACAGTGGTTAACACTGCAATTTCACAGCGCCAAGGACCCAGGCTCAATTTCCGGCATGGGTCACTGCCTTTGTGGAGTTTGCACTTTTTCCCCATGTCTTCATGGATTTCCTGTGGTTTCTCCGGCTTCTTCCCATAGTCCAAGATGTGTAGGTTAGGTTGAATTGGTTATACTAAATTGACCCTAGAATCGGGGGACTAGCTATGGTAAATGCATGGGGTTATGGAGACAAGGCCTTGGTGGGATTGTGGTCAGTGCAAAATCGGTGGGCTAATTGGCTTCTTCTGCTCTGTAGTATTCAGTGATTCTCGTGGTTAAACAGCTGACTGATAGTCATTGCCTTAAGTGCTCCAAAGAAGAATGTTCACTGGGCTACTGGATACTATCATCAAGTTAAAGTATATTTATTAGTCACAAGTAGGCTTATATTAACACTGCAATGAAGTGACTGTGAAAATCCCCTAGTCGCAACATTCTGATGCCTGTTCAGGTACACTGAGGGAGAACTTAGCAAGGCCAATGCAGCTAACCAGCATGACTTTGGACTGTGGGAGGAACTGGAGCATCTGGAGGAAACCCACGCAGACACAGGGAGAATGTGCAAACTCTGCACAGGCAATGGCCCAAACCAGGAACTGAACCCAGGTCCCTGGCACTGTGAGGCAGCAATGCTAACCACGGTGCCACCATGAATGCACATGTGCAGAGATTATCATCTATAGAAGGTGAATAGAAGGAACATAAAAAATTAAAACACAGTGAAAAAGAATTAAAGCCTGTAAAAGATTTACCTCAGGATACCATTAAGTGTTTTATGGTCTATTATATGCTGCTGAAATATAACTGCTGCAGAATATAGGAAACTCAACAGGTATTTCTGTGCACAGCAAGCTCCCACAATCATGATGAGCAGATAATCTATTTGGGTGATGTTGGGTGAAGAATAAGTATTGACCCAGAGGGCCCCTTTCGTCAGTGGATATGGGATCATGTCATTGCAAACAAGAGGACTACTGAGATTTTGTTTAACATGTCACCGGAAAGAAGCAACTGCTTTTGGTATCCATGAATGAATATATAACATGCATCAATGGAACTGATTTGTCCAGCAGGGTGAACCAAGGCATTAGTCTGTTTATTTGCGAGGCAATCATGGCTCTGCAGGAGGCTTTGCTGTAGGACTGCAATCTACCATGAGAAAAATGATGCAACGTTGAAGACTAATCAATAATTAATTTTCTCATTGTAGCCAGTGCTTTATGAAGTTTAATAATGCAGTTAGTCATTTACACAGTCAGTTCCCATTCTCTGAGCAACCAATAAACAGGACTCAGTCGTCAGTGCATCCTGCTAATGAAAAGTTACGGATTCCAAATTAGTTTCTATAAAAGTTAATGAAAATGAAAGGGTTTTCCATACATACATACAAGGACAAAAGCTTGAAATATTTTTCTGCTGAGGAAGAGGACATTGTGAAGTGGCATCAGTCCCATTACTGATCTAATGCCCTTTATCATGGACTGAAATAGAAAGTGTTGGAAGATGAGAAACGATATTAACAGCTGACATGAGTGGGTTGAGAAGAATGCCAGGAATCTCCAAAATCAAGAATAATCTAAGAACATGGTCTGGATATGAAACAACACTTGCGCAGCATGGTGGCACTGTGGTTAGCACTGCTGTCTTACAGCACCAAGGATTCTATATAGGGGACTCAAAGAAAATAATATGATGGTTTGGGATGGCTTCACTAATTAAAGATATGTAGACCATCATTTAAGGCTCTGCCACAGAGGTACACAAAGGAAGCAGTTAAAGGAAGACCAAGAGCAATAGATGGACAATATTGTGATTTGATTTGGGTTGATTTATTGTTGTCACATGTATTAGTACACAGTGAAATGCATTGTTTCTTGCGTGCTATAAGGACAAAGCATATCGTGTATAGCTAAAGAAAGGAGAGGGTGCAGAATGTAGTGTTACAGTCATAGCTGGGGGTGCAGAGAAAGATCAATTTAATATATGGTAGGTCTATTCAAAAACCTGCTGGCAGCAGGAAAGAAGCGATTCTTGAGTTGGTTGGTGCACGTTTTTAGACTTTTGTATCATTTTCCTGATGGAAGATAGTGGAAGAAAGTATTTCTGGGATCATGGGGTCCTTGATTATACTGGCTCCTTTTCAAAGGCAGCAGGAAGTCTATTCAGAGTAAATGGGTGGGAGGCTGGTTTGTGCGATGGACTGGGCATCATTCTTGACCTTCTGTAATTTCTTGCAGTCTTGGACAGAGTAGGAGCCATACCAAGCTGTGATACAATCAGAAAAAATGCTTTCTATGGTGTATCTCAGTGATTTATCATTGAAGTGGACACAAATGACTGAAATGGCAAGGACATACAACAATGGAGTGAATTTCATGCCTTAACACTGGGTTGAAACTCAGTAAGAATTTAGCAACACCAATTTTTAATCCAACCGATTTATTTGATAGTAAAATTGCGAGCTTTCAACACTCTTGTGTCTTCCTCAGGCAAATGCAGTGTTCTGGTCTGCAATAGCACACATCAGCACAGACAGTCAGAGATTGCTGATTAAGAATGCGAATCCTTACATCTAACCTGCTATTCAAGTGTTAAAGTCGCTAACAATGTGTGTGAAGGGAATCCTGAGCATTGGTTACAGAATTGTGTATTTCCTCCAGACAGCACAGTAAGTGAGGTTTTTTGCTAACCCAGGCAAGTTACGGGGGTTACAGATAGCGTGTCATGAAGCCAAGATCCCTGTTAAGACTGTCCTCATGTGTGCGGAACTTGGCTATCGATCTAAGCTCAGCGACTCTGTGCTGTCGTGTGTCATGAAAGCCCCCTTGAAGAACATTTACCCGCAGGTCGGAGGCCGAATGCCCATGACTGCTGAAGTGTTTGCCCACAGGAAGGGAACTGTTTTGCCTGGTGATTGCTGAGCGATGCTCATTCATCCGCTGTCGTAGTGTCTGCATGGTCTCCCCGATATACCATGCTTCGGGACATCCTTTCTTGCAACGTATTAGGTAGACAACGTTGGCCGAGTTGCAAGAGTATGTACCGTGCACCTGGTGAATGGTATCCTCATGTTTGATGATGTCGTCCATATCTATGATCCGGCATGTCTTGCAGAGGTTGCTGTGGCAGGGTTGTGTGGTATTGTGGTCACTGTTCTCCTGAAGGTTGGGTAGTTTGCTGCGAACAATGATCTGTGTGAGGTTGTGCGGTTGTCTGAAAGCAAGAAGTGGGGGGGTGGGGATGGCCCTAGCGAGATGTTCATCGTCATCAATGATATGTTGAAGACTCCGGAGAAGATGTCGTAGCTTCTCCGCTCTGGGGAAGTACTGGACAACAAAGGGTACTCTGTCCACCGTGTCCCGTGTTCGTCTCCTGAGGAGGTCAGTGCGGTTTATCGTTGTGGCACGTCGGAACTGTCGATCGATGAGTCAAGCGCCATATCCTGTTCTCACGAGGGCATCCTTCAGTGTCTGGAGGTGTCTGTCACGATCCTCCTCATCTGAGCAAATTCTGTGTATACGGAGGGCTTGTTCATAGGGAATGGCTTCTTTAACGTGTCTAGGGTGGAAGCTGGAGAAGTGGAGCATTGTGAGGTTGTCTGTCGGTTTGCGGTACAATGAGGTGCTGAGGTGACTGTTCTTGATGGAGATGTGTGTGTCCAAGAATGCAACTGATTCTGGAGAATAGTCCATGGTGAGTCTGATGGTGGGATGGAACTTGTTGATATCGTCATACAGTTGTTTCAATGATTGTTCACCATGAGTCCAAAGGAAAAAGATGTCATCAATGTATCTAGTATATAACCTTGGTTGGAGATCTCGTGTGGTGAAGAAGTCTTGTTCGACAACTTGCACAACCTCAAACAGATCATTGTTCGCAGCAAACTACCCAACCTTCAGGAGAACAGTGACCACAATACCACACAACCCTGCCACAGCAACCTCTGCAAGACATGCCAGATCATAGACATGGACGACATCATCAAACGTGAGGATACCATTCACCAGGTGCACGGTACATACTCTTGCAACTCGGCCAACGTTGTCTACCTAATACGTTGCAAGAAAGGATGTCCCGAAGCATGGTATATTGGGGAGACCATGCAGACACTACGACAGCGGATGAATGAGCATCGCTCAACAATCACCAGGCAAAACAGTTCCCTTCCTGTGGGCGAACACTTCAGCAGTCATGGGCATTCGGCCTCCGACCTGCGGGTAAATGTTCTTCAAGGGGGCTTTTGTGATACATGACAGCACAGAGTCGCTGAGCAGAGACTGATAGCCAAGCTCCGCACACATGAGGACGGTCTTAACAGGGATCTTGGCTTCATGACACACTATCTGTAACCCCCGTAACTTGCCTGGGTTAGCAAAAAACCTCACTTACTGTGCTGTCTGGAGAAAATACACAATTCTCTAACCAATGCTCAGGATTCCCTTCACACACATTGTTAGCCACTTTAACACTTGAATAGCAGGTTAGATGTAAGGATTCGCATTCTAATCAGCAATCTCTGACTGTCTGTGCTGATGTGTGCTATTGCAGACCAGAACACTGCATTTGCCTGAGGAAGACACAAGAGTGTTGAAAGCTCGCAATTTTACTATCAAGTAAATTGGTTGGATTAAAAATTGGTGTTGCTAAATTCTTACTGAGTTCTTACCACCCCAATCCAACGCCGGCATCTTTACATCATTAACACTGGGTTGACAGACCAGAATACAAGGTATGATAGCAGATTGCGTTCATTCGAGGATCAGACCCCCTATGTGTCAGGGAAGATCTTGAGTCACTCGTGTTGGCCCCCTGTGATGCTATGGTCAAAGCTCTGCAATGTAGTTGAGAGAACTGCATGAAATATTAGAGGTCAGTGCTCGCATTGGTGATCTGAGAACCTTTGCTGATGGTTTGTAGTGTGGAGAGTCCCAAACAGAGGCGAGAATTCTCACGACATAGAACAGCATGAGGTTCAAATGTCACTGTGCTGTCCTCCTGTTTAAACACTAATGTATGATTTAGAGGAAACTTCACGAGAGAGAGAGACATAAGAAAGAATAGAAAGTGAATGTCTGGAGAGTTTTGTTTTTGCGAATATAGATAAATAATTTAGGAAATTGAACTAGTTGAATGTGATACAGGGAATCAGAAATGTACATTTTAGTTTCCAGAATTCCAACTCTGTAAGCACATAAGGTTACAACAAGCCATTTGTTTGATTTGTTCAAGGGATGTGGGCATTCATTGCCCATCTCTAATTGCCCTTGTGAGGCTGCTGGTGAGCTGCCTTCTTGAACCATTACAGTCCATCAGGTGTAGCTACATCCGCAGTGCTGTTCGAGAGGGAATTCCAGGATTTTGACTCAGTGACAGTGAAGGAAAGGCAATGGGGGCGATTCTCCCATACCATTGCACTAAGAAAGGAATGGGCTGGAAGACTCAAGTAGTGCCCACGCTAGGTGTTACACCACAATAGTGACTCTCAGTGCCGAATTTCTGGTGGCATTAGCTCTGTGCAGAAATAGGCGCAGATTTTCATTAACTATGCAGGACATCATTCCCTACAATTTGAATAGAATTTAGTGTGTCTGGGACTGAAATCTCAGGGCCTACAACCGCGCCCCCACCCCGTCAACCCTGCTTCCTCCACCTCCCTCCCCTTCCCCACCCCCTACCCCAGCAGGAGTGTTTCACTCCAGTAGAGTTTAGTATAGCTCACCACTTTTGGGAAACTGGTGGCTTAACCATGCTGGAATGAGGGGAGAGCAATTGAGGCCCCTCAGAGGGTCAGGCACTGCGGGATACTCCCAGGATATTGGCATCTTGCCAGTGCCAGTCTGGGCCCCTGGTACTGCCAAGTGCAAATGCCTTGGGGGCATCTTGGCACAGCCCACCAGGCATAGTGCCAATGGGGTGGGGCCTCCGGGAGTGATTTGTTGGGGTGCTGGGTCCCACTGCCATTCTGCAGTTGGGATCAATGGAGGAGGATCGGGGCTGGCCACTGGGGGAGGGGGAAGCAGCCTGCTGGGGGGGTGGTGTCGGGAATGTGAAGGGTTTGTGTTGGGGGTGGGAGGATGGAAATTGGGGCTGCAGGGTTGTGGGGAGAGAGTCAAGGCTAGCCTTAGGCATCCGTGGAAGGCCAGTGATAGGGCCGCGGCAGGGATTGTTGGAGGCCCAGCACTGTGGGGGCCGTGGGGCTGGCCAGCAATCAGGAAGCCTGTACACTGACAGATCAGAACATTCCCTGTAGCCCCCTCAGTGCTATGCTACCAGCCTCTCCAGCAGGGAAAGGTCCCATTTCCTGAATTTCAGTATGAGTCATGCTGAGGCACTCTGCAGTGCACAGAGTGTGAGAAATTCATTTTGGGACTCGAACTGAAAAAAAAAGCATGATTTACTCCTGTTTTCACACACATTCAGCACTTAGAATTGCTCTTGATATGTTTCCAAATCAGGATGGCGAGTGGCTTGGAGGGGAACTTCCAGGTGGTGGTGTTCCCAGGTATCTGCTGCCCTATGTCCTAGATGGACATGGGTTTGGAAAGTGCTATCAACTCATTCGAATGCTTTTAATGATGTACCCAACAAGAGAACAGAGGCAAACATATTGTGGCATTTAAAATGCATTTAGACTATCATAAAAGCAGAGTTAATGTACAACAGAGTTGAGCTTCAATTAACCTTAAATTCATGAGGGAGTTCACTGAAGTACATTATTAAAGGGTGTATTAAGATAGATTAATATTTCCAAGTACAACTTGAAAATACGACCAGAGACTGCAAAGAATTATCAGCGGCATGTGTATCTGGAAGAGATATCAGAAAATAGTCCTTATTTAAAAATGAGAATGTTCGGTCTGCTAAATTTAGCTTTGTTCAGTCGTGTGTTATGCATCCAAATATAACTGAGCATGTGTCAAGGAACATGGGCATTCATTGGACGGTGCAGTGGCACAGTGGTTAAAGGGTGGCATGGTGGCACAATGGTTAGCACTGCTATCGCATAGCTCCAGCTACCCAGGTTCAATTCTGGCTTGGGCTATTCTCTATGTGGAATCTGCATATTCTTCCTGTGTCCACGTGGATTTCCTCCAGGTGCTCCGGTTTCCTCCCACACTCCAAAGATGTGTATGTTAGGTAGAATTGACCATGCTAACTTGCCACTTAGTGTCCAAACATATGGAGATTTGGGTGCTCCAAAAGATGTGCTGGATAAGTGGATTGGTTATGTCAAATTGCCCCTTAATGTCAAGGAGATTAGCAGGGTAAATATGTGGGCTAGGGTCTAGGTTTTTGTGTTTGATGGACTGAATGGCCTCCTTCTGCATTGTAATGATTGTGTTATTCTATATTGATATCTGTCTTGCTGTCTGGAAGTATCCATGCCACGTTCCGCAAAGCATAGGAATGCTTTACCTTTCTTCACAACAGTCATCAGCTGTGGCTCAATGTGTACAATTCTTGCCTCTGAATCACAGGATTCTTCATGCAAGTTTCACTCTGGAGGATATATGTAAAAATCAAAGGTGGGACTTCCCGAGCCCATCGATGGCGCATCCCCCTTATAGGTTTCCCAGAGCATGGGGTGGATTCAATGAGAAATCTCAAGGGTGGGCCTTCTCTTGCTACAGAGAAACACGTTGTAAGGAGGCAGAGAATCTCACTCCAGGGGTGAAACTTGAGTGCAAAACTGAGGGAATGCTGCATTGTCAAGAAAGGTGTTTAACTAAGACCTCCCTTTTGTCCTTAATGGACATAAAAGATCTCATGGCACTATATTGATGCTCTTTGTGCTGGCCAATACTTATCGCTCAACCACAAAAAAAACAGAGGGTGGAATTTTACGAGAAAAAATCTAAATGTCCAGCTAGCATGAAAATGGCAGATTGCAGATCCATTTTTTGAATGAGTCTTTACTCCCGATCTTATGCACTTAGTGCGTAAAAAATTGACTGGACTGGTCTAACTACTATAAACAGTGGGCAGGGCTTCATTCATCAGTTGCTTGATAAGACAGCAGAAGAAGTTATTGTGTATGTACAGACCTCTGTGGCTGCACATGCGTAATTGCAATAGCAGAGGCCTGACAGCTAGCCTCAACCCACCCAGCAGCACCCCTCCCCCCCATCCCCACAATTACAAGGACCTGCGGCCAATTATTAGCCCCACACTGCCTAAAAATAACACGCCCATCGCCTCCCCTGCCGCCCAAGCCAATTGTATTTTCCCCACTGATCATAGCTGCAGAATAGCCATGAGCCCCCTGTCCCCTGCCTCACCAATTACCTGCAAAGTGGCTGTTGGCCCTTCTTCCTCTCCCTGCCAAATGTCTGCAGAGTAGCAGGGGGCCTCCTCCCCCCACCACTTGCTGGTAGAGTGCACAGCAGGCCCCCCCAACCCCAGCCCCCACCACAGCTTCCAACCGATCACAGAGTGAGCAGCAGGTCTTCCTCTGTCCTCCAATCTATCACAGACAGAGTGCACAGCAAGTGCCTTCCCCTCCGATCATGATGCAGTGGGCTCTCTCTCTCCAATTGGGCCTTTCTGATCTGGTCCATTTCCTTCAGGCACCCTGCCCCATTAAGTCCCAGTCCCCTGGCACTGCTCCTTGGACATTGCCAAGACATTGGAGGGGAGGGGGGGAAGGTGGTGGTGGGGGGGCCAATGGCCCCCAGTTCTACCAGTGAGGGCAATATAATTCTTCCTCCTTCATGAGGAGACAGGCTGAGCTTTTTCAACATTTCCTGTTTCATTCCAGCATCCACAGGATTTTCCCGATGTCTCAAAGCACTTTGCAGCCAATGTCATATTTTTCGAGTGTCATCACTGTTCGATGAAATGCAGCAGCCAATTTATGCACAGGACAATCCTGTAGTGTGATAATGACCGGTTAATCTGGCAAATGAGGCAAGTGAGCCCCACTTCCTGGACTTGCTAATGCCATGCAAATGAAACTTTCCACTCATTTGAATTAGTATTCAGCCTCTCACTGGAAATGAGTGAGAGGCTGTCCGTGCCGGAAATCCAATGCGGATAAGATTGTGAGACCCATGATCTCAGGTGCAATCCTGATTTCTCGGCTCTTGCATGATTTTACTGCCTCACTCCGCCCATCGAACCGAGGGGTGCACTGGTAAAATCACGAGATCGTCCTGTGTATAAATTGACTGCTGCATTTTATACGACAGTGCTGACGCTTGGAAAACACATCACTGGCTGCTGCGAAGAGCATTGAGATAGCTAGAAAATCCTGTGGACGCTGGAATGAAACAGAAAATGCTGGAAAACTCAGCTGGTCTGGCGGCATCTGTGGAGAGAGAAACTCAGTTAATTGGCGGGGACGGGGGGGGGATGCTGGAGTGGATCTTTCTGTTCCACAATGACCTGTTTGGCGCTGAGGAAGACCACCCACAATTGGATAGCAGTGGGGCCTTCCAGTCCCCTTTCGTACCCTCCGCTGCCGGAGGCAATGGGCGGGGCTCTCTGGCTGTGTTCACCCCATGGCCAAACATTCCAGCCTGAGGTCAATAGATTTTTATATAAGAATCTAAGAACATAAGAACATAAGAAATAGGAGCAGGAGTAGGCCATCCAGCCCCTCGAGCCTGCCCCGCATTCAATAAGATCATGGTTGATCTGTAGTGGCTGTAGTACCACTCTCCTGCTTTCTCCCTGTAACCCTTAATTTTCTTGTCAAAAACCTACCCACTCTTGACTTGAACAAATTCAGCGAGGAAGCCTCCAGCACTTCATCAGGCAGAGAATTCCAAAGATTCGCCACCCTTTGCATGAAGAAATTCCTTCTCAACTCCGATCTGAACCACCCCTCTCCTAATCTTGAGGCTGTGCCCTCTAGTCCTGCTATCTTTGCTAAGCAGGAAGAGTCTCTCAACCTCTACCCTATCCAACCCCTTCATTATCTGATACATCACTATAAGATCCCCTCTCAGCCTTCTAAACTCCAAAGAGTACAAACCTAGCCTATTCAGTCTCTCCTCATAATCCAACTCTCTCATCTCCAGTATCAGCCTAGTAAACCTTCTCTGCATCCCCTCCAAGGCCAATATATCTTTCCTTGAATACGGCGACCAAAACTGCACACATTACTCCAGCTATGGCCTCACCAGTACCCTATACAGCTGCAAAAGTACCTCCCTACTTTTATATTCTATCCCCCTAGCTATAAAGGCCAACATTGCATTTGCTTTCTTAATCCCCTGCTGCACCTGCATACTGCGTTTTAGCGATTCGTGCACAAGGACCCCCAGGTCCCTCTGCATGGTCGCACGCTACAGCTTTTCACCATTTAAATAGTAATCCTTCCTACCATTATTCCTACCAAAGTGGATAACCTCACACTTGCTAACGTTATACTCCATCTGCCAGGTCCTCGCCCACTCACTCAATCTATCCAGATCCCTCTGCAGGCTTTCCACACCCTCCACACAATTTGCTTTTCCGCTCATCTTCGTGTCATCAGCAAATTTTGTCACCCTGCACTCAGCCTCTTCCTCCAGATCATCTATGTAAATGGTAAATAGTTGAGGCCCCAGCACCGATCCCTGGGGCACTCCACTAGTCACCAGCTGCCAATCAGAACAGCACCCATTAATATCTACCCTCTGTTTCCTATTAGACAACCAATCCTCTATCCAGTCTAACACCCTATTCCCAACTCCCTATATGGTTCGTCTCCCCCTGACAATCCTGATGACAATTCCTGAGGCGAGCAGGATGGGAAAATTCCACCCTATGTGTGGGAATGATTGGAAAATCCCACCGAGCATTTTGAGTTCATATAACTCTTTTAGATGCCTGACAGTCATGAAAACCACTTTATAAATGCAAGTCTTTCACAGCTAGGGATCTCTGCCAGTGCACCTATTCCAATTAGTGGGACTAATATTATATAAACACAATTCCATTAAGAAGGAAACAGGTGACACCTTGAGTAGAGCCTAGAGACAATACTTTAAACCATTCTAAGTAATGACAAAGCGCAGACTTTAATCAGTTGAATATGGATTTAAGGAGATAATACATTTTGAATATCTACTTAATATTTATCCCTAAGGTTTGGAGTAAATATTTTTTTTATTTGGCACTGTTCAATTACACTTCTACAATTGAAAGTGCGATTGAATTTTCTTCAGGAACTTGTCACCAACGATCTGTGCTGAAGCCCAGAGCTACAAGGCAAATAGTAGCACTTGTATTATTTCTGAAGCATTGGAATAGTTTGCAGACAAAAGTTGGATCCAACATCATTTCTGCTGAAAAAGCTCCCTGCTACCTCAAGACATGGAATGTTAGGATGTCAAGAATGTTAGGGCCGTTCATGCCAGCGGGATTTTCCCATCCCTCTGACATGTAAGAAAATTTGGCTGGGCACCAAATTCTCCCACTTACTGATGCAACAGGAGCATGGTGTGATTGGCCAGTAAAGTCACCCCCTTTCATTCTGTCCCAGAGTGGAAAATTGGGGGCGGGGTGGTGGGTGGGAGTGATGATGGTGTTGTAATAATTTCATTGGCAAATTCTTCAGGACATGGGTTCAAATCTCATAGAATCCCTACAGTGCAGAAGGAGGCCATTTGGCCCATTGAATGCACACCAACTACAATCCCACCAAGGCCCTATCCCTTAATCCATTAACTAGCATTTACCCTGCTAGTCCTGCTGACACTAAGGGGTAATTTAGCTGGCCAATCTATCTAACCTACACATCTTTGGACATTAAAGGACAATTTAGCATGGCCAATCCACCTAACCTGCATATCTTTGGAGTGTGGGAGGAAATCAGAGCACCAGAAGAAAACAATCAGGCAAGGGGAGAATGTGCAAATGGCATAAAGACAGTGACCTGACACTAGAATCGAATGCAGGTCCTGGCATTGTGAGGCAACAATGCTAACCACTGTGCTACGTGCTGCCCACCACAGCAGCTGGGAACATTTTGATTCAATAAATAAATGTAGAATATAAAGTTAGTCTTGTTAATATTGGCATAACAACTTCCTTTGATAGCAATCTTCACACACTCACCACTGAAGAAGCTGATATATGTTATCTTTACATATCTTTCATGCATATATAGGATGGATATCAGAGGTAGGTTCTTTACTCAAAGAGTGATTAGGGAGTGGAATGCCCTGCCTGCAGCTGTTGTAGATGCGCCAAGTTTGGTGGCGTTTAAGAGGTTAATTGATAAGTATATGGAAGAGAAGGGGATGGTTTAGTTTGGAGGGGCATTGCTTTTTATTTTGGTCGGCACAACATCGAAGGCCGAAGGGCCTGTTCTGTGCTGTATTGTTCTATGTTCTATGTTCTATATATATATTTATATTTATTTATCTATCCTAACCTGGTCATGTTTTCATTTTCAAATTTTACTTCAAAACGAAAATTCTCTTTGACTCTGATGTAGCCTGAATTATTATAGCTAGGGTTATGTTCCATAAATTGTATTCGGTGACAACGAGGAATCCTTGTAGGACAGCCCAACTTTTTCACACTGCGGTCCCCAGTGCCAGAATTAGATCTGTAGTTTTCCAATGTGCCAACAGCACCCGGCAAGATGACCTTTCACCTCCAACTTTCCATCACTTCCTGTCAGTTGTGACTTCTCTTGCCTTTATTTAGTTCATGTTTCTCTGACAGAAGAATAAGAAAGAAACATTATCTAAATACCGTGAACTTTCAGATCTGAGGTGCAGAGGGATCTGGTTGTCCTAGTGCATGAATCACAAAAGGCTGATATACAGGCAATTTAGTCTATTTATTAGTGTCACAAGTAGGCTTACATTAACGCTGCAGTGAAGTTACAATGAAAATCCTCTAGTCGCCACATTCCAGCACCTGTTTGTGTACGCTGAGTGAGAATTTACCATGGCTAATGCAACTAACAAGCACACCTTTCGGAGTGTGGAGGAAACTGGAATACCCGGAATAAACCCATACAGACATAGGGAGAACATGCAGAATCCACACAGACAATGACCCAAGCCAGGAATCAAACTCAGGTCCCTGGCGCTGTGAGGCAGCAGTGCTAACTACTATGCTACTGTGTCGCTTGCAAGGTATTTGGAAAGTTAATAGAACGCTATTGTTTATTGTGAGGATTAAAAATAAGAAGGTTATGTTTTAGTTGTACAGGGCATTGGTGAGACCAACGAAATGTGTACAATGTTACGGGTGGCACCGTGGTACAGTGATTAGCACTGCTGCCTCCATTGCACCAGATTTTTCCTACTTTGGGTCACTGACTGTATGGAGTTTGCCCATTTTCCCCGTGTCTATGTGGGTTTCCTCCTGTTGCAAGTGTGCAGATTGTTGGGATTGGAGCATTAGTACATGGTATTATGGGGTAAACCTAGATAAGAACAGGTGCACATTTGTTGGGCTGAATTGTCTTCTGCTGCACTGTAGGAATTCTATGATTGATTCTATCAGCAATGTTCCTCTTATTTAAGGAAAGATGTAAATGCATTAGAAACAGTTCAGAGAAGGTTTATTAGACTAAACCAGGAATGGGGGGGGGGGTTGTCTCCTGAAGCGTTGAAGAGGGTAGTCTGTGACCTCTGGATGTTTCCGAGAATCTAGAACTAGAAAGTTGTTGTTTAAAAATAGGCGGTCACTCATTTAGGATGGAGGTGAAAAGAACTAAGAACAAAGAAAAGTACAGCACAGGAACAGGCCCTTCGGCCCTCCAAGCCTGTGCCGATCATGATGCCCTAACTAAAGTTAAAAAAAACCTTCTGACCTTACTCGGTCTGAATCCCTCTATTCCCTCCCTATTCACCCATCCAGATGCTTGTTAAATATTGTTAATGTGCCTGCATTCACCATCTCCTCTGACAGCAGATTCCAAGCACCCCCACTCTGTGCGTATAAAACTTCCCCCTGTGCATCTATCTTAAACTCACCCCCTCTCACCTTGAACCTGTGCCCACTTGTAACTGACACTTCCACCCTGGGAAAAAGCCTCTGACTATCCCCCCTGTCTATGCCTCTGATAATTTTGTAAACCTCTATCAGGTCTCCCCTCAGCCTCCATCTTTGCAGTGAAACAATCCCAGTTTAATCAGCTTCTTCTTATAGCCAACACCCTCGAAGGCAGAGATGGATGGTATCTTGATTAACAAGGGAATTAAAGGTTATGGAATCCGGTTCAGACCGATGTTATAGTCAGACCAACCATGATCTTATTGAATAGCAGAGCAGACTTGAGTGGCCTACTTCTGCTCCTAATCCATATGTTCAAATGTATGCTCATAAGAATTATCATAGAATCCCTACAGTGCAGAAGGAGGCTATTCAGCCCATCAAGCCTGCACTGACAACAATCTCACCAGATGCTATTTAAGTATTTACCATGCTAGTTCCCATGGCCAATCCATCTAACCTGCATATCCTTGGATACAAAGGGGCAATTTAGCATGGCCAATTCACCTAACCCGCACAACCTTGGACACTAAAGGACAATTTAGCATTGTGAATCCACCTAACCCACACAGGGTGATGTAAATGTAGTTATGGAGAACACTGAGGTACAGGGTTCCAAACTGGAAAGTATTGAAGTAGATAGGGAGGATGTACTAGATATTCTTGAGGGTTTGAAGTTGGATAAGTCCCCTGGGCCGGACGGGATTTACCCTAGGATTCTCTGGGAGGCAAGAGAGGCGATTGCAGAGCCTCTGGCTCTGATCTTCAGGTCGTCGTTGGTTACGGGTGTGGTTCCGGAGGACTGGAGGATAGCGAATGTGGTCCCGTTGTTCAAGAAGGGGAAGAGAGACCTTCCAGGGAATTATAGGCCAGTGAGTCTTACTTCTGTTGTGGGCAAAGTATTGGAGAGAATTATTAGGGATAGGATTTATAGTTATTTAGAGAGAAATGAATTGATTGGGGATAGTCAGCATGGTTTTGTGAAGGGTAGGTCGTGCCTTACTAACCTCATTGAGTTTTATGAAAAAGTGACCAAAGAGGTGGATGGGGGTAAGGCGGTTGATGTGGTATATATGGACTTTAGTAAGGCGTTTGATAAGGTGGCCCATGGAAGACTTCTGCAGAAAATGCAGATGTATGGGATAGAGGGTGATTTAGCTAATTGGGTTAGGAATTGGCTAGCAGATAGAAGACAGAGGGTGGTGGTTGATGGGAGATATTCATCTTGGAGTTCGGTGACAAGTGGTGTACCTCAGGGGTCTGTTTTGGGGCCCCTGCTGTTTGTAATTTTTATAAATGATCTGGATGAGGGTATTGAGGGATGGATCAGTAAATTTGCAGATGACACTAAAGTTGGTGGAGTGGTAGATAGTGAAGAGGGGTGTTATAGTTTGCAGAGTGACTTGGACAAGTTGCAGAGCTGGGCCGAGAGGTGGCAAATGGAGTTTAATGTGGAAAAGTGTGAGGTAATGCACTTTGGCAGGAATAATAAATGTGTAGAGTATAGGGCTAATGGTAGGATTCTTAATAGTGTTGATGAACAGAAGGATCTTGGTGTATATGTGCATAGATCCCTGAAAGTAGGCAGTCAAGTCGATAAGGTTGTTAAGAAGGCATATGGAGTCTTAGCTTTTATTGGTAGGGGGATTGAATTTCGGAGCCGCAACGTCATGTTGCAACTGTACAAAACTCTAGTGCGGCCGCACTTGGAGTATTGTGTGCAGTTCTGGTCCCCACATTATAAGAAAGATGTGGAGGCATTGGAGAGGGTACAGAGGAGGTTTACCAGGATGTTGCCTGGTATGGAGGGCAGGTCTTATGAAGAGAGGCTGAGGGATTTGAGGTTGTTTTCGTTAGAAAGGAGGCGGCTAAGAGGGGACCTTATCGAAACATATAAGATGATTAGAGGTTTAGATAGGGTGGACAGTGATAGCCTTTTTCCTAGGATGGAGAAAGCTAGCACGAGGGGACACAGCTTTAAATTAAGGGGTGATAGTTATAGGACGGATATCAGAGGTAGGTTCTTTACCCAAAGGGTGGTTCGGGAGTGGAATGCCCTGCCTGCAGCAGTTGTAGATGCGCCAAGTTTGGTGGCGTTTAAGAGGTTAGTTGATAAGTATATGGAAGAGAAGGGAATGGTTTAGTTTGGAGGGGCATTGCTTTTTATATTGGTCGGCGCAACATCGAAGGCCGAAGGGCCTGTTCTGTGCTGTAATGTTCTATGTTCTATGTTCTATGTTCTAAACCGGAGCACCTGGAGGAAATATGCGCAGGGGAGAATGTGTGTGAGGATATTGGCTTGTAGGGGAGGTGGTGGGTGGGACGGGAGGGCACGGGTGGCTGCCTCTCAGTGTTCAGCTCCACTTGAGAGGAGTAGCCTCTTGGTCGGATGGTTGACACCCAGGAATCACAGACTCCCAGGAAAATTCAAAGCATTGAGAGAAAAAATGAAAAGCCTACTTGGGAAGAGAGAAATATCTATTTCCCTGAGATGTCACAGGCAGATGGAATAAAAAAACGAGATTGAAGTAAAGATGACGGGCTCAGCTGGAGGGAAATGAAAATGATATATTTGCAAAAAGTCAACGTCCAAAATATCATTTCTAAAAAGATATCTATATCTTGTTCTTTGGCTCTCTCCCATGTGTGGCATGTGAATCAGATCTATTTTCAGATGAACCCTGTGGTGCCGTGAATGAGGTTGAAGAAATTTATTTTGCTTCTTTTTTCTTGGAGGTATTAATTGGTGTTACATTCCCTCCCACCTGTTTTAACTCCAAGATGGTGGAATGGGCAGAGTTCCATGTTGATCTCATATTATTTATAGAAGTTATCCAGAAAGACGTGCTTATTTTCCATGCCCCCCCCACCCCCCACACTGTGGCTCATAGCGCATTGTGCCTTTGAAAGATCCATCCAAATAATCCCATGGCACTGCAATTTGTCCTTAAATTTAGACTTTCAATTATTTGACCAAACTTCTTTTGAAAGCTCCATCATCCTTTTAGGTGGTGTATTTTAGATCATAATAATTTGTTGTATTAAAATCTTCTTTTCTGCATTCTGTTTCTTTTTGCCAATTAGTGTCTCTGGTTACCTTCTGCATCTGTGGAGATGAACAGGCTAGAGAATCAGCAAGAAAAAATGCAGAACAAATGAAAGATGATAAAACAAAAAGAAACATAAGAAATAGGAACAGGAGTTGGTCATTCCAGGGAGGTGATGCCCCGGTAATATTATCACTGGACTGTTAATCCAGAAAAACAGCGAGTGTTCTGGCAACCTGGGTTCGATTCTCACCATGGCAGATAAAAAAATCTGGACTTAAGAATCTATTGGAAATGTTTTTTTACTAGTCACAAGTGGGCTTATGTTAACACTGCAATGAAATTACTGTGAAAACTTGTGTCTGGAACAAACTGCCAGAGCTGGTAGTAGAGCAGATACAACTTTTTTTTAAAAAGCATTTAGACAGTTACATGGGTAAAATGGGTATTGAAGGAAATGGGCCAAATGTGGGCAATTGAGATTGGCTTAGGGTTTAAAATAAAAGACTGCGTAGACAAGTTGGGCTGTAGGGTCTGTTTCCATGCTATAAATCTCTATGACTCTAACTCCTAGTCGTTACATTCCAGTGCCTTCTCAGGTACACTGAGGGGGAATTTAGCATGGCCAATCCACCTAACCAGCACATCTTTCAGACTGTGGGAGGAAACCGGAGCACCCAGAGGAAACCCACGCAGACATGGGGAGAACGTGCAGGCCCTTTACAGACAGTGACCCAAGCCAGGAATCGAACCCAGGTCCCTGGCATGGTGAGGCAGCAGTGCTAACCACTGTGCCACTGTCCACTGATGACCATGAATCCATTGTCGATTGTCGGAAAAACCTATCTTGTTCACTAATGTTCTTTAGGGAAGGAAATCTGCCACCATTACCCAGTCTGGCCTACATTTAAGCGTTTAGAATGTGTTAGCTCGCTACTGTGTGGTGAGTTCCAGCGAAGAAGCACAATGGGGATAAAGCATTAGAAGGAATGTTGAATGGTGGAAGGAGTCTCAAGTAGGTCAAGACACAAGGATGGAGAATTAATGCAAGAAAATTACTGGCATTGCTCATTTCTAACTCAGGTCACAGTCTGCTTGGAACTTGGGCACTCAACTTTCACCTGAACTTTCAGATGGCATTCATTTCATTGTAATCATGGATTTATATATATATACATTATATATATATATCTGTATGTGGAACAATTTTAGTTCAAACAGAAGCTGATCCTATTGTGTGGAAGAGAGTCAAATGATTATTGTAGCAACAACAGGTGCTGTTCCAGATACTGACTGACTGGAATTGTACTCTCTGCTTGACAAAGGGATGATGTTGTCACCGAAAGATTAATTCTGCCATATAATCACTGCAGGATTACTAGAAGTTACTCTGCAGGAGATTACCAGGATAGAATGTGGCTGTGTTTAATGTAGCACCAATGCAGTGTAGGGGTAGAACAATTGTGCCCTTATCTATCTGTGAAATATTGAAATCTTGCATGGATGCAGCCTTTGCTCCCCACGTTGGTACTGAAGCTACTCATCAAGTCAGGCAGAACCCAGTTGCAGACTCTGTTTTGATCAACTGCTAACTTTGCAGCAAGTCAGACACATCTTCTATGAGAGGCTTTGTGGACTGTAGATCCTTTGGGCCGAGTGGCGTGCTTCTGGACAACAGATTTGATGTCACATAATGGACTTTGTTGGGGTTTTGATTAGGGTTTAGTTTCTATTTCCACTCCCCTATTTCCCCCTGCCTCCACCCCCACCCCCACACCCCCAACCTCTTAGAACAAGTGGCAAAATTCTCCCCAAAATCTTTTCATTCATGGGACATGGGTGTCGCTGGTTGGCCAGCATTTATTGCCCATCCTAGTTGTCTGAGGGCAGCTGAGAGTCAACCACTTTGCCATGACCCTGGAGTCACACATAGGCCAGGCCTAGTAAGGATGGCAAATTTCCTTCCCTAAAGGACATCAATGAACCAGATGAGTTTTTCCAATAAATGACAGTGGTTTCATGGATATCAGTAAATTCTCAATTCCAGATTTTTTTTATTGAATTCAAATTCCACTATCTGCTGTGGCAGGATTTGAACCCGGGTCCCCCAGAACATTAACTGATTTTCTGGATTAATAGTCGAGCAGTAATACCACTAGACCATTGTCTTCCCCTGTGAGTGTGATAGCAGCAAGAATAATGGGGTGATCTGTGATGCCGGTTTCTTAGGCACATTTGTCCCATACGCAGTCACTTTTTTAGAGAGTTGAGAATTCTGTGCCATTACTGGGGAGTGAAGGGCAAGGCCTAAACACGCCCGGCTTCGGAGCACTCAGGTGCCATTTTGCAAGGATCCTTGATCTCACGTTGTACTGGGAGACCCCACCTTTCCCTCCATGGACGTTAGGATCATCCCCATCATCAGTGGCATCTTCCCCTACCCCCTCCCTGATATGGGTCACTGACATTGGGGTCGTCCCAATGGGTTCCCCGCCTAACCCTTAGCATGCCCCCCCCTCCATAGTGACTACCTTCATCATCCACTCCTATATGAACCCCCTGTCATGCTCCCTAACACTACCCCCCCGTCATGGCACCCTTCACCCATCCCCTCAGCCAGCTAGCACTGTCGTGGTGTCCAGTGGCCATAGCCAGTGTGTCGGCTGAGCACCGCTTGGCGACCAGTAGTGATTTGTGCCACATGAGGCCCGGCTGTTTGACTGACATAAGTTTGGAATTACATAGTCTCCTGGAATTCACTCAATGGCTTCAACAAGTGGATACATCTCTGTGGCTACATCACAATTTTAACGGTTTCTTCCATGTCTCCCCGTGCTCCCCCCACCCCGAGATGTATCACCACATGCAAACCTAGAGCACAATTCAGTTACTTGAGGATTTCTCTTAGGGCACCTTGAAGCCCTCTAGTAGAGACAGGAGGAACAGTGGGTTAGTGCTCCTGCCTCTGAGCCAGAAACTCCAAGTTTGAGTCACATCCCAGGACTTGACAGTCAAGGAAGGTGCGCTCATAATGCAACCAAACAGATTGAATGCCAACCTGTAAAATCCTTCCAAACATGTCAATGGCTGGGGTGTTAAGAGCAGAAGAAATTCTAGTCACCCACGTTCAAGCTATAGGTCTCTGGCTTCAGACTTGTTCCAAGAATTACTAGCTACGGAGACAGATGAAAGTCTGCCTTAAGTGTGCCACTAGGTACGGGAAGAAAATAGGAATTAGTAGAAACAAAAGTACATGACAGGTACATGGATGTGTGCTATGGACAGAGACACATAACAGGGACAAAGATATACGCAGCCGCTTTCTGCGTTGTCTTCTGAATTGATGCTTTTCCCTACTAAGGTTATTAAAAATGAAACAGTGTTATGAAAGAATCAATATTTTATTAATGCGTCTTGTGTGTGTGTGACAGCTATTAAGTTTAAAACCCACAACTCTTGTTCTACCCAGTCAATTCCAATTCTGTAAGTAGCCCATTTGCCAATGAATTTTACCCGGGGATAATCATTTAATTCAAACTGAAATACTGGAGCTGTGTTTTGAAGGAACATCTGGCATCTCGTACATATTTCATTCAGGGGTTTTTGCATAGCCTTGTCAGTGCATCTTGTAAAGATGTTGTTTCCCTCATGTTCCCTCTGTCTCAGCTGGAACCGATTACACCTGATTTCAACTCATTGGATCAAATGTTTGAACCGCCCTGGGTCAAAGGGGCAATTGAAACACAGTTCAAGACCTGACTGTTCTCTGTTGATAGATATTAGCATCAAAAATAATTTCATAGTGTTTAACCTGTTGCGACCATGAGAGGGAGGGGTGTGGAGGTTGGGGGGGCTGAAGGTGGGGAGGTGCGGGGAAGGGGTGAAAGGACTCCCCCTATTGCCCTACTCCATGTTTGACTGTAACAGGGCATGGCATTTTCCAGCCACTTTCGTCTCAAGGCCGGAAAACCCCACCCAAAGTCAACGCACTTTTGCATGGTCTGTGTTCGGCCGGCTACAATTCCTGTGCCGGGTGGGACAGGAAAATTCCGTCTTGAAATTACAGTGGATATGCTTCTCTGATTCTGTAGGAGATTGTGTGAATAACTAGTCAGATAGGGTTTCTTTAGTTCAACAAAGAACAAGATCATATACTGAAACTATTTACTGAGCTAAAAAAGCATGTTTGTCACACACAGGCACACACACATATGCACACACACATACACACATGCATACACACACATGCAAGCATACACATACACGTGCACATACACGCACATACATGTATACACACATGCATATATGCATGTATGCATGCACACACATGGACACACACACCTGCATGCACATGTGCACACATACACACATGCATGCACGCATGCACACACATATGCATGCACACATACACACATGTACGCATATGTACTATGCACACACACAAAAATAGAGCTGGCATAAAGCTCATGAAAGATAAAACAAAGGGACGTATGGTTAGTTATTCCTTCATCGGCTTTGATATGGAGTTAACAATAAATGCTTTAATCATACAAGCATTCAAATCTCTCTATGAAACACCACACAACCATTACAACAATAGAAGGTTAAAAGGTGAATTAATAGAGGCATATAAGATGATCAGAGAATTAAATAGGGTGGACAGTGTGAACCTTTTTCCTCGGATGGAGATGGCTAGCATGAGGTGACATAGCTTTAAATTGAGGGGTGATAGATATAGGAGGTAGGTTCTTTACTCAGACAGTAGTAAGGGCATGGAATGTCCTGCCTGCAACAGTAGTGGATTCGTTAACATTAAGGGCATTTAAATGGTCATTAGATAAACATATGGATAATATTGGAATAATGTAGGTTAGATGGGCTTTAGATCGGTTTCACAAGTAGATGCAACATCGAGAGCCAAAAGGCTTGTACTGCGCTATAATGTTCTATATTCAATGTTCTATGTTTTTAACAGTGGAATTTTTGGAATGCTCTCTGTCAGAAAGCTTTGGAAGCTCAATCACTGAATATAGAACATAGAACATAGAACACTACAGCACAAACAGGCCCTTCGGCCCACAAGTTGTGCCGAACACATCAAAACCTACCCAGCCATAGACCTATCTATAACCCCCAATCCCATTGGATCCCATATACTCATCCAGAAGTCTTTTAAAAGATCCCAGCGAGTTCGCCTCGACCACCACCGACGGCAGCCGATTCCATTCACTCACCACCCTCTGAGTGAAAAACTTTCCCCTAGCATCCCCTCTGTACTTGCTTCCCTGCACCTTAAATCTGTGCCCTCTCGTCGCTACCATTTCAGCCCTGGGAAATAGTCTCTGAGAGTCCACCCTATCTATTCCTCTCAACATCTTGTAAACCTCTATCAGGTCGCCTCTCAACCTTCGTCTCTCCAGGGAGAACAGTCCCAGCTCCCTCAACCTGTCTTCATAAGGCATGCCTCCCAATCCAGGCAACATCCTTGTAAATCTCCTCTGCACCCTTTCAATAGCTTCCACGTCCTTCCTATAGTGAGGCGACCAGAACTGCGCACAGTACTCCAAGTGTGGTCTGACAAGGGTCCTATAAAGCTGCAGCATTACCTCCTGACTCCTGAACTCAATCCCTCGATGAATGAAGGCCAGTACACCATAAGCTTTCTTAACCACATCCTCCACCTGGGAGGCCGATTTGAGAGTCTTATGGACCCGGACCCCAAGATCCCTCTGCTCTTCCACACAGCTAAGACTCCTACCTTTGATAGTGTACTCATTCATCCCGTTGGATCTGCCAAAATGGACCACAACACATTTATCCACGTTGAAGTCCATCTGCCACTTCTCCGCCCAGTCTTGCATCCTGTTGATGTCCTGCTGCAACTTTTGACATCCCTCCAGACCATCCACAACACCACCGACCTACGTGTCATCGGCGAACTTACTCACCCATCCCTCCACTTCCTCATCCAGGTCATTTATGAAAATGACAAACAGCAAGGGTCCTAGAACAGATCCCTGGGGCACTCCACTGGTGACCGACCTCCATGCAGAAAAAGAGCCATCCACAACCACCCTCTGCCTTCTGCAGGCAAGCCAGTTCTGGATCCACAAGGCCAAAGCCCCTTGGATCCCATGCCCTCTCACCTTCTCAAGAAGTCTTGCATGTGGGACCTTGTCAAATGCCTTGCTGAAGTCCATGTACACCACGTCCACTGCTCTTCCTTCGTCAATGTGTTCAGTCACATTTTCGAAGAACTCAATTAAGCTCGTAAGGCACGACCTGCCTTTTACAAAACCATGCTGACTATTTCTAATCAACCTAAACTTCTCCAAATGCTCGTAAATCTTGTCCCTCAGAAGCCTCTCCATCAGCTTACCAACCACTGAGGTCAGACTCACCGGTCGGTAATTTCCAGGACTATCCCTGTTCCCTTTCTTGAAAATAGGGACCACATCCGCAATCCTCCAATCCTCCGGAACCTCTCCCGTCTCCATCGACGACGCAAAGATCATCGCCAGGGGCTCTGCAATGACATCCCTCACCTCCCACAGTAACCTGGGGTACATCCCATCTGGTCCCGGAGACTTGTCTATCTTGATTGCATTTAAAAGTTCTAACACATCCGCTTCCTTAATATTTACATACTCAATCTTCTCAGTCTGCTGCAAACTTGTAGTGCATCCTCCCAGATCACTTTCCACCGTGAATACTGAGGCAAAGTACTCATTAAGCACCTCTGCCATTTCTTCCGGTTCCATATAGACTTTTCCCCCTTCACCTTTTATAGGTCCTGGCATGGTGGCACAATCATTAGCACTGCAGACTCACAGCTCCAGGGACCCACAATCAATTCCAACCTTGCATCACTATCTGTATGGAGTCTGCACATTCTCCACATATCAGGGTCCAGGATGTCGCAGATCGGGTTTTTAAGATTCTTAAGGGTGAGGGGAGTCAGCCCCAAGTCATAGTTCATGTGGGGACACATGATGTAGGTAGGACAAGGGAAGGGGATATTAAACAGAAATTTATGGAGTTGGGGTGGAAGCTTAGGGCCAAAACTGGCAGAGTGGTTATCTCTGGACTCTTGCCTGTGCCAAGGGATAGTTTGGAGAAGAATAGAGAGAGGGAATGTTTGAACTCGTGGCTACGGGGATGGTGCAGGAGGGAGGGGTTCAGGTTCCTGAACAATTGGGACTCATTCTGGGATAGGTGGGACCTCTACAAGAGAGATGGTCTACACCTGAACCAGAGGGGAACTAATATCTTGGGGGGAAAATTTGCTAAGGCTATGCAGGGGGCTTTAAACTGATTCGGGGGGGGGTGGGATCCTGAATAGTTGGGGTGCTAAGAGGGATGAGAGTAAGGGGGTCCTAGAGGAAAGCCGTAAAACACAGCAGCATACGGGTGGGGTAGGGCATGGTTTGAAATGCGTATACTTTAATGCAAGGAGTATTCGCAATAAGGGGGAGGAACTTGCAGCTTGGACCAGTACCTGGAACTTCGATGTTGTGGCCATTTCAGAGACTTGGGTAGAGCAGGGACAAGAATGGATGTTGCAGGTTCCGGGGTTCAAATGCTTTAGTCAGAGTAGAGAAGGAGGTAGAAGGGGGGGAGGAGTGGCATTATTAGTCAAAGACTGTATCACAGTGACAGAGAAGAAGTTTGATGAGGACTTGTCTGTTGAGGTAGTATGGGCTGAGATTAGAAACAGGAAAGGAGAGGTCACCCTGTTGGGAGTCTTTTATAGACCTCCTAAAAGTTCTAGAGAGGTAGAGGAAAGGATTGCAAAGTCAATTCTGGTCAGGAGTGAAAGTAATAGGGTAATTGTTATGGGGGACTTTAACTTTACTAATATTGATTGGAATAGCTATAGCTCTAGCTCGTTAGAGGGGTCAGTTTTCGTACAAAGTGTGCAGGAGGGTTTTTTGACTCAGTATGTAGATAGGCCAACTAGAGGTGAGGCTACATTGGATTTGGTGCTGGGCAATGAGCCAGACCAGGTGTTAGGCTTGGAAGTTGGTGAACATTTTGGTGATAGTGACCACAATTCGGTTACGTTCACCTTAGTGATGGATAGGGATAGGCATGAAGCTGGGGGCAGTAGTTATAGCTGGGGGAAGGGTAATTATGAGGCCATCAGGAGAGAATTAGGGTGCATAGATTGGACTAGGAAACTACAGGGACTGGGAACATCTGGAATGTGGAGCTTATTCAAGGAGCAGCTGCTGCGGGTCCTTGATAAGTATGTCCCTGTCAGGCAAGGAGGAAATGGTCGAGTAAGAGAACCTTGGTGTACGAAAAAAGTTGATTTGCTGGTTAAAAGGAAAAAGGAGGCTTATGTCAGGATGAGGATTGAAGGCTCGGTTAGTGCAATGGATAGCTATAGATTAGCCAGGAGGGAGCTAAAGAGGGAATTGAGGAGAGCAAAGAGAGGACATGAGAAGACTTTGGCTGATAGGATTAGGGAGAATCCTAAAGCTTTCTTTAGATATGTTAAGAATAGAAGATTGGTTAGGGCAAGATTAGGGCCAGTCATAGACAGCAGTGGGAAGTTGTGCGTGGAGCCTGAGGAGATTGGAGAGGTACTGAATAAATATTTCTCTTCGGTATTCACGCAGGGTGATGTAAATGTAGTTATGGAGAACACTGAGGTACAGGGTAGCAAACTGGAAAGTATTGAAGTAGATAGGGAGGATGTGCTAGATATTCTCGAGGGTTTGAAGTTGGATAAGTCCCCTGGGCCGGACGGGATTTACCCTAGGATTCTCTGGGAGGCAAGAGAGGAGATTGCAGAGCCTCTGGCTCTGATCTTCAGGTCGTCGTTGGTTACGGGTGTGGTTCCGGAGGACTGGAGGATAGCGAATGTGGTCCCGTTGTTCAAGAAGGGGAAGAGAGACCTTCCAGGGAATTATAGGCCATAGGGTTAGGAATTGGCTAGCAGGTAGAAGACAGAGGTGGTGGTTGATGGGAGATATTCATCTTGGAGTTCGGTGACAAGTGGTGTACCTCAGGGGTCTGTTTTGGGGCCCCTGCTGTTTGTAATTTTTTTATAATGATCTTGGATGAGGGTATTGAAGGATGGATTAGTAAATTTGCAGATGACACTAAAGTCGGTGAGTGTAGAGGTATAGGTCTTACTTCTGTGGTGGGCAAAGTGTTGGAGAGAATAATTAGGGATAGGATTTATAGTTATTTAGAGAGTAATGAATTGATTGGAGATAGTCAGCATGGTTTTGTGAAGGGTAGGTCGTGCCTTACTAACCTCATTGAGTTTTTTGAAAAAGTGACTAAGGAGGTGGATGGGGGTAAGGCGGTTGATGTGGTATATATGGACTTTAGTAAGGCGTTTGATAAGGTGGCCCATGGAAGACTTCTGCAGAAAATGCAGATGTATGGGATAGAGGGTGATTTAGCTAATTGGGTTAGGAATTGGCTAGCAGATAGAAGACAGAGGGTGGTGGTTGATGGGAGATATTCATCTTGGAGTTCGGTGACAAGTGGTGTACCTCAGGGGTCTGTTTTGGGGCCCCTGCTGTTTGTAATTTTTATAAATGATCTGGATGAGGGTATTGAAGGATGGATTAGTAAATTTGCAGATGACACTAAAGTCGGTGGAGTGGTAGATAGTGAAGAGGGGTGTTATAGTTTGCAGAGGGACTTGGACAAGTTGCAGAGCTGGGCCGAGAGGTGGCAAATGGAGTTTAATGTGGAAAAGTGTGAGGTAATGCACTATGGCAGAAATAATAAATGTGTAGAGTATAGGGCAAATGGTAGGATTCTTAGTAGTCTAGATGAACAGAGGGATCTTGGTGTGTATGTGCATAGATCCCTGAAAGTAGGCAGTCAGGTCGAGAAGGTTGTTAGGAAGGCATATGGAGTCTTGGCTTTTATTGGTAGAGGGATTGAATTTCGGAGCCGCAACGTCATGTTGCAACTGTACAAAACTCTAGTGCGGCCGCACTTGGAGTATTGTGTGCAGTTCTGGTCCCCACATTATAAGAAAGATGTGGAGGCATTGGAGAGGGTACAGAGGAGGTTTACCAGGATGTTGCCTGGTATGGAGGGCAGGTCTTATGAGGAGAGGTTGAGGGATTTGAGGTTGTTTTCGTTAGAAAGGAGGAGGCTAAGAGGGGACCTGATCGAAACATATAAGATGATTAGAGGTTTAGATAGGGTGGACAGTGATAGCCTTTTTCCTAGGATGGAGAAAGCTAGCACGAGGGGACACAGCTTTAAATTAAGGGGTGATAGTTATAGGACGGATATCAGAGGTAGGTTCTTTACCCAAAGGGTGGTTCGGGAGTGGAATGCCCTGCCTGCAGCAGTTGTAGATGCGCCAAGTTTGGTGGCGTTTAAGAGGTTAGTTGATAAGTATATGCAAGAGAAGGGAATGGTTTAGTTTGGAGGGGCATTGCTTTTTATATTGGTCGGCGCAACATCGAAGGCCGAAGGGCCTGTTCTGTGCTGTAATGTTCTATGTTCTACGTTCTATTTTCCAATGCAAGGGTGAAGGAGATAGAATTATGATCTCCATCTCCAAGATGCTCTCCTACCGAGAGATCCATCACCTGTCCTGGTTCATTAGCTAGTACCAGGTCCAGTACAGCCTCTCCTCTCGTAGGCTTGTCCACGTGCTGTGTCAGGAAACCCTCCTAACACACTTAACAAACTCCTCCCCATCCAAACCCCTTACCCTTGGGATATTCCAGTTGATGTTTGGGAAATTGAAGTCTCCCATCACAACAACTCTGTTATTTCTACATCTCTCCAGTATCTATTTCCCTATCTGCACCTCAACTTCCCTGTCACTATTGGGTGGCCTATAGAATACACCCAGCAACGTCACCGACCCTTTTCTATTCCTAACTTCCACCCACAGAGACTCCGTAGACATTCCCTCCTTGGTATCCACCTTCTCTGCAGCCATGACACTGTCCCTGATCAACAGTGCCCCTCCACCACCTCTTTTGCCTCCCTCCCTGTCCTTCCTGAAGGATCTGAATCCCGGGACTGTAGTACCCAGTCCTGTCCCTGAGACATCCAAGTCTCTGTAATGGCCACCACATCACAATCCCAAGCAGTAATCCACGCCCTAAGTTCATCCACCTTATTTACTACACTCCTGGCATTAAAATAGACACACCTCAGCCCCTCAGACTGGACATTTCCCTTCTCCCCCACTCATCTAACCTGCCTCTCATCCTGCCTAGAGTCCTTCCCTACCTGGGAGCTAACTTCCTTGCTCCCAGTCTCCACATCACTATTCCCTCCCCCTAACCTTTCTAGTTTAAAGTCCCCCCAGTAGCCCTAGCCAGTCTTCCCGCCAAGATATTATGTTCAAATAAGAATTGGATTGATATCTACCTCCTGTTAACATCAAAGGATATGGGGACAGTAAGGGAAAATGATAGCAGTTGCTTTCAGTGCAATACTGACTTTGGATTGAGGAGGAACTTGGGCACTGATGAGTGATGGCAGAAAGAGTTGAGGTTGCTGGAGTGGAGAGGGTTTTAGGGATGGTGTGGGGTGGGGGGGGAGAACTGGGTCAGCATCTAGGGCAAGGGGTAGCTCACAAGAGCAACGTCCTTTAATGAAGCACTGAGTGCCTTTGAACAAGGGAACCTCTTCGAGAATCCCAAAGCAGACATACCAGAATCTACTTTCCATGCTCTCCACATAGTGCTGGGTTAATAACAACAGTATACGCATTGGGCTCTTAATTAGGCCTTAATTGACCTTTCAAGGACCTTATTTAGTGGCAGAAACTTGGAACTCTCTTTTGAACAGCACTGTGGATGCACCTACACCACAGGACTGCAGTTGTTCAAGAACGTGGCTCAGCCACCACCATGTCAAGGGCAATTAGGGACTGTCAATAAATGTTGGGTATAGCGACGCTTATATTCCAAGAATGAATTAAAAAAACCTTGTCATATTGTGACCTTTCCACTAATGTTGCAGGAGCAATGCCCTGAGGCAATGGCTAATAAAAAAATTAATTATCTACAACTTTGAAATGAGTGCTGGATTAGTGACTTTAAAAGGCACAAAGTAACTTCCAACAAAGAAGAAAAAGAGACCTTTGCCTGATTGTCGATGAACTGCGGAATTGCTTGCTGAATTCCTCTGTGTCTTCTGGAGTGCTAATCCTTCTGGTGACCATTACCAATTCCCTTTCCAATAGCATCATTAATGCATAAACACCCCAAAGTGCTTTACTGCCAATTAAGTGCTTTTGAAATGTAATTGCTGTTGTAAATTAGGAAATACAGCAGCCAATTTGCACGCAGCAAGGTCCCAGAGATAGCAATGTGATAATGGCCAGATAATCTGTCTCTAATTGATGTTGCCGGAAGGATAATTATTGGTGAAGACACTGGAACAAATGTCACCATTCTTCTTCACAATAGTGCCATGGGATCTTTCACATCCATGGAGAAGAATGACAGCATTAATGTCCTGTCCAAAAAACAGCACCTTCAATAGACTAGCACTCTTTCAGTGGTGATGGTATTCTTCATGTTAATCGAGTATGTCGAAGCTGGAAAAGACTTCATTGTCTTCTCTAGGTCTGCTTATGACTGAAGAGTCTGTTGTAAGATCAGTATGGTTGTCATTGCCATGGTTGGAATACCATTGGACTAAAAATCCAGAGCCTAGGGGCTGATGCTCTAAGGACATGCATTCAAATCCCACCATGGCAGTCTTTTTTAATCCATTCAAGCAATGTGAGCTTTGATGGCTGGCCAGCATTTATAGCCCATCCCTGATTGCCCTTGAAGAGCTGTTTTTATTTATTCAATTGTGGGACATGGAAATTGCTGGCTGGGTCAGCATTTATTGTCCCATTCCTAGTTGCCCAGGAACTGATTGGCTGGTTGTTCGGCCATTTTAGAAGGTAGTTGGGAGTCAACCACAGTACTATGGTCTGGAATCTTATGTAGGTCAGACCAGGGAAGGACGGCAGATTTCCTTCCCTAAAAGGTATTAGTGAACCAGATGGTTTTTCTGACAATTGATAATGCTTTCATTGTCATCAGTAGGTTCTTAATTCCAGATTTTTTTCATTGAATTTAAATTCCACCAACTGCCATGGAGGGATTTGAACCAGGTCTCTAGAGCATCAGCTGAGTTTCTGGATTAATAATTGAATGATAATAACAGTAGGCCATTGCCTCCCTTATGCTGAGCAGCTTTCTTGGACCACTGTAGTCCCTGAGGTGTAGATAAACCTACAGTGCTGTTATGGAGGGAATTCCAGGATTTTGACCCAGTGACAGTGAATAAACGGTGATGTATTTCAGAATGGTGGAATGGTGAGTGTCTTGGAGGGGAGCTTCCAGGTGGTGGTGGTGGTACTCCCGTGTATCAGTTGCTCTTGTCCTCCTAGATGATGATGGTTATGGATGGTGGTTGGTCAAACTTAAATTGAATTCATCAAAATAGCTGTGGTGAGACTATTCTCAATTGACCCAAAATTCATCTGGTTCACTAATCCCCTTCAAAAAAGGAAGTCTGACATTCTTTTCTGGTCTAGCCAACATGTGACTTCAGACTTATATGTGACCCCCAGACGCAGAATGATGTAACACAATTGAGGCTTAACTGCCCTCTGAAGTGGCCTAGCAAGCCACTCAATTCATGGCAATTAAGGATGGGCAACAAATGCTAGTCTTGCCAGGGACATCCACATGCCATAAAAAGATGATGAAAAAATAAAGTACTGATTGTTCATGTTGTCATTGTTGGGGCTTGGAGGCGATCTTGGGCAACTCTGATTTCACATTGGCTGTTGGGAGCTTGGCATTGATAGTCACTGATGTAGGTTGATCCAAATTTCACTGGTTGGACTGACCAGCTGCAGTGGTTCCCCAAGAGACGTGGCCTGCAAAGCAGAAGCTTGTAATACCCTTTCCTTGTATCGTCTGTACTAATCACCTTGATGGTATTTCCCCTCTGACAGCCTGGCTTGGGGATTCTGCAGTTATCCATATGAGACACTTGATCTGCCTACCCTTCAGTACTATCTTAAAATGTCAGCATGGATACGAGTTGAAATCTTGGAGAATGCTGGAAATACTAAGCAAGTCTGGTGATATTTGTGAAGAAAGAAACAGGGTTAACATTTCTGCTTGATATAGAACTGAGAAAACTTAGAAATATAACATGTTTAAGCAGGTGAAATGGGGAAGGGTTGGAAAGAGAACAAAAGGAAATGTCTGTGCTGGAACTGAAGATATGAGACAGGGTGGCATGGTGGCACTGTGGTTAGCAATGCTGCCTCACAGTGCTAGGGATCCAGATTTGATTACGGCCTTGGGTTACTGTCTGTGTGGAGCTTGCACATTCTCCCCATCCTTATCTGGTCTGGCCTATATGTGATTCCAGGCTCACAGCAATGTTATTGACTCAGCAATGTGGGTGGCATGCTGGCACAGTGGTTATTACTACTGCCTCACAGTGCCAGGGATCCAGGTTCAATTCTGGCCTTAGGTCACTGTTTGTGTGGGTCCTGCATGTTCTCCCGATACCTAAATGGGTTTCCTCTGGGTGCTCCGATTCCCTCCCACACTTCAAAGATTGACAGGTTAGGTGGATTGGACATATTAAATTGCCTCTTAACGTCAGAGGATTAACAGGATAATATGTATGGTTACAGGGATTAGACCTGAGTGGGATTATTGTTGGTTCTGGCTCTATGGACCCAATGGCTTCCTTTTGCGCTGTAAGGATTCTACCTGTCTATAATTGGGAGATGGTGGTACAATGGCGATGTCACTTGACTAGTAAGCCAGAGACCCAGGTTAATGCTTTGGGAATATGGGTTCAAATTCCACCACAGCAGTTTAAATTCATATAATTGAATGGTGATTGTGCTGTGACAACCATCATTAATTGTTGTAAGAAAAAAACCATCTGGTTTATTAATTCCCTTCAAGGAGGAAAGGTAATCTACTGCCCTTAGCTGGTCTGGCTTGCATGTGACTGCAGACCACAGCAATATAGGTGGCACGTGCACAGTATTTAGCTCTGCTACCTTATAATACCAGGGACCCAGGTTCAATTCTGGCCTCGGGCGACTGTGTGAAGTTTGCACATTCTTTCCCGAGTTGCATGGGTTTTCTCTGGGTGCTCTGGTTTTGTCCAGCATCCAAAGATGTGCAAGTAAGGTTGATTGGCCATGCTAAACTGACCCACAGGGCAATTATCAGGTTAGGTGTGTGAGGTTATGGGGATAGGGTCTGCTGCTGATTTGATGGACCGAATGGCTTCTTTCTGCACTGTGGGGATTCAGGGATCAGGGATGACAAATCAATGGTTTAGTTTGACTGGGCATGCAGCAGTGAACAGGACATTCTCACCATCCAGGCTGGAGGTTGTGGAATTCATTGCCATAGAAGGCTGTGGAGGCCAGGTATTTAAGACAGAGATGGATAGGTCTTTGATTGGTAAGGGGATCAAAGGTTATGGGAAAAGGTGAGGTTGAGAAACTTATCAGCCATGATCAAATGATAGAGTAGGTTTGATGGGCTGAATGACCTAATTTTGCTCCTATAGCCTTATGGTCTAATTCTGACATTGTTGGAGCCTATTCTATTCAACACCATCTGTACAATTTGGAATCCTTCTGTTTCCCCTCAGTATTCTGTCATAACTGTTGTGATGTGTTGGTTTCATCAACATTACCACTGAACCTCTTGGGTAGGACCAACACTCCATGTTCTCAGTGCCATTGCATCTTCTAGTCGTTTCATGTTATCCAATTTTATGCTTCCAAAGACGATGTTACCTCCTGGACACCACCTTCAATGCCAACTGCTGACATCTGCTCACTCCCTGGACCAACTATGCTCATTGTTATCACAAATTGATGAACTTATGAGACATCTGGGTATCCAGCAAGCTATGATACATGGCATCCCACAAAACCTGTCCTTTGAACTAATCAATCCTGCTTATGCATGTAACAGATGGCTTGGGCAATGCGAATTGGAATGCAATGTTCATTTTTTTGAAAACTTGCTCTTCATTATTAATGAATGCTCAACCATGGCCGAATGCCACATTGGAATCCAATAAAAAAGTTTATTTTCAGTTCACATTAGATTTTAATTGATCCTTCCCTGCAAGAGCAACAAATGGGAACATTGAATCAAGTGAGGTAGATATCAGGTAGTTGACCTGAATCGACCCTGTTATTGTCAGATGGCTTTGATTTAAATTGGGCCTTCAGTTTTTAGTCCAAGTACTTTTTTACTGTTGAAAGGAAGTGAATTTTGCGAGTCTGGAGTAATGCATCTTGGTGACAAGAATGCAGAGTGACAGTATAACAGAAAGGGTGCAAGGGTAGAGGGGACGTGCATGTGCATAAATTATTAAAGGACATGGCACGGTGGCATGGGCGGCACGGTGACACAGTGGTTAGCACTGCTGCCTCACAGCACCAGGGACCCGGGTTTGATTCCCAGCTTGGGTCACTATCTGTATGGAGTTTGCACTTTCTCCCTGGGTCTGTGCGAGTTTCTTCCAGGTGCTCCGCTTTCCTCCTACATTTCAAAGAGTATGGGTTAGGTGCATCAGCCATGCTAAATTGCCCCTTAGTGCCAGGGGGACAAGTTGAGTAAATACATGTGGTTATGGGGATAGGGCCTAGGTGGGGATGTGGCCAGTGCAGACTTGATGGGCCGAGTGATTTCCTTCTGAACTGTAGAACTCTATCTTTCTATGACATAAATAGGTTGGAGGCAGTTTAGAGGAGGTTTACTTGAGTGATACTTGGGTGGGTTGTTTTGTGAGGAATATTTGGACTGACTGGGCTTGTTTCCACCGGAGTTTAGAAGAGTGAGGGGCGTGACTTACTTGAAGTTTATAAGATCCTGAATGGTCTTGACAAGGTGGACATGGAAAGGATGTTCCCTGTTGTGGGTGAGCCCAGAACTAGGGGGCACTTTTTAAAATTAGGGGTTGCCTTTTTAGGACATGAGATGAGGAGAATATTTTCTCTCAGGGAGTTGTGTGACTTTGGAACATTTTGGGCAGAATTTTCCAATCCTGCCCACCGTGGGAATCATAGCAGTGGGGGGCAGACCATGCAAAGGCTCATTGACCTTGGGCAGGATTTTCCGGTTGGGATGAGCTGAAAATCCCACTCTTTGCCTCAGGAGGGTGTAGGGGAGGGATCACTGAATATTTTTAAGATGGAGGCAGAAATTCTTGTTGGGCAAGAGAGGGTCAAAGGTTATCGTGGGTAGTGGGAAATGTAGAACTTGAAACACAATCAGATCAGCCATGATCTTATTGAATGGCGGAGCATGCTCAAAGGGTTGAATGCTACTTCTGCTTCTTTTTTGTATGTTATTATGTGACAGAAAGGTAGAGAGAAACTGTTCCCACTGGTGGAAGAATCAAGAATGAGAGGGCTACAACTAAGATCATTGGTGAAAGAAGCAATTGAGATAGCTTTGTGTAGTTAAATTCTGGAATGGGTTGCTTGAAAGTTGGTGGAGGTAGGTTTAATTTAGAAAATTAGAATTTTTTCAAATCTATTCTTTCATGAAATCGGGCATTATTGGCTGGGCCTGCATTTGTTGCCCATTCCTAATTGCCCTTGAACTGAATGATTTGCTCAATCATTTAGAGGGAGTTGCAAGTCAACCACATTGCTGTGGTTCTGTGTAGCCACTATTGTAATATGGGAAGCACTGCTCATTTGCACAGTATTCACAAACAGCAAGGAAGTCAACAACTAGCTAACTGCTCCGTAATGTTGGGTTGTTGGGATATTTGTTTGCCAGGTTACCAAGAAAAAGCCCCTGTTCTTCTTTGAAATGGTATGATGGAAACTTTTGCTTTTACTTGAGGGGGTGAAGACAGAGCTCTAGCTGTGCTGTGCTTCATCAATTCTAGGGAATGGTGCTTGAATTGATGCTCATTGACTTAGCATGGCCAATCAAACTAAACTGCACATCTTTTGGACATTAAGGGACAG
This sequence comes from Sphyrna mokarran, assembly GCA_024679065.1. Lineage (NCBI taxonomy): Eukaryota > Metazoa > Chordata > Chondrichthyes > Carcharhiniformes > Carcharhinidae > Sphyrna > Sphyrna mokarran. The sequence continues at coordinate 9,065,889 of JAGIQG010000034.1, forward strand.
TTTAACATGACTAATCCACCTAACCTTTTGATCACATCTTTTGATCACTTGGTGGCACAATAGTGAGCACTGCTGCCTCACAGCTCCAGGGATCTGGTTCAGTTCCCAGCTTGGATCACTGTTGCGTGGAGTTTGCACATTCTTCCCGTGTCTGCATGGAATTCCTCCCACAGTCCAAAGATGTGCAGGTTAGGTGGATTGGCCATGCCAAAATTGCCCCTTAGTGTCAGGGGACTAACTAGAGTAAATTTGTGGGTTATGGGGATAGGGCCTGGGTGGGATTATGGTCGGTGCAGGCTCAATGGGCGAAATGGCCTCCTTTAGCAATGTAGGATTCTATGATTCTATTATCTTTGGGCACTAAGGGACAATTTAGCATGTCCAATCAACCTAACCCACATACCTTTGGATGTGGGAGTAAACCAGAGCATCTGGAGGAAACCCACGCAGACATGGGGAGACTGCGCAGACAGTCACCCAAGACTGAAATTGAACCTGATCCCTGGTGTTGTGAGGCAGCCTGAACATTCTGGCCATTCATTCTGATGGGATCCCGCCGTCAGTGCATCCCCACCTCAGGTTTCCTGGCATACAGCGGGAAACCCTGTTGACAATGCTGGGACTAGAGGATCCTGCCACTGGCAGGATCTCCTGCCACAATGAAACACATGGCAGATTCCACAGTAAATCCTGTCCAATGTGTGACTGCAACAGAGACATGGCTCAAAAAAGGACAGGACTAGGAATTAAATACTCCTTGATACAGAAAAGATAGGGGAGGGGGAAAATGTATATGGATGCTTTGATTAAGGAGAAACTGCAGTGCTGGAGAGGGAGAGAGAGAATGTCCCAGAGGGGGTACAAGACAGAATCTGTTTGGCTGAGGAACAAAAAAAGGTGCAATTAAATTGTTCAGTGCAGCTTATAGGCCACCAATTAGTCGGAAAGAAACAAATTTACAAAGAAGTTGCAGAGCAGTACAGGAATTATAGAGTACTTATAATGAGGAACTTAATTAACCAAATATAGACTGGGCTTACAGTAGAAAGGATGGAGAGGAGCAAGAGTTCCTTGAGTATGTCGAGGAGAATTTTCTACAGCAGTATGTGTCCAGTCCACTGAGAAATGAAGCACTGTTGGACCAGCTTCTTGGGAATGAGGTGTAACAAATGTTGGTGGGAGAACATTTAGGAAACAGTGATCATTGTATCATAAGATTTAGCTTTCCCTGCTGTCATCAGACTTCTGAATGGACCTACCTCACATTAAGTTGATCTTTCTCTACACCCTAGCTATGACTGTAATATTACATTTTGCACCTATCCTTTCCTTCTCTGTGAACAGTCTGCTTTGTACGGCATGCAACAAGCAATACATTTCACTATATACCAATATATGTGACAATAACAAATCAAATCAAGTCAAAGATTGACTATGAAAAAGGACAATTTACAATCCAAAGTAAGAATAAAGTAGGAGAAAGCCAACTTTAATGGAATAGGAATGGATTTGGCCCAGGTAAATTAGAATCAAAGATTAGCAGGCAAAGCTATAATGAAACATTGGGCTGCTTCTAAAGAAGAAATATTTCAGATATAGTCAATGTTACATTCTCATGAGGGGAAAGCTATACATTTATACTTTGTATCAGCCTTTCCAAGGAAGAAAATGCTGCTTTGGTCACAGTGAAAGGTAATTCAGATGCTGGAAGGATTGAAAATTGAAAGGAGGCAAGGGTTGATTGACTGAAACTTGATAAGGCACCAAGACCAGATGAGACATGTCCAATGATATTGGATGTGAAAATTGCGAGGCAATGGCCATAATTTTCCAACCTTCCTTAAACTTAGATGTGGTGCCAAAGAACTGGACAACTGTATACGTTACACTGTGTTTAAAAGAGGATGTAGAGATGAGCCCTGCAGCTACAGTCAGTCTCACCTCAGTGCTGGGAAACTCGGAGAAATGATAATTTGCGACAAAATCAATCACCATACGGGCAAATGTGGGTCAATTCAGGAGAGCTAGCATAGATTTGTTCAGAGGCAATTCATGCTTAACTAAGTTTTGATGAGATAACAGGTTATTTATTAGTGTCACAAGTAGGCTTACATTAACACTGCAATTAAGTTACTATGATAATCCCCTAGTCGCCACACTCAAGCGAGAATTTAGCATGACCAATATACCTAACCAACACCTCTTTTAAACTATGGGAAGAAACCAGAGGAAACCCACACAGACATGGGAAGAGTGTGAGGACTCCACACAGACAGTGACCCAAGCCGGGAATTAAACCCAGGTCCCTGGCACTGTGAGGCAACAGTGCTAATCACTGTGCCACTATGCCATCCACATGCTGTTCATAGACTTCTAAAAGACATTTGATAAAGAGTCTCATTCATGACAAAGTTAGAGTTTGTGGAATAAAAGGGTCAGTAGCAATCTGGATAAAAAATTGATTGAGTGACAGGAAGCAAAGAATGAGTGATGAATAGTTATTTTTTAGACTGCAGGAAGGTTTATAGTGAATCTTTACAGTTCCTGATAGAGAGTAATGATTGAGACCAAGGTGCACAGTGCACAATTTCAAAATTTATACCTGATACAGAGCTTGGAAGTATTGTGAACCATGAGGAGGATAGTGTAGAAATTTTTAAGATTGTAGACAGGTTGGTGGAATGGGCAGACAAGTGATTGATAAAATTTAATGTAGAGAAATTTGAAGTGATTCACATTTTGGTACACAGAATGTGGAGAGTATAGAATTAAGGATACAATTCTAAAGGGGGTGAAAGAGCAGAGGAACCTGGATGTATATGTGCATAGATTATTGAATATGTCAGAATAGATCAAGAGAGAGATTAATAAACATGCAACATCCTGGGCTTTATCAATAGGGGCATAGAGTACAAAAGCCAGGAAGCTATATTAATCTTGCACGCTTGCGTTCATTGGCCAGGACATTGAGTACAAGAGTTGGCAAGTAATGTGGCAGCTGTATAAAACCTTGGTTAGGCTGCATTTGGAATACTGTGTGCAGTTCTAGTCGCCACACTTTCAGTAGAACGTGGAAGCTTTGGAGAGAGTGTAATGAAGCTACACCAGGATGTTGCCTGTTCTTTAGGACATTGGTTAGAAGGAGAGGTTGAATAAATAGGATTGTTTTCACAGAAAAGATGGAGACTGAGGGAAAATCCTATAGAGGTCTATAAAATTATGGGAGGCATAGAGAGGGTAGATAATCAGAGGCTTTTTCCTAAGGTGAAAGTGTTAATTAAAAGGGGGCTCAGGTTCAAGCTGAGAGGGAGAAAGTTTGAGGGAGATGTGCGGGGAACGTTTTTCATGCAGAGATTGATGGGTGCCTGGAACGTGCTGCCAGAGGAGGTGGTGAAAGCAGGCATATTAGCAACATTTAAGAGACATCTGGACGGATATATAAATAGGGAGAGAAAAGAGGGTTATGGACTGAGTAGGAGCAGAAGGTTTAACTTTAGTTAGGGCATTATGATCAGCACAGCCTTGGAGGACCAAAGGGCCTGTTCCTTTGCTGTATTTTGTTCTTTAAAATACTAGTTCTACCTCAACTGGAGAACTACATCCAGTTCTGAGCACCAAATTTCAAGAAGGATGTGAAGACATTAGGGACAGTGCAGGAAATATTCACGAGAATGTTTCCAGGGATGAAGAATGCCAATTATGTTGAAGATTGGAGTAGTTGGTACAGTTCTTATTGGAGAAGGGAAGATTGGGGAGAAGAATTGATAGAGGTGTTCAAAACCATGGGGTGTTTGGACAGAGCAGATAGGGAGAAACTGGCCGGAATTCTCCGTGATTCTCTGGTCCTGCTGGTGGCGCACCCTGTGTCACAGGTTTCCTGGTGAACAGGAGCAAAGGACCTTGCTACCAGTGAATGGCGCACCGACTCCCACCATTGAGAATCATGCGGCTGGGAGCCCAGAGACCCATTGTTCCCATTGATCAAAAGATCAATGATCAGAGGACATAGTTTTAATTCGCAAAAGATGCAATGGAGGTGAAACGTTTTTACTCAGTGAGCATCTGGAAGGCGCTGCCTGGGAGTGTGACGGGGGTGGGGAGGGTAGTCAATCAAGGCTTTCAAATGGAAATTGGATCATTACGTTAAGAGGAAGGAATTACAGGGCAGCGGGGAAAAAGTCAGGGAGTGACATCAGATTATTATTTTTTTAATTCATTCGTGCGATATGGACATCCTGGCTGGCCAGCATATATTACCCATCCCTAGTTGCCCTTGGAGGGCATTAGAGAGTCAAATGCATTGCTGTGGCTCTGGAGTCACATGTAAGCTACACCAGGTAAGGATGGCAGATTTCCTTCCCTAAAGGACATTAGTAACCCAAATGACTTTTCTGACAATTGACAAAGATCTCATGGTCATCAGTAGATTTTTAATTCCAGATATTTTTTATTGAATTCAAATTCCACCATCTGCGTGGTGGGATTCAAACCCAAGTCCCCAGAACATTAGCTGAGTTTCTGGATTAATATTCTAGCAGAATAGCACTAAACCATTGTTTCCCTCAATTGCTCCTTCAAAGAGCCAGCATGCAATAGGATGCAATAGGCCAAATGGCCTTCTCTTTCAATGATGTAACCATTTTCTGATTCTGTGAAATCTTTGTCATGCTTTGCTGGCTTTTGTCTGAGAGCTGACCTTTATTTTAAAACCTTGAACATATTAGGCCAAGATTACAATCTGAATTGTACTTCAGGCTACTGCCTGGACTTACACATCCTCAAAGCACTTATACGAAATGGCAGCATGGAGGAATTAAGAGTTCAATTCCGTCTATGAAATAAGTGGTTCTAAAAATGGCTCTGGGCTAAGGTTAGGAAAAAAAGCTCACCAGGAAGTGTTCATAGCTCATACATGTTCATTAAAAGTTAAAGCTAAAGACCTTTGTAGGTTTTAGAAAGGAATCTAGATAATGCTGCAACAAAACCTGTGAGTTTTTAAGTTTATTTATTAGTATCACAAGTAGGCTTACATTAACATTGCAATTAAGTTACTATGAAAATCCCCGAATTGCCACACTCCGGCGCCAGTTCGGGTACACTAAGGGAGAATTTGGGCCAATGCACCTAACAGCATGTCTTTCAGAGGGAGAAAACTGGAGCACCCAGAGGAAACCCACGCAGACACAGGGACAATGTGCAGACTCCACACAGATAGTGACCAAACTGGCAATTGAACCTGGTTGCCTGGTGCTGTGAGCAGCTGTGCTAACCACTGAGCCATGTGAGTCTCTTTACCATTTAAAAAAACATTCTTTCATGGGATGTGGTTGTCCAACATTTAATGTACATCCCTAATTGACCCTTGAGAATATAGTGGTGAGCCGTCTTTTTGAACCATTGCATTATGTGTGGTGTAGGTAGGGAGAGAGTTCCAGGATTTTGGCTCAGTGACAGTGAAAGAATGCTGATATATTTCCAAGTCAGGATGGTGAGTGGCTTGAAGGGGAACCTCTAGGCGATAGTGTTCCCATGGTGTGCAACACCAACAATCAATCAACTATGGAATCTATTAGTTTGAACATGTGCCTATAAGTTTTCCCTTGTGCTGAGGAGTAAGTTCCCCTCCACATCGCACATCACCCTGACTTGCAACCATATCGCTTTTCCTTCAGTGTCGCTGGGTCAAAATCCCTGAACTCAAACCCTCACAGTACTGTGACGCTGGTCTGGCCAGAAATGCCTACATTCCATGAACAAATGATAAAGAAATGTATAATTTTTCTCCCACTCCCATAAGTGCTATAATAGTCTTGGAATTAGGCTGTGAATGTGTAACTGGAACAAAGTGGCTTTTGAAGTTTATCTCTTCAAAGGGGAATTAGTAAGCTGAAAACTAAATGTAGCCAAGGTGTTATGCAACATAGCTGTGGGAATACCTGAAGGAGGAAATGTAGCTGTTGCCTGTGTAAAATTCTAACAAGATTAGACAGGGTAGATTCAGAAAGAGTGTTCCTGATGGTGGGGGAATCTAGAACGAGGGGTCATATTTTGGGGATAGGGGCTGAACCTTTTAGAACTGAGGTGAGGAGAAATTTCTTCATGCAAAGAGTAGTGAATGTGTGGAATTCACTACCACAGAAAGTAGTTGAGGCCAAAGCATTGCATGATTTCAAGATGAAATTAAATGTAGCTCTTGGTGCTAGAGGGATCAAGTGATATGGGGGTGGGGGAGGGGGAGTGGGGGGTAGAGTTGGGATCAGGATATTGAATTTGATCAGCCATGTTCAAAATGAATAGTGGAGCAGGTTCCAAGGCTGAATTACCTCCTCCTACTTCTAGTTTATGGATTGTTTTGAAGAAAATAAGACAAGAAAGCAGAGAAAATGGGTGCAAGAGGAGGCCATTCAGCCTGTTGGGTCTCCTCCGCCATTCTTGGCTGGACATCTACTTCTTCTGAGATCTTTCCCACTATCCCCACTAGCACTTATACTGTGCCTTTCACAATCAAAGGGTGCCCCAAATAACAACATGGCCAATTAAATACTTCTGACCCTTGTGTCTCAGACGTAAGAATGCTGATAACTACACTACAGGTGACACATCAAATGTTTGCATCTCCCAAATATTCATTACTCCATTTTTGGCAGGTTCATTTGTAAGTCTGAGTATTCCTAAACAAAGCCTTTTGACTTCAGCCTAATCTTTTAAAAGTCTCCTTCAAATGAGCCTTTCTGACCAAGCTTTAGGCCACCTGTTCTGATATCTTTTTGTACTGCTTCTTGTTATCTTTTGTGGGATTACAATTGAAGGGCAATATAAATAAGTTTAAGTTTATTTTCAGTTTAAGTTTTAAGTTTATTTATTAGACTTACATTAACACTGCAATGAAGTTACTGTGAAAATCCCCTAGTCGCCATACTCCAGTGCTTGTTTGAGTACACTGGTTGAGAATTTAGCATAGCCAATGCACTTAACCAGCATGGTTTTTGGACTCTGGGAGGAAACTGGAGCATCCGGAGGAAACCCATGCAGATATGGGAAGAATGTGCAGACTCCACATTGACAGTGACCCAAGCCAGGAATCAAAGCTGGGTCCCTAGCATTGTGAGGCAGCAGTGCTAACCACTGTACCACCATGCAATTTTTCACTGAGTCCAGCTCTCAAATGGAATCGGATTGTTGTTATCCTCGGAGCTTTGCACTATGGATAAACAGAAACTTTAGAGAAACTTTAATAACATTAAAAATCAATATCTCTTGAGACGGATCAAGTGGAAATGATTAAAACCCACTTAAAAATGAAGTAAAACCTTTCTGGGATTGGTTTTGGGTAATTTTCCCATTTAGCAGTTTTGATCAAATCTTCGCGCAGTGGGCAGCAACTTATTGAGAAATTGAGTGTGAATGTCAATCTGTCTGATTTGCAGCACATAGCCATTGGATCAACTCCAGTTCCTGATTCTATGGAATCATAGATTCAGTACAGAAGGAGGCCATTCAGCCCATTGAGCTTGCACCGACAACAATTGCACTCAGGCCCTATCCCCTATAACACCAGGTATTTATCCTGCTAATCCTCCTGACACTAAGGGGCAATTTAGCATGCCAATCTACCTAATCCGCACATCTTTGGAATGTGGGAGTAAACCGAAGCATACAGAGGACGCACACATAGAATAGGGAGAACATGCAAACTCCATGCAAACTGCCATCCCAGGTCAGAATTGAACCTTGGTCCCTCACACTGTGAAGCAACAATGCTAACCATTATACCACAGTTCACTCCAGTTGGTTGTCTCTTAGCACATAGGAACAGAATAGACCATTCAACACATTTTGAATGTACCTTGCCATTCAGTTGGATCATGGCTAATCCATATTTTAGCTTCATTGACCCTCCACTCCCCATCCTCTGTAACACCTTAATTCTGCAGATCTTAAGCAAATATCTATCAATCTCAGTTAGTAGACCGTCCAGCCTCAAGAAAGATTTTGGGAAGAAATACTTCCAGATTCATCTATCCTCTGTGTGGGGAAGCCACAAGGAATTCTTTGACCTCGCTCGCAGCTTGGATTCTCCAGTTCTGCCGTAGTGAATGAAGATTTGGCTGAACGCCAAATTCTCCATTCTCATTGGTTGCACAGTAGGGCGTATGACACTGGAGAATTGGGTGTCATGGTGGCACAATGGTTAGTACTGTTGCCTCACAGCCGTAAGGATCAGGGTTCAATTCCGGCTTTGGGTAACTGTGTGGAGTTTGCACTTTATCCTCATGTCTTTGTGGGTTTTCTCTGGTTGCTCCAGTTTCCTCCCACAGTCCCAACGATGTACAGATTAGGTTGACTGGCCATGCTAAATTTCTCCTTAGTATCAGGGGGCTTAGTAGGGTAAATACGTGAGATTATGGGGATAAAACCTGGGTGGGATTGTTGTTAGTGTAGGCTTGATAGGCCCAATGATTCTATGAATTCTCGTCAGAATTGGGGACACTAAAGTCTTAAGTTTGTTAGAGCATCATCTCATCCATTGGTTGAGCAAATCACAACCCTGTGGACTCAACGTTGAGCTTAGCAATTTTAGATTTTGACCTTCCTTCTCCATCATAACCTCCCTTTATTTATTAATATTCCATACATGTATTGCCTCAGTGCAAACCCCACCCCCCTTTCTCTCACACACCCGACTATCTATCTTTTATTCTTAAAGTTTCCATTTTTTGTTACAGTTTCTACACTCCTTCTCCCTCCCTTCAGTTCTGGTGCAGAATCAATATGCTTGAAATGTTGGCAAAAAATCTTCCGTCTTGCCTGCCACAGGAATCATAATGATCGAGCCAGAAAATTCTGCAGTCCATTTAAAGATTTGTTGTGCTCGTGTGGGGTTTCCAGTATTGGGGCTTGGGTGGCTGAAGACTCCTATCTATAAACTTTATTTCTGTCCTGATCAGTACTGGCTGCCCAGCTGAGTTTTTGTGGTGTCCCCTATTCTGGTTTAATAGTTGTGTTCAGTTTAAACTCTGGATGGCACTGCATCAATCTACCAGAATGATTCCAACCTCAACAGGTCCAGGGCCAGCCCCCTGGCCCATGCTTGGCCAACCTCCACAGATGGGGCATTAATGCTTACCTCTTCTGTGCCTGTGGGTGAAAGCAAACAATACACCATTTCTTGGAAGAGTGTCCAGTCCACAGACTCAGCGGAAGACTATCTGCACTCAACATAGAAGGTACCGCTTGGCTTAGATACTTTACATTTGCTAAACAAATCAATAGATAATGTGATCCTGGGATGTAAGGAATGAGTTTATCAAGACAGGATTTCAAGGCTTGTATTCTCATCAATGTGGAGAATTAAAAGGAGAACTCAGTTAGGTTTTGAAAATTGATAGAATCAATTGAAGCTACTCTCTCTGGTGGGAAGACTCTGCAACAATGGGGTGTAATGTTAAAGATGTGGAGATGCCAGTGTTGGAGTGGGGTAAGCATAATAAGAAATCTCACAACACCAGGTTAAAGTCCAACAGGTTTATTTGGTAGCAAACATCAATAGCTTTTGGAGCACTGCTCTTTTGTAAGGTAAGTGGGAGTTCAAAGTGAGAGAATTCCCACTTACCTGATGAAGGAGCAGTGCAGCGAAAGCTAGTGGTGTTTGCTACCAAATAAACCTGTTGGACTTTGACCTGGCGTGTGAGATTTCTTATTGTGTAACATTAAAACCAGAGCTAAGCTGTTTAAGGCTGATGTCCGGAAGCACTTCTTATCATAGAATCACTACAGTGCAGAAAGAGGCCATTTAGCTCATCGAGCATGCAACAATAATAATCCCATCCAACTCAATCCCCGTTACTCCTTATACTTATCCTGCTAATTTCACTAACCCACATGTTTTTGGACACCAATGGGCAATTTAGCATAGCCAATGAATCATTTGGAGAATGGGAGGAAATCAACATAGTTACAAGAAGATGCAAACTCCACACAGGCAGTGACCCAAGGTTAAAATTGAACCTGGATTTCTGCTGCAGTGAGGCAGCAGTGCTAACCATTGTGCCACCATACCACCCACAATGCAAGTCTGGAACTTTGTTCCAAAAAATCTTGTGGAGGCAGGGGAGAGGGGTTCAGGGGTGAGGAAGAGTCCATTAAGTGAGATTTTACGATATTTGTTAGGCATTTACTTATCATTAAGAGACACGTAATCAAGGGAGCCTAAGGATCATCCATGATCAAATTGGATAGATTCAAAATGCATCTTGTTAAATACACAGAATCTTGACCAAAGCAGCTACCATAATCTTTATTCTTTCGTAAGACATTATTGACCATCCCCAATTGCCCAAATGTCAGAGGGACATTTAGAAGTCAAGCACATTGCTGCAAGTCCGAAGTCATATGTAGACCAGACAAGGATGGCAGATTTCCTTCCATTAAGGATGTAAGTGAATTACATAATCTTCAATGACAATCGATGATGGTTTTGTGATCACCATATGAGACTAAGCTTTCAAATTCCAGATTTATTGATGGAGTTTTAATTCCCCTACTATGGTGGGATTTGAACCCAATGTTCAAGAGCCTGGGCCTCTGGATCACTAGTTTAGTGACATTACCACGACACCACTACCTAAGTGCCATTCTAAATAGTGGGTGGAACTGATATGATCCTAAATCTCCATGTATTTTAACAAAGATGCATCTGTGTTGGCCTTTCCTCATAGAGTTTTTCTCTTTGCATCCCAATACTGCCTCTTTGTCACAGTAACTGGGTAATTGGTTAGCTTTTTTTTTCTTCATTCGTGGGAAAAATATTGTCCATCCCTAGTTGCCCTTGAAGCTGTGTGGCTTGCTGAGCCATTTCAGAAGGCAATTCTGAGTCAACGACATTGCTGTGGCTTTGAGGTCACATGTAGGCGAGACTAGATAAGGACGGTAGATTTCCTTCCCTAAAGGAACCAGATGGGTTTTTCCAACAATGGTTTTATGATCTTCAGTAGATTTGTAATCCCAGCTATTTTTTTTTACTGAATTCAAATTTTACCATTTAGGGACAGCAGAGTGGCATAATGATTAGCATTGCTGCCTCAGTGCTAGGGACCTAGCTTCAACTTTTGGCTTGGTTGACTGTCAGTGTGTAGTTTGCATGTTTTCACTGTGTCTACATGGGTTTCCTCTGGCTCCTCTGGTTTCCTCCCAGAATCCAAAAATGTATGGGTTAGGTTGGCTATGCTAAATTGGTGTCAGGTGATTAATAGGATAAATATGTGCGGTTATGGGGATAAGGCCTGGGTGGGATTGTTATTGGTGCAGACTCGATGCGCTAAATTGTCTCCTTTTGCACTGTAGGTATTCTATGATCTGCCATGGTGAGAGTTGAACCCAAGTCCTCAGAGCGTTAGCTGAATTTCTGAATTAATAGTCTAGTGTTAATACCACTAGGCCATCGCTCCATTATAGTTGGTGACTCCGGCTGGGGCAAGTGACAATCTATCCGACATTTTTGCACTGATTCTTCTTCCTTCATGTGGAGGCCTGCAAGTGTCATCACCATGGCAACTGTCCTGTGGCCCTTTCCCATCTGCCTGCTAAAACCCATGGAGGATAACAGCTGTAATGCCTCACCTGCATGGATGGTGCTCAGTGGAGTGTGAGATTAGGCAAAACATTTCTGACAGTTCAGGCTAATACTGGGAAAATGCTGTCACTGATGTGCATCCCATCATCAAAGGTAGAGCATAATCATCTGCAGCCTGCCCTGAGGAAGGTTTCTTCACTATACAAGCAGAACGCCAGTAAAGAAAAATCTTTCCATCAGACTTGCACGTTACTGAACACTCTCAGAAGGGTGTCAGTTGAAGGCATCATTCACTGGAAGATCACCTTAGTAGAAAGATTAAGCAGAAGAGTCAAAATCCAGCAAGCAGGATGCTGGAAGGTTGAACAAGAACAGGGAGAGAAGCCAGCTCAAAAACAATGCATGGGTGAAGCCAAAGTCAGACCTGAAAGTCTGAGGAAGGGATGCTGAGGAAGATAGGGAGTTGAACAATTTTGATGGTACAGAGAGGAACAGTTAACAAAGGAGATTCTTGCAAGGAATCTCAACTTCATTGTGGCAATAACTGAAGGAGCAGGTTTGTCTATCATGGTGTATTTAAAGCTGAAGCAAAACAAGGGAAAATTAGCAGATAATTCACACCTTCTGCCAAATATAGGAAGTAACACAGTGGCACAGTGATTAGCACTGCTGCCTCATAGCATCAAGACCCAGGGTCCATTCCTGCTTTGAGTCACTGCCTGTGACCCAAAGATATGCAGGTATGGCAGTTTAGCCATGCTAAATGTGTGCGGCTGAAGCATGCCAATTTAATTATCTCAGTAGTAACTGTATTACCCTGGAGATTTAAGATTGTGGGTTCAAGCTTTACCACAAAACTTGAGTATGCTATCTAGACTTTGGTGAATTAATGTGGGAAGTGCTATTCAAGATGCCGTCCTATAGATGAGATGTTACACTGGGGCCTCTCAGGATGCTGAATGAGGACCTTACTTCCTTTCTGACTGATTATAAAATCCTTATAGTACAGAAGGAGGCCATTTGGCCTATTGAGCCTGCACTGATAACAATCCCACCCTAACCTGATCAAGTTCTGGGCGGGAAAAGTGTTGGGTTACTTGAGGGTCTCATCCTTTCACTGCTGCTGTTGTTCAATCAGTGTTCGTGGGAGACTTGCTATTTAGGGAGGCCACCCAGCGAGCTTTGTTGGGTTTGCCGGCAGACTTGTGGGGAGTGGAGAAAGTTGGGGGTGAAGGGAGTCTCTTGTTTATGTTTGCATACGTGAGGGACCTGGCAATGGGAAGAAGGATGGCTGCTAAAAGCCACACTCTAACACTTTCTGTGAGCGCCCTTCTCTGCTGTGTAGTGAGTTCCTGTCCATGACCCCCATCCATTCATTTTCACCTCAGTCTACGGATTCATAGCTAATTCTCCTTATAGGCCCAAATGTAATATTCTCTGTGGCACTACTGAGCAAATTTCCACTGGGGGCTTGATTGTATGGGAGGCCTGATGCTGCCTGATTATTTCACAAGTCTGCCAAGCCACCTGGAAAAAGTGAGTGTTCCCACGAATTCTCTGATGGTTGCACTCATTAAGTTCCACCTCAGTGTGAGAAACATTCCCTCAATATGATTTTCCTTGGAACAATCAAATGGTCAAGGGGGGTGGGGCGGGGGGAGCTCATCATCCAGGGAAGTATGATGGGTAAACCTCAAAGCTGAAGAGCCAATTAGAGTCCTTCCAACTTGAAAACAGCAGCAGGAAGCAATGCAAGGAAAATAAAGGCGAGGGAACTTCAAAAGCACATACAAACTGTTGAATTTTTTCAACAATAATATAGAAAACGCCTTTAGCAGCCAGGCTACCACTGTAGGCAACAGGGCCTGGGGCCTCTATGGGCTTGGCTGGAGAGCCACTCCCTGCAATTGGGAGGCTGCCTTGAGGCAATTAAACTGCACTCTGCCCTTGCTCCCGTCCACCATCCACTGCTGGCAGGAATCGGGAGGCTGACCGGAATACTCTCAACATTTGTTCCTACCCCAGTTCAAAAAATTCCTAGCCCTGGCTCCTCCTGTCCTTCTTTGTCAGTTTTTCCATGTAGTTTTCCTCTATATTCATAGAATCATAAAATTCCTACAGAGTAGGTTAGTAGCCATGCTAAATTGCCTCTTACAATCATAGAATCATAAAATCCTTACACTGTAGAAGAAGGCCATTTGGCCAACTGAGTCTGCACTGACTCAGCATTCAGCATTTTAACCAGGTCCTATACCTGGAGCCCTACATATTTACCCCACTAACCCCCATTACCCACACATCTTTGGACACTATCGGGCAATTTAGCATGACCAATCCATCAAACCTGCACATTTTTGAACAATAAGAGTTAATTTAGCATGGCCAATCCATCTAACCTGCACATCTTTGGACACTAAGGGATAATTTAGCATGGTCAATTCACCTAACTTGCATACCTTTGGACACTAAGGTGCAATTCAGCATGGCCAATCCACCTAACCTGCACATCTTTGGGCACTAAGGGGCAATTTAGCATGGCCAATCCACCTAACCTGCATATCTTTGGGCACTAAGGGGCAATTTAGCATGGCCAATCCACCTAACCTGCACATCTTTGGGCACTAAGGGGCAATTTAGCATGGTCAATCCATCTAACCTGCACATCTTTGGGCACTAAGGTGCAATTCAGCATGGCCAATCCACATAACCTGCACATCTTTGGGCACTAAGGGGCAATTTAGCATGACCAATCCACCTAACCTGCACATCTTTGGGCACTAAGGGGCAATTTAGCATGGTCAATCCACCTAACCTGCACATCTTTGGGTACTAAGGGGCAATTTAGCATGGCCAATCCACCTAACCTACACATCTTTGGACACTAAGTGGCAATTTAGCATGTCCAATCCACTTAACCTACACATCTTTGGACTATAGGAGGAAACCAGAGCACCCAGACAGTGGGAGAATGTGCAGACTCCACACAGATAGTCACCAATGTTGGGTATCAAACTCGAATCTCTGGCGCTGTGAGGCAGTAATTCTAACCGCTATGCCGCCTCCACACTCATTTCCTCGCAAACGGTCCAGAGAAAAAATCTGACAAGTTAAACGTTGGAGGAATGAAATTGTTGCCTTGATATTTCACAATATGATCAAAGAAACACAGAACTGTCAATGTCAGGGAACCATTAGGACTGACAATTGCAATCAAGAGTGACAGCTACTCACTTGAAGGTAGGGAGCTGTGTTTGTTTTTAGAAGGTGACAGCTATCAAAATGGGCCACATTTTCAGTCAACACGAGTGACTGTCACTCCTAAAGGGAAAGGGGAGATTTTGAGGGCACCTATTGAAATTGTCAGGGCCTGGGTCAGGTTTGTAGGACTATACAAAGGGCCCTACAAACAGATTCTATTCACACTCAACACAACACAAGAGCGCAGGAATGTCAGGAACAGCAGAAAATAACAACTGAAACAAGCGTGGCTATTTTGGATTGATTGATCCACATTTCTTAATCATTCTTAATCATTCAGAAGTGACCCCAAATTGTTCTTGGTTCAAATCTTATTGTCACAGGAGTTCAAATTCAGAATTTAGATTCATGCAAATCAAAGCCAATTAAAATCTGCATAAACTCCCCTTCAATCTCCTATCTTCAGGCATTTTAAGTCAGGAGTCTCCTGAATTATGTCAGGGCCTGGGGTCAGGTTTGTAGGGCCCTGGGTCAGGTTTGTAGGGCCCTACAAACCTCACCCAGGCAGAATATTCACTGCGATAAAGGTTCTTAATAGCAGGAGACTCCTGACTTAAAATGTCAGAAGGTAGGAGAGTGAAGGGGAGTTTGTCCAGATTTTAATTGGCTTTGATTTGCATGAACCTAAATTCTGAATTTGAACTCCTGTGGCAATAAGATTTGAACCAAGAACAATTCGGGGTCACTTCTGACTGATTAAGAATGACTAAGAAATGTGGATCAATCAATCCAAAATGGCCAGGCTTGTTCCAGTTGTTGTTTTTCCCTGTTCCTGACATTCCTGTGCTTTTGTGTTGTGTTGGGTGTGAATAGAACCTGTTTGAATCTAGTCCCAAATCTGAAGCCATCCTCTATGTTAGTAGCAATTATGAGACATGATTCTCTGGCCTTCCGGTCACGTGTTTCCTGCCGGTGGGAAGTGGCATGTTGTTTGCTAGTGGCGGGATTCTGGTTCTGCTGCTGTCAATGGGAATTCCCATTGATACCACTCCACCATGGGCTGGGGTACACTGCTGGCAGAACTGGAGAATCCTGCCAATATGAACTGGCAGTGAATTGATATTTTCTTATATTCTCTTCCCACACTGAGTAGTGTGCTAAGGCAGACTTTCATCTGTTTCCATTGCTAATAGTTCATTAGTCTGTTTTCAGGGGCTTATAACTTGAGGCCCACCAATCGACATTAAGCATGCTGCCAGTGTTTGGAAGGATTTTGCAGGTTGATACTCAACCTGTTTGATCACATTATGAATACAACTTCCTTGGGTATCAAGTTCTGGAGTTGGAAATTCTGAAATTCTCTGTGCGAAATGTCTTCAGGTAGAATTATCTACCGCAGAAAGCAGCTGAGGCCAAAACATTGTTTGTTTTCAAGAAGGAGTCAGATATAGCTTTTGGGGCTAAAGGGATACAAAGATCGGGGGATGGCAGAGGGAGGGGGAGGAAAATAGGAACAGGTTACCACACTGGATGATCAGCCATGATTATACTGAATAATGGAGCAGGCTTGGAGGGCCAAAAGACCCACTCTTGCTTCTATTTTCTAGCTCAGAAACGGGAATGCTACCCACTGTACCGCAAGGTCTCTCATGTTATGATGTCCTTTGTATTTTACTCCAGTTTATTCTTACAGATTTTCCATGTACAATGTTGTTTAAACCTGGTGCAATGGCAACAGTGTTGGGAAAGCTAACTTGAAGAAGTTCTACACAAAGGAGAAATGTTAGTCCACACAACTGAAGTGGCCATAATTGGTGAAACTTAATGACACCAATAAAAATACAAAATGCTGGATAAACTCAGCATCTGTGGAGAGATTTTGGGTCCAGATGACTCTTCAGAGCGAACGAGAAGGAGGTTCTGAAAGAGTCATATGGATTCAGATATTAACTCTGTTTCCTTCTCCACCCATGTGGTGGCACGATGGTACAGTGGTTAAAGTGGCCAATCTATTGGAATCTACACATCTATTGGACTGTGAAAGGAAACCCACACAGACAAGGGGAGAACATGCAGACTCTGCACAGGCAATGACACAAGGTTGGAATTGAATCCGGGTTCCTGGCGCAGTGAGGCTAACCACTGTGCCACCATGCCACTGTCAGTGGATAAAAGTCATTTACCTTGTTGCTTCACCAATTATGAATGCACAAACATACAATGTAGGGACATAAATAGGCCATTTGGCCCCTGGAATCTGCTCTGCCATTATGGCTGGTCTGACCGTGACCTCAACTCCACTTTGCTGTCTACCCCCTTTGACTCCCTTACCTATCGGGAATTTATATGTCATTCTTTACGTTATTCAATGACCGTTGCTCTCTGAGGAAAATAACTTCACAAACATTTCAATTGTATGCACTTATTCTGTCCCTCAAGATCAACTCCTTTCGGCTAGTTTCTACATCCTGGCTGTCACTACATCTGGTTTCAACTGTTTTACACGTGAAAGATCTGCTGGGGTAGATTGGAGAAAGCACAAAGGGCCACTGTAACTTGGTTCTAACTTGGTTAGTGGCAGCTAAATTCTCTTTATTAAACAGCAGCAGTAGCAAGGAGCTGAAATACTTATAACTCATTCCCCAACTTTTAAATGGAGAGTGATGACAAAAGATGGCTAGATTGAAGCAGATAGAGGCAATAATTTATAAAGATTGTATTGGAATTGAACATGGGGGAGGGATGACCAACTTCTGGTGCAAAATGTAAGGGACATTTTGGCTTTGGTCTGAACTTAAGAGTGGGGGAATGGGATGTGGGTGGGGGGTGAGTTTGGGGGGAGGGAATGTTGCCAGATCTGCCAGATCTGTTAGAGCAATGGGTGGGAAGAGGGCAACTTTGAGTGCGCTGAGAATGATTGAGGTGGGGGTTGGGGGGGGGGGGGGGGTGGGGGGGTGGAGTGTGGTGGGGGGGGGGGGGGACTGCTACTGCATTCTGTGTATGAACTCGCGCATCTCATAAATATGGAAAAAACACCAGCCCAGTCTCAAACTGGACAACTGGCCCAATGATTGGGTAATCTCTAATGATCTGGGACAGTTGTAGACTCTGCCCGAGAAGCAATCATTTTAGATTCATTGTGTCCGCTCTCTGATTCCAAAATGGCTGCCTCTCGTTCCAGCGAGCTAAAATGGCATTGTCTGTATTTCTCAGTTTTGTCCTCTTGTACGCACCTGATTTTGATTTGTTCCCAACATTAAAGTTTATTTATTAGTGTCACAAGTAAGCACACATGAAGATACTGTGAAAATCCCCTCGTGCCTGTTCACTTACACTGAGGGAGAATATAGCTGTTGCCAATGCACAAAAACAGCACGTTGCGCCCCCCCCCAACCCCTCCAACCCCCCCCCCCCTTCCCCCCCCCACCTCCCATGCCCTGGGTGGGACAATGTCACAGTGGTTAGCACTGCCCAATTCCCAGCCTTGGATGACTGTCTGAGTGCAGTTTGCGTGCGTCTATATGGGTTTCCTCTGAGTGCTCTAGTTTCCTCCCACGCTCCAAAGATGTGCTAGTTAGGGGGATTGACCATGGCAATGTGCTGAGTTATGTGGATACAGTGGGGGAGTGGTCCTGGGGAAGATGCTCTTTTAGAGAGTTATTGCAGACTCAATGGGCTGCATGGTCCCTTTCTGCACAGCAAGGATTTTATGGTATTCTTGTGGAGCTAATACAGCTCCTTCACACTGTCACATTTTGAGATTTTCAGACAGTTCTGAAGATATCAGAAAACTGCAGTTGGAGCCAAAAAAAAAACATTTTTTTTTTGAGAATTGGAATGGGACAAAAAGATCCAAAAGATCAGACATTTCCTGGAGGATTTGTCATCAAATTGTAAATCTTCTGATGAGGCACATCCTTAGCAAGCAATCCTCTCCCACCAACTGCCCTCAAATATATTGTCAAGAATGTTAATTTTTTTTTGTCCTTCTCTGTTTCTCTACGAAACACATCTTTTTTTGTTCACACTGTTGTTGATATCTTCAGAACTGTCTGGAAGGCACTGAACATGACAATGCATGGTACCAAAGTAGACAGCACAATTTTGTACATGAACAATCTACAGCGGCTTAGTAAAGAAAACACAAAGGACATTGAAGCTGGCTCTAACTTGGTTAGCAATGATGAAACTCACTTTATTAAAAAGCAGCAACAGTGAAACATTTATAAATCATTTCCCATCCTTTTCTGATGAGCATCAATGACTCTTTCTAGATGAATGTCAACCATGATGATTCTCTAAGTATATTTTCCAGAACAGTATGTCACTGCTGTTCTGTAGACCTGTATCGTAATGGATTGCTTTGACACGCTGATTTTATTTATGTGAGCTGATCTATTATGTAAGGGCTGTGTTTTTTTTTATCGTTCCTTTGCTGAGTGGCAGTCTTGTTATTTGCTGCAATGCTTGGTCCTTCATCATGTTATCTTTTAGAGCAAACACTGCGTTATGTTATACCTGTGTGCGCATGGATCCTCTTCAATAAGCCTTTGGAAAATTATCAACTGGGCCAAAACAAAAGGCTCAGGAATCCCAGACATGCATTTAAATACCACTTTTCACAACTTCAGAAAATCCCTGATCATTTTTACAGCCAGTGAAGTGATTGCGAAGTGAAACCAGTGTTGTAATAGAAAACGTGAGATCCAATGTGTACACAGCAAGCTCTCAGAAACAGCAGTGCGATAATGACTTGTCTTTTGTGACATTGATTGAGGGATATACATTATTTAAAGTTTATTTATTAGTATCAGAAGTAGGTTTACATTAACACTGCAATGAAGTTGCAGTGAAAATCCCCTAGTCACCATGCTCCGGCGCCTGTTCAGGTTCACTGAAAGAGAATTTAGCACCTAACCAGCATGTCTTTCAGACTGTGGAAGAAAACTGGAGCATCCAGTGGAATCCCAGGCAGATACAGGGAGAACGTGCAAATTCCACACACAGTGACCCAAGCTGGGAATCGAAATGAGTCACTGCTGCTGTGAGGTAGCAGTGCTTACCACTGTGCCACTGTTGGGACACCAGGGAAAACTTTATTGTTTTTTGTCAACTGAAAGGCGCCATGTTCCCATGAATGTCCCTTCTCAGCAGAGTGACGTACTCAATGATGCACAACTACAGAAGAGGCAATGATAAGACCAAAATCAAACAAAACTCTTGCTTATCTTTTTCTGTTTCCACCCTCCAGATTCTTGTTTGTGACACTGCAATTATCCAGAGGATCAGAACTAGAACTGGCACCCATAAAATGTGAGTACATTTCACTTAATCCAGATATCATCTTTGATCAATCGGGGTAAACCTAATGAATTTAGGAGAAATTTCCTTACTCAGAGACTACAATTAAAATGTTGGAACCATGAACACAGGTTTGGTTGACTGATAGAATTGACATATTTAATGGGAAGCCAGATGAGGCAGTAAGGAATTGATGAATACTTTAATAGGGTCAAAATGAAATAGGGTGTAAGGAAGTTTTTATGGGTGGCAAAGTGGCACAGTGGTTAGCACTGCGGCCTTGCTGTGTCAGGAACCCAGATTCAATACTAGCCTTGTGTGACTGACTGTGTGGAGTTTCAATGTTTGCTCTGTGTCTGCATGGGTTTTCCTGGATGCTCCAGTTTCCTCCCACACTCCAAAGATGTGTGGGTTAGGTGAACTGACAATGCTAAATTGTCTCTCAGTGTCAGGTGGTTTAGGAGGGCAAATAAATGGGGTTATCAAGATAGGGTTTGGGTGGGGTTATTGTCAATGCAAGCTTAATGGGCAAAATGGCCTTCTTCTGCACTGTAGAGGTTCTATGATTCTATTTTGTAGAGCATCAACATGAAAATGTTGAGCCAAATGGCCTGTTTTGTGCTGTATGCAATCCAACTAAATCAGTAATAGGAACCTGGGCTGGTGAGTGGGCTGCATGAGTGGCTTTCCTTCATCTCAGTGAGCCTCAAGATTGAAATCGGGCTTGTTCACTCACCACGAGATTATAAGATTAAATGCATTTAATACACATCAAATATTTCAGAATGAGCTATAGAAAATGTTGAATTGTTTATACATTATTGGAACTGTCATTGATTTCACATAGTAAAAAACAAAAGAAATATTGACACTTTGGACACAGACAGAGCGCATGGCTCTCACAGTCAATGTTTTGAACAATCAGCGCATACCTCGCTTGGTTTACATGCGAATCACGTCAGTCACACCGGTGGGAAAAAAACTACACGGATGGAAATCAATGGAATGAGACATCCCCATTGGCTCCATTGCAGAGTGATAGTGGGACTTCCCACCCCCATTGATTGTCCCCATGCCCCACCCCCATAGGCTCTGCCCCCTTGACACTGCCCCAGCTGATGGGCAAGATATCCCTTGGGCATAGGTACTTTGCCCCTTGGCAGTGCCAAAAGGCACTTTCAAGATGCCCATGCCTGGGTGCACCTCGCCTTCTACCACCTGACCCCTTCGGGGGCCCCAATTGCCATCTTCAGTACAGGAGGAGTCATTCTGATAGTTCCTTGAAAGTGGGGACCTACTGTAAACCCCACTAGACTAAAACATTCTGAGAGGGGCCAGTGGGCCCAGAGAATTCAGTCTTGGGCCTGATAATTATATATTAAAAACAGATTAAAATTATTTACCTGACTTCCCGCTTGTTTCCAGCCTAGATCTGATGGTCCCAGAAATCCTGAGAGACACGCTTGGGGTGGGAACTTATGCATGAATCCCACTGCGAGATTCTCCCACCCTGTTGCACTAGAAAATTAGTGTGGTGGGATGGGAGAATTGCCCCAAGAATCTCTGGATTACTGCTTCAACAACAGTACCACTACGCCACTACCTCCCCGAAGGGTGATGCCAACTAGGTTAAGGTTCTGATCTGATATGTGCAGGAAACCGTGACACAGAGACCAGCTACATACCCACTGGTTGGGACAATTGGTGAGGTAATCCCATCACAGCCATTCTAAGACCCATCTTGGTGGTTGGTTATTGCACAGAATGGTCAGGTAGTATTGTAGAAGGTGGCAAGGCATGTTAAAAGAGCAGTTAATAAAGCATACGATATCCTAGCTTTTATTAATAATATCAGGCATTGAGTACAAGCTAAAGGAGGTCATGATGAACTTGTACAAAGTGCAGGAGATGGGTTGGCATCAAATGAGGCTGAGGGTGTGTGTTTGCAGCGAACTCCTGGAAACTAACCACTGCCTATGGAGCTGCCTCAGGGCCCTGCAATACAATGAAATGAGCTCAAGGAAATACTGCAAAGGTCAACACTGCAAATTTCAGGACCCCAACATCTGACCTCATAGGACCTCAGTCCTCAAATGTTGGAGGAGATTCTCTTGTCCGCTAGCTGAGAATAGTGATGGCCCAGAGAATAGAGCATCAGGCAAAAAAATAGGTTTAACTTCCTCCTGTGCAAACCACTTATTCCTTTTAAAGAAACCACAGTTTTCATTCAGGCTTAGAATCTTCGTAAACATTGTGATTAGGATCAATGGACATTCTTGAGATGCATTCAAGCGTGAAGGGAAATATAAACAAACACAGCTGGCTGGAACATGAGTAGAAATCCATTAATTTGTCAATGAAGGCTTTTTTCAAAGCACTGCATGTTAAAATTGATAGAGATCAAAGAGTTCTAACGGAATAAAGAGAGTTTCAAAGGTTTCAGATTGCTAGAAAGACTCAGAAACTTCAAATCAAAGCTATGTGAATACATTGCTGCTGAATGTATTGGTGTGTAAAATCAAACTGCACCCTCCTCCTGACCAAGTGAAATTAACATCTCCAAGCCATCAGAGGGCTTCAAAAGGGTCTGCTCATACCTGCAGCTTCTGACAGAGAGAAAAGAAACTTTTTGATGCAGAACAAAGTGCTGCAATGATTTAAAATCCTACTAGGTGCCCAGTTGCATGGAGGTTGAAGTTATCTGGCTACCTCAAAATATTCACAGCTGATGAGTAGGAATGGAGATATTGGTCACAGGGCTGCATGAAATCACCATCCAGGGATGATCTTCAGGTCTGCCAGGTCTAGAAAGGGCAGCACAGCCACACTAATGCCATCTGGTGGTAGAATAGTAAGGTCAATTCCATGCCCCCAGCCCTAACCCACCCAATCCCCAGCATTGTTGAAGGACTTTCATCTGCAGCCCGGTAATGGCGGAGGGGCAAATGACCACCAGACCTTCCACCTTGACCCTCTTCAGGGCCCAAGATACCAAGCTATGTGCCAGTGCCAGGAGATCAGGGAGTATTGCACTGTTGGCACTACCAAGGTGCGTAGCCTGATGGTGATCTGAGGGAGAAGTGGGGTTGAGTGGGGGGAGGGGAGGTTTTATGGGGAAGGGGGTCTGAGCAGAAATGACATGTGGAGATTTGAGGGGGAAAGGGGGCTGAGTGGGCAGGGGCTTGATGGGGAAGGGTACTCAGAGCAAAAATAGTGTGGAGGGATTTGAGGGGGAAAAGGAACTGAGTGGGAAGACTGGGGGAGAAAGGGGGGGCGAAGGGGGTTCAGGGAAGACAGGAGTCTGAGGCTGAAGGGTGGCTGATTCTGAGAGGGATGTCAGTTTGGGTTATACTCATGGTGTGAGGGTGTCATTTTACCCATTATTTGTGAGTGGGAGAATGAATACCCGTTTTGTGAGGGGTTGGCAGTGCTCCTGTAGTGGGTTGGGGAGGACCACCATTTCATTTTTTGGGGTGAGGGAATCCTGAGCAGAGATTGGGAATAGTGCCCCCGTCTCTGAACAGTGGGCTGGCTGTCCCAGGATGATCTTATTAGCATCTTTCAGGTGAGTGAATCCCATCTGACAGATGCTGCTAATGTGAGTGGAAACACTCCTCCTGTTTTCCCGCCAACATGAGCAATTACCCTGACAGTGGAAGACTTCTGTCCATCGTCTTTTGTTTTGTATTCACTGGATGTTTTATCCTGCCTTGAGATGTGTTTGTTGTGAAAAGTTAAGGCTGTTTGGCCTGTCCGCCAACCAAAGTGGACAGGTGAGGGAAAACCCTCACTGACTGCATTCTTAATGGGCTTAATTGCCGGCTTAATTTTCATTGGGCAGACTCTTGTGTCGCCCGTAGTCCATAATGTTGTGTGCGAGCTCACTGATGTTGGGATGTGCTTGGGATGTTGGAAAATTCTGGCCTATAAGATTGTAATTCAGAACAACTTCATTTTTGAATTTAAGTACTCATAGGAGTGGAGTGAGTTTCAATTGAAAATTGTTAACTTGACTGGCATCTTATGTTCAGAATTGTAACCAAGTGTGACCACATGCTTGTCATGACAAGCTATCATTATTTTCTTGAATGGTAACAGCCAAGATTGTTTGGTATCACCTGTCTCCATGTTTGATGGTTGTGGATTTATTGTCCCACTCCAGAGATTTGAATATCATGGCTGAATCCAGGCTGCCACTCCAATGTAGCACCGAGGGAGCCCTGCATTGTCAGAGGTGCTGTCTTTTGGATGAGATATTAGCCTGACAATCTGTCTGCTCCCTAAAATATCCTATGACATTATTTCGAAAATGTGGACATCCCTGGCTCTCAGTCCTGAGCAACAACCTATCCCCTCACACAGGGAGGGAGATTGTAACAAGAAAGTTCCTGAAAAAGTTCTACATTAAGAACCTTACCAATCCATCTGTTGCTCACTCCCACATCATGCCAGTCTGTATACCTAAGACCACTATGCCAAGGAACAACAGCAGAGGCGCTATGGCAGCAAGAATGGAATCAACATGCCACCATTAAAAACCACTTCCTCATCACACATCCTACAGTCTACCCACCCAGCTTCAACCTGCCACATTGGACCATGGCCTTTGTGCAGATTAGCACAAGTGAGGCCTCACAGGGAGCCCAGACTCCAACTGTGGTGCCCACCAATCAATGATCCACATCTTGGAAAGCTGTGGCAGGGTAGTGCCATTGGAACATAAGATCCCACCAGTGTGAACACCAGCAATATTTTGGGGAATGACAACCATAGATTGGCTGTAAAATGCTTTGAGGCCTTTATATAAATGTCTTCTTTCTGTAAAAGTGGTATTGAATAAATCTTTGAATTAATGCATCGCACTATACCCCTCAATGGCACAGGTATCAGATTAATATTGATACCCTGTGTGTGATGTGGTACATTGGATATCAATTTACAAATATTGTTAACAGAAACACAAAAATAATCCATTAAAAAAAATTCTAGGTCCTGCTTCATTGTACTTAGCAAATTCATAAAGAACATGTGAATTAGGAGCACAAGTAAGCTGCACAGCTCCTCAAGCCTGCCCCACCATTAAGAAAACCATGGCTGATCCAATTGTAACCTCAACCCCACATTCCTGCCGACCCCCTGATAACCTTTCACCTCCTTGTTAATCAAGAATCTATCTAACTCTGCCTTTGAGAAAGAGAGTTCCTCACGATCCTTTAATAGAAACAGATTCCCCTTGTCTCTCTCTTAAATGAGCAGCCCTTATTTTTAAGTTGTGACCCCTAGTTTGAGGGATTCAGTTTTTTTGTAATGCTTACTCTATCCTTAAAGATGCAAAGCCAGTGCTCAGGGTAAATTGGGCAAATCCAAATCCATTACTTGCTTACTCCAAAAATCAAATTCAAATTCCAATTGAATCTGATTCAAGGTCCCCCTCAAGAAAGTCCCCATAGGATCCAAACTGAAAAGGCATTACACCCCATCTTGGGCTTGATCTTAAGTTTCAAGTTTAAGTTTATTTATTAGTATCACAAGTCAGCTTACATTAACACTGCAATGAAGTTACTGCAAAAATCCTCTAGTTGTCACACTCAGGCATCTGTTCGGGTATACCATGGGAGAGTTTAGCACGGCCAGTGCACCAAACTAGCACACCTTTTGGACTGTGGGAGGAAATTGCACCACCTGATGGGAACCCATGCAGACACGGGGAGAACATATAGACTCTGCACAGACAGTGACCCAAGCTGGGAACTGAAACTGGGTCCTCGCACCATGAGGCATAACCACTGTGCCACCATGCTGCTCCTCTGTGCCACTGTGACACAATCTTATTCAGTCATTTAAGGACCCAGAAATGTCACTCCCTCAGTGCTGCACCTGAAGTGCCAGCCCGGGAATTCATGGTCAAATCCTAGAGTGGGGTGACTATGTGAACGTTTGACTCAGATAAGTGTGTTGTTGCCAAGCCTTAGACGTAGACATGAATCCTGCCACCCTGTGATGCAGCATGTTGCAGTATTGCAGTGGAGTATTGAGCCACTGTTGAGTCAGACATCAGCTGAGATTGAAAACTGAAGATTGCCAATTGCTGTGAGTTATCTCAGGAACACTCTGTCAGGGAATATAGAGGCCTTCATAAGTTCTGCGCATCTATGAGTAAGGAACCTTCCACAATCCACACAGTGGAGATATCATAAAATAACAGAATCACTACAGTGTAGACGAGGCCACTCGGCACATCAAATCTGTACCCACTCTCTGACAGAGCATCCCACTTAGATTGTATCTCTGTGACCACATGTTCTTAATCTGCTTACCTATACATCTCCATAAACTAAGGGGCAATGTTGCACGGCCAATCCACTGAACCTACCTACACATCTTTCAGCATTAAGGGGCAATTTAGAATGGTCAATGCACCTATCCTGCACATCTTTGGACTGTGGAAGGAAATTGGAGCATCTGGTGGAAACCAATGCAGACAAGGGGAGAATGAGCAAATTCCACACATACAGCTATCCAAAGCTGGATTCAAACCCAGGTAGCCAGTGCTGTGAGGCAGCAGTGCTAACCACCGTTCTTCCATGCACTCATATCCTTGGACCAATTTTCTTAATTTCTGAGAACTTGCCCAACATTGGCAAAACCAAACATACCTTCATCCAGTTGTGGTGAATCTGTGGAATTGCCACAGAAGGCTGTAGAGGCTGGGTTATCGAGTGTATTTACAACAGAGATATATAGATTCTTGATTGGTATGGGGATCAAAGATTACAGGAAAAGCGGTTGAGAAACTTACCAACTATGATGGAATGGTGGAACAGACTCAATGAGCAAATAACTTAATTCTGTTCCGGTCTTATGGTTATCAAGAGAGGGCAAACTGGGCATTGTACCCCTGCATTCTGCCCGGCAGCCAAAAGTCCCCAACACTACAATTCCCAAGACCATATATTTTGCAAATTATCTCCATAATAGAAATAGATACTCTGCTGAAGAGATGAATTTGTTTAACATGAATTGTGGTATGAAATTTGCTAAGTACAATGAACTACAAATTAATTATTTCTACAGATTGCTCTTGTGTTTCTGTTAACAGCATCTGTAAATTGATATCCAATGTACACATCATAGACAGAGTGTGGCAATATTAATCTGATTCTGGTGCCATGGTGGGGGGGTAGTACAACACATCAATTCAAAGATTTATTCAATACTGCTCTTATAAAATAAAACTTGCATATGTGTGAAGACCCCAATACATTTTACCAGTTTTAAGGTTAAAAATGTGGCTGCTAATATGGACTTAGCAAGGTCTCACTAAATGCAATGAGTCAATGACTTCTTTCTAAGCTGGTTAGGATTGTATGCATTGGAGTTTAGAAGAGTAAGAGGAGATCTTTTAGAAACTTATAAAATTCTAACAGGATTAGACATGGTAGATTCAGAAAGTATGTTCCTGATCATGGGGGAGCCTAGAACTAGGGGTCATAACTTGACAATAAGGGGTAAACCTTTTAAAACTGAGGTGAGGAGAAATTTCTTCACCAAGAAGGTGGTGAATGTGTGGAATTCACTACCACAGAAAGCAGTTGAAGCCAAAACATTGTTGTTTTCAAGAAGAAATTAGATACAGCTCTTGGGGCTAAAGGCATCAAGGGATATGGGAGGAAGGAGGGATCAGGATATTGAATTTGATGATCAGCCATGATCATAATGAATGGCTGAGCAGGCTTGAAGGGTGAATGGCCTACTCCTACTTTGAGTTTCAATGATTCTATGATTCGATTGTAATCTCAACCCCACATTCCTGCCGACACCTCCCGATAACCTTTCATCCCCTTGTTAATCAAGAGTCTATCTAACTCTGCCTTTGCGAAAGAGAGTTCTTCATAATCCTTTAAGAGAAATAGATTCTCCTCATCTCTGTCTTAAATGAGCAGCCCTTATTTTTAAGTTGTGATCCCTAGTTTTAGGGATTCAGTCCATCGAGTCTGCTCTGCCATTCGACCATGACTGATAAGTTTTTCAACCCCATTCTCCCGCCTTTTCCCTGTAACCTTTGATCCCCTTTCCAATCAAGAATCTATCTATCTCTGTCTTAAATACATTTAATGATCCGACCTCCACAGCCTTCTGTGGTAATGAATTCCATAGATTCAGTACCGTCTGGCTGAAGAATTCCTTCTCACCTCGGTCCTAAAGAGTCATCAATTTTCTCTGAGGCTGTGCCCTCAGATCCTAGTCTCTCCTACTAATAGAAACATCCTCCCCACATCCACTCTATCCAAACCTTTCAGTATCCTGTGAATTTCAATGAGATTCCTCCCTCATCCTTCTAAACTCCATCAAGTACAGACCCAGAGTCCTCAAACACTCCTCACACGTCAGGAACTCAGTCATCTGTTGTTATTTAATGGAAACAGTTGGAAACATGTTGAAGTGGAAATTTTTCTGATTCTTGACTGTGATAGAGAGGCTCAATAAAATTCATTCCAACCAAATAACTAGTTTTTATTTACAGAAGACTGCATGCAGTAATGGCAGTAACTTGAGTTCAGAGAGCCGTCGTTACGACTTGCTAATTCCTTCTCAAGTCCACGCTTATGTGAAGAATCAGTTCAGCATTTATACGTCATCATTATCAATTTGCTTATTCAGGATTTTGATCAATAGAGGCATCATAAGTGAAGTCATAAACAATGGTACAACTTGCTGACCTCCTAGAACTCTTTGTCTCATCATTCATACCTTTATCTTGTCCTTTTGATAGAACAAAAGAGGGCCGATGACTTTGTCATCTCTGACCTTATCTTGTCTCACTCATACAGCCCTAGGTTACGCAGAGTCAGCCTTATCAAGTCTTCTCCGGTCTTATTCATGTCTTAAGTTATGCGGAGTTAATCTTATTAAGTCTTACAGGAGTCTGGCATTTTGGAATAGCTTGATCAATTTTCCTTATTTTGTGCCAAATACTTGACCAGTTTCCCCATCATGCCACTATTCATTCGTACAACTTCACAGACAGAGCATTGGAATCTGATGGCAAAAACAGAAAATACTGGAAAATCTCAGCAGAACTGATAGCATCTGTGGAGGGAGAATAGAAGCGATGTTTCAAGTCATTCAGTCGCAAAACATTGGCTTTATTCTCTCTCCACAGATCCTGTCAGAGCTGCTGAGATTTTCCAGCATTTTCTGCTTTTGCTTGAGATGCCAGCATATGCAGTATTTTGTCTTTATCTAATGGAATCCTATGCCTAGGTTGAAATTATGTTTGGATCAGATATGCTTTATCAAGACTTAACTGCAATTCAATCTTAAGACTCATTAGGAAGGATAATAAAATTTGAGAAGTCTTAATATGGTTGTTTTTCAAGTTCTATAATTTCACTAAATACAGAAACTGCAGTGTACAGTTGGTTGAAATAACCTACTTAAGTGGTATAATGCATGGATTTTGATATAAATCATTGTATAATTGGTTTTACATTTATCAAGTTATGTAAGCTTTTAAATGCCTTATTACAAGGGAGTTATGAGATCCCCCATTGAGTTGCTTTTTACCTCACGCTCCCACTGAAAGCCAAAGAAAAATGACATAACAGTGAAGGAAGGGTGCCTTTCCCAGAATATTGCCGCCAAGAGGAGGAAGGGGAGGGAAGGATTCCAACCCCATCTTTAACTTGTTGCAATAGGAGGCTTTGTAAAGGTGTAAATGATAAGTGTCTGGGAGCTTTCACCTGAATTTCATTAGCTGCATCACTTCACTGCAAGTGCAGCTCAGTCCCTCAGTCACACCTAGGATAAACACCTTTTCTCTTTACTACAAAAATGGGGTGACAGAGCCATGTACTTCAGGTAAGAAAAGATTAGATTATTGACCCCGATGAGTTTCTCATCTTAACAGTTTTTCTTTAATTGGAGTTTTGTGGTTTTCTGTTGAATGGATTCTGTTGAATTTATGCAATGCAGAAGGAGGCCATTCGACCCATTATGCCTGTACTAGCTCAGTGAAATGCCTATTCAATTAGCCTCTTGCCCTTTCGCCACAGCCCCACTAAATGATGCAAAATGAGGGTGGCACAATGGTTGGCACTGCTGCCTCACAGTGCTGGGGACCCATGTTCAATTTCTGTCTTGGGTCACTGACTGTGTGGAGTCTGCACGTTCTCCCCGTGTCTGTGTGAGTTTACTCTGGGTACTCTAGTTTCCTCCCACAGTCCGAAAAACGTGCTGGCTAGGGTGCATTGGCCATGCTAAATTCTCCCCCAGTGTACCTGAACAGGTGCTGCAGTGTGGCGACTAGGGGATTTTCATACTAACTTCATTGCAGTGTTAATGTAAGCCTACTTGTGACAAATAAATAATGTTAAACTTTAATTCCTTTCTGAAAGCTACTATTGAAAACTTCTCACAGGTAGTGCAATTCACATCATATGTTGCTCTCAGAACTGTCTTTCTTAGACATTGTGAGGGTTGGTGGGTGAGGGAATGGTGATAGGAACATAGGAATTAGGAGCAGAAGTAGGCCATTCAGCCCTTCGAGCCTGCTCTGCCATTCAGTCAGATCATGGCTGATTTCTCCCTGGTCTGAAATCCACCTTCCCACCTGTTCCCCCATATCCCTTTAACCCATTTTTAAAAACCAGAAATATATCTATCTCTTTCTTGAAACCATCCAATGATTCAGGCTCCACTGTGCTATGGGACAGCAAGTTCCACAAATTCACCAATCTCTGTGAGAAGTAGTTTCTCCTCATCTCAGTTTTAAATCTTACTGCCTCCCAGCCCATTCCTGTGACCAACTTGTTCTAGATTGCCTCACAAGAGGAAACATTTGGTCTACATTTACTCTATCAATCCCTTTTAGTATTGTATATACCTCAATCAGAACTCCTTTCATCCTTCTAAGTTCCAGTGAGGCACTTCAAGAAGACATAGATAGGCTGGTGGCATGAACGAACACCTGACTAATGGAATTTAATGTAAAAAGTGTGAAATGGTCACCAAAAATGCTCATCCTCGCTTGCGACTGGGATTCTCCAGTGCTGCTGTAAGTGAATGGAGTTTTGGCTGGAATGCCAAACTCTCTGTTGTCACTTGCAGCAGGACAGCCACTGATGAGATGGGAAAATCTTGCCTAATATATTTTCATGAGACGAACAGCAGAGGCAAAAGGTACTTCTGTAAAGGTGATGTTGAAACCCTGTGCTGAAGGTTGTTGAGAAAGTTGTTAAAAACACTTATGGGATCCTGAGGTGGAATGTTATGGTTTCATTTGAAGAGGGGAGGAGGAGGTGGCACGGGTGTGCAAGTGCTGTAGAATGCAGCCAATCAATCAAACGTTCGTTGATTTTGACGGGATGGAAAATCCCACTGGCGTGAAGCAGCATGATATTTCATACCTGGTCTTTATAAATAAAGGTGTATTGCAGATTTTCCAAACTTTCCCAATAGTGGGATCTTCCAGTGCTGCCGACAGCAAAACAATGGCACGGGTGGGCCATGAAAAACACCATAAATATTGGCGGGACTGGAAGATCCCACTGGTGGCCAATGGCGAGCCTGTTACACCATCAAAAAATATACCTGGCGGGGTGCTGGGAGAGTGAAAAATCCCACTCATAGAATGCAAAAGCAACCTCTATAAAATACTGCTTTGACCTCAACTCGAATATTAGATCCAGTTGAAATTTACAGAATGCTGAAAAGCCTAGATAGAGTGGACATGAAGAAGATATTTCCATTGGGGGGGGAGACTAGGATCCGAGGGCACAACCTCAGAGTAAAGGAATGAACCTTTAGAACTGAGATGAGGAGGAATTTCTTCAGCCAGAGAGTGTTGAATCTGTGGAATCCATTGCCACAAAAGGTTGTGGAGATCAGGTCACTGAGTGTCTTTAGGATAGAGTTAGATAGATTCTTGATTGGCAAGGAGATCAAAGATTAAGGAGAAAAAGAGAAGATTAAGGGGGTTGACTGGCCTAATTCTGCTCCTATATTTTATGGTCTAATTCTGAGCATTGCATTTGAGGAAGGTTTTACAGAGGATGCAGAAAGATTTTACCACACTGCTTCCAGGCGTGAGGGACTTCAGTCATATAGATAGATTGAAGAACCTAGGGTTGTTCTCCTCAGAAAAGTGAAGGAGATTTGAAAGTTCAAAATCATCAGGAGCGGATAGAAGGGAATTTTTCGCATTGACCAAATAGGTGAAAACTAGAGAACACAAATTTATGGGTAATTGGCAAAGGAACCAAAGGTGGCACAAAAGAAACCTTTTAATAAAGTAAGTGGAATACTTAAGCATCCCTACAGTGCAGCAGAAGGCCATTCTGCCCATCGAGTCTGGACTGACTCTCTGACAAAGCATCCCACCTATGCCCTATTTCAATAATTACTGTACTACCATAATTTCCATGTTTACTGCACTAATCCCTCTAACCAACACATCTTGGGACACTGAGGAACAATTTAGCATGGCTAATCCATCAAACTGACACACCTTTAGACACTAAGGGGCAACTTAGCATGGCCAATCCACCTAAACTGCATACCTTTGAACTGTGAGAGGAAACCCACACAGTGATGGGGAGAACGTGCAAATTCCACACAGAGAGGTACCTGAGGCCGGAATTGAACCTGGTCTCTGGTGCTGTGAGACTACTATGCCACCCTGCCGCCCCTATGGCCTATGGTCACAGAGAAGGCAGATTCAACCATGGCTTTCACAAGGGAATCGGATAATCCTGGCAGAGGAATCTATGATATACAGATGCCGGCGTTGGATTGGGGTGGTAAGAACTCAGTAAGAATTTAGCAACACCAATTTATAATCCAACCAATTTATTTGATAGTAAAAAAGCGAGCTTTCAACACTCTGTGTCTTCCTCAGGCAAATGCAGACCAGAACACTGCATTTGCCTGAGGAAGACACAGAGTGTTGAAAGCTCGCTTTTTTACTATCAAATAAATCGGTTGGATTATAAATTGGTGTTGCTAAATTCTTACTGAGAGGAATCTATTGCAGGGCTGCCAGGAAAGGGTGGTGGAGTGGGACTAGCTAAGTTGCTCTTGATTGAGAACCAGCACGAATATAGTGGGCTGAATGGCCTCCTGTGTGTATTCAGTCCTTGATTTTATTTGAGATATGTGGCTTATTGAAAGAACTTATCAAAATGAGTTTTTTCCAGCACAGAGCCATACAAAACAGAACTTCAAACAAAAGTTATTGCCATAGTATAGATCAGCAGGTTCCCCAAGCAGGCAAGGGGATGTTTTCTGAAAATGCACAAAGGAGTTTGCGAGCAAGGCATAAAGGCAGCCCACAATAAAATAACTCACCACAAGGACTGGAGGCCACTGCCTTGTGGAGTTGAGGTTATGGTTGAATCAGCCATTTTAACCAAAGTAGCCTCAAGGGCCTGAGTGATCTATGTACTGAAGGCGTCAACATATATTTATCAGGGCCAAGGAACATTGAACATAGAACAGTACTGCACAGGAACAGGCCCTTCAGGCCATGATGTTATGCCTGTCCTGATCCATATTCTTCTATTCCTTGCATATTCCTGTGCTTATCTAAAAGCCCCTTAAAAGCCCCTGTTATATCTGCCTTCCCCACCACACCCTGGCAGTGCGTTCCGGACACTACCACTCTCTGAGTAAAATTCTTGCCCCTCACGTCTCCTTTGAACTTTCCCCCTCTCACTTCAACTGCACAGCGGCATGATGGCACAGTGGTTAGCATTGCTGCCTCATGGTGCTAGAGACCTGGGTTCGATTCCAGCCTATGGACAGAATAGTGGCACAGAGGTTAGCATTGCTGCCTCATAGCGCCAGGGACCTGGGTTCAATTCTGCCCTTGTGTGACTGTGTGGAGTTTGCACATTGTCACTATGTCTGCATGGTTTCCTCCCATACTCCAAAGATGTGCTGGTTAGATGGATTGGCCATGCTAAATTGCCTCTTAATATCCAAAGATGATAGGGAATTAGTGGAGTAAATGTGTGAGATTACAGGGATAGAGTGGTGGGATAGGCCTGGGTAAGGTACTTTATTTGAGAGTTGTGCAAACTCGATGGGTTGAATGGTCTGTTCTGCACAGTAAGAATTCTATGATTCTTAAATGCATGCTCCTTAATGTTAAACATTTAAACTCTGGTCAAAAGATTCTGACTATCAACCCTATCAATGCCTCTCATAATTTTATAAATTTTTATCAGCCATTATCATTTGGGGATAGGAGACTGTAAGACCATAAGACACAGGAGCAGAATTAGGTCACTTGGCTCATCAAGTCTGCTCTGCCATTTAATCATGGATGATTTCTTTTTTCCCATCTCCATTCTCCTACCTTTTCCCATAACCCCTGACCCTCGTGAATCAAGAATCTACCTCTGCTTTTAAGCCACTCAATGTAGCCTCCACAACCTTCTATGACAAAGAGTTCCACAGTTTCACCACCCTCTGGCTGAAAAAATTCCACCTTATCTCTGTTTTAAAGGATTATCCCTTTAGTCTGTGATTGTGCTCTCTGGTTCTAGTTTTTCCTGCTATTGGAAACATCTTCTCCACATCCAGTCTATCCAGATCTCGCGATATCCTGTAAGTTTCAATAAGATTCCTTGATTGGAGATGCCGCAGTATTTCCAATCCTGGCAAGCTCAATTTTTTTTGTCAACTCCCTGTTTTTGTGTTGTTGCTATCAATTTTTTCCCAACATCCTACGATCTTCTTGATAATAGCAAGTGAAAACCCATCTAGAATCTCCCCAGCCTTTGATTAACAGCATCTTTCAGTAGTTTAAAATAAGGTGCTTTTAATCACACGTCCACAGTCTCAGATGAAGCAAGAAGGTATAAAGTGTGAATGAAAGCATTCGGAAAGCTATGCACCATTTCTCCACAGGAAGTCTGATGTCTACACCAGATTCTTTCATTAATACCGTGGCCAAAGTCATGAACTCTCTTCAAACTAGCAGAACAGCAAAGGAGGTGAATTATAATTGATGAAACAGCCACCAATAATGCTGAAAGGCTGTAATCTGTAGTCCAAAGCCCTGTGATATAATTCCCTGTTTTCTCTCTATCTCCCTGTTCCGGAGTCTAGAGAATCTTGGAAGGTGACTACCAATTATTTTTAGGGCCACTTCCTTAAGTACTCTGGGATGTAGATTATCAAATCCATAGGGTCTGACAGCCTTCAATTCCATCAATCTCCCAACATTTCCCTATTAATCCTGATTTCCTTCAGTTCCTCTCTCTCACTAAACTTTGGAATGGATTGGAGGGTAGCTAATGTAACCCCACTATTTAAAAAAGGAGGCAGACAGAAAACAGGGAATTATAGATCAGTTAGTCTGATATCTGCAGTGGAAAAAATGCTAGAGTCCATTATCAAAGATTTTACAGCAGAGCACTTGAAAAGAGTGTCAGGATCAGAGAGTGTCAGTGTGGATTTATGAAAGGGAAATCATGCTTGACAAATCTACTGGACTTCTTCAAGGATATAACTAGTACAGTTGATGAGGGAGACTATGAATGTAGTTTATTTGGACTTTTGGAATGCTTTTAACAACATCCCACGTAAGAGATTAATATATAAAATTAAAGCGGATGGGATTAGGGGTAACAACGTGCAAACTCCGCACAGACAGTGACCCAAGGCCAGAATTGAACTGGGTCCTGAGGGCTGTGAGGCAGCAGTCCATGTTTCATTACCGATGCTTAATCTGAGCCAATTGCAGGCTGAGATTTATTTATTAATTTATGGTACATGCATTTATTCATGGTCAGCATTTATTGCACATCCCTAGTCCTCGCCTTGGAGGGTCTGGAATCACATGTAGGTCAGACCAGCTGTGGATGCCAGGTTTATAGCCACTTCGACTAAAAAGCAGTATAACGAGTGAAAAACTCACAGAGACTAAGTAAGCAGGTTAAAAACATGCTAAGATGTAACAATTGTGTGGATATTGAAAAAAGAGGAACAACTTGAGTGGATAACAGGGTGACGGACAGGATATCTAAAGAAGGTTAATGTTAAGTTGAAGCTACATTAAACTCGCTAACTGATACGGCATTCTACAATGGCAATGAAGCTACTAAGTTCAATACTTCATTAAGAAACTAAATCATGCAAGGACCAGGGTTGCATCAGTATCTTCCAGTCTTGCACCTGATGGAGTTGAATTTAATCATATGAACATAGGAATTAGGATAAGAGTAGGCCATTCGGACTCTCATGCCTACTCCACTGTTCAATAAGATCATGGCTGATCTGATTGTAACTTTCAACCCCACAACCCTGCTAACCCCTGATAGCCTTTTACCCCCTTGTAAAGCAAGGGGTGCATGATGGTACAGTGGTCAGCAGCGCCAGGGACCCGGGTTCAATTCTGGCCTTGGGTCACTGTCTGTGTGGAGTTTGTGCATTTTCTCTGTGTCTGTGTGGGTTTCCTCTGGGTGCTCTGGTTTCCTCCCACTGTCCAAAGATATGCGGGTTAGCTTGATTGGCCATGCTAAACTCCCCTTAGTGTCAGCGGGATTAGGAGGGTAAAATGTGGGGTTCCATGGATTGAATTTGGGATTTTGGTCGGTGCTGACTTGATGGGACAATTGGCCTCCTTCTGCCTTGTAAATTCCATGATTCTATAACTCTCATTTAAAAATATTTAAAGACTCCACATTCACTGCTTTTTGAGGAAGATAGCTGCAGAGACTTACAACCCTCTGAGAGAAACAAATTTAACTCATCTCTGTCTTCAATGAGTAACCTCTTATTTGTAAACAATGATCCCCTCGTTCAATCTCCCACAAGGGAAACGTCTCCACAATCAAGTCACCCCTTACTCTTCTAAACTCAAGCGGATGCAAACCTAACCTTTTCAACCATTCCTCAGAAGCCAACCTGCTCATCCCTGATATTAGTCTAGTAAATCTTCTCTGAACTGTTTCAAATGCATTTATATCTTTCCTTAAATAGGAAGACCAATACTGTACACAATACTCCAGATGTGGCCTCCCCAGTGCTCTGTACAACAGAAGCATAATCTCTCTAATTTTATAATCAATTCCCCTTGCAATAAATGCTTTTGAACATCCAAGCTGCCTTGATTGCTCTGTGTGTAGTGGGATGAACCAGTTCTGAAATTGGGTAGATTGCAATAGGGATTTTCTGAACTTAGAATATGAAATCTTCTTGTTCGTAAAGTTTTGATTTTGTGACATGAGTGGTGTAGTTGTACAACATGGTGTCAAGCGTTTGACATCACTCTGGGTAGTTTGAACAAATATGAGATATGTGATTGACTTCAGCGCTCTGTCTGTTTAAATAGTCAGGGCAGTGTGGGTTCTCCTTCCAGAATCCAGGGGGCGGCATGGTGGCACAATGGTTAGCACTCAGGAAACCGAGTTTGATTCCCTGCTTGGGTCATTGTCTGTGTGGAGTTTGCATGTTGTCCCTGGGCCTGCATGAATTTCCTCAGGGCGCTCCGGTTTCCTCCCATAGTCCAAAGATGGGTTTGTTTTGGCCATGCTAAATTACTCTTCAGTGTCCTGGAATGCATAGGTTAAAGGGATTAAAGAGGTAAATATGTGGGAATATGAGGATAAGGCCTGGATGGGATTATTGTCGGTGCAAACTCGATGGGCCAAATGGCCTCCTTCTGCACTGTCGGCATTTCTTTGATTTCTATGACATGCTCTTCAGTGAAGTGCATAAAAATTGAGACATAGGCTGGTATTTTCCGGCGAGTGCTCCCCCAGGCCCCAGGCTGTCCCGCCCACGGCTTGCCCCGCCAAACCTTCATTCACGTCGACAGGACAGGAAGGCCCAGTTGACATGAGGTGCTGGAAAATTCAGGCCCTAGTTCCATAGTATAGTCTTGAGCAATGTTCTACTTTGCTCTTCAACCTAAACGTTTCTTCACACCTCCATGCTATTTTAAGATCAACTCCAGAGACGCTTGAATGGGCCGCACTCACAGTGCAGTACTGAAGGAGCACTGCTCTGTTGCAAGTGTGGGTTATTTTTGGATAAGAAGATAAATCCAGATCCTGTCTACCTTCTCAGATGGACATAAAGGTTTCTAAGGTTGCTACTTTGAACAGAGGCAGCGGGAGTATATAGGTTTCTTGGTATGCTAGCTGGTGTTTGTCCCTCAATCACATCACAAGAACAGACAGCGGGATTTTCCCTGAAATCACCCTCATGTTTACCGTGGTATCTATAACTCGCCTTTGGCTGGATTTCTTGTTGAATGCACCCTTCGCTGTTGGAAAACCCTAATTGGCTTCCAGCTGGACTGGAAAATCTAGAGGCAGGAATGGCTGGGAAAATGCAGGCCAGAATTTTTAACGATTAACTCATTTGTGGAAGTGAGCTGTGGCAAAATTGGTTGCGAGGTTCCAACATCATATCAGCTACTTCATTGTAAAACGTTTTTGGGATATGCTGAGATAATATAAAGCACTATAGGTGCAATTCATTTGAACATAAGAAATAAGTTCTTGGAGCAGAAATATGCCATTTGCCCTTCGAGCCTGCTCCGTGAATCAATAAGATCATGGTTGATCTTTTCGTGGACTCAGGTCCACTTACCCTCCTGCACACCATAATCCTTAATTCCTTTACTATTCAAAAATTTATCTATCCTTTCCTTAAAAACATTTAATGAGGTAGCCTCAACTGCTTCACTGGCCAGTGAATTCCACAGATTCACAAAGTTCCTTCTCAACTCAGTTCTAAATCTGCTTCCGCTTATTTTGAGGCCATGTTTTCTAGTTCTAATTTCACCTGCCCATAAAAACAACCTCCCTGCTTCTATCATATTTATTCTTCATATAAATTCTTCATAATTTTATATGTTTCTATAAGATTTCCCTTCATTCTTCTGAATTCCAATGAGTATAGTCTCCTCTACTCATAAGCCAACCCTCTCAACTCTGGAATCAACTTAGTGAATCTCCTCTGTATCCCATCTAGTGCTAGTATGTCCTTTCTCAAATAAGAAGACCAAAACTGTACACACTACTCCGGGTGTAGCCTCACAGCATTTATAATACCAGAAAAGTCTTTGCTTTGTTTTACTGCACAAGAATGCTTGAGCAATTTGAAATCTCCTGCTTCCAGTCGACAGGCAGCGTTGTTCCACTGAATCCATGATTGCTTCTTGTGCTTTGTAACCAGTTAATTCCATATAGGTTTTGTAAGCAATAGCTCAAAGACTGATTTCTACTGATGCCAAGACTTTAAAACATCCAGCACCGCAATCAAATAGCAATTGTTGCATTAGGATGAAGAAATTTAAACAAATCCCCAAAATGAGTTTAAATAAATCCCCAGCATGAGTTAAAATAAATTAGGTAAACCCTGGATCGCCTATTAAAATGATAGCAGATGAATACATGAAAAATAGCAGGGAAAGAACAGTTGTCCAATTGAGTTTGACCTCTATTGACAAGGTGCAACAGCTGCATACTATCATCCCTACCTCAGCAACTATTTTGGGTGAGCTTCAAAATACAGTGTATAGAATTTATAGCACAGAAACAAGTCAGTTGGCTTGACATATCTCTCACCTGTGCTCATACTCCATCTTGAGTCTCCTCCCAACCTTTCTTTACCTCACCATACCAATATAACTGAAAACTCCAGGAGGCACTGTGAGCCATGAGGATCAGCAGAGTTGTACATAACCACAATTTGTTGACATCAATAAGCAGATTTGGTTGAAAGCTTCAAGTTTTAAGGTGTCCAGATCACCAACAATCTGTTCTGGTCCCTCCATGCTGATGCAGTTAACAAAGCCCAGCAAAACCTCTACTTCCCCAGAAGGCTAAAGAAATTTGGCATGTCTGCCACAACTGTCATCAATTTTTACAGATGTACCATAGAAAGTATCTTTCCAATTGTATCACAGCTTTGTATGGCTCTTCTTCTGACCAAGGCCCCAAGAAACTACAAAGGATTGTGACCATAATCCAGTCCATCACGCAAACCAGCTTCCTATCCATTGACCCCGTCTATACTCCCTGCTGCCTCGGGAAAGCAGCCAGGATGTTCAAGGACCCCATGCACCTCGACATTCTCTCTTCCATCTTCTTCCGTCAGGGAAAAGGTTTAAGATACCTCCACCCGGAAGCCTCGGACAAACCTGTATCCAAAGTTACTGTTGCAGACATCAGAGCATCTCAAAGGTCAACCCACAGAAAGCGACTGGCCTGGATAGGGTACCCAGATGAGCACTCAGATCCTGCGTGGATCAGCTGGCAGAGATATTTGCAGACTTCTTTAACTTCTCTTCACACCAATCTACAGCAAGAAGATAACCATATTCCAGTACCAAAAAAAAG
Organism: Sphyrna mokarran; assembly: GCA_024679065.1. NCBI lineage: Eukaryota > Metazoa > Chordata > Chondrichthyes > Carcharhiniformes > Carcharhinidae > Sphyrna > Sphyrna mokarran. Next base: position 9,106,320 of record JAGIQG010000034.1, read on the forward strand.
CAAAGCGGTGTGTCTTAATGACTATAGTCCAGTGGTTCTGATATCCATCATTATTAAATGCTTCGGAAGACTAGTCATGGCACAAATTAATTCCAGTTTCTTGGACTACCTAGATCTATTACAATTTGCCCACCACTGCAACAGGTCCAAAGCAGATACCATCTCTCTGTTCCTACACTCAAACTTGGAACATCCAGACAACAAAGACATCTATATCAGACTCCTATTTATTGTCTACTGTTCAGCCTTCAACATCATTATTCTGACAAAATGCATCTCCAAACTCCATGACCTTGGCTCTGCTCCTCCCTCTGTGACTGGATCCTGGACTTCATAACTCACAAACTGCAGTCCATAAGGATAGACAGTAACACCTCTGCCACGATCATTCTCAACCCAAGTGCCCAGGCAGTGTCCTCAGCACCTTACTATACTCTTTATACACCCATGATTGTGTGGCCAAATTTAAGTTTGCTGATGATACCACTGTGGTGGGCTGGATCTCAAACAATGATGAGATGATATACAGGAAGGAGATAGAGAATCTGATGAACTGGTGCAATGACAATAATCTCTCCCTCAATGTCAACAAGGAGAAGGAGATAGTCATCGACTTCAGGAAATGTAATGGAGGACATGTCCCTATCTACATCCATGGGGATGAAGTGGAAATGGTGAGGAGCTTCAGGTTTCCAGATGCCCAGATCATCAACAATCTATCCTGGTCCCTCCATGCTGATACATAGTTAAGAAAGCCTACCAACAGCTCTACTTTCTCAGAAGGGTAAGGAAGTTTGGCATGTTCACTATGACTCTACCAATGCTTACAAATAAACCATAGAAAGCATTTTTTCTTGTTGTATAATAGCTTTGTATAGCTCCCTGCTCATTCACTGACTCTGTCTAGATTTACAGCTGCCTCAGAAAAGCAGCGAGCATAATCAAGGGCCCCAAACACCCCAGACATACTCTCTTCCACCTTCTTCTGTCAGAAAAAGACACAGTTTCTTCCCTGCTATCATCAGCTTTTGAATGGATTTATCTTGCATTAAGTTAATCTTTCTCTACACCCTCGCAATGATGTAACACTACACTCTGTACTCTCTCCTTTGCTTCTCCCATACGTACTCAATGAACGGTATGCTTTGTCTATATAGTGCGCAAGAAACAATACTTTTTATTGTATATTAATACACGTGACAATAATAAATCAAATCAAATCAAACGAAAGCCACAGATTACGTACGAACCAACTCAAGAACAACTTCTTGCCGGCTGCCATCAGACTTTTGGATGGACTTATCATATCTTAAGCTGTTCACCCTGTCTGCAACTGTAACACGCAACTGTAACGCTGTATTCTGCATCCTCTCCTTTCCTTTTCCCCTATGTAATTTGTGAACGGTATGTTTTGTCTATATATGGCATGCACAAAACAATCCTTTTCACTGTATCCCAATATTTGTGACAATAATAAATCAAATTCAATCAAATCAAATCTGTACCATCTTGGCATATCCCCAATTCCACCATTAACACCAAGCAGGAGGATCAACTCCGGTTCAATGTAGAGTGTAGAAGGGCATTGCAGGAGCAACACCAGGCATATCTAACAAGGTGATGAAGCTACAACACAGGATTACTTGCATGCCAAACAGCATAAACAGCAGGTGAAAGACAGAGCTAAACAATCCCACAGTTTTACAACTGGTTAGATCTAAGCTATGCAATCCTGCCACATCCAGCTGTAATGGCAGTAGACAATTAAAAAACTTACTGGAGGAGAAGGCTCCACAAATATCCCCGTCCTCAATGGTGGAGGAGCCCAACACATCAGTGCAAAACATAAGGCTGAAGCATTTACAACAAATTCAGCCAGAAATGCCTCCTCCTGAAGACCCCATCATTAGAGATGCCAGTTTCCAGGCAATTTGATTCACTCCATGTAATATCAAAAAGTGATCAAAAGTACTGAGTACTGCAAGGGATATGTGCCCCACTCAGTAATATCATGGCAATAGCACCGGAGACTTATGCTCCAGAACTAGCTGTGCCTAAGTACACCCATAACAATGGCGCCTATCTAGCAATGTGGACAATTGCCATGGTGTGTCCTGTCCAAAAAAGCAGATAGTTCCAACATAGCCAATTATCATCCCATCAGCCTATTCTTGATCACCAGCAAAATGATAGAAGGGGTCATTAACAGTGTAATCAAGTGGCACTTGCTTAGCAATGACTTGCTCACTGATGCTCAGTTTGTGTTTGGCCAGGGCCACTCAGTTCCTGACCTCATTGCAGCCTTGGTTCAAACATAAACAACAGAGCTGAAGTCAGAGGTGAGGTGAGAGTGACAGCCCTTGAATCAAGGCAGTATATGACCGAGCGTGTATTGAGGAGCCCTGGCAAAACTGGAGTTAATAGGAATCACTGGGAAAATTCTCCATTGCTTAAAATCATGCGTAGTACAAAGGAAGATGCTTGTGGTTGTTGGAAGTTAATAATCTCAGTTTCAGAGCATCATTCAGGAGTTCCTCAGGATAGCATTCTAGGTCCAACTATCTTCAGCTGCTTCATCAATCACCTTCCTTCCATCACAAGGTCAGAAGTGGGGATGTTTGTGGATGATTGCATGATGTTCATCATGACTCCTCAGATACTGAAACAATCTGAGCTCATATGCAGCAAGATCAGGACAATATTGGCATGCGTTGACAAATGACAAGTAACATTCACATCACGTAAGTGCAGACAATGACGTACAGAACAAGAGAGAATCCAGCCATCTTCCCTGGGAATTCTGGGAATTCTGCAGCAAGTAGTTCACCTCTGGATTCCCCAAAGTCTGTCCAGCACCTACAAGGCACAAATTAGGATTGTGATGGAATATTCTCCAACAGCTCCAATAACACTCAAGAAGCTTGACACCATTCTGGAAAAAGCAGCCCACTTGATTAGCACCACATCCAGCAACAACAACACCCATCCTCTTCATCACTGATACATACTAACAAACATGTGCACCATCCATAAGATTCATTGCATCAACCCATCAAGGTTCCTTCAACAGCAGCTTGTAAACCCATGACCTCTACCATCTAGAAGGACAAGGGCAGCAAATACTTGGAAACACCAACAGTCACAAGCTCCCCTCCAAGCCTTTAAGGACTGCGGATTGGTCGCATGTAGCACGGTCAGTGAAATGATGCAGATCCAGGGAATATCTGAGTGCACACTGATGACCTGGAACCACAGTCAAATTTCCAGTCCTGTACATCCCAATATATGTCACAATGCAGCCTGAAATACATTCACTTGGGTTTTCTAATCTAACTTGGTATACCTACTGTAAGTTATTAAAAATGAATTGCCCATTTCAACAGCCTTTATTTCTTTGCCTTTCCAGCTCCATAACAATATCTATTATTCATATTTACTTAAAGTGCAAGGAAAAAGCAGCATTATCGGAAACAATCATGTTCAACTTCATGTCTGCCTTAGAAGTTACTAATTCTTTCCCCTGAGAGGGACACCAGCTAATGCGCTGATTTTGACCTGATGACATTAATCTCTTCATCCCTGATTGTTGGCCCAGATTCAGTACAATCAGATGTGGAGGAGGGAGGTGAGTGGAACTGAAGCTCTTGCGATATTCAGTAGAACGACCACTTGGAACAGGAAACAGCAGATCAAGAGTTGGCATTTAGGAGTTATTAGCGGGTCATGGTGAGAACATCTACAATGATTTGTACAACATTCTCTTCTTAAATAACATATTTGAATCTTTGAAACATTCAGTCCCTTTACAGTGTTCGTCTGCTGAATTAAATCACGATTAATCTGCATCTTAACTTTATCTCTCTGCTTTAGTCTCGTTCTGTTGCTTAACGAAGAAATTGTTCACCTGTCTCAGTTTTTTTATTGTTCCCTCTTGCTCCAACCTCAAACACTTCTTTTGAGGCTTAGGCATGGTGGCACAGTGATTAGTATTGCTGCCTCACAGTGCAAGGGACCCAGGTTCGATTCCTAGCTTTGCTCACTGTCTATGCGGAGTCTGCACGTTCTCCCTGTGTCTGCATGGATTCACCTCATTACAGGAAGGATGTGGAAGCCATAGAAAGGGTGCAGAGGAGATTTACAAGGATGTTGCCTGGATTAGGTGGCATGCCTTATGAGAATAGGTTAAGAGAGCTCAGTCTTTTCTCCTTAGAGAGACGAAGGATGAGAGGTGACTTGGTCGAAGTGTATAAGATGTTGAGAGGTATTGATTGAGTGGATTCTCAGAGGCTTTTTCCCAGGGCTGAAATGGCTGCCACAAGAGGACACAGGTTTAAAGTGCTGGGGAGTAGGTACAGAGGAGATGTCAGGGATAAGTTTTTCACTCAGATGGGGTGGGTGCGTGGAATCGGCTGCTGGCGGTGTTGGTGGAGGCAGATTCAATAGGGTCTTTGAAGAGACTTTTGGATAAGCATATGGGATTTAGTAAGATAGAGAGTTGTAGGTAAGCCTAGTAGGTAGAGACATGTTTGGCACAACTTATGGGCCGAAGTGCCTGTTTGTACTGTAGTTTTTCTATTTTCTATGTTCTAGAAGTGCTTTTGAAGCACATCCACTGTGCGAAATGTGACATCCAATTTGTGCATAACAAGATCTCAAAAGCAGCAATATGTTGCTGACCAAATAATATGTTTTCCCTTGTGGCAGATCTAGAACTAAAGGACACAGTGCTGAAATGAGGGGCTTCCCATTAAAGACAGACAAAGAGAATTTTTTCCTCTCAGAAAGTTTAGAGGTTTATTTTAATTTTATTAGTGTCAAAAGTAGGCTTATATTAACACTGCAATGAAAACCTCCTAGTCGCCATACTTTGGTGCTGGTTTGAGTACACTGAGGGAGAATTTAGCATGGCAAATGCATGTAACCAGAGCATCCAGAGGAAACCCACGCAGACATAGGGGGAACATGCAGACTCCACACAGACAGTGACCTAAACTGGAAGTCAAACCTGGGTCCCTGGTGCTATGAGGCATCAGTTTTCAATTTATCTCTTCCTCCTTTTCCCTCCTCCCTTAAGGAGCTCAGTCTTGTTAGTATTGTGTTCCATGAAATTTGATTTTGATTTGATTTTTTATTGTTACATGCATTGCAATACAGTAAAAAGTATTGTTTCTTGCATATTATGCAAACAAAATATACCATTTGTAGAGTACATAGGGCAGAAGGAAAGGAAAGGGTGTAGGATATAGTGATGCAGTCATAACTAGGGTGTAGAAAAAGATCAATTTAATATGTGCCGGTCCATTCAAAAGTTTAATGGCAGCAGGAAATAAGCTGTTCTTGAGTTGTTTGGTACATGATCTGAGACTTTTAGATCTTTTTCCCGACAGAAGAAGGTGGAAGAGAGCTGATTATGCTGGCTCCTTTCCTGAGGTAGCTGGAAGTGTAGACAGAGTCAGTGGATGGGACTCTGATTTGCGTGATGGACTGGACTATGCTCACGACCCTTTGTCAGCTGAGGTTAGAGTGGGAGCCATACCAAGCTATGATACATCTGGAAAGGATGCTTTCTATAGTGTGTCTGTAAAAATTGGTGAGAATCATAGTGGACATGTTGGATTTCCTTAGTCTTCTGAGAAAGTAGAGGCGTTGGTGGGCTTTCTTAACAATAATTTCAGTGTGGAGTGTCCAGGGCAGGGAGCTGGTGATCCTTCTCCCCCTCCCTCTCTGCTTCAATCTCCTCCCCACATTCCACAGCACCACCCTCCCTTCCCTCAACTTCAGCACCTTCAAGTGGCCATTTTTCATTCTCTGACCTAACCATGGGATGCTACAGGAAAATTGTGCAGCTGAGGGCAAAACATGAGCAAGATAATTGTCTGTATTTACCAGCAAGGTTCTGCAGCAATCAGGACAGGAGGAATCTGATCTGGATTTCATCCAACTGCTATCCTGACCATTCAATGCAAACCAGAAATTGAACCTTTGAATTATATGGCACAATCATGGGTGACACAGTGGTACAGTGGTTAGCGTTGCTGCCTCACAGCACAGACCCTGGTTTAATTCTGACCTTGGGTGATTGTATGAAGGTTGCATATTTTCTCCGGGTCTGCATGGGTTTCTCCCGGGTGCTTTGGTTTCCTCCCACAGTCCAAACGTGTGCGGATTAGGTGGATTGGCCATGCTAAATTATCTTTTTGTGCCCAGGGGACTAGCAAAGGTAAATACAAGGGGTTATGGAGATAGTGCCTGGTTGTCAGCACAGATTCCTTCTGCACTATCAGGATTTTATGATTCTATGATCTTTCCAGTTGAATCACTTGGGTTTATTGAGAATCAGGATGGGGGTGGAAGTGGGATGCAGGAGAGTTGGGTGGGGAGATATTTAATTTGCATGACAAATGTATTTGTCTGAATTCAGCCCTACTCAGAGAAACAGGAGAAATTTTGAGCAGTTTCTGAGAGTTTTGGTTTGACATTTAAAGCGGCAAGGACTTAGTGGTTAGTGAATAATGAGGTGCTCGTCTGACCTTTCGAGAGGAACATTTAACAGATTAACATTTACAAAGGTGTGAAATATGGGCCATTGCCCTTTTTAAGCATGGACTGTGTCTGTGGGCTTCCAAAACTGTCCAAGTTGATTAGTTGGATTATCATCCAATTAATAGGCCAAGGAATGGAGCAAGGATCAGTTGCTACATTTAGAAAGAAGTGCCCATCCTTGGTTCAGTTTAGATTGCGATTCATCCTAATTTTTACATATTCAATATCGGAACAGCCTCAGGGTGAATGTACTGCCCTCTTGACTAATGAAATGTCTAATAAGTATATCAGGCAGAATATTGTCAAAATCAATTTCTCTCTTTTACTCTTGTGAAGTGTCTGAATAATCCAAACACATGAAAAGACTCTACGTAATATCTCGCATATCCACAGTCTGTCCCAAAGCACTTCACAGCTGGTTAAGTACTTGCAGTGAAAGATCACTGACCTGAAATGTGAACTCTGTTCTTGCCTCTCTACAGATGCTGCCTGTCCCACTCAGTATTACATCTATTAAAGTTTATTTATTTGTGTCACAAATAGACTTACATTAACACTGCAGTGAAATTACTGTGAAAATCTCCTTGTCACCTCAGTATGGTGCCTGTTCAGGTACACTGAGGGAGGATTTAGCACTGTCAATGCACCTAACCAGCACATCTTTCAGACTGTGGGAGGAAACTGCAGCAACCAGAGGAAACCCATACAGACACAGGGGGAACAAGTGACCCAAGTCGCAAATCAAACTCAGGTCCCTGATGCTGTGAGGCATCTGTGCTAACCACTATGCTACCGTGCCACCCTTTGCTTTATGTAAGTACTGTTGGAGCATACTCAGTGCTGTAATGTAAGAAACATGACAATCAATGGCTTACAATAATCTCCCACAAGCATCAATGTTCAGATTATCTGTGTTTCTTTTCTGTGTAATGTTGACAGAGCATTAAATATTGATCAGGGTATCGCTCCCGTGCTGTTAGTGTCCACAAGACTGTAAGATATAGGAACAGAATTAGACCTTTTGGCCTTTTGATTCTGCTCTGCCATTCAATCATGGCTGATATGTTTTTCAACTTCATTCTCCTGCCTTATCCTTGTAACCTTTGATTTCCTTATTAATCAATAACCTATCTATATAGAACATAGAACATAGAACAATACAGCACAGAACAGGCCCTTCGGCCTTCGATGTTGTGCCGACCAAAATAAAAAGCAATGCCCCTCCAAACTAAACCATTCCCTTCTCTTCCATATACTTATCAATTAACCTCTTAAACGCCACCAAACTTGGCGCATCTACAACAGCTGCAGGCAGGGCATTCCACTCCCTAATCACTCTTTGAGTAAAGAACCTACCTCTGATATCCGTCCTATAACTCATACCCCTTAATTTAAAGCTGTGTCCCCTCGTGCTAGCTTTCTCCATCCTAGGAAAAAGGCTATCACTGTCCACCCTATCTAAACCTCTAATCATCTTATATGCTTCAATAAGATCCCCTCTTAGCCGCCTCCTTTCTAACGAAAACAACCTCAAATCCTTCCAATCTCAAATCCCCCAATATCTGTTATTGGGGGAATCTATTATCTCCGCCTGAGAAGAAAGATGGCTTGATTCATTTGATTTGATTTATTATCGTCATATGAATTGGGGATACTATGAAAAGTATTGTTTCTTGTGCACTGTACAGACAAAACATACCATTCATAGAGTACATAGAGGAGAAGAAAAGGAGGGTGTTTCATATAGTGTTGCAATTATAAGTAATTTGAAGAGAAAGATCAGTTTAATATATGATAGGACCATTCAAAAGTTCAGGAAGAAGCTGGTCTTGAGTCAGTTGGTAAATGTTCTCAGACCTTTGTACTTTTTCCCAATGGGAAAAGCGGGAAGGGAGAATGTCTGGAGTGCATGGGGGCCTTTGATTATGTTGGCTGCTTTTCCAAGGCAGCAGGAAGTGTAGACAGAGTCGATGGATGGAGGCTGGTTTGTGTAATGGACTGGGCTACGTTGAAAACTCTTTGTAGTTTCTCACGAGTCTTCATCAGAGTAGGAGACGTACCAAGCTGTGGTACAACTGGAAAGAATGCTTTCTATGGTACATCTATAAAAATTGGTGAGAGTTGTACTGGACATGCCGAGTTTCCTTAGCCTCCTGAGAAAGTAGAGGCGTTGGTGGGCTTTCTTAACTACGTCAACAGCATAGCATGACCAGGACAGGTTGTTAGTGATCTGAACACCTAGAAGCCTGAAGCTCTGAACCATTTCCACTTCATCACTATTGCTGTAGATAGGGGCAGTTGGCAGTACTACAAAATTTAGCCCGTATTGGGAACTCAAATTTTGAAATTACCTGCCCAACTCTGTGCAACAAGTTGGTGATCTGCCTCTCTGGCACCCTAATAAACTTCCCCCAACTTATCAGGAAGCCGTCCTGATTAGGTTCCCCCTATTTTTTCTTTGTTCCCTCCTCCCATTGAACCCTCTAAGCCAATCACTGGGAAAATTCAGTCCAAGAGTGCTCCCTTTTGAATAATAGCTTCCATGGGTGCTGGCTTGTCCAGTATCAATCTCGCATGGTTAATCTTGTATTTAAATGTCATGGATTCTCTCCAGTGCAGAAGGAAGCCATTCAGCCTGCACTGACAACAATCTCACCCAGGCTCTATCCCCATAACTCCCTGTATTTACTCTGTTAATTCCCCAGCACTAAACGTCAATTTAGCATGGCCAATCCATTTAACCCGCACATCTTTTGGCTGAGCAATGAATTCTGATAGGGTGCACCCTTGGTAAAGGAAATCATTTGATCCATACATGACAGCTTCTGTGAAATTATATATCTCAATTCCTTAGGTTTCTTTTATCTAGAGAGTGGTGAGAATGTGGCAGTTACTGCCAAAAATAATAGTCCTTCCTTAAATTTCCATTTTGATGGGCTATGTGCATCGCTGGCAAGGCCAGAAATAGTGGAAACATGATCTCTTCCTTTGTGGTATTAGTGCAAGAGAACAGAGACCACAAACCCAAATCTCCTGCGACACTGTATCACTTAAAGGCCCAGATAGTTGTGCCCAGCAGTCTCCCCTGACAGTACCCAAATTCTATCCAAAGCTAGGACCTGCCAATCCTCCAGAATTGGCCCTGAAGTCTCCAGGAATTAGACCATAAAACTATAAGATATAGGAGCAAAATTAGGCTGTTCGGCCAATCTAATCTACTCCACTACTGAATTATGGCTGGTAAGTTTCTAAGCCCCATTCTCTTGCCTTTTCCCTATAACCTTTGATCCTCTTATCAATCAAAATCCTATCTATCTCTGTCTTAAAAACATCCAATGACCGGGCCTCCACAGCCTTCCGTGGCAATGAAGATTCACCAACTTCTGGCTGCAAAAATTCCTCCTCATCTTGATTCTAAAGGGTTGTCCCTTTCCTCTGAGGCTGTGTCCTTGGATCCTGGTTTTCCTGACTATTGGAAACATCTTCCTCATGTTCACTTTATCCAGGCCTCTCAGTACTCTGTAAGTTTCAATGAGGTCCATCTCTAACCTTCCAAACTCCATCAAGTAGAGGTACAGAGTTTCAAGTGCTCCTCATATGTTAAGCTTTCCATTCCCCGGATCATTCTCATGAACGTCAATTGTAGATCAATCCCCTAAAATCCTGCTGCATGTGCCACCCCAGAGAAAAATCATCGGGACAATAAAATATAGAAATATTTTTGCCATTTTCTTTCTCTTTACTGGATGTAAACGTTTTCAAATTGGGACAAAAAGGCTTTTTGGCTGACAATCAAGCCTCATCCAGCTGGGTAATGAGTTTTTTTGCTTTCCAATTGGCGTTGGAAGGCAGTGTGTCACAATGATGGATGTGTTGGTCGACAGAAGGCTGGAATGTTTGGAGGGAGCAAGTCATGTGATGAAATCTCCAGGAATCACAACTGGCAACCCTCTCCGAAGCCCTTCATATTCTATATGAACGAAAAGGTTGCGTCATCAAAAACATGTTGGGTGGAATTTTATGGCCATTCCCACCAGTGGGATCTTCTGGTTCTATGGTGAGATCCTGCTGTGAATTCCCCGGCAACAAGGGGTGCTAAAAGCAGAAAACCCCATTGACAACACCGGGACTAGAAGATTTTGCCGGCAGCCAGTGGCGGGCCATCTCTGCCACTGTGAAACATGCCATGGGGCGGACACAAACTATTCTACTCGTGGTTGTTTCTTCTCCACTTGCTGGTGAACAAGGCTGAGGATCTGAAATCTGCAAAAAATACTGGTAGTAAATAACACCTCTAAGTCAAAAAGATAGTAGGCCACTCGGCCATTGAGCCTGCTCCACCATTTAATGAGATCATGGCTCATCTTGTTGTAACCTTAACCCAACATTCTCACCTCATCCCCATGACCTATCACCACCCCCCATTGCTTATCAGGAATCTATCCAGTTCTACTTTGAAATATTCAAAGACTCTGCTCCCTTTACCTTTTGAGGATGAGAGTTCCAAAAGACTCACTACCCTCTGAGAGAAAATATGTCTATTTTAAATAGGTGGCCTTCATTTTTAAATAGTGGCCCCTCTAGAAAATTTTCTAGAAATAGAAAACACCCTCTCCACTTCCACTCTGTAAAGGCACCTCAGGATCTATGTTTCAATCAGTGATTCACATGTGACCACTGTGGCTCAGTTGGTAGCACTCACACCTTTATGTCCTAATTTTTGGGTTAATGTCCCATGCCAAGCATAAGCATGATACTGCGTGGCACATTGGCATAGTGGGTAGCACTGCTGCCTCTTAACCTCTGCAACCTGGGTTCGATTCCTGGCTTGGGTCACTGTTTCTGTGGATTTACACATTCATCCTGTGGGTTTACTCCAGGTGTTCTGGTTTCCTCTCAAAGACGTGCTGGTTAGGTGCATTGGCCATGCTAAATTCTCTGTCAGTGTACCCAAATAGATGCTGGAATGAAGCAATTAGGGGATTTTCACAAGTAACTTCACTGCAATCTTAACGTAAGCCTACTTGTGACACTAATAAATAAATTTAAACTTAGTGCAAGTGAGGGAACAATTGCATTGTCTTGGAAGTGCCATCTTTTTGATGAGACATTAAACTGAGGCCCTCATCTCTCTGTGAGTGGGTGTGAGGATCTTATGGCACTATTTTGGAAAATAGAGTGGTGGAGTTCTCCATGGGGTCTCAGAAAATATTTATCCCTCAGTAGACATCACACAAACAGATTATTTGCTCATTATCAAATGTTGTGTGTGTGGGAGTTTACTGTGCTGTTCCATTTCCGACATTACAATGGTAACTAAGGCAGGTCTCTGGAAGACAATTAAATATCAGGCTGAATAAAATGAAGGGCAGAGAAGAACTGAAGCTATAAATGGAGCAGGGATCATTTGCAACAATCACAAAGAATAAAACTTCATAATGCAAGACAGGTATCAAGAGAGAAAATGTTCTGAGTGGTTAACATAAACCATTCTTGTCAGGCAGTGAAAAGACAAATAAAAGTAAAAAAAAACTTTTAATTGCACTGTTTTAAAATAACGGATTGCCCTTTTAGGACAGACAAATGGGCGGCATGGTGACACAGTGGTTAGCACTGCTGCCTCACAGCATCAGGGACCTAGGTTCGATTTCTGGTTTGGGTCACTGTCTGTGTGGAGTCTTTATATTCTTCCCGTGTCTGCATGGGTTTTCTTCGGGTGCCCTGGTTTCCTCCTACAGTCTGAAAGAAGTGCTGGTTAAGTGCATTACCCATGCTAAACTGTCCCTCAGTGTACTTGAACAGATGCTGGAGAGCTGTTATAATATCCATTTGGTTTGTAATTCTGTTGATAAGGCAATACACATCCTAGCAATGTACCCATATCATCTTCACCACTGGGGGACAAAATTAACTGCTGTATCAGTACAGGCCTTCGACATTGTGGATATTTAACTATGTTAAGCACACGTTGTGCTTCTCCAAACACTGGCGAGTAAGGGATTTTCACAGTAATTTCAGTGCAATGTTAATGTAAGCCTACTTGTGACACTAATAAATGAACTTAAATTTAAAGAAGAATGCAGCTTTGGAACTCTGTCTCAGAAGGCAGTGGAGGTGGGTTCACTGAATATTTTTTAAGGTGGAGGGAGATTGATTCCTGTGGGGCAAGAGCATCAAAGGTTATCAGGGATAGATAAGATTGTGAAACTCAAAATGCCAACAGATCAGCTATGATCTTATCAAATGCTAGAAGGCTTGAGGGGCCAAATGGCTTACTTTTGCTCCCTTTCATATGCTCATATATAATTTAACTTGCATCACAGACATACTCTCTTCCACCTTCTTCCATCAGGAAAGAGATACAAAAGTCTGAGAACACGTACTAACTGACTCAAGAATAGGTTCCTCTGTGCTGCCATCAGACTTTTGAATGGACCTACCTTATAGAACATAGAACATAGAACATAGAACAATACAGCACAGAACAGGCCCTTCGGCCTTCGATGTTGTGCCGACCGAAATAAAAAGCAATGCCCCTCCAAAAGTCTTAAGTCGATCTTTCTCTATGCCCTAGCTATGACTTTAACACTACATTTTGCACTCTTTCCTTTCCCTCTTCTCTATGTACTCTACGAAAGTTATGTTTTGTCTGTATAGCGCACAAGAAACAATACTTTTCATATATTGTGTGCCAATATATGTGGCAATAAATTAAATCAAATCATTTGGGAGCATGCTTATCTCTGTGTCAGAAGAATATGGGGTGAATTTTCCCATTCCAGGTGAGGGGGCGGACTATGTTGACCTCTGGTGGGATTCTCCGGTTTTGGGATGAGCGAGGCCAGAAAATACCACCCTATGGGCCAATTCCCACAATGGGCTATCAACAGAGGTCTATTTTCTGAGGAGTAATTTGGTGAATGCAATCACTTGTCCATTGTGGAACTTACTTACTTTTTATTTCATTGGCTTCAATGAGTTGGAAATTGGACTGCACCTGGCAAGGACGATTGATCCATTCTGCTAGACTGCTTCCACGGTGAGAGTGAAAAATCAAGGCACTGCGGGAGTGAAGTGTTGGAATCAGTGCCTCAAAGATTCAATATTGAACTGAGGCTGGCCTTCCTACTCAGGCCAATGCTCTGATTGCTCAGTGGGAACCAGAGGGTGGATTTCTCTGGTGTCCTGAATGATATCCACTCCTCAATTTGATTGTAATGTTTGTTAGCTGTTCGTGGGTCTTTGCTCGATGCAAATTGCTCCGTCAATGTTCAGAACTGGTGAAGTGCTAATTGGGATATCTTGAGGAATTATAAAAGACAATATGGATGCAAATAAAATCAAAAAATGCTCCACAGGCCTTCACGGTAACACCTGTGGAGAGTAAAGAAAAGAATTAACATTTTAAATTGGTGACTGTCAGAATTACTCATAGAATCATAGAATCCCTTTGGTGCACAAGTAGACCTTTTAGTCAATCGAGTCTGCATCGATTCTCTAACAGAGTATCTTACCCAGGCCCCCTCCCCTACCTACCCCTTAACCATAGCTAATCCATCTAACTTATACATCTTGCAACACTAAGGGGCAATTTAGAATCGCCAATTCACCTAACCTATCCATCTTTGGACACTAAGGGGCAACTTAACATGGTCAATCCACCTAACCTGCACATCTTTAGACTGTGGGAGAAAACCAGAACATCCGGAGGAAACCCAAGCAGGCACAGGTAGAATGTGCAAATCACAGAAGACAGTGACGCAAGGCTGGAATTAAACCTGGATCCCTGGCACTGTGGGGCAGCAGTGCTAAGCATTGTGCCATTGTGCTGCCCATGCTCTAGTCTGTTTTTATTTATATTTGTTTCAGATTATCAATGACCACAGTACATTGTTTTTATAGAAACAAAGGAGCAGAAGTAGGCCAGAATTCAGCCTTTCAAGCCTGTTCCACCATTCAATAAGATCTTGACTAATTTAGCTATGGAGTCATCTCCATTTTCCTGTCTGTTCTTGATGCCCTTCTCTCATAAATGTTCTATTTAATTCAGCCTTGAATGAAGTCGATGGCCCAGGTTCCAAAACTTTCTGGGGAAGAGGGTTCCCCAGGCTGGCAACCCTTTGGGAGAAAATATTTCTCTTCATTTCTGTCTTAAAAATGAGCCTTCTTTTTAAGCGACGTTCCCTAATTTTAATCTCTCTTGAGATATGAGGCATCTTCAAGGTATACATTCAATAAAGTACCCTCAGGAACTTATATGTTACATTTAAAAGTTTACAGCAGGGAAACAGGCCCTTTGGCCCAACTTGTCCATGCTGCCAGTATTTTTAAACGTCTAAGCTGGTCCCAATTGCCTATATTTGACCCATATTCTTTTATACCCATCTTACCCTTGTAACCATCTAAATGGTTTTTAAAAGACAAAATCGTACCCATCTCTACTACTACCTCTAGCAGCTTGTTCTAGACACTCACCACCTTGTGTGAAAAAATTTCCCCTCTGGACCCTTTTGTATCGCTACTCTCTCACCTTAAACCTGTGTCCTCTAGCTTTAGACTCCCCTAATTATATGTGAATAGACTTCCAATTCTCTTTTTGCACTCAGTGGTGAAATAAGGCATATTTCTGTTTCCATGGCCAGTAATTCCCAGAACAGGTTCCAGAGGCTTGTAGATTGAGGGGGCAATTTCAACTCCACATCAAGCGTGGCTCACCAGGAGTCTATCCTACTCTTACTGTCAGCCATTGGTGTGTTTGGGAGGATTTACAGGTTGACGCACTCCACATATTTAGCCACATTGTGAACGCACCTTCCTCAAGACCGAGGGTGGGACTTGAACCCTGAGTTTCTGGCTCAGAGACAGGGGATGCTAACCCACCATGTCACAAAACCTTCTCTGAATGGAAATAGTTGCTCTATGTTCCGAAAATGGAAAGAAGAATTAAGGAAAGAATTATGCGCAGTTACATGGAAAGAAAGACTTATTTTAGGATCATGCCTTTAGTGACCTCAAGAAACTCCAAAATGTATTACAGACAATTAAGTGCATTAATGCTACATTCTACACTCTTTCCTCTATGTACAGTATGCTTTGTATAGTGTTCAAGAAACAATACTTTTCACTGCTAATGATACGTGATAATAATAAATCAAATCAATTAATGTCACGATTTAGGAAATGGGACAGTCAACTTGTGCATAGCAAGCTCCCATAAAAAAGCAGCGCGATAGTGACAAGCTCAGTTGTTTCAATGATGATGTTTGTGGAAGTTAATATTCCAGCTGGAAGGCTCCAGGCAAGCTGAAAGGCCCAGAGATCGCCATGATGAATCCCAAAGTGTCCAGCCCTACCTAGCTGGCTGTGAGAGTGGGAGAGCAGGGGAGGACGTGGGGGGTCCCCAAAGCGCTGTCCAGCTGCATTGATTAGAATTCAAGCGATGCCTGGAGCCTCACCGCACAATCTCCTTAGTTCTCTTTAATCTCCTTCTCTCCGATAACTGGGTAGAATTGGTCTTAAAAGATAAAGAGCTGATATTGATTGCCAGACGTAATCAAGCTGAAATGTTGCCTCATCATTCAAACATCAATTACCTAATGCATCAGTGAGCTGCAGACGGAATATTCTCTTTGGAGATTTGGCATGGTTTCCCCATATATATATCAGGCACAGCAAATAGTTTCTATCCTGGTAATCCCCTGTCAGAGTCGAGCTTAGATTACTGTCGAATCATAGAATAATACAGGGAAGGAGGTCATTTTGGCCATTGTGTCTCTGCCAGTTCTCTGAAGGAGTTTTCCAATTTGGTGGGTGGGAAATTTCCTCGTCCTGCCCACCAGAGGAATCGTAGCATGCAAGGGGTGCACGATGCCAAGATCTGTTGACCTTGGGTGGGATGTTTGGTTTTGGAATGAGCATGGCCAGAAATTCCTGCCTGTGCTGGTTAGGGTGCATTGGACGTGCTAAATTCTCCCTCAGTGTACCTGAAAAGATACCAAAGTGTGGCGAAGTAGAGGATTTTCATAGTAATGTCATTGCAATGTTAATATAAGCCTACTTGTGACACAAATAAATAAACTAAACCATGGCTTTGGGTTACTGATCATTTTGCTATTTGAAATAGTTTCTCCTTTTCAGTTCTGTCAAGACTCTTTATCTCTCTTAATATTCTACCAGGGAAATAATACTAGCTTCAGGTAAAAAATAATACTGAATTAGTAAGGATAATGCTGTGGAGACCCTCATTCGAATCCCATCATAGCAGGTGGTGAAATTTGAATTCAATAAAGGAAGCCTGGAATTTAAAAGAAATCTATTGATGACTACGACCAAACTTTTCCAGCCATTCCCGCCTGTTAAGTAATTAAAGTCCTATGTCTCTCTATTATACCATTCTAGTAAATCCTCTTTGTACCTATATAGCATGGACTTTCTTTCCACACTGTAATGCCAGGAATATCATGCCACTCACCAAAAGAAATGCTCCTCCTGTTCTTTAACAGCACTGTTTTCTTTATTCATGGGATGTGGACATTGCTGGCTTGGCCAGCATTTATTACTCATCCTTAATTGCCCATGAACTGAATGGCTTCCTGGGCCATTTCAGAGGGTATTTAAGAGTCAACCACATTGGTGTGCTTCTGCAGTCAAGTGTAGACCAGACCTGTTGATTGTTTTTTGGTAACAATCAACCATGGTTTCACGGGGTGGGACCTTCTACCCTCCCGTGGAGGAGGTACCCACCATTAGCTGGCAGTGGGACTTCCAGTCCTGCTGTGGTCAAGAAATTTTCCTGTCGTTTGCACCCTCCACCACTGGGGGCTCACTGTTGGCAGAACCAGATGATCCCACCAGTGGGAATGATTGAAAAATTTTGGCCATAGTTATCAATAGATTTCTTATAAATTCTAGATTTCCTTTATTGAATTCAAATTTCACCATTTGGGATTTGAACCTGGGTCTCTGGACCATTAATCTTATCATTTCAGTGATAACACCATTATACCCAATAGAGAGAGTGGGCGGGATTGTGTGGCTTTGCTTGTTCCAAAACTGTAAAATCCCACCTGAGGTCAGTGGACCTTCCTGGCCAAGGGAATTGGAGCGAGTGAGAGCCAGCAGGGTGGTAAAATTCTAGCCAGTATCCCAATGGGGAGATCAAATGTGTAGGTCAAATGAACACATTATACTGAGGAAATAGTACTTCTTCATGGGGCAATATGATTTTTATATCTCTGCAACATGCTGTACCTGACTTGAGACTGCTGATTACTAAGTCGGTACATTACTTTCTTGCTGAGCAGTGTAGAGGTTTGTTGTGTGTAAATTTGTCACTGTGTTTCCAACTTTACAACTGTGATATTTCAAAAGTAATTTATGAGCTGTAACATGCTTTGAAAACTGGGTAGCGACCCTGCCTCTGAGTCAGAAGCTCTAGGTTTGAGTCCCACCCCAGGACTTAATGGCTAAAGAAGGTGCGTTCATAACACGGCCAAACAGATAGAATATGTCAAAAATCATTCCATATATGTCAATGCTGGAGGTAAGGGTGGAAAAGATTCCTGGTCAGCCACACTTGATGTGGAATAGTGTTCCCTCAAGCTATAAGCCTCTGGCGACAGATGAACGACCTTTTCCAGTAATTACTAGCTTTGGAAACAGATGAAAGTCTGCCTTAGTGCACCACTTGTTGCAGAGAGAAAATTGGAATGGAAAACACGAGACATACAGTGGTCATGAGAGTTACATGGGATTTGGCTTAGCTGAGTTGGATGGACAGCGTTAGTGACACAGATCAGCACAGGTTCAATTCCTGTACCGGCTGAGGTTATTCAACCTTGCCCCTCACCCGAGGTGTAGTGACCAACTCACTCCTCTCAAAAAGGGGGAGAACAGCTAATGGGACTTTGGTTATTTTCATTTTTGTCACAAAAACACAAGTAAGTCTTTCTCTTTGTTCTGTGGCTTGACTGGGACCGATCAATGCTGGCAATGTGGTAAAAGCTTTCATTTGGTTATCTGTGACCTCCCTCACTTCAAAAAGCCCCAAATGTATAATCTTTTATCTTCATTATTATTTAAGTCCCTCATTCAAAGCTGAAACCCAATTTTGTTGATGGAACTGGTAAGTTGTGATCCCTCCTTGTTAAGAAATCAAAGGAACATCTCTTTGTAAATGAGCTTCTTGATGTGAAGATTACTGTTTTATTGTTTTACGAGCAAACCTCGGGCACAATTGTCTGGTGTCACAGACACAAATGGAAGTTGCCAAGGCAACATAAATTGACTCGAAAAGAATTTCAGGCTCCCTCACCTTGAATTGGGCATGAGTTGGGAGGAGGGAGGGGGAATCAGGTGGTGAGGAGGGCGAGAGGGGTTAGGTGAAATACTCATTAGATGGGTGATGCTGCAGTCTCACTGAAGCATAAATTAATAATCTATCAGCAACATCTTTGAAATGTGTAGCATCTGAGAATGAAATTTTAGTCGGGTGTTGGTAGCTAGACGGACGTGGCACTAATAATAAAGAGAGAATCGCTAAACTGTCGGTGCTGGGTGCTATTCAGTGCAACCTGATTCTCCTGGTTCTTTGCAAGAGCAAATCAAGGTTGACAATAACTTGCATTTATATACTGCCTTTAATGTAATTAACTGTCCCAAGGCATTTCACTGGTCCACAGCACTGCTGCCTCATAGCGCCAGGCATCTCGGTTTGTTTCCTGGCTCATGTCACTGTCTGTGTGGAGCCTGCACATTCTCTCCACGTCTGCATGAATTTCCTCCAGGTGTTCCAGTTTGGTCCCATAGTCCAAAAGACGCACTGGTTAGATGCATTAGCCGTGCTAAATTCCCTCTCAGTATACCCGAACAGCACTGGATTGTGGTGATTAGTAACAATTAACTTCATTGTAAAGTCACAGTAACTTCATTGCAGTGTTAATGTAAACTTACTTGTGAAGTAATAAATAAAATTAAATTTAACACTGAGTTTAGACTCTAGGCAGCTGAAGGTCAAACCATCACTCAGGAAGCAATTAAAATCCAGAGAAACCAAATGCAAAATACTGCAGGTGCTGGAAATCTGAAATAAAAACAGAAAGTGCTGGAGGAGGTCAGATAGCTGGGAGGGTCGTAAAGCTGGAAGAGGTCACAGGGAAAAAGACTGAGAGCTTTGGATCAAAAGAAATGCGGATTTAAAAATTTGTTCCAAATGTTTATTTTCTCTTTTTTTAAAGTTTATTTGTCAGTGTCACAAGTAACACTTACATTAACACTGCAATGAAGTTACTGTGAAATTCCCTAGTCGTCGCATTCCGGTACCTGTTTGGGAACACTGAGGAAGAATTTAGCACCTAACCAGCACGTCTTTTGGACTTTGGGTGGAAATTGGAGCACCCAGAAGAAACCCACACAGGTACAGGGAGAAAGTGCAGACTCTGCATGGACAGTGCCCAAGGCAGGAATCAAACCTGGGCCCCTGGCGCTGTGAGTCAGCAGTGCTAAGCACTGTGCCACCCTATAACATAAAATAAAAACAGCAAGTGCTGAATAAAGTCAGGAGGTCTGACAGCATCTGTGGAGAGAGAAATGGATCTAGCAGTCAGAGTCTGTATGATTCTATTTCAAAGGTAAAAGCTTTCAAGGAAGAAGTCATATGGACTTGAAGCATTAACTCAGGGCAGGATTTTCTTTTATGAAGTGTAATGCTTCGCATGTTGGTGTAAGGATCTTATGATCCCATTGTTGTCAACAGGGTTTTTTATTGAATGCGTGCACTGCCACCACTCCATGGTGGGGGTGTCGGGGAACTGTAAGATCCCACCATCGTAAACAGCAGCAAGATTTCTCCCTCCACTGATGCTGACGGGACTCCTGAATTTCTCCAGCACTTTCTGTTTTTATTTCCGATTTCCAGCATCCACAGTATTTTGCACTTGGTTCATCTTCTCTTCCCTTAGATGATGCAGTAGGGTGGCATGATGGCACAGTGGTTAGCACAGCTGCTTCACAGTCCCATGGACCTGAGTTCAATTCCAACCTCATGTGACTTGCAGAGTTTGCATATTCTTTTTGTGACTGCATGGATTTCCTTCAGGTGCTCCATCTTCCTCCCACAATTCAAAGATGTGCAAGTTAGATGTATTGGCCATGCTGAATTGCTCCTTAGTGTCTAAAGATATGCAGATTAGGTGTCTTGACCATGCTAAATTGCCCTTTAGTGTCCAAAGACGTGCAGGTTAGGTGGGTTGGCCATGCTGAATTGTCCCTTAGTGTTCAAAGATGTACAGGTTAGGTGGATTGGCCATGCTGAATTGCTCCTTAGTGTCCAAAGATGTGCAGCTTGGGCAAATTGGCTATGATAAAATTGACACTTAGTGTCAAGGGATTAGGAGAGTAAATATGTGAGGGTTACAGGGATAAAGTCTGAGTTGTCGATGTAGTCTTGATGGGCCGAATGACCTTTTTCTGTGTTGGAGGAATTTTGTGTTTCTATGAACTGCATTGGTCAATTGCCACAACAAAACATTTAATGCTCTGCCCCAACTCCCCCCATCTGAACAATGAGACCTCTTTAAGTCTCACTGTCTTAATAATACTCATAAATAAATGGATGACCCTTTATCATTCACTTTCTTTTTCTTTAACTGAATCTTGAGTTCCACCCACAGGCACCATCATCCCGTCCAGGACTGCCCCATACTCTGTTCCAGTTTATGTTGGCAAATTTGTAAGTGTATTTACAGAATGGACTGTAACTGTGCTAAATATACAGTGTGTTTTGTTGCTTGAATGAAGTGCAAGTCCTCGCCTGGAGCCCAAGAAAAATCACGCGTTATAAATCTAATTTCCAAGTATTATTTAGCACAGTGAGGATGCAGTCTTTTTTAAAGTCAATGCCTTCTGCCTTTGCATGTCTGATAGCCGGTATAATTATACGCTTGTCACGCCACAGCAAAAACAGCTGCAGTCCATCCTTGATGTGTTTTTTTTACCTTCTTTCTGCGCGAGAATACAGGATACCTTTTGAGAAGTGGCAGATGTTGAGTAAAATGACCTACCAAGCGGCACAAAGGCTGTGCACCTCGCAATACAAATCGTGGGTGGAATCTATTGACTGCGTCACCGGGTGGTTTATTTTCTGTAATCTGCCATTACTGCTGATGTGGCACTCACTTCTTCTTAGTGCTGGGGCTTTCTCAATGCACTTTCTTCTCAATGTTAGGATGGGAAAAGAGGAATATAGTCCCCAGAAGAGTAGATTGAGTTAGGCAGCATAGTTGGTCTAGGCTTGGAGGGTCGAAGGACTTGTTCCTGTGTGTAATATTCTTTGTTTAATGTCAGAAAATGGCCGTAGATCGTGGTATTCATTAAATTGACTGCCTCTGCGGAGTCAGTTGCTGGTTCAAGTGATAACAGGGGTACTTTTCCCATCCCGCCTGCCATGGGAATCATAGTGCAAAGGTCCACCGACCTCGAGTGGGATTTTCCAGTGTTGGGGAAAAGTGCAGCTGGAAAATCGAGCTCAACATCACTCGAGGACACTCATCAGGAGACAGGGTGAATAACCTTCCACCCCTCCCCTGCCTCCAGCCCCACCACCGCAGTGCCAGAAAGATTAGGCACATAGAAACAGGAGTAGGCCATTCAGCCCACTTAGGCCAGTTTCGTCATCCAGTAGGATTATAGCTGATCCAAAGCCTAATTCCATACACCTGCCTTTTGCCCATATCTGTTAATATTATTGCTTAAGAAAATAATTTCTATCTGTGATTTAAAATTAACAACTCATGTCACATTAATTGCTCTTAGTGGGACAGAGTTCCAAACATCTGCTACCCTTTCAGTGTAGAAGTGTTTTCTAAAATATCACCTAATTGGGCTGGCCTTAATTTTTAGACTCTGTCCCCTAGTTCCAGAATCTCCAATCAGTGGAAATGATTTGAGCATAATCTACAGTTTATTTATTAGTGTCTAAGTAGGTTTACATTAACACCGCAATGAAATGACTGTGAAAATCCCCACGTCACCATACTCTGGTGCCTGTTCGGATACAGTGAGAGGGAATTTAGTATGGTCAATGCAGCTAACCAGCACGTGTTTCAGACTGTTGGAGGAAACCAGAGCACCCAGAGCAAATCCACGCAGAAATGGAGAGAATGTGCAAACTCCACACAGGCAGTGACTTAAGCTGGGAATTGAACCTGGATTCCTGGCGCTGTGAGGCAGCAGTGCTAACCACTGTGTCACCATATCACCCCTCTTACTGGCCGTTCATGCCATGATCCCACTGCAGAGAGGTTGAAGAATTTGGCACCTATCCAAATATCCGTTTACTGCAGCTGGATGGGAAAATCCCACCAGTGTGAACAGTGGTAGCATTCTGGCCTTTATCTTTATTTATCCTGTCTTTTCCTGTTACTATCTTGAAGACTTTGATCAGATTATCCTTAACCTTCTAATGCCAAGAGAAAACAGGCCTAATTTGCTTAATCTCTCCTCATAGCTTAATCGCCTAAAGTCCATGTACCATTCTTGTAAACGTACAGCACATTCTGTCCAATATATATAGTTGGTATGGTGCCCAGATCTGCTCACAGTCGTCCAAGTGTG
The DNA here is from genome assembly GCA_024679065.1 of Sphyrna mokarran. Classification (NCBI taxonomy): domain Eukaryota; kingdom Metazoa; phylum Chordata; class Chondrichthyes; order Carcharhiniformes; family Carcharhinidae; genus Sphyrna; species Sphyrna mokarran. The sequence goes on from JAGIQG010000034.1 coordinate 9,129,474, forward strand.
GTTTGGGATTGCACCCAAACAGTTCATGATGTATGTTCCACTGGCTGTTTGGAGAATGTTGTGAAAGCACCAATGGATTGATTTAAGGGAGTGGTTGACACAATGATCGGGTAGTCAGATGGCAGAGGGATAATGATGGGTTCTATTGGGAACAGGCCTGATGAAGTTGTGGGAGTTGGGAGCCAATGGCTGAGGAGGAAAAAGGCTGCAAAGTATCTGCATGGAAAGAAAAGAAAGGAGGGGTTAGCAAGTGATATGGAGGAGAAAGAAGTAAAGATTCGGGAAGAAAACCCAAGATAAATTCTGATCTGGGCCAAAAACAAGCCAATGGAACAAAGAAGACAGAACTTGTAGTTATATCTCACCTTTCATAGAATCTCTACACTGCAGAAGGCCTTCCAACCTGCACTGATAACTATCCCACTCAGGCCCTTTCTCTGTAATCTCAAGTATTTACCCTGCCAATCCCTCTGATATTAAGAAGCAATCTACCATGACTAATCCACCTAACCTATACGTCTTTGGACACCAAGGGTAATTTAGCTTGGCCAATCCACTCTAACCTGCACATCCTTGGACTGTGGGGGGAAACCAGAGTTCCTGGAGGAAATCCACACAAACATGGACAGAACATGCAAAACTCCACTCAGACAGTGGAGGCCAGAATTGAACCAGGTCCCTGGTGCTATGAGGCAGCACTGCTAACCAGTGTACCACTGTGCCGCTGCTTTCAATACCACTAAATGTCTCAAAAGTGCTTTACAGCAAATGATGTACTTTTACGAAGTGTAGTCATTATTGTGGTGTAGGAAATGCAGCAGGTAATTTGTTCACAGCAAGATCCCACAAGTGATAATGTGACAATGGTCAATTCTGTTTTTTGGTGACATTGTTTAGGGGATGAATCTTGCCCAGGACACCCAAGAATAACAACCCCCTTCCTGCCCTTCTTCCAAAATAGTGCCATTGAGATTGATCATATCCACCCAAGTGGGGCTTCAGTTTAACATCTACCTGAAAGCCAGTACATCCTCCATACTGCATTGGAGTGTCCACCTTGATGCTAGTGCTCTGGTCCTGGAGTGGGACTTGAACCTGGAATTTTGTGGTCCAGAGGCAAGTGAACTAACAACTGATCTAGAACTCTCAACAGGGAATTCTGATAGTGGAGACATTGCAGAGATCAGACAACACACATACTGGCATCAAGAATAGACAGAGAGGTGATATGAAACAATTCAGAGGTAATATCTGAGGTTAGATGATGAAACAAAATTGTTGAGGTCAATATTTTGAACATCCATAGTCTAATATCCAGGTTTGGAGTCAGGCTTGGGGAGAAGGCTGGATTCTCTTGCATCTCCTATCCCCTTTTCATTAAATCATCGAATTCCTACAATGCAGAAAGAAGCCATTTGGCCCAACGTGTTTGCACTGACAACAATCCCTCCCAGGCCTTATTCCTGTAACCTCCTGTCAGTATTTACATTGACACTAAGGGGCAATTTGCCATGGCTAACCTGCACGTCTTTGGACCTTGGGAGGAAACTGGGGCACCTGGAGAAAACCCATGCACATATGGGCAGAATGTGCACTCCACACATACGTAACCCTGGGAATAAAATCCAGGTCTCTGGAGCTGTGAGGCAGCAGTGCTAACTACTGTGGCACCATGCCGGGCCTTACCCAGTCTGGCCTACATATGAGTCTACTTCCGCAGCAATGTCATTGACCCTGGACTTCTCTCTGAAGTGGCTTAGCAAGAGCAATTAGGGATGGGCAACAAATGCCAATGATGCCCACATCCCATGACAGAAGATGATTGTATGATCCTGCCCAATAGTCAAGCTTATTCATATGGAATGTTGACTGCATGTGTAATGATGCATATTCAGAGACTTCATCCATTAATATGAGAGGTATTTATGAAGAAGAATTGTTCAGCAGCCTCCTGCCTGTAGCTAGTTCCCCAAAATGACTCTTCGCTTTGATTCTCTCTCACCAGTGGGTGGTTGAATACTCTGAGACCCGATTGGTTATACAAGGCAGGTGATCCTTTTCTGATGCGTCGCTCTTAAAGGGACAATCAACACAGTACCAGAAAATGTCAACTTTGTGATGGGTGCCTTCACCACAGATTAAGTTAAAATGATAGCAAGATCCATTGGGATTGCAGGAGGACTGCCATTTCAACCACATTTGTGTCATGGGGAGCTAATGGGCCTAGTGGTATTATTGCTAGACTTTTAAGCCAAAAACTCACTTAATAGGGACCTGGTTCAAATCCTTCCATTGCAGGTGCTAGAATTTGAATTCAATAAAATAAATCTGGAATTAAAAATTTAATGATGACCATGCAACCATTCTTGATTGTTGGAAAAACCCGTTTGGTTCACTCACTAAGTTCCAGTCCTGCTCCAGAGATTGGAGTGAAAATTCCCAGGCTGCTACTCCTAAACTGAGAGGGTGCGCATTGTGAGAGGGACCATTTTTGGGATGAGATGTCGATTGTCAGAAAAAACCCATCCGGGTCACTCATGTCCCTTTAGGAAAGGAAATCTACTGTCCTTACCTGGTTTGGCCTACATGTGACTCCAGAGCCACCGCAATGTGGTTTACTCTTAACCACCCTCTGAACTGGCTGAGCAAGACATTCAGTTGAAGGGGCAATTAGGGATGGGTAACAAATGCTGGCCCAAACAGCATCGCCCACAACGTATGAGTAAATAAGGAAAATATGAGTTGGGTGAAAATTGGACCTACCACCTCTGGTTCAGAAACAAGTCTGTAGTTATGGATGTGAGCCCTATATGAGAGAGAAATTTTTTCTTAATAACCTAACAGATTTTCACATTCATGCCTGTAAAATGGGGCAGCCCACCATTTGATATTTTTATTATATTGATTTGTGGCTGATCTAAATTCTAGTCGCTGGAAACCAGCCAGCATTGCAGACGGGCTAAATCTTACAGCAATGTATTAAATCTAGCCTGCTATTGTGAAGCGTAGTAGGTTATCTACGAAGAGCCCACAATCATCATTTTCCCAGTTCCTTCTAATCGATTGTGTTTCTTCTTCATTTTATTATGGCTGCCAAGTGCCTCCATTTTTTATAATAATGCTGTTGTCAGCAAAGCTTAGAATTTATTAGGAAGATGCCTGTTGTATCTACGATTAGGACAATTTTCTTCCAAGTGCGGGCTTTTCTGCGTGTGAGAGTACGTGCATGCTGTGTCTACTTCAATTTCTTCCACACAGGACCCTTGACACTGAATTCACAAAGCTGCGTTGGATCAGATTAAAATGGGCAACCATTTTAAGCTTTCAACGTAGAACATCATTCTCAGGCATTTCACAGCAGGATTTCTCAAATAAAGGAGATACCGAATTAAAGGCATGGGAGGTATGATTTAAACGTTGTTTAGTTTAATTTATTTATTAGTGTCACAAGTAGGCTTACATTAACACTACAACGGAGTGTTACTGTGAAAATCCTCTAGTCGCCACACTTCGGCATCTGTTTGAATATACTGAGGGAGAATTTAGCACGGCCAATGCACCTAATCAGCACATCTCTTGGACTGTGGGAGAAAACCAGCGAATCTGGAAAAAACCCACACAGACATGGGGAGAATGTGCACTCTCCACATAGTGACCCAAGCCAGTAATCGAACCAGGAATCTCCACATAGTGACCCAAGTCGGGGTCCCTGTGCTGGGAGGCAGCAGTGCTAACCACTGTGCCACCTTGCCATCCGATGAAAGATAGGAACATATAAAATGAGCAGGAGTAGGCTATTTGGCCCTTCGAGCCTGCACCACCATTCATCATCGTCATAGCTGATCATCAAATTCAATATCCTGATCCCCCTTCCTCTCACATCCCTGGATTCGTTTTGGCCTCAAGAGCTATATCTAATTCCTTGATCTATTGATTTGAGGAGAGAATTCCAAAGTTTAGGGCCAAGAGTATTAAATCTAGGCCATCAGGAGAGTGGAATGGGGTTGCAAAAGGTCAGGATTGGAGTAGTACAGAAATCTCAGTAGGTTACAGATCTTGAAGGGCTTACAGATGCTGGAATATACCTTTAAGAGAAATCAGCATGACATCATGAGAAGGGAAGTGTGTCATGTGATCCAGTCTTCGGACCCAATTTTACCATTTTGATTCTAAGTGCTGAAAATGGGCGCAATTCAGATCTGTTCTTAGCGCCCTCAAATGCAGTCAGCCTGAAAAAAAGTTGAGAACCTGAGTTGCACTGTGGGCTGGGCTTATCATGCCTGAAACACAGCTGTCCCAATTGGAGCCTTCAACGGCGCATGTACAGTGAAAAAAAAATTTGAAAAACTTTTTTCTCCCCTTTCACATTGCCCCCGGGCTGCAAAAATCGGATAAAAGCGGCTTGGGAACAATGGCCTCCACAGCTATTGGCCTACCTCCACAACACAATTGTTCCCCTTATCCATCCATCTCCCGCTACCCAGACTGGTCATGACCCCCTTTCCTCTACCCCCTGCCCCCTCCACTGATTGCCTGCAGAGTGGCAATGGTCCCTAATTAGCTTAACTTTTTAACTTTTACCAATTGCAAGACTTAAACATGACACGATATAACTCCTAACAGTTAGCTATCTCTGATGTTTAAGTTAAACACAATCCCACAGACACACACTCCTCTTCAGACTTAGCACAGGAACAAATATGCTCATGTGATGCTGGATTTTAAGTGAAGTAAAATCTCTGGACAGAAATCTAGGCCAGCAGTTTCTTGAGAGTGGTATTTCTTTGAAACATGCAAACTTCAGAGAAGTAAACTTAATTTTTGGTGACTTCCAATCTTCAGACTCCAGAGAGGGGTAAAAAGTACTGCTGCTCTTTCAGCTTCAAACCGCTTCTGAAAACAAAACTACAAACTGAAATGCTCTGTGAAAAGTAACTATTCCTAGTCATATCACTTAAACTGTCAATCATTCCCAATCAAGTTCCACCCCACAATCCCAGGAGATCATTAAAACCACAAAACAGTGCATTAGTTCAGATTAAGATCAACATGATATCAAATCTACTGCTCCAGTAACAATACAGGACACCAGCTACAGACAACATGGCGCCAACAAAACATCCTGTAGAGAAACAGGATAAAAATACATTTCTTAAAGGCACAGTATCATCATAATTGCTACCGCTGTAATGGATTGGCCTGTAGTCAAGTCACAGACATAAAAGCTACCAGTGTTAAGATAAAATTGCTTCAAATGGTAGCAGAAATCGAAGGTTAGCCCCATTGATAAAATTCCAGTTCTTAACTCACTTCATTACTTATTTGTAAGGGGGAAAGGCCAGCATGAATTACAGTATTGCAGTTTTGCTGCAATTGTACAGGGCATTAGTGAGGTCACACTTGGAGTATTGTGCACAGTTCTAGTGTCCATATGTGAGGAAGGATGTTTTTGCTACAGAGGGAGTACAGCAAAGGATTACTAGGCTGATTCCTGGGATAGCAGGACTGTCATATAAGGAGAGACTAAATCAGCTAGGATTATATTGTTTGGATTTAGAAGACTGAGAGGGGATCTCATAGAATCTTATAAACTTCTAATAGGGTTAGACAGGATAGATTCAGAAAGAATGTTCCCAGTGGTGGGGGAGTCCAGGAGCAGGGGTCTTAGTTTGAGGATATGGGGTAAACCTTTAGGACTGAGGCAAAAAGAAATTTCTTCACCCAGAGAGTAGTTAATGTGTGGAATTCACAAACACAGAATGTAGCTGAAGTCAAAACGTTGTGAGATTTCAAGAAGAAATTAGATATAGCTCTTGGCTATCAAGGGATACAGGGGGAAGGCAGGATCAGGGTATTGAATTTGAAGATGAGCCATGATCAAAATGAATGATGAAGCAGGCTCGAAAGGCTGAATGGCCTCTTTCTGCTTCTCGTTTCTATGCATGCCTGCTGCTCTCACTAGTTGCCGGGAAGAATGAGTACGTTGTACCACCCTGCCCTAAAGGTCTAACCCTTTTCTGCAATGATTCCTCTCCTTATACATGTTCAATACGTTAACACTGATTTACCTGCTGCCTGATTCATTGGCAGCAAATTTCATTCAGCATGTGTTATACTTTCAGACACTTTAGCAGGAAAATCAGCCACAATCTATGTTTTCATATCTGTGATATATAAATTATATATATTTCCCCCCATTGAGGTCTGAATGAATTGGCACAACAGCTCCTAGTCGCTGGTGAATGAACTGTGAGCAGGTTATTAGGTTGTCAGTGAAGCAGAAGAGTTTAATTAGCTGAGAAAGAAGCTTCAGTTTAGAGGCTGGCGGTAGACTGATTGTTTTACTCATCCCTGTAACTAGTCACAACCATGCAGCGAAACAGATACTGTGCATCTGAGCGAGGCAACATCTGAGAATGAAGGGGACACCTTCATGGCCTGCGTTTTCATATCTGAAGAACGAGCAGGTTTAATGCTAATAAATACATGGATCTTAATTATGTATGGAATTAAATGAACGTTTCAAGTGTAATGGTTGAATGGAGCCGTTTAAAGAGGTAGGGTTGTGACAGGCTGTACGGAACCTGCTATTGATCACACTCCCAAATCCTAATGGTGGGACTGTTAGGCTATCCAGCATTGGTGTTCACAAGTGGGTGATGCGGTGGCACAGCACTTAGCATTGCTGCCTCACAGTGCCAGGGACTCCGGTTCAATTCTGGTCTCAGGTGACTGTGTGGTTTTTGCATATTCTCCCCGTGTCTGCGTGGGTTTCTTCCCGGTGCTCCAGTATCCTTCCAATCCTTCCAAAGGTACATGAATTAGGTCCAAAATTTCCTGCAACTTTTCAGCATATGAATGAAGTTGTGCCCCTTTTGCCAAAATAATTGCTGATTTTTACTCCAAAGCAATGTTACAGGTGGATTCCCTCGATCATTTATAGCGTTTCTAATTAACAAATTAATTAGCTAGCTAATTCACAAAACTGAGCCAAATGCAAAGAACAGCGAGTGCAAATTTCATGCATTCCTGCCCGTTCTGAACTGGCCGCAGATATACGCTCAAATTTAATATCCCTATTTCTGGTATGTCGTATAGGTTTTTTAAACGTTTCCTCATGAAATGTAACCTGAATTTTCTATACCTATGATCAATTTATAACGTTTTTTTTCACAAGATGAAAGGGCTTTCTTAGTAAGCAAAAGGATGCAAAAATAATTGGCAGCTCCAAATTTTAATTTCACACTAAAACTGAGAATGCTAGAAAAACCCAGCAAGTCTGGCAGCATCAGATGTGAGAGAAACAAAGTTAAAATTTTGAGTCTGTACAACACATTAGTGAGGACGGACTTGAAATGTGTGGGATTTTCCATTTTCTCTGCCGGATGCCTGTGGTAGAAGAAGCCACCTGCCATTGTTTGATGGTGGATTTTCCAGTCCTGCTACCGTCAGTGGTTTTTCCCATTGATTGCACCGGGGGTTGGGGAGGGGGGGGAGGGGGGCGGGGTGCAATGTCGCTGGAGTCGCAAGATCCCGTCAGAAAATTTCGGCTGACATTTTGAGTCAATGTGAGTTTTCTAAAGAGCGGATGGACTAGAAACATTGGGTGGGATTTCCATCCTTCTCCCCCCACCCTCTGCCATGGCTCAGTTTGCTGTGGTGGATGTGGACCGCCATTGGCTGCTAGCGGGATCTTGCCCCTGTCTATGATGTTTTATGTGGGTCGCCCTTGCCGGCGAGAGGGGATCACCTTCGGCTGGACTGGAAAATTCCACCAATGGGAAATTCTGGAGAACCCCACCCATTAAGCAGGGAAGTTGTTTCCACTGGCTGGTGAAACTAGAACTAGAAGGCATGGCCTCAAATTAATAAGGAGCAGATTTAGGACACTGGGGAAAATTCTTCATGCAGCGGTTGTGAATGTGTGGAATTCCCTGCCCAGTGAAGCAGCTGAGGCTATCTCATTGAATGTTTTTAAGGCAAAGATAGATTTTTCATTAAGGGTTATGGTGAGCAGGCGGGTAAATGGAACTGAATCCACAAAACGATCAACTATGATTTATTGAATGACGGAGCATGCTCAAGGGGGCAGATGGCCTACTCCTGCTCCTAGTTCTTATGTTCCTAGGTTCTTATGTTAACTCCATTCCACTCTCTTCAGATGCTGCCAGGCTTGCTGAGCTTGTTCCAGCATTTTCTGGTTTTGTTTCAAATTACCATAGTATTCTGCTTTTATTCGAATTCTCACACCTTGATTTGAAGAATGGCACAGTGCCATAGTGTTTAGCACTGCTGCCTCATAGCACCAGGGATCCAGGTTCAATTCTAGCCAAGGGTGACCGTGCAGAGTTTGCACATTCTCCCCGTGCCTGCATGGGTTTCATCCAATGCTCCGGTTTCCTCCCACAGTCCAAAGATATGTGGGTTGGGGGATTGACCATGCTAAATTGTCCCTTATGCTGGAATTTTACCACCTCATCCTCCTGATGCTTGTAAGAGCCCATCCAAGGCCAACAGAGAATGCTGTTCTGTGAATCTTGCCCACGCTGATTCTGTGGGGTGAGGTGGGGGCGGGGGTGGGGGGGCACGGTGGGAGTCTGTACAGGTAAAGTTCTGGCCTTAGTGTCCCAAGATGCGTAGGTTAGGTGGATTGGCTATGCTAAATTGCTCCTTCCTGTCAGGGGGACTAGTAAGGTAAAATATGTGGGGTTATATGAATAAGGCCTGGGTTGTTGGTACAGGCTTGATGGGTTGAATGCCATCATTCTGCACTGTAAGGATTCTATTCTATTCTATGTCCGATTTTCAAGATTTGATATTCTTGCTCACTGAGATTTCATTAGTCTGGTGTGTTCTCGGGAGATTGGTGTCACAGTTTGAAGATTACCACTTCAGATCAGTCATGAATTCATTGAATGGCAGGAGCAGGCTCAAAGGGCTGAATGGCCTCTTTCCCTCCTATGTCTTACAATTCACTGTGACTATCTTGGAACAGTCCATGGACAATTTGATTCATAAAGGTTGATGATATGTGCAGACTGCCAAGGAGAATAATAAACTGACCAAAACTGAAGACTTCCAGAAACAAACCATCTCCCTTTCTTGCTCCTCCATAATATTTTCCCAAAGTGCCATCGACCGATGGTAATCCCGCATTGATGGTTGTGTAATAGGTTGTCTTCAAGGACCTTGGAACAGTCAATATTCATTTTTTTTATTCCTTCACTCTGTCATCTTGTAGACATACATAATGGAAAATGTGCCTTCTTCTTGAGAAACTAATACAAATAAAACCTCTCTCTCCTCGAAAGGTTAAGCTGTAGCAGTGAAAGAAATGAAGATTTCAGCAGGAAACAAATTGTACCACCAGCAAATATGGTTTTATTTCAATAAATGCCCATGGCTCTGCATCTGCAATGGGAACCCTTCTCATTTGCAGACCCATGAATAGACGCTGCAGTTCCCAAAATGGATTCCAGCCTCTCGCTGGCCATCTTCGGAGATTAAACTGGGCCTCAAAGCAGCTAATGGCATAATGGCTGCTTTGGAGCAATTTTCAGTCAGGGATTATGTACTGAGTGATATATTCCCTTATGATCCTAACAGGAAGGTCCATTATAGGACTTACCCCTTTTTCTCCAGTTTTTGTATGGGTTTCCTCCGAATGCTCTGTTTTCCTTCCACACTCTAAAGATATGCAGTTTAGGTGGATTGGCCAAGCTAAATTGCCCCTTCGTATCCAAAGATGTGTAGGTTGGGTGGATTGGCTGTACTAAATTACCTCTTTGTGTCAGGGGACTAGCAGGCTGAATATGTGGGCTTGTAGGGGATTGTTGTTGAATCCAGGCTCGATGGACCAAGTGTCCTTTTGCACTGTGGGGAGTCTATGATTCTATGAATTAACTGATATAACCTCTTCCTCCCTTCAAAGCGTCATCCTCACGATGCCTGGGAGACTCTGGGGACGCTCCCTTGATATCCAAAGAGAACGTTTGTACTGTTGCACCCACATCACATCTTCTTTCCTAACTAAGCACGTGCAGGTATAGGCACGTTAGTTGGCAATAGTGTGTCCACTCCTGGATTGTAAAATTCTACTTATTAATCTTTTCTTTAACTGAAGTAACTGCCCTGAGGCGATTTACCAAATCCAGATTTATTTACAATAGATATTAGTCATAGAATATTAAAATCCCTACATTATAGAAGGAGGCCATTTTTCCCATCGACCCTTCATTGACAACAATCCCATCCAGTCCCTATACCCAATATTTATCCTGCCAATCCCTCTGATAGAAAGGGACAATTTATCATAGCCAATCCACCTAACCTACACATCTTTGGAGTGTGGGAGGAAACTGGAGCACCCGGAGGAAACTCAGGCAGACACAGGGAAAACATGCAAATTTCACACAGTCACCCGAGACCAGAATTGAACTCAGTTCCCTGGCACTGTGAGACAATCGTGCTAACCACCATACTGCCATTAGTGTGGCCACTAGGGATTTTCATCATAACGTCATTGCAGTGTTAATGTAAGCGTACTTGTGACACAAGTAAATAAACTTTGAAACTATCTCTCCAATCTGACTTCAGACAAGGGAAGGCCATTCAGCCCCTAAGCTTGTTCAGCCAATGGATTAAATCATGGTTGAACGGTATTTTATATTCAGTGACCCTCTATAATCTCATAACTGTTATCTTAGTTAACAAATATCTATTATTCCCAGATCTGAAAATTCCGATTTATTCCTAGATTCACCAGCTTTTCTGGGACAAGAGTTCCAAATTTACATGATCCTCTGTGTGAAGAGATGCTTTGGAATATTACGTCTAAATGACATTTTAAAGCATCTGAAAATCTCCTTTGTTCTGGATTTGCCACATCAGAGGAAATATCTGATTTAACCACTTAAACATCTCCATTGGATCACCACTTAATTTCTATACTCGAATAGAATAAAGGGGCAGAGTTTTATGCTCCCCTCCAAAGTGGGTTCTGAGGTGGGAGTAGGGAAGTGTAAAATTAAACGGATGACATTCCACCCACGAGAACCCACCCACCCACCCAAACCCAGGTTGTGCAATCAGGGCCTAGGCCAGGAATCTCAGATCTCACTCTTTCAACTATTAAAGCCATTAAGGAGTCTTTCTCTGCCCAGCCTCAATTTTTAGTTTGGCTGAAGCTGGTACAGGCATGGTGAGAAAGTGACATTTAAACTTGTCCCAATCTTGGGTTGGGGAGGGTAGGGGTGCCTCATTCTGAAGGCCCCCCTCAGAGTTCAGATACTCTCCCACCACTCCTGTGGATTGTTTGGACTCCTGGAACTCCCTTCTCACTACATCTGCCCTCTTCTAGATTCTGCATCCTGATTGGAGGGAGTTTGGCCTTACCCTCTTGCTCTGGGACCCCCAAGACTTAAGTTTTCAATGGCCACAGGACCTCATCTCTGGCATAGCATTGCAGTATCACTCCAGACCACTGCAGTGCTATTCCTGGCCAGGCTGATGTGGCCGACAGCTTTCACAGGTGGGACTTCCTTCTAAGGGCAGACAGAAGTCATGCCCATGGCCAATTAATGCTTAAGTGAGTGTTAAATTGTGATAGGAGTTTGACAATTAGCAGCTGTTAGGCCTTAAAATTGTCCCCATAAAAAAAAATTAAAGCACAGAGGGAGTCCATTCAACCTATCACATCTGTTCTGGTTGTTGAAGAGCTATTCAGCCTAATCCCATTTTCTACCTCTTGGTCTCTAGTGAGTGTTGAGGCCATAACTCCTGCATATAGAAAATCTTAACACAGACACAACTTCCAAAGGTTCCTGCCCAACTCCTGATAACCTCAATGGAGCTTTCTTTGCTCTGTTAATGCTCTGTTCCTCTGTCACTATTGGACCCAGCGCTCACCATGATCTGGTCCCTGCTGGCAGTGTTGAACAAAATACGGTACAGCACAGGAGCAAGCTCTTCGGCCCTCCAAGCCTGCATCGATCATTTTGTCCCATCCAGACCAACTGCTATGTCCCTCTATTCCCCATTTGTTCATGTGTCTATCAAGATAAGTCTTAAATGTGGCTAACGTAACTACCTTAACCACTCTCATTTGGCGGTGCATTCCACTGAACCAATATCTGTTTCATAGAAATTAGAAACAGGAGGAGGTCATTTGGCCCTTTCATTTTGATCATGGCTGATCATCAAATTCAATATCCTGATCTCACCTTCTCCCCCATATTCCTTGATCCCTTTAGCCCCAAGAGCTAAATCTAATTTCTTCTTGAAATCACACAACGTTTTGGCCACAACTACTTTCTTTGGTAGTGAATTCCACATATTCACCACTCTCTGGGTGAAGAAATTTCTCCTTAGCTCAGACCTAAAAGGTTTACTCCTTATGACTCCTAATTGTGGACTCCCCCCTCCATTGGAAACATTTTTTTTTTTAATCTGCTCTTTCTAATCCTGCTAGAATTTTATAACTTTTTATGACATTTTCTCACTCATCCTCCTGGCCAATTCTGAATTCACTACCCAATGTGCAATTGCAGACAGGAGGGAATGACCTATCTGCATCCAGGCCCACTTATTGCTCAGTACATCACCATTGTAAATAACATTCAGATTTCAACTTTTTTTTTCCCTATGCATTGCCACCTTCTGAATTAAGTTTCTCATTGGCAGTTGAAATGATGGCATTAATTGCACCAATTTCTACAAGGAAACCGACTCACATGATTTTGAAGTGACCACAATAATCTGGATTAGCAAAGACAACCTCAATTCTCCTCCTGCAAGACACCCTGTAACTTGGAAGGTTGGATATCTGACTTTGTGCTATGCTTATAGGCCCTATTAATATCAAACAGAAGTGCTGATACAGTCCATCAGTAAAGCAAATTGCAAAGAGAGTAATTTGAAAAATAATTACAATCGTGTCACCTTTTTTTTGCTTGATAAAATATTATGTTCTTTAATAGATTATTTAAGTGTTTCCTACCGCACATCGTTGTCAGAGCGGCCCGCATTCAAATTCTCATGATTATCTAATTGACAAATGTACCAAGGTGTGTGACAACAGTCCTGCCAACCACTGTGCCACTGGCAAGGTGGCACAGAGGTAAGCACTGCTGACTCACAGGGCCAGGACCTGGGCTCGATTCCTGGCTTGGGTCACTGTCTGTGTGGAGTTTGCACATTCTCCCCATGTCTGCGTGGGTTTCCTCCAGATGCTCTGGTTTCTTTCCACAGTCCAAAGATGTGCGGGTTAAGTGAATTGGCCATGCTAAATTGCCCATAGTGTCCTGGGATGTGTAGGTTAGAGGGATTAGCCGGGTAAATATATGGGGTTGTGAGGATAGGGCGTGGGATAGGATTGTTGTCAGTGCAGACTGGGATGGGCTGAATTATCTCCTTCTACACTGTAGGTTTCTATGATTCTATTTCTATGATTCTATGTGTTTGAAGTGGCTACCTTGCTTCCTAGAATGCGTACTGACGTTACTGGAGTTCAGCTTAAACCCAATATCTCCTCACTCAGAGGTGAAAGTACTGTCATTTAGATCAAGGATCAGCTTTTTGTCAGTAGGGAACCCCATTTTAGGGGTGTTAATTGGGGCATGATGAACCTTTCCTGCCCATTTGTTTTATAGAAGTGTTGACCAGAACAATAAGGGATCCCTCCTGATCTGCTTTGACTAGTGTCATGGGATCTGGTTTTTCAATATTCATTCTTGAGATTATGAGCATTGTTGGCAAGATCAATGGTTAGCACTGCTGCCTCACTGTGCCAGGGACCCAGATTTGATTCCCACCTTGGGTTACTGTCTATGCAGAGTTTGCACATTTTCCACGTATCTGCATTGGTTTCCTTTGGGTGCTCCGCCTGTCCCTAATTCCCATTGAAAAGATAATGGTAAGCCGCTTTGTTGAACTACTGCAGTCCATATGGTGTATGTGCGCCTGTAGTGCTGTTAGTGAGGGGGTATCAGATTTTTGACCAAGTGACCGTGAAGGAACAGCGACATATTTCCAAGTAAGGATGTTTTGATTTAATTTGATTTGATTTTATTTATTATTGTCACATGCACTGGGATACAGTGAAAAGTAATGTTTCTTGCGCACTGTACTGGCAAAACATTCTGTTCATAAAGTACATAAAGGAGAAGAAAAACATAGGGTGCAGAATTTTGTGTTATAGTTACAGTAAAATGAAAAAAAGATCAGCTTAATATATTACAGGACCATTCAAAAGTCTGATGACAGCAGGGATGCAGTTGGTATGTGTTTTCAGACTTCTGTATCTTTTATGTGATGGAAGAAGGTGGAAAAAAAGTATACCCTTTCCTCCTTGATTATGCTTTTTTTGAATTCATTAGTGTCACAAGTAGGCTTACATTAACACTGCAATGAATATACTGTGAAACTCCCCTATTCATTAAACTCTGGCACCTATTCGGGTACACTGGGGAAGAATTTAGAATGGCCAATGCATCTAACCAGCACGTCTTTCGGACTGTGGGAAGAAACTGGAGCACCCGCAGGAAACCCATGCAGACACAGTGAGAACGTGCAAACTCCACACTAATAGTGACCCAAGCCGGGAATCGAATCTGGGTCCCTGGCCCTCTGAGGTAGCAGTACTAACAACTGTGCCACCCTGCCACCATGTCACATCACTGGCTGCTTTCCTGAAGCAGCAGGAAGAACAGATGGAGTCAATGGATGAGAGGCTGGTTTAGGTGCTGGGTTGTATCTGGAGTGGAACTTCCGATGGCAGCATTCCTATGCACCTGCTGCCTTTGTCCTTCTTTATGGTAAAGGTTATGAGTTTGGAAGATGGTGTCATGGGAACGTTGCTACATTTCAACCTAGATATGGTCCACACCACTGCCACTGAGCAACAGGGGTGGAGAATAGTGAATGTTTAAGGAGATGGATACGGTGCATATCAAGGCAGTTATGCTAAGCTAAATTTGCTGTGATGTGGAGATGCCGGTGTTGGACTGGGCTGGACACAGAAAGAAGTCTCATAGCACCAGGTTAAAGTCCAACAAGTTTATTTGGAATCAAGAGTTTTGGAGCGCTGTTCATTCATCAGGTGAAATGAGGTTAGTTCACAAACATAGCCTATATATGCTGTATTTGTGAACTAACCTCCACTCACCTGATGAAGGAGCAGCACTCTTAAAGCTCTTGATTCCAAATAAACCTGTTGGGCTTTAACCTGGTGTTGTGAGACTTCTCAAATTGGACATGGGGACCTAAGCTCAGCATCACATCCAAAACACACCTCTTTAACAACACAGCACTCCATTAGTACCACACTGACAGCCTTTTCTGTGTCTTTATTTTTGAAAGAAATAATAATTTTAGCAGCATCTATTGGGAGCAAGCAAACAGAGCAGATGCTTGGAAGAAAATGGCTGCAGTTCCTTTTTAAGAACCTGTTAATACATTCTGTTTTGCTTTCATGAGGCAAGCCTATCTTTTGCGTAGGTGGAGGATATGCTTGGCGTGAAGAAAAACTACAAGCGAAAACCATCATCGACACAAATAATAGATGAGAAAGAAACACAGTAGCTAACAGCTTCCACGATTACAGATTTTTAATGGTGTCTCGGGTGTGAATGCTTTCTATCCTGTGAATTCATATTCCCTTGGAGTTGGAATGGGATTGAGTGCCAACTTATTCCACTCAGTACAGCAAAAAAAAGAAAATGAGCGTTCACAAGGGAAAGGGAGAGAGAAGCAATTAATAAGGAACAATAAACAGAGGGGAAAAAAGCAGAAAAAAAGGAAGAGATGGGATGGAGACAGACTAAGAGAAATGGAGAGAAAGACAGAATGAAAGAAAGACAGACAGAAAATGCAAGGAAAGAGGATGACTGGTGCTTAAATTAAAGCAGATTTAACACCTCCCTCCAGATCCAAAGCCATTTCACATGATGTGCATTTGTGTTGCCATATAGTCCACAGTGGGCAATATTGCTTCCAGTGCTAGACACACAGCAATCACATTGAGAATATCCTCACTTGATAGGCCACTGACAGAAACCCACTGGATGGTAACTTAACAGATAAGCCACTTCCCAATTGCATTGTCACCCTGGGATAGACAGAATAGATTGTTTTGTTTCCATCCATCTTTATCAGTAGCAAGTTGAAGATGGATCTGTTGGCTGTCATTGAAGGGGCGGCACGGTAGCACAGTGTTAGCACTGCTGCTTCACAGCTCCAGGGTCCTGGGTTCGATTCCTGTCTCAGGTCACTGTCTATGTGGAGTTTGCACATTCTCCTCGTGTCTGCGTGAGTTTCCTGTGGGTATTTCGGTTTCCTCCCACACTCCAAAGATGTGCAGGTTAAGTTGATTGGCCATGCTAAGAAATTGCCCCTTAGTGTCCAGGGATGTGTACGCTAGAGAGATTAGTGGGCATAATATGAAGGAATATGGGGTTAGGCCTGAGTGGGATTATGTTTGGTGCAGACCCGATGGGCTGAACGGCTCTTTCTGCACTGTAGAGTTCTATGATTCTATGGATTGCTGTTAATCTGGAGGCTAAAATTGAAAAAAGTCAGTGCAGGAATAGGCCCTTTAGCCCTCCAAGCCTGTGCTGACCATGGTGCCTAAACTAAAGAAAAAAACCTTTTGCCCTTACTTAGTCTGCATCCTTCTATTTCCTCCCTATACATGCACCCATCTACATGCCTGTTAAATATTGCTAATGTGCCTGCCCCCCCCCCTCCTCTGGCAGCATGTTCCAAGCATCCACACTCTCTGCATGAAAAATCTTCCCCCACATATCTCTCTTAAACTTTCCTCCTCCCACCTTGAACCTGTGCCCTATTGTAATTGACACTTCACTTTTGGAAAAAGTCTTTGACTATCCGCCCCGTTTATGCTTTCATAATTTTGTAGACCTCCATTAAGTCTTTCCTCAGATTCCATCTTTGTAGTGAAAACAATCCTAGTTTATTCAACCTCTCCTCATAGCCAACACCCTTGAGAAGCAGGCAAATCCCGGTCAACCTTCTTTGCGTTTTTTTTCCAAATCTTCCATCTCCTTCTGGTATGTGGTGACCAGAAAGTGCACACAATATTCCAAATGTGGCCTAACCAAGCTTTTATATAGCTGCAACATGATTTCCCAACTCTTGCACTCAATGCCCTAGCTGATGAAGGCAGGAAGGGCATATGCCTCCTTAATAACTTCGGCCACCTGTGTTCCTACTTTTAAGGAACAATGGACTTGCACACCCAGATTTCTCTGTATCATAATATTCCTAAGGTTTCTGCCATTTACACTCTTATTCACACCCAAATTTGATCTTCCAAAATGTTTCACCTTGCATTTCGTAGAATCATAGAATCCCTACAGTGCAGAAGGAGACCATTTGACTCATTGAGTCTACAGAACTACAATCCTATCCAAGCCTTATTCCTTTTTTATTTAGCCTGCTAATCTCCTAATATTGTTTCTTGACATTCAATGGTATTAGCATCACTGAATCCCGCATAATCAAAATCCTGGGAGGAACTGACCAAGGTTCCAAACCCATGACTGCTATCAACTAGAAGGACAAGAGCAGCAAGAACATGGGAACACCACCACCTGAAGGTTCCCCAAGACATTCACCATCCTGGAAGTATATCAATGTTCCTTCACTGTCGCTGGATCAAAATCCAGGAACTCCCTCCTCACAGCACTGTGGATGTACCTGCATCTCAAAGGCTGCAATGGTTCAAGAAGGCAGCTCACAACTGCCTTCTCAAAGGGCAATTAGGTATAGAACATACCTAATTAGGTATGGGCAATAAACACCCACATCTTGTAAAATGAATTTTTAAAAAGTTAGAGATATTTTAGTTGAGCACCATTCCCTTTTAAGGAAGCATTTTCTAATCATATACTTGTGAGATATGCATTCACATCAGCTAGCAGTTAATCAGTGCTAATGATAATTTTTGTTCCACCCAGAGCAGACTGAATCTCCTTCGCATAAGGTGCCTCAGGTCATGAATACACATAACTTAATCAGTGAGGGATAATTGGTATATGATTATCCCCTAAACTAGAAGAAAGGTATGATTATGAGCAGCTTGTTCTGAATGCAATATAATGACTGTTCCATGAAGTTTAACTGAGGGAAGGAGTGCAGAAAACAGCAAGGAACAGATGGCGAGGGATAGGTAACCTATGGCCAGATCTCATGTCTGCATCAGAGAAACGGTGTGTTGTTTTCCTTTCTTTTGTGAGTGTGTTGCTGGAACACAGATAGCCAGTTAGTCTGTATAACTATCTTTCCTGGAGAGGTGCTGAATATAGTCAGATGGTAGTCAGGTACAGGGGGCTTTCTCTCTGCTGGGTTGATTTGATTCAGTTTGATTCGATTTGATTTATTATCAAACGTGTACTGGAATATAGTGAAAGTATTGTTTCTTGTGCACCATACAGGGCAAAACTACCATTCATAGAGTACATACAGGAGAAGGAAAGGAGAGGGTGCAGAATATAGCGTTACAATCACAGCTAGGGTGTAGAGACAGATCAACTTAAAATATGGGAGGTCGATTTGAAGATCTGATAGCAGCAGAGAAGAAGCTGTTCTTGGGTGGAACTTTCGCGTCCCGCCCGCCATGGGAACCATAGCAGGCATGGAGTGAACCATGCGAAGGTCTATTGACTTCGGGCAGAATTTTTCGGTTTTGGGGTGAAAATTCTGCCCCTTGAATCAATTGGTATGTGATCTCAGACTTTAATATCTTTTTCCTGATGGGAGAAGATGGAAGAGAGAATGTGGGGTGTGTATGGTCCTTGATTATGCTGGCTGCTTTCCCAAGGCAGTGGGAAGTATAGAGTTGAGCAGATATCTGGGATGTTGTCAATAGCTAGATGGTGATGCTGTACCCCAGACGGAGACCAGATAGAGAATGTTGTGCCCCAAGACCTTGGGTCACTGTCTGTGTGGAGTTTGCATATCCTCCCTATGTCTGCAGGGTTTCTTCCAGGTGCTTCGGTTTCCTCCCACATGCTAAAGATGTGCAGGATAGGTTGATTGGCCATGCTAACTTGCCCTTTACTGTCAGGGGGATTAGCAGGGTAAATACATGTGTTATGGGGATAGGGCATGGGTGGGATTGTTGTCAGTTCAGGCTCGATGGGCCGAAAGGCCTCTTCTGCACTATAAGATTTCTATGTTTCTGATTTTAATTTGGTCCTCCTTGATTGGGGAGAAAGCAGGATTAGACTATTGAGTTGGATGATCAACCATGATTGTGATGAACGTTGGAGCAAGCTCAAAGGGCCAAATGCCTCCTCCTGCTTCTATCTTCTGTATTTCTATGTTGACTCTTCCTCCCCCACTCATTACAACAGGCGCCACATCATTATTCTTGGTGGTATTGCATCCATCAAGTTGAGAAAGAGCCCTCATTTCGTTCGGGATGGGGTAACAGATCTTAGCCTTCATTAACAAGATGTGAGCATTTCTGAGGAGGTCAGCACATCTTTTGCCCTGGAATGCTCTTTGAGAAGATGGTAGTGAACTGCCTTCTTAAATCGCTGCAATCCATGTGGCATAGGTACACCCGCAGTGCTGTTAGGGAGGCAGTTCCATGATTTTGGAGGAATGCTGATATCTTTCCTAGTCTGAATCTTTCCTAGAACTTATGAAGGGAATGCTTCTGATTCTCAGCGTTAAGGAGAGAGGAAAACAAATGAATCTGGTTGCTGGAATGTAGAGGTGTGTGTGTGTGTGTGTGTGTGGAGAAGAAGCTCAATTTGGATTGATTCCTGAATCATTGCCACTGTGGGCAGGTTGATGCAAATGTGCATTGATAAATCAGTCACCAAGTATGGCATCTACTTCCTTCAACCAGGTGTTCTGGGGATTGGAGGGGGGGAGGGGGTTGGGCAAGATTAATGAACTGGGGTGGCACAGTGGAACAGGTTCAAGAACCAGGTTCAATTCTGACCTTGAGTCACTGTCTGTGGTGGAATTTGCACATTCTCCCCGTATCTGTGTGTGTTTCCTCCAGATACTCCAGTTTCCTCCCGCATTCCAAAGTGTGTGATCAGGCTGATTGGCCATGCTAAGTTGTCCTTTTGTGTGAGGGGGATTAACAGGATAGTTATGTGGGTTACAGGAGTAGGGCCTGTGTGAGATTGTGGTTGATGCAGACCCAATGGGCCGAATAGCTTCTGTAGGGATTCTACAATTCTATTATTT